>JAEOAD010002231.1:0-1200000 GCA_036365145.1 Orientallactaga sibirica
CACAATGGAGAGTGTGTGTGAGCAGTGTAGGTGGTGAGATGAGACCAGAGCCTCCCAAAATCCCAAGAAGAGAAGAGTACTGTGGGAGGAGCAGCAGGTCTCCTAGGCCACAAGGTGGATTCTGGTCTTTATTTCAAGAGTGACAGTAAGATAGCAAACCAATCAGTGAAGAAAAGTTTGCTTCTGATCAGAATGGGAAACATGTCACTTATATATCTCAGGATGGCCTGTAATTTATAATCCCCTGTCAGCCTTCCAGGAGTAGGAGTATAGTTCTGTGCTATCATGACTGGGCATGGAGGGACAGACTAAAGAAAATAATTTATTGTTGGCTTTATTCTTTCCTTTAATTCACTACTGCTTCTTCTAAATCAGTTTTGAGTATTTAAGAAACACTTGCTTCTCTGGGCCAATTTTTTTTTTTTTTTTAGGTTCAAGAGTTTCTTAGCACTCATGAGCAATTTGTAATAATTTTCCAGTTCCAGTCACTTAATGATTAAGAAACATTTGAAGAAAATTGGCTGGCAGTATGATTTTAACTATAATACAACAGCCTTTTTATAAAGACTTAATTCTGATGAACTACTAATTAAAAGGAGCTCACTTCAGCTGAGCATAGTGGTGCATGTCTGTAATCCCAGCACTGGGGAGGTGGAGATTGGAGGATCAAGGAGCTAAAGACCAGTCTTGGCTACATGAAACCATGTCTCAAAAACCAAATCAAACAAAACACCAACCAACCAACCAACCAACCACGAAACAAAAATCCCAAACCCTCACTTCAGCAAAATTTTCTGTAATGCCTTTTTGAGCAGGTTATACTCGAGTTGAAATCCTTTCAACATTTTCCAGTTATCTTTGGGCTTATTTAGATGTTTTCTCTCTTCCTCTTTTCCTTGAAGTTTCTCCATTAGCTTGAGCCTTTCCATAGCTAAGTTTTCTAGTGTTGTTGAATCCATGGGTTTGGATTGTTCTTCTAGTGGCTCTAGTTCATTCACTGTTTCCGGACATTCACTGACTTCTCTCACATTAGGAAGTAGCACGTGTTCTTCATGAAGCACTGGGATCTTGTAATATGAAAAGTATAAAGGTTACTATCTAGACACTATAATCTACTAATGACATACCCAGGCTACTATGCAGAGATTATTATCATTTTTTTAAAAGATCAGGACATTTGACAGCAATAAGTGACTTTCAGAGTCTACCTTAGATCATCAACCTCTGTTAACTCGTTTTCTTCAATTCCCTTAGTGCCATTCTGCTGTAACTTACTTCACTCCAGCTTCGATACAAAGAAAACCAATCCTTATATCATCAAACTCTTAATTCAGTTAGTGTTTGAGACTAGTTCCTGAACTACTTCCCATTTTTTATGGGGGCAAACAGATTCCCCTTTTCTCCTGATCTTAGTGGGATTATGCATTTTACATACCATATTTCTGCATAGAAATTGAGGGATTTTTAAAATATGTGTGCACTGGGAAAAGGACACTTTTATTTATAGCATAGTTTCAATGCTTGGCACACAGAAGTTTTATTAGAAATTTTCAGTTTCTCCACAGCATTTATGATTATTTGACATTATCTTGTTTATTTGATTGCAAATATATGTGTGTGTGTGTATATATATATTGTTTTTTGAAATAGGGTATTACTCTAGTCCAGGCTGAACTAGAATTCACGATGTAGTCTCAGGATGGCCTCAAACTCACAGTGATCCTCCTACCTCTGCCTCCTGAGTGCTGATATTAAAGGACTGTCACCACACTGGGCTTGTTTGCTTATGTTTTGAGAATGAGTTTACATCTATATGTAGGATAAAATTCATAAACACTGGTCATAGAATTTAAAAAGTTCAAGGATACTGACAGGTTGTATTATTTCCTACTTGCGAACAATATCACTTGTTGCAAAGAAGGATGCATTATTGCCAGAAAACAACATATAGCAAGTGGAATGGGCATAACTTACATTGGCTTCTATTTTTCTAAGGCTTTCCCTCAGTTGGTCTCGCTCTGTCCTGAGGGTTTCCTCCACAATTTTTAGGCCATCATTTTCCTCAGTAATGATTCTTATTTCTTCAAGGTTTTCATGAAGTTTCTGAGTCAGCCTTAACTTCTCTGTTTCTGTGAATTCCAGAACTGAATTCTGGGTTTTGATTTGCTTCTTCAATTGCTCCGTTTGATACATAAAATCCTTGAGATCATCTTTTGCTCTAATAAGTTGATCTTCTTTTTCTTGAAGCTCTTGAGTCTTAAGATAATCATACAATAAGTTAGGGTACACACAAAAAAGCCAAGTAGATTGACTATGGAAATTTTTACCTGTCTTCAGTTTTAGGTTAATTCACATCCACTTTCACTACACAGAAGAGCTAGCTGGTTCAGTCTCCTAGTTAATTACATGAATTTAAAATACATACCTGGGCTTCTAAAGTAGCATTTGCATGTTCTAAGTCCCTTTGCACATCTGCTATCTCAGCTGTCTTCTCAGAAACTACTTCCCTGAGCTTGTCAATAGTTTCTTGGTGCTCTTTCAGATGCACGTGAGCAATTCTTAATTCGTCTTCTTTTTCCAGGTCCTTTATATTAGAGAAAGAAAGACTACACTGAGAGGAAATACATTTCCAACAGCACAGGAATGTATGTGGTCTCCTTGCCCTCTCTGAGGCCTTCTAGTTCTCACCCTCCAAGTTACTTTTGAGTGTGAACATGTATTCTAGATATACCACTGCCCACTTAACACTTTCCTAACAGGACACTTAATAATGCAGCATTATGTTTCCACTTCACTTGTATCCAAGGTGCAGCATGACATGATCTGAACATACTTAATGAACTGACTCCTGTTCATTTTATTGTGTGACTATCATTCTACAAACATCTGTGCATAATCATGCAATGTGTGTAGCACACCTAGCCATAACTAGACTCTTTGGAGCTGATTTTATATTTCCAGCCACCCTGTGGCACTGATCTTTTAGGGAAAGACAGACAGAAACTCACTTTAGTGATATTTAGCTGAAGGAACAATGTACTTAGGCTAGCCTCAAATTCATTTTTTTGCTTCAGCCTCCTGAGTGATAGGATTACAGGCATGGGCCACCATGTCTAGCTTCCTTTCATCCTAGAAGCTTTTAAAAATAATTTGTTTTGGGGCTTTTTCACTCCCAGAAACTCCCTCTTGCTGTACAGCTGCCTTGTCTTCATTCCTCTTCTATCTAGAAGGGCCCTGCCTGTTTTCTGGGAATCCCAATCCTTCTTCTCTTCAAGGAAAGAGTCTGTTTGTTGTTAATAAATAAATAAAAATTAAAAAAACAATAATAAATTAAAATTTCTCCAAACTTAAAAATGTTTTTGGGCTACAGAGATGGCTTAGCAGTTAAAGCACTTGCCTGCAAAGCCAAAGGATACAGGTTCAATTCCCCAGGACCCATGTAAGTCAGATTCACAAGGTGGTGCATGTACCTGGAGTTTGTTTGCAGTTGCTGAAGGCCCTGGTGCACCCATTCTCTATCTGCCTCTTTCTCTCTTTCAAAATAAATGAAATAAATAAATAACTAAATAGATTTGTTTTCTACATACACTTAATTAATTTATTTGAGAGAGATATAGAGAATGATAGAAAAAGAGAGAGTATGGGTACACCAGAGCCTCTTGACATTTTATACAAACTCCAGATGTATGTGCTACAATGTGCATCTGGCTTGAAATGGGTACTGTGGAACTGAACTCAGGCCACCAGGCTTTATAAGCAAACACCTTTAACTGCTGAGCCATCTCCCCAGCCCTGTTTTCACTTAAAAAAATTTTTTTGAGAGAGTAAGTGAGAGAGTGAGAGCCAGAGAAAATTGGTGTGCCAGGGGCCTCTAGCCATTGCAATCAAACTCCAGATGTGTGCACCCTCTTGAATGCATGTGTGACTTTGTGTGTGTGCATCACATTGTGCTTCTGGCTTATGTGGGACCTAGAGAGTCAAACATGCTGCTTTAGTGCTGTTCCTGATAATCAGTGCCAGGGTGTAGGAGACAGACTCTGAGGATACTTAACACCTACCAAAGCAGAGATCCAGAGGCTCCTAAGAGCTCATCACTGAAGTAGACTTAAAACTCACCCACTATGGGTCAGGGAATTTTGCTGAAGAGGGAGTGGAAAGATTATAAGAGCCACAGGTTGAGACATCATGCCCAGAGGCATTCCCTCCCTCAAAAAATAGCTGAATAGTGCTGGAGAGATGGTTTAGCAGTTAAGGCGCTTGCCTGCAAAGCCAAAGGACCCAGGTTCAATTCTGCAAGACCCACGTAAGCCAGATGCACATGTGTCTGGAGTTTGTTTGTGCACCCATTCTTTCTCTCTCTTAATCCCTCTTCCTCTCTCTCAAGTAAATAAATAAATAAAAATAAAATAAAATATTTTTTAAAAAAATAACTGACTAGCCGGGTGTGGTGGTGCACGCCTTTAATCCCAGCACTGGGAGGCAGAGGTAGGAGGATTGCCATGAGTTTGAGGCCACCCAGAGACTACATAGTTAATTCCAGGTCAGCCTGGGCAGAGTGAGACCCTACCTCGAAAAACCAAAACAAACAAAATAAAAATAATAATAATAATAATGACTACTGCTTCCACAACACATGAACCACAACCCCATGGGGAATACCTGCAACCCCACTGAGGAGTGTCCCCAATGGAATGGGGGCAGGGATGAGGGAAAACAGGGTACCAAAACAGGATGTATCCATAAGAAACATCTTTTACTACTAATAATAAATATAAAAATTCATATTTAAGAATTCATAAAAAATTACAGCTTAACAACCAAAGCCAAACAACTTAATAGAAACAACACTCAGTCATTCTGCAAATAAGATATAAAAAGAGGGGCTGAAGAGATGGCTTAGCCATTAAGATGCTTGCCTGCAAAGTCAAAGAATCCTGGTTTGACTCTCCACAACCCATGTAAGCCAAATGCACAAGGTGGCACATGCATCTGGAATTTGTTTGCAGTGGCTGGAGGCCCTAGCATGCCCTTTCTCTCTCTCTCTCTCTCTCTCTGCCTGTTTCTCTCTCTCTCTCAAAATAAATTTAAAAATATATTTTTTAAAAAAGAAAAAAAAAGATATAAAAAGATCAAGAATCTAGAGAAGGAAATTTTTCTTTGTGTGGTTCTGACATCAAACCCAGGTCTTTGTTCATGCTAGGCAAGTGTTCGCATTAAGCAACACACCCAACTCAGAAGCTGTAACTATGTCCACAGCTGGTGACTATGTAAAATGGGGCAGCCACCATGAAAAATATTGCAGTATTTCTTCAAAAGCTTAGAAACAGAATTGCCATATGACCCAGAAAGATATGCACACCAAAGAACCACAAGAGGAGTCTTCATATCTGCACACACATATTCATAGCAGTGTTGAGTTTGGCTACTCACAGTAGTCAAATGGTGCAAGCACCCTATATGTCCTTAATAGATGAAGGCGTGTGCACACATGCACACACACACACACACACACACACACACACACACACACACACACACACCTCTGTTAGTATGCCATATAAAGGAAGGAAAAACATGTTGAGGCTTGAGGACATTATGGTAATTGGAGAAAAGACACCAAATAAGATAAACAGTGCATCAGTCCACTTTCCCAAAGACCCCGAGTAGTTCAATTACAGAGCCAGCACAGTTGAGAGGCTGTCAGATCTGAGAAGAAACAGTTTCTGGTTGATGGCTTTTTAAAGATATCTAACCAACATCAAGTGTCAGAAAACATCTTATCTTCAATGTTTAACACATTTTTTTCTCTTTCCTTTTATGCCACCTGCTAGCAGTTTTACTCCATGTTACTTCAAAGATATTCAAGTTGGGCTCATAAAATTGTGAGTTATTACCACTTTAAATAACAGATAAAACTGCAACCACCATTAAATATGAAGTGTTTGCTGCTGCAGAGAAAGCTTCTGTAAGAGAAGATGGAAGAGTGAAACTCATCCTTTACCTCTTGTTGAAGTTCACCCTTAGCATAAACTGTACCCACTGTTCCAGAAGTGTCCTTAGAAATTTTCCTTTTCAGTGTGTTAATTACTTTATTGCTTTGCTTCAAAGACTGGAGTGCACTGTGCAATTGTTCTTCAGTGTCTATGTTCTTTGTCAGAGAACAGAAAACAATTTCCATTAGAATGTGATGCACAATGATTTTATAGCTACTATTTGATCAGCAATATGATGCCTACAAAGTGTTTAGAGGGGCTGGAGAGATGGTTCAGTGGTTAAGGCACTTTCCTACAGAGCCTAATGACCTAGGTTCAATTCCCCAGTAACAACATAAAGAAAGGTGCCCAGCTGGGCGGGTGGCACACACCTTTAATCCCAGCACTCAGGAGGCAGAGGTAGGAGGATTGCCTTGAGTTCAAGGCCACCCTGACAGTACATAGTGAATTTCAGGTCAGCCTGAGCTAGAGTGAGACCCTACCTTGAAAAACCAAAAAAGAAAGAAAGAAAGAAAGAAAGAAAGAAAGAAAGAAAGAAAAGGAAGGAAGGAAGGAAGGAAGGAAGGAAGGAAGGAAGGAAGGAAGGAAGGAAGGAAGGAAGGAAGATGCCCAAAGTGGCATATGCATCTGGAGTTTGTCTGCAGCAGCTAGAGGCCCTAGTGTACCCATTCTCTCTCTGCTTGCAAATAATAATACAAAAACAATTCTTTTTAAGTGTTTAGAGGCCCTAACTTTTCAAAGCTTAACCAGCCCAGCCCTTACCGTGGCTATGGTATCTCGAATTTCACTTCTGAGCTGGTCTCTCTCAGTTTGCAGGCTCTCTTGGAGCTGCTGCAGGTCACTTTTATCTTGAGTTAAAGCTTTCACTTCTTCTTCGGTTTGCCAAAGCTTCTCCGTTAGCAAGCTTTTCTCCTTTTCTACAGATCTCAGCAGAGAATCCTTGTTTTCCAGCTGTTCCTTCAGTTGTTCCACCTCATCTAACCTGTCCTGACTCTTGGCTGTTTTCTGTTGGAGCTCCTCAGTCTTTCCAGAAAGCTTTAAAGTGAGAAAAAGTAATGTGATACAGTTAAAACACATGTTTTTCTAGGTAACATTTTGGGTCTCTGGTAAACCAGGTTGACCTGGAACCTCTTGTTTCAATCTGTCATTTTCTTCTAGGACAGTTTGGCCTCAAACTATCAGTTTTGATCTTCAATGTTTTTATAATTCCAACCTCTGCCTCCAAGTAAAGTGCTGGGATTAAATGGCCAGCTCCAGATTTCTTATGTATCTATGGAAAACATGTGAGATTTAAGGATTTTAACAATGTATGAGTTATCCTGAAAGTCATTTTCAGGGGAAAAAAAGTTGGTTAAATTAAGGAAAGGCAATCGTTACTTCTTTTGCACTGCTGGAGCCGAGCACACTGTGCATAGTAGGCAAGTCTCTCCTACTCAGCTTCATTCTCACTCAGGCCACTACTTCTCTAACTGGGGTATTTAACTTCACCTTCTATGCTGTCTTTCTAATCGCTTTGGATTCTAGTAAGGAGGAGTACACAGAGAAAGAGCCAGTAGAGACACCTAAATGAGTTCTATCTTTATTTCCTTAGCAATCATTTTGGAGTGTTTTCCAATACTACCACATGGAAGGAATTTTGTGGTTTTCCTCAAAATTTTCTTTTTTTCTTTTTAAATTAAAACTATTCAATGCAGCTGCTCAAGAGTTCAAAAAAAATTAATCTACCACTCAAGTACTAACCAAGCCTGACCCCGCTTAGCCACCAAGATCAATGAGATTGGGCGAATTTAGGATGGTCTAGCCATAGAATAAAAAAAATCTATGGAGGCTGAGGGTGGTGGCGTATGCCTTTAATCCCAGCACTCAGGAGGCAGAGGTAGGATAATCACTGTGAGTTTGAGGCCACCCTGAGACTACATAGTGAATTCCAGGTCAGCCTGGGCTACAGCTTGACCCTACCTTGAAAAACCAAAAACCAAAAACCAAAACAAAAAAAAAAGTATGGATAAATAATGTTTGTATAAAATTGTTCTTTTAAAAATATTATGTAAAAAATTCAATAATCCATATTGGGTTTATGAATATTCATCACTCTGAAAGATTAAGATGGAGGAAGATGAAAGAAAAAGAAAGCAGGACTGAAAAGATTGCTCGGTGGTTAAGGCACTTTCCATCAAAGCCAAGAGTCAGGTTCGATTATCCAGTAGCCAAGTAAAGCCAGGTACACAAGGAGGCACATGCACCCGGAGTTCATCTGCAGTGGCTAGAGGACCTGGTACACCCATTTTTTCTCTCTCTGCCTCTTTCTCTCTCTCTCAAATAAATTAAATATTAAAAACAGAGAGAGAAAAGTAGAGACAAAGAAAAAGTGTAATACAGAAGAAGGTAAGTCACCAGCTTAAGTGGCACATTAGTGCGGATTAACTATCAGCTGTATTTTTTTCTTTGGAGAGAATACTAAAAATAGTACCCACTTTTGTACATCTTAAGTGTTGAGAAGTAAAAGAAGTTGTATTTTTAAAAATATATATTTTGAGAGAGAGAGAGAGAGAGAGAGAGAGAGAGAGAGAGAGAGAGAGAGAAAGTAAGTATAGGCATACCAAAGGCTTATTGCTACTGCAAACAAACTCTAAATACATGTGCCACTTTGTACACCCAGCTTCACATAGGTGCTGGGGAATCAAACCCAGGCCGCAGGCTTTTCAAGCAAGTGCTTTTACCCAGGGAGCCACCTCCCCAGACCAAGAACTTAGTTTTTATGATTATAGGACAGCTGAATGAAATGCTCCTGAGACTAGTAGGATCTCTGCCATAGAGTAGACTTTTTTCTTCTTCAACATATTTATATGACTCTAAAAACTAGCTAACTTGCTACTTTCTTTTCTTGTTGATGGTAGCACAACTGGCCCCCTACCAACAATGCTTCAGCCTCCCAAATTGGGTAAATGAACTATCATGCCCAGCTACATTTTGACTTTTTCTTCTTCAACATATTTATATGACTTTAACACACACACCCAATACCAACAATGACAAAAAGGTAAATACTAAGGGTAGTATTTACATATGTGACTATTCTTTACATATATGACTATTGAAAAGGCTGGAACATGATTATGTTACTAAGTGTATTGGTAAATATATATTATACACACACACACACACACACACACACACACACACACACACACACACACACAGAGTTTCTATTCAGTAGCATAAACACAGACTAGAAGATGAAGTATTCATTTCCATTTCGGGTTGAGTCAAATGTTTAAAGTGTCTCTTGTTTAAATCTGCTTACCTCGGTCCTTAGCATGTCTACTTCAGAGGATAAAGGTTTCAATTTTGAAAGCAAATTAACTTCTTTTTTCAAAGTTTCATTATCATTAGTTTCTTTATCAAGTTTTTTTTGGAGGTCAGTAATCCTTCTTTCCAATTCCAAATTATGTAGCAAATCTAGGAAGTTTTTGATAAATTAGCAAATGTTGACAAAAATCTAAATTTAATTAATAGATTCTGAACCACTTTTCTCAATGTCTGGTCCCTTGTATTTGAAAAATAATTGTTAAACCCTTCAGTCCATGGAAACTTTAAAATAAACACTAACAACTAAATGATATTGAAAGCAAATATTATTATTAAAAATCAGAACATTTTAATTATGTAAATGTAGTCAAATTATTTAGGTACATTTCTATAGGAAGTCAATTTGCAAAAATATGTCTGATATGGTAAAATACCTTTTGGAACTTTGCCATCTATGAGGGAAGTGAGTCTTGTTATTTCATTAAAAGAAGATTGTAATTCTTTATCCAGATCAGCTTGGGCTTTCTTTTCTGCCTCCAATTGGCATCGATATAGATGAATATCATTTTCCATTTGGATGCAGGAATTTAAAAGTTCTTTCTATTGGAGAAAGATGGAAAATTCACAAAAATGGAGTGACCATTATAACTGCCTTATTATAAATGTGTGAGTGTGCACCATGATGCATGTGTGCTGGTCCAAGGGCAGCCCCTGGTGGCAGTCCTTGCCTTCCATTCTGAGGCAGAGTCTCCTGTTGTTCACTACTGTGCTCACCAGGCTAGCTAGTCCCCAAGCTTCTGGGGATTCTCCTGTCTCTGCCTCCATCCACTGTAGGAGCTCTGGGGTTACAGATACTTGTGCTTACTGTACCAACTTCATGTGAGTTCTGAGCTCAGATCCTCACACTTGCATGGTAAGCACTTTATCCCTTGAGCCATCTCCCCAGCCTTGAAAACTTTTAGAAGATTACTTACTATTTTCTCTTTCAGCTCCAGGTTTTCACTTCTAAGGAAGGCTGATTCTCTCTTGGCATCAAGGGCTACAGTTTCAGTATCCAGCAGAGTTTGTTTCATTTGTTTTAGGTCTTCAGTGGTTTCCTGATGAGGAGACACACAGGATCCAGTTAGATACAATTTTGGTAGATTTGGAAATTATTTTGGAAAACATGTACATAGAACAATATTGATTTACTGGGGATGTAGCTCAATTGGTAGAGGGTTTGCCTAGCATGCACAAAGGTCTGGGTTCAATCCTCAGCACCACATAAAACAGTTATGGTGGCACACACATATGAGTTCAACATTGGCTACATGAGAACATGAGACCCTGTCTCAACAAACAAAAAACAAAAAAAGATGTTGATTCTAGCTAATCAAAAAGTGTGAAACTCGGGCTGGAGAGATGGCTTAGCAGTTAAGGTGCTTGCCTGCAGAGCCAAAGGACCCAGGTTCAATTCCCCAGGACCCACATAAGCCAGATGCACAAGGGGATGCATGCATCTGGAATTCGTTTGCAATGGCTGGAGGCCCTGGCACCCATTCACTCTCTCTCTCCCTACCTATTTCTGTGTCTCTCTCATAAATAAATAAAAATAAAATATTTAAAAAGTGTAAAACTCAGGACTGGAGAGATGGCTTGGCAGTTAAGGCATTTGCCTAGAAAGCTTAAGGACCCATGTTTGATTTCCCAGTACCCATGTAAGCCAGATGTACAAGGTGGCACATGTGTCTGGAGTTCATTTACAGTGGCTGGAGGCCCTGGTCTGCCCATTTTCTCTCTTTCAAATAATTTGAAACATATGAAAATATTTTCAATATGAAAATAAATGTTTTCATAATGAAAACATTTAAGAGATTCTAGCCATACTGCTCCATATCATAAAGGTAATATATACAAGTACTGTGTGTTTGTGTGTGTGTGTGTGTGTGTGTGTGTGTGTGTGTTCAGAGTATGTGTGTGATGTACAGGGTATGCACATGTGTGCACCCCATGTGTATGCATGCAGAAGACAGGAGAATGTCAGGTGTTCCTCTCTATTGCTCATCTGAATATCTTCTTGAGACATGGTCTCTCCCTCAAACAAAGCTACTGTCCATCAGTGAGCCCCAGTAATTCTCCCTTGTAGACTGGTGTTCACAAATGTGTATAGCAATGCCTAGCTTTTTATGTAAGTCTGTGGAGTGAAGGAAGCTTGGTCTCTGGCCCTAGAGGCCCTCATGCTTAAGTGACAAGTGCTTTTAATTGCTGAGTCATCTCCTTGGCCCTACTAGTATTATAACTTAAGAAATCTGTTACTGTTTAATAAATGACTTAATTAATAAACTATGGAATTATGAGACTATTTTGATCTCTAATAATCAAATGAAAATCCTCAACTTATTTATTTGAGAGGGAGGGAGGGGGAGACACAGACAGACAGAGAGATAGAGAATACAGATAGATCAGGGCCTCTTGCCACTGCAAAAATATCTCCAGACATATGATTGTGTATCTGGCTTTATGTGGGTCCTGGGAAATTGAACCTGGGTCAGCAGGCTGTAAAAGTAAGTGCTTTTAGCACCTGAGCCATATCCCCAGCCCATTAATTTATTTTTAAAAATCTATAAAGTGGTATTGACACTGACAGTACATTTCTCAAAGAGTTATTGACAGATTAAACATATGTAAATTGAGAATAACCAAGCCAAGCCCAGAATATAGTTGGTTAAATACAAGCATTTGCTATCATGATGATTATGATGGCATATTAGAAATGCCAAAGCAATCACACAAGAAAATAAAGCCAAATTTTACCGATGAGTATGACAAGTCCATTTTTATAGTATCAGAGTGTTTTACATCTACGCATTTCTGTAGATTCTTAATCTGGTCTTCTTTATCTCTAAGAAGTTCAACTTTTGAACTTAGTTCATTCTAAAAGAATGAGAGAAAAATAGAACAGTATTTAGTATATAACTTGAATTTAAAAGGATTAAAAATAACATACATAATATTTTGAATTGGTCAGAACTCAGTTGGTAATATTTAGAAATTAATCCCTTTATTTTCTATAGTTCTGTGTAATTACATGGTACACATTTTATAGCAGCAGTTATTTATCAACAGAAAGAACATTAGCACTTACCTCCAGATTCTGATTATATGATTCTGCATGCTTAACTAAGTCCTTTAAATTGGAAATTTCATCCATTAGTTTTATCTGCAAGAGCATGTGAACAGGAAACAGAGCAAGTCGTTAGTGAAGTGAAAACAAACAAACAAAACAAACAAACAAACAAACAAACAAGGTGTGGGGAAGAAAACCAGAGAAAGCATTCTTTCCCAGCTTCAGAATCTCCCACACAGATGGGACTGAGAGAGCACTTCCTCAAGCTACTGCAACAGAGCACCTCGTGATTTACAAGCTAAGCAACACCACCTAAACAAAACGGGACCAGAAAAAAAAAAAAAAAAAAAAAAAGAGCTACAATACTGTTTTTAGCAAATTAGTAATCACCAACCGGAGGAGACAGTACAGTGTAATCACAATTTTTAAAACATACATTAATGGATTTTGTTTGGAATATATTTATTCCATATGATTTTTTTGAATTCCTAGTAACTGTTTACTTGGTTCTATACTAACATGCTTTTGCATAGGTGTGATCAGGAATCATTTCATATAGGAACTTTATGATATCATTATCACTCAGCCTAGATGCACAGGTTTGGGATTATTAATTATTACTCTGTGAGTTCTATAGAAAATATTGGGAATCAAAGAATAAAACAAAGGAATTAAAGAAGAAAACAAACTCCTGAAAGAGAACACAGGAAATCAGCTTAATGAAATAAAGAGGCCATTACAAGACATGAGTAAGGTAATAGAAGTACTGAAGAAAAACCAGGCTGAAATTGTAGCTCTGAAGAACACAGTCAGTTAAATAAAAAACTCTGTGGAAAGTCTCAGCAGTAGAATGGATGAAGGAGAGAACAGAATATCTAAACAAGAAGACCAGGTAGCAGAGCTAATACAGTCCAACAAAGAGAAAGACAAGCTAATAGGAAGGTATGAATGGGAATTTAAAGATATCCAGGACACTATGAAAAGATCAAACATAAGAATTCAGGGTATAGTAGGAGAAGAATTTCAATCCAGAGGCTTAGTGGCAATGTCACTGAGAAATCAAGCTGGTGCTGAGCAGAAAACCTTCTCCCTGTAGACCAGCCAACTGAAAACTCAAAAACACTGCATTGAAGTCCTATGGGAGACAGAAGTCATCAGCAGTGAAATTAGTGGACACTGGAAGCCTCAAGTTTGGTCAGCCAGGCCAAATGACCAAGTGATAGTGGCATGTCTGCTCTGGAGGGAACCAACATTGGCCCACTCTGTGGGAAGGAATACATGCCTGGTACTGAAAACTTAATCAAAAGTAGGGGAGGGAGCCTCAGGGGTATTGCCATGAAAAAGTCAAATGCTACTCTCACTTCTGGGGAGTGGCGATGTACACATCAAATTAAGAGGCTAATGGAGAAAGGGAGGGGATATGATGGAGTTGTGAAGGGGAAAGGTGGAAGGGAGGGAAGTATCATGGTTTGTTGTCTGTAAGTATAGAAGTTGTCAATAAAAAATTAAAAACAAAACAAAAAGAATATAGAGATGAAAGTATTTATCTTTAGTTTCATTTCCACCAAAATATCTATAGCTTAACTTTTGAGTACCAGAAAATCTTGTATTCAAAACAAGTAAACCACAAGTGATCAAAGAAAAATATATTTTCCCTTAGAATCATTTAATAAAAACTTTCAGACAAACACTTAAAAGTCTAAAAGCAATGTTTTTGTATACTTGTGCATATACTGGCCTGTGTGTGTGTGGGGGTGTTTGCATATATGTGAATGCACATGTACAAATATGCATGCCCATGTATGTGGTGTGCTTGTGGAAGTCAAATTTCAATGTCAAGTTTTTCTTCTCAACTGTTCTCCACCTATTTATTAAGACAGGGTCTCTCACTGAACCCAGAGATCATCAGGTTAGTTACTCTAGCTAGTCAGTTTGCCCTGAGGATCCACTTGCATTTGCATGATTTATGTGGATGCTAGGGAGCAAACTCAGGTCCTCATATTCACGAGGCAAGTGCTTTACCAACTGAGCCACCTCCTCAATTGAAAAAGCCCATTCTAAGGAAATGTAAGGGATTTAATAAAATGGTATCTTGTTTAGGACATTTTATGGAGGCCTAGCTCAGTTCTGGTGAGTTTTAGACTTCAGACTGGTGCTAGAACTGACATTCCTACTTAAGTCCTATTCAATAAAAATGTACCAAGGAACCCCTGAAAAACATGTTAGCGCTGAGTGCCTACAGTCTAATGTTTTCTGGGTTAGTTCATCTTAACATGCAACAAAATATCAGATAGCTAGACCTTTAGGTCTCTCCATATATTTTAAGACTATTTTTAACTGCTTAGGAATGTACTTTTTAAAGTAAAAAAATCATTAATATGAAGCATCCACATATAAAACAGGCTAAAATTCCTACTGGTCTCAGCAGAAAACGAGGTGCTCTGGGCAGCATCTAGAGTGCTATCAGCAACTACTTAACACAAATAACCAAGAGACAGAGCCCCACACTTCCCCAAGATGCTTCTGTAAGCATGATGGAAACAAATATGTGTAACTATGTTAAAACAAGGTAAATAAGTTTGTTTTTAAATCCTCAGGTTGCGTGTATCTGCTTATTTCTGAATCTTAAGAGAATGGTACTTCTGCTAAGTATGGTTTCCATTTCAGCTTCACCATTTCTTTCCCTCTTACCTCTTGCTCTTTAACAAGTTTTCTTTCTAGAGCCTCAAATTCATCTAACTCTTGTTTTTCTTTTAATTGCAATTCCAGATCTTCATTTTGTCTTCTTAGCTGTTCATTGTCTAATACCAGATCATCATATTTGGCATGAAGTGAGTTCAACTCGCCTTCTAAATTCTCCTATCATAAAGAGATTTTCAAGTCACATATTTATTATTTACTTCAATAATATTTAGATGAGTTGAAGGCCTAGGGCATTCTCTTCTTCATCCTTTCTAATACTTGGGCAAATTTGCTAAGTTTGAATAGCTTATTTTGAAAGGAGCTTAATAAATTAAAAATCATACAAATAAATCATAAATCAGCCTGTGCCAAATATGGAAAGTCCAACTGCAAAAGTAGAGAAAATGCTGATAAGCCCATGTAAGCACAAGTTAAACTCAGTAATTAAGATGATTATTTAGCTGCTCATCTGTCTAATTCATTTCTCAGATGGCTCTGAATTCAGAAGGGGAACAGAGATATTAGGTTGACCTCTAAATCTCTAATGCTTATTATGTTTTATGATATATCCTTAGAGAAACCTGTTTTTATGCCATTTTGAGAAAAATAATGATAAGGCAAAAAAGGTTTAACTGAGGATTTGAGAATCTGCTATATATATTTATAAAAAAAAAAAAAAAAACTCTAATGTCTAATGTCTTAGGGATACAAAAACACTTTGTAACTGGGAGTGGTGGTACATGCCTTTAATCCCAGCACTTGGGAGGCAGAGGTAGGAGGATTGTCATGAGTTCAAGGCCAACCTGAGACTACATAGTGAGTTCCAGGTCAGCCTGGGCTAGAGTGAAACAAAAAAACCAATTTAATGCCTTATAGTCATCAGTAATGGTAATCATAATGGCAGAAAGTACTTAAATTGTATTCCAAAATTACAATGAAAATTTCTTTAATATTTATAGAACTATACTATATGTTTGAATATTTTGTCACTTTTAAATCAGCCTTATATCCTCATGGCATTTCCAAAATCAAACTTTAAACTAAAACTATCATATATACTAAGATTTGCTGTTAAGTTTGTAACTTAATAGCACACACTTATAGCATGGAATGTATGGAACGTTTAGCCTACCTCTAGATGTCTCAATAGCTATCAACCAGAGAGGTATAAAATGAGAGAAATCTTCATTACAGTCAAAATTTTCTAAGATATTGTCAAAGTTAATAATATGCTACAACAATAAACCCAGTAACAAATTTAAAGACAATTATTCTGTAAAATGTTTTAAGTTACCTGACTTAGTAGCTTTGTTGCTGAGCTCCATTCTATCTCAGTTAATGGTTCAAGAGTATTACTAAAGGTATCAGACTCAAAACAGACAGCTATAATTAGAAGAAAAAGACATGTCTATAGACATTTATACATGGACATATATAATTTAAACACATACATAATTTATACATAATTTTAATCCAATTCAAATGAAAGATTACTGCAAAGCATTCTGAGCGAGGTAAGGCCATAGAAACCTATGGGCTATGAACATAAACACTGAGTATACACTAACAAAAGATGTGTTCAACTACAACACTGTGAATTAAGACAGCTGGATGGAACCAGTACAGTGATAAAATATATCCTTGAAAGCCACACATGGTGATGCAGACCTTTAACCCAGCACTCAGAGAGCTGACATAGAAAGACTGCTGTGAGTTTGAGGCCAGCCTGAGATGAGTGATGTCACCCTGAGCTAGAGTGAGACCCTACTTTGACCATCCCTCCCCACACAAATATTTATATCTCCTTGATACAGTGTAGATGAGGACAGATTTTTGAATTTGACATTTGGTCATTATCAGTAGATCTTTAAATGCCTCTCAAATATAATGCTGGAGACATAATTCTGAAACAAATTTCTATATAAAAACCACTGTATGAAAACTGGAAAGGCTTAAGGCAGATGGACCATTCCAGCTGAGTAACATAATATGAAGAAAACCTCTGATTCACATGATTCCACATTCTGTTCTGTTATCTTCTTTTCTTTCTTTTGGAGACAGGGACTCACAGTGTAACCCTGACTGGCTTGAAACTACACAGCTCATGCTGGCCTTGAACTCATGTTAGTCCTCTTACCTCAGCTTCTGAAGTGCTGGGATTATAGGCCTGAGCCACCCTACCCAGATTATTAAGAGATTTGGATTTAAAAGAGAATATTTCACAAATATTTGATTTCTTAAAATTACTTTTAGCATAACCTATTGTAATCATATCTACTATAAATGCATTTTATTTAACCATGTTTAACATATTGACTGAGTTAGTTTATCTGTATGGAGATGCTTTTATAATTAAATGCAGTTCCACTAAAGACACTCACATTCATCTCTTTCTCTTAGTACAGTTACAGAAGCTTTGCGTGACCTTGTTGTTATATTTGTTGATATTTCAAATTCATTTCCATTAGTTGAATCCTTCATTTTGTTAATTTTCCCAAACACCATGTAACTCGTCGCTTATTTTTGGCCTATAAAAAAGAAATCAAAATTACTTCACACAGATCTGGGTTCAGACAATAAGACAAAAGAACTAATTCCTGGATGTAAAAGCAGCAGTGTTACACCATGTTCAAAGTGAAGGAAATGGAAAGTGAGGATCAATACCTAACTGTTGTCCTCTGACCTCCACCTATGTGCTGTGTGATAGGTTCTCTTTCTTTCTCTCTCTCTCTCATGTGTGCACATAAACACACCAAAAAAAGAAAAAGCCACTGATTTGGTAGAATTCTTCTTAAGTCTAGTTTAGGTAACTCTACATTAAAGAAAATACACTCAAAAATTTCAAATCAGTGCTTAATCACATAATTCATTTGATAAAATACTTAAATTTTCAAATTTGTTTTGGTTTCCCAAACGACAACTGTTATTGGAAAGTTATAAACCTAGACTTGCTAATCTTTTGTAGTTGCTATCCTTCCAGTGTATCTGCTCTGTTAACCCCATGATGGCTACTTCCTTACACGGTCTGCCCCTTGCTGAATCATGTTCTTCTTGCCAACTCCTCTTGGTTCTCTGAGAATCAAGATTCCATAGATTATCATTTTCACCATGTTTGCTATTTCAGGTTAGTATCCTCAAACAATTTGGTTCCTTCTCTGTCCCTCAACTAGCTCAGGTAGCACATATGTGGCTAGATCACATTGCCTTAAAGTTTCCACCAGCCTCCTGCACACTGCCAGTGACATAGCTGGACAAATACCACCACATTAATAGCCTTGAATGTTACCTGGCAGGACTTTTTTTTTTTTTTTTTTTTTTTTTCATTTTTCAGCCACTTCCAACAAAACAAGAGTATTCAAAATCTTGGAATATCTGGGAAACCTGTGATTCTATCTTTACTTGCCACCACAGCACAGAAGTAGCCTGGACTTAGAAAAACAATGGTTTTCCTCCATGAGTCCTTCCAACAGACAGTCTCTCTCTTCCACCTAGGACCAGCTTCCTCTATTATATTCAAGAGTCCTGTAAGACAGCTTTTACCTTCACTACACAATTCAACTTACTTTTGGAAATGGGTTCCCTTTTCCTAAATGCAAAGGGCTTTATTTACCTTCATCTAATTTCTTGGCAGAATGTGATACTACTGTCCACTCCTGCCTGGAGTCTTTTCTCAGCTGCGACATTCACCTTAGTTCCTTCTTAACTCTAGAGCAGAATTAAAGTTCTTTTCTAGTTTCTTCTCTTTTGCCTCTGCCTTTAAGGTTTGTTCTGGGTCACATGCTTTCTTCTCTGCTCTTCTTTCTTTCTTTTCCTTTATGAATTATTTATTTATTTATTTGTAAGCACAGAGAGGAGAGGAGAGCAGGGAAAGTATAGGCACAATAGGGCCTAGTGCTGCTGCAAACTCCAGAGGCAAGTGCCACTTTATGCATCTGGCTTTACATGGGTGCTGGGGAATCAAACCCAGGCTGCCAGGCTTTATGAGCAAGTTCTTTTAATCACTGAGCCACTTCTCTAGCCCTGTGTTCTTTTTTAAATGAAGATATTCCAAGTACCTCTTCAATTTCTTATTGAATTAATGAAATCTGCCCCCCAGCAAGCAAAGCAATGATTACAGGTCATTTTGGATACCTCTACCTCCAACACTCACAAAATGCTGCTGAATCTACCTCACAAGGAATGCTCCAATTTGTCCCTACTCCCACAGTCACAATTTTTGCATAAGCTCAACTAATTTGATATACACAGTAGCCACAGCTTTCTAAATGGCAATTCTGATATAAAGCTCTTTCTTGTCTTTAGCATATCACATTTGAATTCTCAATGTGATTGGATATGTCCTGACCATCAGAATGTGTCATGTGTCCAAAGAATGTGTCATGTATGTTCACAAATCCAGGCTTTTGTTTATGTTGGTTTTCCTGAAACACTCTTCCTATACCTTCCACTGGGCTATTTCCTACTTATCACTCAATCTACCAATAATTCTACTTTATACACACTGAGAATGCTGACTGATACAATACATCTAAGAATAATACCAATCATATTTACAGCTTATATTTATTGAGGATTTTCTGTGCTAAAGTATTGTGTTAAGCATGTTCTATGTTTTATTTAAGTCTCATAAGGTGGGGTATCAATTTATCTTAACACTAAGGACAAGAGTCAGTAATCAGGGTAAATGGATTAAAATCCAGTTGGCATAGCTCTAGAGTCCATCCTTCTATCCCTCAAAGTATCTAGTGGACGAACAAAGCCCTACTCCAGTAAAAACAAGAAGTAGATTAGCCAGAAAGTAGAATTTTGAACACATTACCCTACTGTCCTATAGTTCCCAATCATGTAATAAGTTTCATTAGAATTTACTAAGAAGCATAGCTCACATAGATTCTTTTGACAATATTCTAGAGTTCTTGAATGAGGCTCTCAATGAGGGAGAATTGGGGAGAGGTACTTTTAAAAAATTATTTTTATGTATTATTAGAGACAGAGACAGGGAGGGGGAAGGAGGATGGGCATGTCAGGGCCTCTAGCCACTGCAAACTGAACTCCAGACACATGTGCCACCTTGTGAATCTGGCTTACTTGGGACCTGGAGAATTGAACCTGGGTCCTTAGGCTTTGCAGGCAAGTGCCTTAACCACTCAGGCATATTTCTAGCCCAGGGGAAAGTTACTTTTAATGAAATACATCTAAAGTTGATATACAAGCAAACACATACAATATTTTGGGTTTTTTAAGTATATTGCAGCAATGCGTAAGTAGCACATAACCTTATAGTCAACACACAGAAATGTGTCCTCTATTTTTAGTGACATATTTACTGGCCATCTTTCAGTGTACCTTTAGTTCCTGCTGCAAATCAATAGAAGATGAGGTGACCAGCATCTGCTGTAGGTTCTGAATTTTCTCATCCTGTATTTTCTGAAGCAATCCCTTTTCTTCCAAAAGTTGGGCCAGTTGGTCTTTTTCCATTTCTTGTGCCCGAGTCTTTATGCTTACCTAAAATGTGATATTAGGTTATGTAAACCATAAATGTAGCAAGATTTTAAATCTTTGAACATTGTTTCAACAATATTATTTTGTATTTAATGTATAGAATTTCTATGAGCATTTAAATCTTTTGAAATAAGGCATTTCCTACATATAGAACCTCAACAGGCAGTTACCATAACCAATAACTTCTCAAACTTACCAAACTTAAATATAATGTATTAGTTTCTTTTCATCATACTATGTATATAATGTAAAATATAATGTTAAGCCGGGTGTGGTGGCGCATGCCTTTAATCCCAGCACTTGGGAGGCAGAGGTAGGAGGATCACCGAGAGTTCGAGGCCACCCTGAGACTACATAGTTAATTCCAGGTCAGCCTGGACCAGAGTGAGACCCTACCCTGCAAAAAATATATATATATATATATATATATATATATATATATATATATATATATATTCTATTATTTGCCTGTGAATATATGGATAACATATATTAAATATCATAACAGCTGGTATTTAAACACCAACAGTCATATTTCATCTATTTAATTTTTTTAACTAATTAGGAACTCTGTTTTATGGACAAAATATGTGTTGATCACATTCCTCTCATATTATTCTTTTATATCCCTCCTCCCTGATGAGGGTCCTCCTCAGTGGGGTTATATGTTAGGAATGCAGCCGTCACAGAGTGTGTAGGGGGTGGCTATTACACTCTTTCCATCCCTTCTTCCTCAGTGTTTCCTAAGCCTTGGTGGGTGTGTTATAAGCCTACTTTAGTTCAACTCATTCTTAAAAGGTCACTAAAATGAAACAGTTTTATAAAATATGTGACCATGATGACTAAAACACATAATTAGAATGACAGGCTGGTTGGGCTATATTATTAGAGAACTACTTATATGCAAGAAGGAAGAGAAATTCAAGAAACTGGTATCTTTCAATTTATAGTATATTATTTTTTTCTTTCAGTTTTATAGTAATTTTTTTCTTTCCTTTTGGTAGTGGTCCCAGGGATGGAACTCAGTACATTGTCTGTGCTAGGGAAGCAGTTTCCCCTGAGCTTCATCCTTGTTCCTTAAGTTAAATTTTTATAAGTTGATTTTAGTTAAAGACTTTTGTTTTAAACTTAAGAATCAATAAGATATTCACAAATTTAGTCTTCTGGGCAGATCTCCACTGTTCTAAATAGGCCCCTATTCTTTTTTTAAAAATTTAAAATTTTTATTTATTTTATTATTAGAGAGAGAGAGAGAGAGAGAGAGAGAGAGAGAGAGAGAGAGAGAATGAATGGGTGCACCAGAGCCTCCAGCCACTGCAAACGAACTCCAGATGCATGCACCACCTTGTGCATCTGGCTGATGTGGGTCCTGGGGAATTGAGCCTTGAACCAGGGTCCTTAGGCTTCATAGGCATGTACTTACCCACTAAGTCATCTTTCCAGCCCGCTATTCTTTACTAAAATAAATGATTCATACATACTTCCTCTAATTGCTTTTTCAGATCCATTATTTCTTTTCTGTATCTTTTCAGGAGAGCTCCATCACTTGACACCTCATTCACAAAAGGAGTGTTCTTCATATATTTAGCAGTGCTGGCAAACTGGAACAAAGTAGTATAAAATGTTCAATAGTAATTCTAACAGTTGATAATATCTTTCTTTTCTTAACTTTCTTTGAATAAACAAATTCTTCCCAGTTAGCTTAGTACTTCTGACTGCAGGGAGCACTCCACGCCCTTTTAATGTTTTGTAATTCAGTTTGGTCAAGGAGAGGTCAAAGTATACCTTGAAGACAGATGCCAATAGAACCTCCAGGCAGTGGCTTCCTGGAATTCCACTTACCCTGCAGAATGCTTCCTCTCTGTTGAAGCTCCACTTCTGCCCCACAGTTTCTGCCCTTCCTTTGGACTCCATCCTACTTATTGGCTACTTAACTAGCAATCCATGGCAAAAATGTTGGAAGACAAGTCTTACCTATTCTATAAATTCTATAAATTTTGGCAGTAGTTTGACTCAGTGCTAAAAGCTTTTTATTCCCCCCTTCATTTTTTTTAATTTGTAGCCTAGATTGGACTGAAATTGCCTATGTAGACCAGGCTGGCCTTGAACTCAGCAGTTTTCCTGCCTCTGCCTTCCAAGACTGGAATGACAGTATGATCTCAAGTGCTTCACCTTCCCAAATGCTGGGATTAATGGCAAGTACCACCATGGCCAGGTTTAAAGCATTCTTTTCCTTTTTGCCTGTGGTGGGGCTCAAATCTAGGGCCTGTACATGTTATGTGCTCACTCTACCATTGAGGAAGGCTCTAGCCCCTTTGATAGCTACTTAATACCATGGTTCTTAGAGCATGAATCCTAGAAGTAATTTTAAATGGGTATATGAAGAAAACTACTGAATCTTTCATTGAGAAAGCAATTCTGTTAACCTTTTCATTTCTTCCCCTTCCTTTCTTTTTCCCTCTTTTTATTTTTAAAGAATTTATTTTGGCTGGGTGTGGAGGTAGGAGATCACCATAAGTTTGAGGCCACACTGAGACTACATAACAAATTCCAGATCAGCCTGGGCTAGAAGTGAGCCAGATCTTACCTCAAAAAAAAAAAAAAAAAATTATTTTTTTGAGGTAGGGTTTCACTTTAGCCCAGGCTGACCTGGAATTCACTATGTAGTCTCAGGGAGACCTCAAACTCATGTTGATCCTCCTGCCTCAGCCTGCCAAGTGCTGGAATTAAACACATGCACCAAGATGCCCAACTTTCCCTCATTTTACTATATTTTAATAATTTGTTTATTTGAGAGAGAGAGAGAGAGAGAGAGGGGAAAAGGCAGAGAGAAAGAGAGAAAAGGCATGCCAGGGCCTCCAGACACTGCAAACAAATTCCAGACACATGTGCCCCCTTGTGCATCTGGCTTATGTGGGTCCTGGGGAATTGAACCAGGGTCCTTAGGCAAACACCTTAACTGCTAAGCCATTTCCCCAGCCCTTTCCCTCTTTTTAAATAGAACATGTAAGTTTGCAGCTCAGATCAGATCAAGGCAGGCAATAGGTAGCAGAAATTCAATGATTATTTAGCAATATATACATATGTTAGTTTTTATTTATGGAACTATATTAGTCCCATAACATTTCCTATATTCCTATTTTAAATACAAAAAAAAAATGAGGTAAACAAAATGTCAAGTGATTTCAATTGGATCAATACAAAAATCATGGAGAAAGGATACAAATTAGTAAAGCCCAGGAAAATATTATTTAGTAGATTATTATAACAGGAATTATGTCCAGAAAGAAAAACTGTACCTAATTTGACAGCTGACTTTTGCTTTTCTTATAGTAAGGTTAGAAAAAAATCAAGCTCACCTGGAGAGTAGTAAGGGTTTCATCAAAAGACACTGGAGTAATTGTGCAAATTATACATGTTTTCGCATTTCCTCCCAAGGAATTCTGAAGAATTCGTGTTAATTTGCTATCCTGATAATTTATGAAACCACTTCATCAGAAACAAGTTTGGGAAGAAAAAGATTGATAAAATAAATGTATATAGTAAGATTTTTTATTTTTAAACACTTAAATTGGTAGTCATTAAAAATATTTTATAGGTTATATAAGGCAGATCAAACTACTAATTAAAACTATTTAAAGTAGCAGGTAAACCCAATGGGTTATCATCATATGAGAAAGAAGCTAAGCTCACAGAATGCCAAAAGCTTTTGAATATAGAGATTTCCCCCCCCCCCTTTCTTTCTTTCTTCTTTTTTTTGAGGTAGGTTCTAATTCTAGCCCAGGTTGGAGCTCACTAAGTAGCCCCAGGCTGACCTTGAATTTAGAGATCCTCCAAGTTCAGCCTCCCTAGTGCTGTGATTAAAGGTGTGCACCACCACACCTGGCTTTGCATTTTTCTACTGAATACAAAACATAAGCAATAAGTAAGAGCATAATGGGACAAACTTACCCAGTTTGCTCATCACTAAGTTTCTTGATCACTTGTCCCAAAATAAATAAGCTTTGGTTTATATTACAGCCTTCCTTGAGTCGCACACCTGAATTTATTAAATAAATATAAAAATTAACTCCTGTACTAGATGATGAACTGCCTCATAAGGAAGTTATGTGCAAAATCAGACATGAAAGGTCAGATGCTAGTCTATGCTCTGGGTTGGACACAAGTCCACAGTTAGTAAAACTGAGAGTCGTTCTTTTGCTGTTGTGCCCACCTACTATATCAATCAGAAATGTCATCACCTGTGACCAAGAGGAGGAAGACAGAAGGGGAAGGAAAAGCCCATGTCCTAAAAGAGCTCCTCTACACCCCCAGTTCAAATCTGATTTTTTAAATCATGGACTCCCAACCAAATTAGTCATTTTCATTTTAGTTATTTTTTATTTTTTTAGTATATGTGTATGATGTGCCTATGTGTGTTTGTGTGGATGCACACATGCTATGTCACGTGTGTGGACATCAGAGGCTAGCTTCTGGTGTCCATCCTTGCCTTCTACCTTGTTTGAGGCATTGTTTGCTCCTATGTACACTAGGCCAGCTGGCCTATGAGAGTCCAGGGATTCATCTGTCTCTACCCCCCAATCTTGCGGTAGGAGTACTGTGATTACAGATGCATGCCACTGTTTCTCGCTTCATGTGGATCCTTGAGCCATCTCCTCAGCTCAAATTTTAATTTATTTATTTATTTATTTATTTATTTATTTATTTATTTATTTATTTATGGGGGGAGAGGAGAGAAAGAGAGAAAATGAATGGGTGTGCCAGTTTCTAGCCACTGCAAAGGAACTCCAGATACATGCATCACTGTGTGCATCTGGCTTACTGGGTTCTGGGGAATTGAACCTGGGTCCTTTGGCTTCACAGGCATGCTCCTTAACTGCTAAGCCATCTCTCCAGCCAAATTTTTAATCAATCTTTCTTTCTTCCTTCCTTCCTTTTTTTTTCTTTTTTTGAGGTAGGGTCTCACTCTGGCCCAGGCTGACCTGGAATTCACTATGTAGTGTCTTGGTGGCCTCGAACTCATAGCAATCCTTCTACCTCTGCTTCCCAAGTGCTGGGATTAAAGGTGTGTTGGTGGGTTTAGGATTTCAATCTAAAGATATGCAAAGTATGCCTAGCTGGAGTTCCTAAAGTGTGCTGTGCTGTGTGGCTTTTGGCTTTCTCTCTCTCCCTCCCCCCCCCCACTTGGTCCTGTAAGAGCAGGCCAGCTTCTTCTATTATGAAATTTCCCTGGATCTGTAAGCTTCAATAAATATCCCTTCCTCCATTAACTGTGTCTGGTCTGCAAGTTCATCTCAGTGAACTAGAAGCTGTCTGCTACAGAAAGATATGTGCCAAGGGCTGGAGAGATGGCGCAGCACTTAAGGTGCTTACTTGCAAAGGCTAACAACTTGGGTTCAATTCCCCAGTACCCATGTAAAGCCATATGCACAAAGTGGTGCACGCATCAGGAGTTCTGCTTATAGAGGCTTAAGGCCCTAGTGCACCCATTCTCTCTCTGTCTCTCTCACTGTCTGTCTCTTTCTGTCCCTCTCTGCTTGCAAATAAGTAAAATATTTAAAAAAATATGTGTCAAGAACATTGTACATGATGTATCCTAGACTCTTAAAATCAGCATGTCAGTACTGGAAGACTGCCTCCCACTACCTTTTTTTTTAAAAAAATTAGTTATGTACATATACTCAGTGTGTAAATAGCACATGTTGGTACCATCCTTACCCTCATCCCTGTCCCTCTCCTCTGAAGGGACCCTCCTCGTTGGGGATGCCAGTTATCACCATGGGAATTGTCCCACTACATTTTTTACTTCCTTACTAATTAAGAAAGTTTAGATGGTTTTCATTGTACTTTCATGGGCTGCCCAGCTTTACAACTCTATGAAGTCACATAATTTTTAAATTGATTCTATAGTAGCTCCAAGTAAACAGCTAACCAGACACACGTGCTAACTCCTATTTGAAGACTTTTAACATACAAATTATTATTACTTTTATCAGCTTCTAAATGTGCCAGGGAGCACTTTTAACTCATAAAATAGGAAGACATCCAGCAGTTTTCATTACCTTCAGCTCCTGTTTGAGCAGCTCTTTCACTACCTGCCAGGTCAACCAAATTCTGTAAGAAAGATGAAAATGAATTATTAGAAGGGGAAATTGAAGTAACAAAATCCAAATTAGTGAAGGAACATTTAAAAAAATATAGCTTAGAGAAACCAAGACACTGGCAGGTTTGTGCCTGAGAATACCACAGTGTGATTCAGCTTTCTCAAGGATCCATTATGGCCCTTAACAGAGGGTCTAGAGTGGCATCAGGAAACCCAGCAGAAGCACACAGTAGAGGACGCAGGCAGATGGTGGCAGCATGGCCTAGGCTGGCAGCAGTGGAGCCCACCTCTCTTTAAGAGAGGCTGTTGTCTTTCTTTTAATCTCAAAGCCTGGTTCTCTACTTTCAACATGAGAAAGACTCTATATATTCTGAATGCCTTATCATAAGTTAGAGCTTTACTTCTCTGTGGAGATTTTCAAGGAACATGTGAGTAACTGTGTATTCCCTCCTCTAAACTACCTATCTTAAAAGTATCCACCATAGACCATTCAGATTAGGCAAAAATAGTCAAATCAGTAATGAAGGCAGCATGAGTGAAAGAAGCTATTAGAGAAGGAGCAAGAAGTCATACTCAAAGATGCTTTGAGAGAGAAACTAATAGAAGGAAGTAAACTGAGATTGGTTAAAAGTGGCCAAATCTTTCCCTAAGATTTGGGACCTAACAAGGCAGTATTTAGTAGCCTTTGAAGTCTGTCTGATGAACTGAAGAAAGGAAAACTGAGTCACAGAAGTCAGATTCAAGAGACATGATAACTTAAATAAGTGTAGAACCCACAGGAATGTACCAAGATGAAATAATTAAGGCATGGGACAAATGGACAAAAGGAAATGCAGAAAAAGATGAGTTAAACTTGACTTAGGTTTCCTGCTTATCGGCAGAATGTTGGCTTATTTACTTATTTTTTTGTTTTTCAAGGTAGGGTCTCACTTTAGCTCAGGCTGACCTGGAATTCACTATGTAGTCTCAGGGTGGCCTTGAACTCATGGTGATCCTCCTACCACTGCCTTCCAAGTGCTGGGATTAAACTTGTGCACCCCCACACCCGGCCAGAATGTTGGTTTTAATGGGAAGAAAATAACAGTGACTACCGTGGGAAGAAATTCATTTAGTTCTAGATACACTGAAGTTTCAGATAATGGATACAGACTTGTAGTAGTCTTTGAAATGATATGAATTGGAAGTCAGACATGTTAGACAAAATAAGGATTGGGCAGTCAATGACACAGAAATGGTGGCAGAATCATGAGAGAAGAACCTAAAGAAAGACCAAAAAGTTTCAAAGACTTTGATAGGAGGGTAGGAGAAAATACACAAGACAGGCAGGGAGAATGAGCAAAACTAAGAAAACCTGGATGTTACCATCTTCCTGGGGCTAGGACATAATGAGAAATAAGACCACCCCAAGAGCGAGGGGAAGTCTTCTTCACCAGAAGACTTTTGGTTGGCCCAAACGAACCTAAGAAGCATAGATGATATGTCATAGAGGAGTAAGAGAAAGAACCAAAAATGTTAATAATATTAAAATTAAATTAAGAGAAATGTCAGAATTACAGTGAACTACTACATGTCAGAATCAGAAATAAAACAGGTAAGGTTCTATCCATTTTTTTGTTATATTAATAAACCTGAATGGGATACTACTACTCTTCAGTTGAAGGGATTTATAGTGTAAAATGCATTTATAACACATACTTTCTCACTGTTTCCAAGAAAAAACTTAAAGAATGTGTCTTAAGTATTCTACCTAGTTTTTTGTTGATCACATAAATCTAAATTACTGTTAGCTGAAAGTAAAACAAACAAAAACTCCCAATTCTAATATTACTAAAACTATCAGATATGTATAGAAAAGAACATTATAGGGCTGGAGAGATGGCTCAGTAGTTAAAGATGCTTGCTTGCAAAGGCTAATAGCTTTGGGCAGTCCCCAGTATCCATGCAAAGTCAACTAGATGCACAAAATGATGTGTGTATTTGAAGTTCGTATTCAGTGGCAGGAGGCCCTGGCACACCCATTCTCTCTCTCTAAAATACATTAAATTTTTTTTTTAAGATTACATAATTATATTAGTAGTTGGGAAAAACCTCAACATCTGTAAACCTCACATCTAAATTAGGAGACAGAAGCCTGACATAACAAAGCTGAACTTCCTTTTGTGTGTGTGGGTGCACGTGCTCAGGGAGGCCAGAGGTTGACATTGGTTACCTTCCTCAACTGTTCTCCACTTTATTTACTGAGGTGCAGTCTCCTACTTGAATCTAAAGCTGGCTAGTGTAGCCAACATGCCCCAGAGCATTCTTTATCTCTGCCTCCTGCATGCTGGGATTACAACTAGGCCACCAACCCATCTGGTACAATATAAAAGGGTGATGAGCACCTGAACTCTGGTCCTCACTCTTGTATGGTAAGCACTTTGTCAACTGAGCCATTTCCCTAGGCTCCTACATTCTCACTGTAACATTTTGGCTAGTAATTTGAGGCTATCAATAAGGCCATTTAAGCTGCCAACTTATTAATCTTTTCCTCTCATTTATTTAGCTAACTATTCTTATTAAAGCAAACATCCAGGAGCTGAACTATCTTGTTTCAGCCCATATGAAATTTATTATGGTGTATTAATACTCACCAAATGTGAAACCTTAATAGAGCCATCAACATTTGAAGATTCACCATTCTCCCTGCTTTCCAAAATCTAAGCAGAAAAGGGAACTTGTTAAAATGAGTGAATTCTTATTTAGAAAGATCAGATATAGAAGAAGGAATCACCTACCATCCTGAAAATAGTATGTGAACGGCTGCTTCCTTGATTCATTTTGGTTATTCCATAATGTCTGTTTTCTGTAAAAATGAATTATATTTCAGCTGCATATATATTAAAGTCCAAAAAAATAAAAACCCATCATTTTTTCCCAAGTGTATTGTATTGTAGCTTAATGGTCTTACTTTCTCCTTTGAGAGCCATTGCAGAGCCATTTCTGATGTGTAAACCACTTCTTCTGTGAGATCAGCAACATAGACATTCCTCTGAAAACAGTTTAATCATGGAAAGATTAGAGAAATAGTTTGCTTTTCAAAAAGAAGTTGCAACTTACTGTAGAATTCATCTGTGAGTGTTATAAAATGGAAGCAAGGCTAGAGAGATTGCTCAGTGGTTAAGGTGCTAGCTTGCAAAGCCCAAGGAGTTTGATTCCCCATTACCTACATAAAGCCAGATGCATAAGGTAGCTCATGCTCCTGGAGTTCATTTACAGTGGCTAGAGGCCCTGACATGCCCATTCTCTTTCTCCCTCAGATAAATAAATAAAATATTAAAATGCATTATTTTGTAGAAATAGCAATGTATCCATAAAATTCACAAAACTGAATATGTTACAGTTCACCAGATTTTATCCTGATTCTATTTTTCTATTGTTAGCACCTAAACAAAAATATGCCTGCTGCCAGTACTTCAAAACTACACACACTGCTTCAAAGATGGATCTCCACAAAAACTTAAAATTAAAAAAAAAAAAAGCAGAAACAGGAAAAAATTTAAATCATTCCAAACAATGTGAATAAGCATGTGTGTTGAAGTCACCCTAATTCTATTACTCACATTGATATCTTCCCGAATTATCAGTGGTTTCATTTTCTGAGTGTTACAAAGCAAATCAGTAATCGTTTCATTGTATATCTCCATGTAAGATACCCGTAAGAGAAATTCTCTCTCAGGAAACTAAGAGGAAAAAAATAGTGTAACACATTAGAGAGTACCCAATTATACAAACCAATCTTGCATGTTGTCTGCTTTCTAATATTAAAGAGGAAAAGAAGAAAGTTATTTTTATAAAACAAGCAAAACCCATGGTTATATGTTAATAATAAACCAAAAATACAAAAGGGCTATTACAGAAATGATAAAAGTATGCTATCATGAAGAACAGAGCACTCAATCCAACTGTGTGGGCTCAAAACAAATCCCTAATACTTTACCTTAACAAAAATGCTAATTTAAAATATTTTATTTTATTTATTTATTTATTTATTTGACAGAGAAAGAGGGAGAGAGAGTGAGAGAATGGGCATGCCAGGGCCTCCATCCACTGCAAACGAACTCCAGATGTGTGTACCCCTTGTGCATCTGGCTAATGTGGGTCCTGGGGAATCGAACCTGGGTCCTTTGGCTTTGCAGGCAAATGCCTTCACCACTATGACATCCCTCCAGCCCTAAAAATGCTAATTTAAAACCAAGCCTTAACTTAGTGAGCTTGGGGAGTCTGGCCTTCTGACTCCTTTCTCTTTTTACCAATGTTGACTTGTTACTGTTCTTTAGTATCACTGGTGGTAATGGTGAACTAACCATTTGGACAAGAATTCTTTACTACTTAACTGCACTTACTTTTTGTTGAGAATATTCCTGTTGCATGATTCCATGGGAAGAATACAACAAGTTTAAGCTTTATAAAGTGTACGTGATCAAGTGAATCAGTGCTATCTCTTTCACACAGAAATCAAGAGGAGGATCTCTTTTTTTTCACACAGAAATCAAGAGGAGGAGCTGGGCGTGGTGGTCCACACCTTTACTCCCAGCACTTGGGAGGCAGAGGTAGGAGGATTGCTGTGAGTTCGAGGCCACCCTGAAATTACATAGTGAGTTCCATCCAGGTCAGCCTGGGCTAGAGTAAAGCCCTACCTCAAAAAAACCAAAAAGAAGAAGAAGAAAGAAAACAAGAGGAGGTTTCAAGGCTTTTTTTTTTCATAATTACAAGAGGAAAACACTATTTCTATCCAGTTATTATTATGTTTACCTATCTGTGCTAGAAGTCAGTGAAATTATTACCTTCTTAACTTTTTGAAAAATGTCATGAATTGCCCTGGGTATAACCCCTAAGCAATCTTCTGAACCCATCATGGTATGTGTTTTTCCGGATGCCGTCTGCCCATAGGCAAATACGGTACCTGTAACAAACAAACAAACAAGTTCAGAGCATACACACAAACGTTCGAAATAAGCCTGTAGTGAATAAGACTAACAATGCTGTGCAATGGACACGAAGACTAAAATGCATCGCAGCACAAGGTGAATACAAACCATTGTAGCCTTGTATGGCAGAATCGATGATGGGTACTGCAATTTCGTCATACACATTTTTAGTCGTTTCATCACTATGAAAGACACGATCTAAAAAGAAGATAGAAGTTAAACAAATAACTGTGTTCTCACTGAATTAGTAATTTCCCAAAGATATAACACTGTCAGGCTCTTGAATGGTGCAAGATTTAAGACAGTATTTCTATCAAGTTTTTTCTTTTCTGAAAATACCCTTCCCAAAGGTTGAATGTGTTGGTTCTCATAAACAAAAACTACTCAACTCTATCGTTTCCAACAGGCAGTAGAATGCAGTGATTGCATATGGAGTTCAGGACTTCTAGGTACCAATCCTACTTTTTATAGCCCAGGATGACCTTGAACTCCTGACGTTCCTGCTTTAGTGCAGGGACTGGAGGCTACTAGGCCTGATAAAAGCTAATTTTGATGCTGCTGTAAGCTTACCAAAACTGAAGGATTTACTCCCATCAATCTGATATATAGCATTATTGTCAGTTTTCCAATAAACGTGAGTAGATTCTTCCAGTTCCCTCAAATGGTAAAAAAGAAAAGAAAACCCTGAATTTTAGGACAATATAACTGCTTACAGATGTCAAATGATAGGAAGGATAACTGAAAAGATTTCATGTGGTGAAGAATATCTTAACAGATGGCAAATATATAGGAGAAAGATGGAAAGTCTACTTTGTAAGGCTTGACTGCTAAAGTGGGGTTTAGTGACTATTTTTCACGGGAGTTCCTAAATGAAGTGCTTCACTGCCACCCAAGTACCTGCACTGGAAGGAACAGAGACAAACTGAAGTTCTGATTATGTCCTTCAGAAGGCTGAACTGCTAAAGTGGGGTTTAGTGACCTGTTTCTCAATGGAGGTTCTGAATGAAGTGCTTCACTCCCACCCAAACACCTGCACTGGTAGGAATAGATACAAAATGCAATTCTGATTATGTCCTTCTTGCGTTAAACCGTTAAAAAACCTTCTGGAGCTAGGCGTGCTGGTGTACACCTTTAATCCCAGCACTAGGGAGGCAGAGTTAGGAAGATTGCCATGAGTTCCAGGCCACCCTGAGACTACATAGTAAATTCCAGGTCAGCCTGGGCTAGAGTGAGATCCTACCTCGAAGAATCAGCAAACAAACAAACACAAAAACAAAAATAAAACCTTCTGGAAATTTCTGAAATACTTGATATACCACAAAATACTTGATTCAGGCTGGAGAGATGGCTTAACGGTTAAGGTGTTTTCCTGCAAAGCCAAAGGACCCCGGTTCGATTTTCCAGGACCCACGTAAGCCAGATGCACAAGGGGTGCACGCGCCTGAAGTTCGTTTACAGTGGCTGGAGGCCCTGGTGCGCCCATTCTCCCTCTCTCTCTCAAATAAATAAAATAAAATAAATATAAAAGAGGCCAGAGAAGCGGCTTCCTGAATTAAGAAAAAAGATACTTGAATCACCTCACTTCTCTGTTCAACGTCATCCTTTTCTAAATTCATACACACATCCTAAGTGCGGAGTGACCAACCAATCTGATTACGGTCTTCCTTTCCATTAATTAACCTATTCTTCCATTCACGAAGTGTCAGGATTTTCCTGACAACCAGTCTGCCCCTCCCAAACTGTCATGTCGCACAGGTCTAACGACTGATTTCTCTAAAAATCTCTACCTGCCTATCACCACGTTTGCCTTAGGCAGACAGCTCCCCCCAAACCTGAGTGAGCTTATGAAACTCAGGACGTTCCGGATTTGGTGAATCACACTTAGTCGTAGGATTCCAATATCCCTGTCCCACACTCCAAAAGCTTTTCAGCATTTTGAGTTAAGGCAGAGCACACAGCCAAGATCCATCTTATTCCCCTTCCCGCTTTTTCCTTCTGGCTTTTCGCATCTAGGGACGCGGCTGGCTTCTCCCTTCCGTCCATCCACAGGACGGGGGAAGGCGTTGTCTGCACCGCCAACGCCGTGGTTGAGAACCGGTGCGGGGAGGCGCTCCTACCTGGAACTCAGCGGTTTCACCCGCACGCACACGGCCACGGCCACCTCCTCCGCCATCGGACCCGGCCGAGACCCAGTGAGCAAGAACAACGAGCTCCGTCGCTGCGTCCGCACGGCTCCGCTTTCGCCGCCCGACTGAAATTTAAAATTCGCCTAACGACGCTCTGGCTGAGCAGCAGCATTGACGGCACGGGCCGGCCACGGGCGCGGCGCAGGGGAGGCCGAAGCCGTTCACAAGGCCCGTCCACCGACCGCAGGGGGGGGAGGCCAGGGGGGGGGGAGGAAGCCGTTCACAAGGCCGGAGCCGTCCCGACCGACCCGGGGGGGTTCCACCGGGGGGGGGGGGGGGGGGGGGGGGCGGAGCCGTCCACCCGCGGGGGGGGCGGGGGCGGGGGGGCGGAGCCGTCCACCGACGGGGAAGGACGGCATCCAGAAGGCTCAAGGGAACTGGCTAGGGTGGGTGTCCACGTGCAGGTGGAATACCTAGGGTCGGAGAAAAGTCACTCCATAACCACCTCCTCCCCACCATACCTTTTTTTTCCTCCTCCACCCTGGAACTGAAACATTTCTCGCTATAATCTATGGCTTCTAGGTACATTATCCACTTCCACAGAGCGCCTCCGCCCAAACTCTCTTTAACACATGTATCATTAAGTAGCGAAGAAGACAGTCTCCACATAACTTATTCATAACATTTTTAATTTTGCTTAGCCCTCCTCCCACCCCTCCTCCTTCCCATGCACTCGCCCCACTTGGACCGTTTCATCCCCAGCATTCTGTCCCTCCGTTTACACACCCACTACATCATCCAGGCGTAGCCCTGGGCTGAAGAGCCACCCTGAGACTACTAGTGAATGCCAGGTCAGTCTGGGTTAGAGCAAGACCCTACCTCAAAAAAACAAACAAACACAACAACATCCACAAAACAAAAGAAGAGCTCGCATGCAACCTGCAGAAGGAGAGAATTATAAGCTTAAAGACAAGACAAAACGAACAGATGTAAAAACTCTGAGGACAGGAGTTGAAACACACACTGGAGTTGGTGGGCAGAGGTTTGAGTAACTCATTGTGTCACCCTGGCTGCTTCAAACTTGTGCTGATTCTCCAGCCACAGTTTCCCAGGGCTGGAATTACAGTTGTGAGTTACCATTCTTGGCTCATCAGCTCTTTATGCCATCAATTCTACTCAAAAATTATATCCAGATATAGTCAAAGACATGTGCCTATACATATATTAAACACATGCACACACACAAGACTTAGTTTCAGCAGTCTACAAGAACAAATAGCTAGAAACACATTAAATGCCAATATTATTCATATCCAGTGGACCACTACGTAGGCATTAAAAAGAATCGTGTTTGTGTATGTACTGTAGAAAGCTACTTAAGCTATTTATAATTATTATTTTAACCATGCAAATATGAAGTAGTTTCAACAAAAAAAAAAAAAAAAAAAAACAACTAGATACTGGGGAGATGGCTTACTGGTTAAAGGTGCTTTCTTACAAAGCTTGCCAGCCTGGAATTTGATTCCCAAGTACCCATGTGAAGCCAGATAACACAAAATGGTGTGTGTATCTGGAAGTTTATTTACAGTGGCAAGAGGCCCTCTCTTTCAGCTCACAAATACATAAATGAAAATATTAAACAATTAAATTTTAAAACCTAGGTTTGAACAGCTGAGTTAGCATTTAAAAAATAGCTGTTAGCATAGACTACATTTTGGCCTCTGTGTTGGAGGGTTGGTAGTCAGCCTGTGACACTATTGCCATTGGGAAGTAGTAGAACCTTTAAGACAAATCACCTTTTGAAGAGGAAAGAGGTTAGGACCTAGGTGGGGAGGAAGTTAGGTGACTGGGAGCTTACTCAAGAGGATATTGGTACTTTAGTCTCTCTCTCTCTCTCTCTCTCTCTCTCTCTCTCTCTCTCTCTCTCTCTCTCTCTGTCTCTGTGTGTGTGTGTGTTTCTGTAGTTTTCCTTCCCTTCCCTTCCATTTCCTTCCCTTCCCTTTCTCTCTCTCCTCCTCTTAGCTACCATTAGGTGGTGGCTCTCTACATTAATTGCTCCCACCATAATGTGTTGGCATAGGCCTAAAGCAACCATGGACTAAAATCTCCAAAACTTTGTGCTCAAAATTTTTTTTCTCTTTAATTGTTGATTTACCTCAGATATATGTTAAAATGAAGGCTGACTAAGGTGTAATTAGTCTAATTATAGCCATGAATGTGGCTGTTTATCTCTGGTCTGTATCATTTTCATCTGCTGGGTGTGCTTTAGCATTTTTTTTTCTTTTGAGGTGGGGTCTCACTCTAGCCCAGGCTGGCCTGGAATTTACTATGCAGTCTCAGGATGGCCTCGAACTCTCAGTGATCCCCCTACCTCTGCCTCCCTAGTGCTGGGATTAAAGGCGTGCACCACCATGCCGGCTGTAATTTTTTTGTGTGTGTGTGTGTGTGTGTGTGTGTGTGTGTGTGTGTGAGAGAGAGAGAGAGAGAGGAATTGGCATGTCAGGGCCTCCAGCCACTGCACTTGATAGGGTCTCACTCTAGCCCAGGATGATCTGGAATTCATTATGTAGTCTGGGTGGCCTTGAACTCAGGGCAATCCTCCTACCTCTGCCTCTCAAGTTCTGGTATTAAAGGCATGCACCACCACGCCTGGCTAAACCTCACTTTTTTTTTTTTTGAACAACTTCTATACTTTCATACAAAAAATGCATATTTCCCTCCTCCCCACCCCCATACTCCTTTAGAACTCCAATCTCCATCATATCCCCTCCCTCTCTCCATTAATCTCTCTTTTAATTTGATGTCATCATCTCTTTCTTCTATTATGAGGGTCTTGCGAAGGTATTGCTAGACACTGCAAGGTCATGGATATCAACTCCAGATGCATGCACCACTTTGTACATCTGGCTTATGTGGGTACTTGGGAATTGAGCCTTGAACCGGGGTCCTTAGGCTTCATTGGCAAGTGCTTAACTGCTAAGCCATCTCTACAGCCCTATTTTAGTTTTGGTTATTTGAGGTAGGGTCTTGCTATAGTCTAGGCTGACCCAAACTTCACTATGTAGTCCCAGGCTGGCCTTGAACTCACAACAATCTTCCTACCTCCGCCTCCCTAGTGCTGAGATTAAAGGCATGTGCTACCTACCATACCTGGCCCATTTCTCAGGTTTTTGTTTTTTTGTTTTTTTGTTTGTTTGTTTGTTTTCCAAGTAAGGTCTTGCTCTAGCTCAGTCTAATCTGGAATTCACTATGTAGTCTCAGGGTGGCCTCAAACTCTCAGCGATCCTCCTACCTCTGCCTCCTGAATGCTGGGATTAAAGGCATGTGCCACCACTGCACAGCTTATTTCTCAGGTTTTTAAAAGAACAAATTGGTGCTGGGGAGATGGCTCAGCGGTTAAAGATGCTTGCTTGTAAAAGAGAAATTAAGCTGGGTGTGGTGGTGCATGCTTTTAATCCCAGCACTTGGGTGCACAGGTAAGAGGATTGTCATGAGTTCGAGGCCACCCTGAGACTACATAGTAAATTCCAGGTCACCTGGGCCAGAGTGAGACCCTACCTCAAAAAACCAAATAAAATACATTTTAAAGAAAAAAAAAACACAAAGAAACAGATGCTCCTTTTTCAAAATGTTGGATAGATCTTTAACAACTTTGAGGACATTAATTTAAAAGTTGTAGTTATTGAATATATTGAACTAAATGAAATCTAGTTGTCAAATAGAGTCATAGGTTATGGGATCTGGAATTGGATAATAGCTTAGAATGCAAGCAGTAAAAATTGCCACGTTGTGGGAAAGCCTTCTCCAGGATCCCCCGCATAGGCACACACATGTGCCCTGAAACGTAGCTCATGTATCCAAATGCAAACCACTGGTCCTGTTTGCACCCTGATGAAACAGACTTTGATTTTCAGTAGACCACTCTCTAATAATTTAAGATGTTCATCACTCTCCCATGGTCTTATTTTCTTGAATTCATTTCATTCATATTTCTTATTTTTGCAATTTCATTTTATTTATTTATTTTTACTTTTTGAGACACAGTGTCACTAGGAAGCCCAGGCTGGTTCAGAACCCACAACAATCCTTTGCCTTAGCCTCTCAGGTGCTGGGATTACAGACACGAGCCACCATGCCTAGCACCAATATTTAAATATACATTGCATGACTGTTTGTGATAGGTATTATTCTGTGCAGCATATCTAAAAGCTTGTCCTCCTCTGTAACTGAAACTTCATACCCCTTGATCACCATCTTCCCTTTCCCCATCTGTGGCCCTCCCTATCCTCTGGTCACCATCATTCTACTTTGCTGCTAAGAGACTGGCTATCCTTAGGTTCCACATATAAGTGAGGTCACGTGCCATTTGTCCTTCTGTGCTTATTTCATTTAACATAATGTCCTCCAGATTCATCCAGGTTGTCACAAATGACAGATAATTTCTTCTTCATTTTGTTTTTGTTTTTGTTTTTGTTTTCTGAGGTAGGGTCTCACTCTAGCTCAGGCTGACCTGGAATTCACTATATAGTCTCAGGGTGGCCTTGAACTCATGACAATCCTCTTACCTGTGCACCCAAGTGCTGGGATTAAAAGCGTGCACCACCACACCCAGTTTAATTTCTTCTTTTACAAGTAAGCATCTTTAACCACTGAGCCATCTCCCCAGCACCAATTTGTTCTTTTAAAAACCTGAGAAATAAGCTGTGGCCTCGAACTCATGGTGATCCTCCTACCTCTGCCTCCCGAGTGCTGGGATTAAAGGCATGGGCCACCATGCCTGGCTAAAATGTATTTATTTGTGTGTGCGTGTGAGAGAGAAAGAGAAAGAGAGAGAGAGAGAGAGAGAGAGAGAGAGAGAGAGAATATAGGGCTTGCTGGGGGCTTTTGCCACTGTAAACTAAATCCAGACTCATGTGTGACTTTATGTATATGGCTTTATGTAGGTAGTGGAGAACTGAACCTCCACCAGCAGGTTTGGCAAGCAGGTGCCTTTAACCACCGAGCCATTTCCCCAGCCCAAAGGCAAATCCAACTTTAATTCCAATATTATTGGATTATTTTCTTGCAAAATGTTTCCCTTTCTCTCTCTTTTCCAAAGACTGAAGTCGATTTCTGCTCCCCTCCTCTTTTTGGATCACAATCTCTTTGAGAAAAGTTTTTTTCTTACAATTTTCTTCACTAATGAGAAATAAAAAACAAGTAATGTCCTGTATGTAGTTGTGATGTAATAGACTAAAACAAACATGTCACATACTACATACAGAGGTGGAGCTACGTGACAAGGGGTTAATGGTAATCAAGTTCTCAAGAACAGTATTTCAGAAAATAATTCAATATACTACAGGGATTTCAAAGCATTCTAGTCCAAAGGTTGTAAGATTATATTTTCATTACGAATATATCTGGTTAGATTTCTAAAAATACCTTGCTAGTGATATATCTTGCAATTAAAAAAATAAGCTTTGAAAGTTAAATTGAAATTTCCAAACATTAAACAAATTCTTACCTTTTTTTTTTTTTTTTTTTTTTTTTACAGTCTTACAAAACCAATGTCTGAGGCACTAACTTGCAACTGCCCTTTTCTATTTAAAGGTAAGTTTTAAAAAGACTGGAAAGCCATGCCTCCCTTCTTTCCTTTGCTTGGTGGTTTCAAGGGTCTGTGGGTTTTTATCGCCATCTGGTGGACAAGTGTAAATGTGCTCTGGCAGAGACATGGTGAGACCAACATGTACTACTACTGTTTTCTGGTTTTTAAATTTTTTTTTGTTTTTTAATTTTTAATTATTGACAACTTCCATAATTATAGACAATAAACCATGATACTTTCCTCCCCCACTTTCCCCTTCACAACTCCACTCCATTGTATCCCCTTCCCCTCTCAGTCTCTCTCTTATTTTGAGGTCATCATCTTTTCCTCCTGTTAGAATGGTCTTGTGTAGGTAGTGCCAGGCACTGTGAGGTCACGGATATCCATTTTGTGGTGATTGCTGTTTTCACAATTGATCTGAAAAGAATGCATGGAAGGGCTGGGCATGGTGGCGCAGGCCTTTTAATTTGGGAGGCAGAAGTAGGAGGATCCCTGTGAGTTCAAGGTCACCCCAAGACTACATAGTGAATTCTGCGTCAGCCTGAGCTAGAGTGAGACCCTACCTAGGAAAACAAAACAAAACAAAACAATGTAAAAGAATGCATGGAATATAAAAACGAAATGGATAAAAATAATTTACTTCTAACTCATTTCTCTCTTTGTAGAACAAATGAGATATTTAATATATATCGTGTTCAATATCATCCTTTAGTTAATGTATGACTACAGGTAAAACATCATTAAGTTAATTTTTTATGCTTTCAAGAACATATACCCATATAAATCACTATATATATGTATATATTTGGAATCAGAGAGAGAGAGAGAGAGAGAGAGAGAGAGAGAGAGAGGAGAGAGAATGGGCCCACCAGCAGCCTCTCAGCCACTGTGAATGAACTCAGGATGTGTGCGCCCCCTTGTGGGCAAGTGTGGCATTGCACCTTTGCAACACTTTTGCATCTGCCTAAACGTGGGACCCGGAGAATCAAACAGACCTTCTTAGGCCTAGCAGGCAGGCGCCTTAACCGCTAAGCCATCTCTCTCCATCCCTAAATCATTATATTTTTATTCATTATAATTATAAATTTATTCATTAATATGCTAATATTAAAACATTGGACAAATAAAACAAAAATGTTTGAGGCACTTGCCTGTAAATGTAAAGTCTGACAGTCTGGGTTGATTCCCCAGTGTCCATGCAAAGCCAGATGCATCAAGTGGTGCATACATCTGGAGTACTTTTGCATCACAAAACAAAAACAACAAAAAAGGGCCCCATTTCTTGGAGGGGGGGCGTGCACACCTTAAATCTCAGCACTTGGGAGGCAGAGGTTAATAGGATCACTGTGAGTTCCAGGCCAGACTGGCCTAGAGTGAGATGCTACCTCAAACAAACAAAATAGTAAATGTTTGGAAAAAAAATTGTCTGCATTGAAAATTCATGAAATCTTGATTTCAGTACCCACAAATAAAGATTTATCAGAACATAACCAATCTCATGTGTCAGCATATTATCTAAGACTGCTTTTACACTATAGTTACAAAATATGTATAAATTGATTACCTATGAGGTGGACCTAGTGAGGCATGGTGGTGCACACCTTTAATCCCAGCATTTGGGAGGCAGAGGTAGGGGGATCACCATGAGTTTGAGGCCACCCAGAGATTACATAATGAATTCAAGGTCAGCCTGGGCTAAAGAAAGGCACTACCTCAGAAAAGAAGAGGTGTACCTCTGTGGTAAAGTGCCTACCTAGCAAGTACAAGGGCCTGCTTTGATCCTGTGAAAGGGGCAAAATGAAAATAAAAAAAGCTGGAGGGGAGCAATTGGACTTTAGATTCTAAGCATTCTTCTCTAGAATCTGGTTGAATATCTTTTCTTCCCATTTGATTTGATGTAATACATTACAAAGTGTGACACAGCTGTCAGAGATCAGATTTTTAAAAAAATATATTTTATTTATTTATTTATTTGAGAGAGAGAGAGAGAGACAGAAAGAGAGAGAAAGAGCAAGAGAGAATGGGCATGCCAAGGCCTCCAGCCACTGCATAAGAACTCCAGATGTGTGTGCCCCCTTGTGCATCTGGCTTACGTGGGTCCTGGAGAACTGAACCAGGATCTTTTGGTTTTGCAGGCAAACACCTTACCCACTAAACCATCTCTCCAGCCCAAGATCAGAATTTTTGATGGAGACAAGTTTCTCAGGCAAAGGCATCTGAAAGCCACAGTTGTGATGCTATGCTATGTCATTTTCTTTCTTCAGGTGGGTCAAGAATAGCCCTCCTTTTTATTTTTGGGTTTTTTCAAGACTCACTCTAGTCCAGGCTGACCTGGAATTCACTATGTACTCTCAGGGTGGCCTTGAACTCATGGTGATCCTCCTACCTCTGCCTCCCAAGTGCTGGAATTAAAGGCGTGCGCCACCACGCCTGACAAGAATACCCTATTTTCAAGTCATCCTGGCCTTCATCCATGTGCTCCACTCAGGAGCTGCTCAGGACGCAGCTCATGGGCCAGATGCTGGAGCTGAAAAGATAGCAGGGAGCCCTTATTCAGCTTTTTTAATAATAATTTATTTTTAAATTTATATTATTCTAATTTTACATTCATATTGGTGACTCCTTTATCCTCCTCCCTGTCCTGCCTCTTCCAAAGGGACCCTCATCAACGGGGAATGTGGGTCATGCATTGTGGGGGTAGTCAAGAGTTATAGGGGATAGGCCAAGTTTGTGTGCATAATGACCCAGCTTGTGGCTCTAACACTCTTTCCACCCCCTCTTCCGTGAATTTCCCTGAGCCACATTGGGATCATTTTAGTTCTACTTCAGTGGTGAGGTTTTGGGAGTCTCTGTGTCTCTGGATATCTGGCTTAGTATGAGTTGGATGTTCTCTGTGTTTATCTCCTTCATCCTTTTTCTGGTGTCATGATCACCAAGAACGCTGTACTCTTGCCCTTCTCCTGCATTACTCTATGGTTTCAGCTGGGGCCCTGGTGAGGTGTGATTAGCTGATCCTCCCTTCAGGTTTGTTGTCCATCTGAAAAAGATAAACAAATTCTCCAACGGAGAGAGAAGTTAGTACTAGGTAGATGGGGTGGCCACAGATATTTTGGAGGGAATTTTATATGCATAGGCCCTCTTCTAGCCCACATTTGGTGGTAGCTTGATCTTGGAGACTGGGCTCATTTTTTGTACATGGTTTTGATGTATTTCCCAGTTCCAGCAATGAGTTCCATTCACTGAGTGGATCTATTAGCCAAATCAAGAGCAGTTGGTAACCTACCATGGCTGTGTGCCACTACTGCACTTGTTTGAGAATTATGTCAGGTTGTTTCCTGCTGGGTATCTTAGACTGCGAATTGTTTGGACAGATGTCGGTCATTTTCCCCCAGTCGCTCATGTAGCACCTTCTGGCACTAGACTAGCTGACTGTCTGGAGACCAGGTCTCTCCATGTTTTGTCTCACCCACGTATGCTGTCTTTGACAGTAGAGTCTTACCCTTAACCTTTGGTGGTTCATCAAGAACTCTGACAGAAGTCTGTCTTTTTTGGGAAACCTTGTAGGTGTCTCGGATCAACAGCTCATTGTGAAAGTTAACCCTGTGCTGGTACTGGGAATTATAAGTAAGCACCAAGGAAGGTGAGGAAAGAAAAAGATAGATAATATAAGAGAAAGTGAGTATAGAGAGGGAGAGAGAGAGAGAATAGAGAAGCAAGAAAAGATTAAGGTTGGTCTTCATGATGTTCTCTCCAGTTTCCTGTGGTTCAGGTGTTCCTCTGCGGGCCTCCTGAAGGATCAATGTTTTAGCCTGTTGTTCAGAATAAAGGGGTTTATAGTATCAATTCCTTTGGGTCCCTATTTGTATCCCCCACCCTTGTCCTCCCTCCCACCCTTACCCTCCCTCCATCCCACCCTCCCTATTGTCTGGCCCTCAGAGTGCTTATTAGGTTTGGCAGCATCTCAGGTGGATTCAGGTTAGGAGCAACAGATAAACGAGACCATGTGACGATTATCTTTTTGTGATTGGGTGAGCTCCCTGAGGATGATCTGTTCCATGTTTGACCTTTTTTGTTTTTTTTAAAAAAATTTCATTATTTCATCTTTCCTTACTGCTATGTAGAATTCCATAGTTTAGATATACCACATCTTTGTTATCCATTCATCTAATGATGGACATCTGGGTCGATTCCAGCTCTTTGCTATTATGAATTGAGCAGCTATAAACATGATTGAGCAAATGTCTCTGATTTGAGGCTTGGAACCTTTAGGGTAAATGCCCAGTAAGGGAATAACTGGAATTGTTGGTAGGTCTATGGTCATCCTTTTCAGGAGTCTCCATATGGCTTTCCATAATGGTTGAACCATTTTACATTCCCACCAACAGTAAAAGCTTGTTCCTATTTCTCCACAGCTTTTTTTTTTTTTTTTTAATTTTGGTTTTTCGAGGTAGGGTTTCACTCTAGCCCAGGTTGACTTGGAATTCACTCTGTAGTCTCAGGATGGCCTCGAATTCACAATGATCTTCCTACCTCTGCCACCTGAGTGCTGGGATTAAAAGCATGCACCACCACACCTGGTTGCTTATTCAATCTTTAAAAAAATGTTTTATTTATTTGGGAGAAAAAGAGGCAAGTAAAAAGAGAGACAGAGAGAGAGAGAGAGAGAGAGAGAGAGAGAGAGAGAAAGAGAATGGATGTGCCAGGGACTCTAGCCACTGCAAAAGAACTCCAGATGCATGTGCTACCTAGTGCATCTGGCTTTACATGGGTACTAGGGAATTGGACCTGGTTCCTTAGGTTTCACAGGCAAGCATTTTAACCACTAAGCCATCTCTCCAGTCCTTATTCAGCTTTTTAATCCTGTAGTTGTGAATGTTGAATTTTGGGCAAAATTAAATATTTGGTGGGGGGGGGGCTTGGCTTGAGGTAGGGTGTCACTCAAGCCCAGGCTGACCGGGAATTCATTCTTTAGTCTCAGGGTGGCCTTGAACTCATGGTCATCCTCTTACCTAGGCCTCCTAAGTGCTGGAATTAAAGGTATGTGCCACCACACCTGGCCAAAATTAATTTTTTTGTTTTGTTTTTCGAGGTAGAGTCTCACTGTAGCCCAAGCTAACCTGGAATTCACTATGTAGTCTCAGGGTGGCCTCAAACTCACAGTGATCCACCTACCCCTGCCTCCTGAGTGCTGGGATTAAAGGCGTGTGCCACCATACCCGGCTCTAGGTTAATTTTTAATTTCAAAAAGTATAGATTTTATTGCAAAGTTCACCTGGCTATATTTGCCAGTCAAAAGGCTGATGGTGGTGAGATGACATTTGGTAAAGGAGAGATAGAGACAGGGTTGATATAGGTCATATAGAAGTAGATGGAGCTAGATAAGAAAACCAAACCTCAAATATCAACACTAGATATACAACACTTTTTTAAAAAAGATTTTATATTCATTTATTTACTTATTTATTTGACAGAGAAAGAGGGAAAAGAGAGAGAGAGAGAGAGAGAGAGAAAGAAAGAAAGAAAGAAAGAAAGAAAGAAAGAAAGAAAGAAAGAAAGAAAGAGCGTGTCAGGGCCTCCAGCCACTGCAAATGAACTCCAGATGTGTGCACCCCCTTGTGCATCTGGCTGATGTGGGTCCTCGGAAATTGAACCTGGGTCCTTTAGCTTTGCAGGCAAATACCTTAACCACTAAGCCATCCCTCCAGCCCACAACTCTTGACTTTTTTTTTTTTTTTTTTTTTTTCATTTTCAGGGTAGAGTCTCACTGTAGCTCAGGCTGACTCAGAATTCACTATGTAGTCTCAGGATGGCCTCGACCTCGTGGCAATCCTCTTGCCTCAGTCTTCCAAGTGCTGGGATTAAAGGTGTGTGCCACCATGCCCAGCTTCTTTTTAGTTTTTTTTAAAAATATTTTATTTATTTATTTGCAAGCAGAAAGAGGGGAAGAGACAGATAATGGGCATGCCAGGGCCTCCAGCTGCTGCAAACAAATTCCAGGTGCACATGCCATTGTGGGCACTTGACTTTACGTGGGTACTGGAATTGAACCAGGATTGTCAGGTTTTGCAGGAAAGTGCCTTAACCACTCACCCATCTTTCCAGCACCTTTTCAGTTTTTGGAGGCCCCCCTCCTCTCCCATTCCCTTCCTTCTTTCCTTCTTCATTTCTCTGCTAAAAGAATTATTTTTGGGACCTGGTGAGCTAGTTTAGTGGTAAAAGCACTTACTGTGCATGCACTTGCTAGCATGAGTTAATCCCTAGCACCCACAAAAATAGCTGGGGCATGGCCTGGAGACTGGAGAATCCTTAGGGCTCTTTCCTCAGCCAGTGTTATGGGTGGGAGGGAAGGGTACGTGGGAAGCAACAACTTGTATCTCTGTCAGGTTTTGGCACCAGGGTGATGGATAGCTTAAGGAAAGGAGTTGGTAGCATTCCCTGTTCTCCCATGATGTGAAACAGTTTGAGAAAAAGTGGTTTAAGTTCTTCAGTAAAGGTTTGATAGACTTCAGCTGAGAAGTCATCCAGTCCTGGACTTTTCTTTTGGGGGAGGTTTTTGATCACATTTTCAATCTTGATGGATGTGATAGGTTTGTTTAGGAGATTAATCTGTCTGAATTTAGTTTTGGTAGGTGGTATGTGTCTAAGAATTCATTCATTTCTTCCAAATTATCCAATTTTGTGGAGTAGAGGTTTTGGAAGTATGCCCTGGTGATTCTTCCAATTTCATTGATGTCTGTTGTGACCTCTCCCTCTTCATTTCTGATTTTGTTAATTTAAGACATCTCTTTTTTTCATTTGATCAAATGGGCCAGGGGTTTATCAATCTGGTTTAGTTTTTCAAAGAACCAGTTCTTTGTTTCATCAATTTTCTTAGTTTCTAATTCATTAATTTCTGCTCTGATCTTTATTATTTCTTTCCATCTGGAGTTCTTAGGGTTGGGTTGTTCTTGTTTTTTCCAATGTCTTTAGGTGGATGGTTGTTATTAATTTGAGATCTCTCTGTCTTAGTTATGAACACATTCAATGTTATTAGTTTTCCCCTTAGGAGTGCCTTCAGTGTGTCTCATAAGTTTTGGTAAGTTGTGTTTTCATTACCATTCAGACCTAGACTACATAGTGAATTCCAGGTCAGCCTGGACTAGAGTGTTTTTGCCTTTTACTGGATGACATTCTAAATAAAAATGTTTTTTAGTGTAATTATGAGCTTGGGTTTTTACCATTCATCTTTATAACGTATAATCCTGTAAGTAAATGGAGTTATGAATACAAGCAACAGTTATGGTCTATGCGTGGCCACATACCTTATATGTGTGCATTTGCATTATAATTATTTTATGTCTGGCAATATTAATCTTTTTCAATGAATTTAAGATAAATAGTCTTCATCGAATTTTTAAAAATATATTGTTTTAAAATAAAGTAAGCTAAATGCTTGCAAAATACAAGATCAAAATGATACCAAGAAAATATTCCAAAAGAGAGAAATAGGGCAATAAAAAGGAATGATAGATAAATTCGAAGGACTCCAAAGCAATTCAGAAAAACAGCATAAAAACAAAAGGATATTCTTTAAACTATAGATCAAGGAGTATAGTAATTAATGATAATGAATTAACACAAATTCCGTGTCAAAATATCCCTCTTTACATTGAAAGTGTGGCACAGTGGTTTGCTATTTGCTTATCAAATAAAATAAAATAAAATTCATTCCTGAACAGTTTTGTGTGATGGTAATTTGAGAATTTATTATGGTATTACAACTGGCCTCAGCTCAACTGATCTCATTTAATCATTTTATTATTTTATCTGTGTGTATCTTAGTCTGTTCAGGCTTCTACAAGAAAAGGCCTCAAACTGGTACACTGTAAGAAACAGAAATGACTTTTTCACAGGCCTAGAGGTTGTGAAGTCCTACTTAAGGGTCAGAAATGTTCAGTGCAGTCTGGTGAAGGTCTGTTTCCTGGTGCTTTAAATGTGCCTGCGAGCTATGACTGCAAGGCACAGATGTGAAGAGGTCTTCTTTATCCCACTGCCCAAAGGCATTAGTCCATACTAGTGGGACTCTGCCTTCACCTTCCAATGACCCCGCTCCTCAAATCTTCCCCTTGGTGGTTAGGATTTTTATTTTTGGCTTTTTTTTTATTGACAACTTCTATACTTACATACAAAAAAAACCCACTTGATATTTCCCTCCCCTCCCCCCATTCCACTTTAGAACTCCAATCTCCATCATATCCCCTCCCTCTCTCCATTAGTCTCTCTTTTAATTTGATGTCATCATCTTTTTCTTCTATTTTGAGGGTCTTGCAGAGGTATTGCTAGGCACTGCAAGGTCATGGATATCGATGGCTTATTTTCTTGAGTGACTATGTAGGATTGCAAATAAAATTATGGTTCATATGTCATTTTTCCTGTTTTGCAGATTTACTCTCATTTCTTATAAAATCTCATTGCAGCATGGGTGTCACTCTGGTCATTTGAGTGGGGAGTTGGAAGAATCCATACTCTCTTGCTTTAGCCTCCTCTTCCTCCTTCCTTTTCCAGTACTGGGGAATCAAACCCAAGGCCTCACACAGGTCAGGCAAATGCTCTACCACTGAGCTACACCTCCTACTTACCCGCTTCTATCTCTTCATGCCAAACCACCTAAGAGCCCTTCAGTTTTTGCAGAAATCCCTTCCTTCTCTTTGCAGGCCAGTCTGATGGTATTTACAGCATCTGTTATGGTTTTAGGGAGACGCTTGTCTGGAAATAGCAGTTCTTTCCAGACCATGATATAAATTTCTAGTAAAAGCCAATGAATGAAGATATAGGAAGAAAACACTTTTCATAAGGACGTTGCCATAGAAGTCGGCTGCTGTGGTCAAAGAGGCATTTGCCTGTTGTTGAGTCCTAGTGCCCCTATCATTCCTGCCCAGTCAGGAACTTTCCATCACATTGTGTGGTTTGCTCCTCCACTGCTAGGCATGCTGTAGATTACTATATGGACACTGACACTTGTCACACAGCAAGTGCAAACAGCTGGGTTTCTTGCTGTTCGTCCAGTGCCAAGTTATTATTCATAAGACTCATAAGACTTTTAAAAACTGTTTTTGTAGTTAGTAACATCAGTGGCTGGGAAACCAAACATTTTAGCTAGTGGTTTGCTTTAATGCTATTTTCCAGATGTTATCTGGGCTTTTTCCTCAGATGTTGATTTGTGATGGCGTTGATATTTTCTTTCTGTAGCATTTTATTATTTCTGAGCAGTGATATTTAATTTAGTTGGGGGAAATGTTTTTTTTTTCTCAAACTTTTATTTCTGATGACACACAGTTATTCTGGGCTTTGTGTTAATTCCACAAACTATGGGACTTGGCTTGATTGTAGACATGACTAGACAAAAACAGCTTTAGAAGAGGCACCATACCAGAGTTCTACCAGATTCACCAAGTGATCATAGGCCCGTGGCATGCTAGAGTCAGCGATTCTTTATTCAGACCTCTTCTTTATTTTCAACAATGCAAGCGGGACTCACCGACGCTGAGTAATGTGTCCCTGGACCACACAGATAGCTACAGGTAAAATCAAAACTAGGGGGTCAGGGGTGAGCGGGGGTGGGGTGCGGCCCAGGGGATAAAGTGCTTGACCTTCAAGCATGAGAATCTGAGTTGAGATCCCAGACCTACATAAAAGCGACACTGTGATGGGAGTCTGTAATCGCTGCATGCCTACAGTGAGAAGGGAACCTGGTAAATACAGGAATGAACAATAATAGACCCTGCCTCGAAAGAGCTGGAAAGTGAGCACCAACAAGTGAAAGTTGTACTCTAACCTCCACATGCACGCCTGTACTCACACACACAAACACGCACACATACACACACACACATACACACACAATTAAAACTAGGGCTAGGATTCCTATTTCCATACAGAAGAGGCTTTTTTGTTTTCTTTCATGTTTCTGACATGGAGGTGTAGATGTGAAATTACTGGTCCCCTCCAGTAGCCCAAGAACTCATCAATTGGTAAAGTCTTTTGGCAGCATTTCAAAGAGGCAGGATAAACGCCTGTTACAAGTCTCTAGGGATCACCACTGTGTCCCTGTGGGTAGTTCTTCTGTGTGGCACATCACCAGCCATCCCTTCCTGGTGGCTTGCACTGCTCAGGTATGACTTGGGTAGAATGGCTCCATGAAAAGCCATGTCTCCATTCTCCAACCCCTTCTTGCTTTCCAGAGAAACCATACCAAAGAAAGCCTGGGCTCCTTAGTTTTCTTCATCTGTAGTGAGTATATGGAGGGAGGGATCAAGTTCAGCATACTGTAAGGCAGAAAGATTTTTTTTGTTGTTGTTTTTTTCGAGGTAGGGTCTCACTCTGGCCCAGGCTGACCTGGAATTAACTATGTAGTCTCAGGGTGGCCTTGAACTCATGGCGATCCTCCTACCTCTTTTGGGATTAGAGCGTGTGCCACCACGCCCGGCTGGCAGAAAGATTTTGAGAGTTCAATGACAGTTTGTAAATAACTCACTGTGGATGCTGCCCATAATGGAAGTATATGTGGGAATGCCAGCATAGCAAAAATGTACTTGGTGGGAATGAAGGATGACAGCTTACAGACCAACCCCCCAAAAGTTTAATGGAAATTCACATAAAGCTTTAGGTAAGCTTACATTATGTCACACAAATATTAAGCCTTGGAGAAGGGCTGGAAACATCATTGGCTTTAGGTCTTCATGTAGATACCTACAGGGTACACGGCAATACAACTGACCAGCTTGAAGATTTAGTGATAACTGTCACCTTGGGGGTAACTGGTAAAGTAATTTGCGGTCTCTTTGTGTGTTTTAATTGATGGTTTTTCTCTGCAGCTAGCTTTACAGGAGAAATTGAAACACAAGTGCTGCATTGTAAATCCACAAAGTGAAATAAGTGGTGTCCAGTGGATACCGAGAAGACTCTAGAACACTCCTCAGACTGTCCTGTTTGCTTCTTTTTTTTTTAACTTGAGAGAGGAAGAGGCAGAGAGAGAATGGGCGTGCCAGGGCCTTTCAGCCACTGTGAACGAACTCCAGATGTGTGCGCCCCCTTGTGCTCATGTGCGACATTGCGCACTTGAGTCACTTTTGCATCTCACCATACGTGGGACCTGGAGATTCAAACAAGTGTTCTTAGGCTTTGCAGGCAGGCACCTGAACTGCTAAGCCATCTCTCCAGCCCCTGTTTGCTTCTTTACTGGAACCCTTCCTGTGGGCTCAGTAATGATCCCTGCATCTAGGGCAGAAGGAGTAGGGATTCAGAGGCACCTTGAGCAAGAGAGGAGTGAATGCTGATGAAAGTTGGCCAGAAGAATTAATACTAGCCAAGAAGGCCTGGAATATGAGCTTTAAAATCCTAGCCAAGATGAACCCCTGTGAGAATCTTCCTGACACATCTTATTTGATTATATTAACTCCTACTATTTCTCATCCTTTCAGCATGCATGCTCTTAGATTTGTTAATGTCATTGTCTGGTAACGTCTATCAATCCTGAGCACATCAGTAGACTAGCTGTCCAGTCTTCATACTGATGGGCTCTGACCAGCCAGGCTGACCTTTTGTGCACAATTACTACTCTACCAGGATTTCTACTTCCAAATGCCTACGCGGTAGCTCCCATACATTCCCTCTTGGCTTACAGTGTTGATGCGTTTCTGTGGTTTGCACACTTCCTCCCTCCTTCAGTTCAGTGCTTCATATAGTCTCTCTGGCTTTGCATTGCTTTTTTTCTCATTCACATTTTCATCTCTTGCCTTAGGCTGGAGCATTCAACATCTGAGCATGACAATGTCGTTATACATTTACAATGAAAGATTTATGTGCTATGGAAACCACAATATATAGTTTGTGTGTGTGTGTGTGTGTCTGTGTGTTTATGTGTGTGCATGTGTGTTTCAAAACTATGGTAAAGATACAATGATACAGATTCATGAAAATGTCATCATGAAGCCCATCATTTTGTATGCTAACTAAAATAATGAATAATTATAAAAAGTGTGAGTAGCATTTTTTTGGAGACAGGGTCTCAGATATAGCCCAGGCTATCCTATGTTTACTATATATTCCAGGCTGACCTTGAATTTCTGGTTTTTCTGTTTCAGCATCCTGAGTGCAGGATTCTAAATGTGACCACCAGCCTGACATTAAATCTTGTAATTTGCTTTTGTGGTGCAAGGGATCCAACCCAGGCCCTTTCATATGCTAGGCAAGTACTCATCACTGAGCTATTTCCTAGATGATGAACAACATTCAAAAAAAAAAAAAAAACCAGGGCTGGAGAGGTGGCTTAGTGGTTAAGGCACATGCCTATGAGGCTTAAGGACTCCAGTTTGATTCTCCAGATCCCACGCAAGCCAGATGCACATGGTGGCACATGTGTCTGGAGTTCATTTGCAGTGGCTAGAGGCCCTGGCATGCCCATTCTCACTCTTTCTATCTCTGTTTCTCTCCCCCTCTCTGTCTCCAATGAATAAATAAATAAAAATAAAATCTAAAATAAAAAAGAGGAAAAAAACATTTGATTAGTGTATTTTTGTTGTATAAAGTAGCTGGTTTCATAATGACATTTATGCCCAAGTATGTCATGGATTCTGACAATATTCACTAACCACTATTGTCTTCTGTTTTCTCGTACACGCATGTGCGCACACACATATGCACACATGCAAGCAAACCTGATCTAGATTTCATATATGAGAAAAAATGTGGTATTTGTCTTTTGTGGTTTGGCTTATTCTATTTAATATGAAATTTTCCAATTCTGTCTGTTTTTCTACAAATGACATAATTTCATTTTCCTTATGGCATAATAAAACTCATAAGTAGCATTTTTTTTCTAATTCTCTAGTCTACCAATATTGGACAGATCCAATCTTTTACATTTTTTATTTTAGAGAGGGAGAGAATTGGCATGCCAGGCTCAGCCACAGCTATAAAACTCCAGATGCTTGCGCCACCTAGTGGACATGTGCATCCTTGCACTCGCCTCACCTTTGTGCATATGGCTTATGTAGGATCTGGAGAGTCAAACATGGGTCCCTAGACTTTGCAGGCAAGAGCCTTAATCACTAAACTATCTCTCTAGCTCACAAGCAGCATTTCAAAATATTTTAGTTTTTATTTATTTATTTATTTATTTATTTATTTATTTATTTATTTTTATTTATTTATTTTTAAAGTAGGGTCTCACTCTAGTCCAGGCTGACATGGAATTCACCATGTAGTCTTCAGGGCAGCGTCGAACTCATGGTGATTCTCCTACCTCTGCCTCCCAAATGCTGGGATTAAAAGTGTACGCTACCATGCCTGGCTAAAATATTTTATTTTAATTAATTTATTTATTTGACAGAGAAAGAGGGAGGGAGAGGGAGAGGGAGGAAAGAGAGAGAGAGAGAGAGAGAGAGAGAGAGAATGGGCATGCCAGGTCCTCCAGCCATTGCAAACAAACTCCAGACACTTGTGCCCCCTTGTGCATCTGGCTAACATGGGTCCTGGGGAATCAAACCTGGATCCTTTGGCTTTGCAGGCAAACACCTTAACTACTAAGCCATCCCTCCAGCCCACAAACAGCATTTTTAGAAGATTTCTATTCATGAAGTTGAAGTTAAGAGAGAATAAGAAGCTGAGTAAATTTATCTGTTCAGATTATTCAACTTCGCCAAGCATCGTTGCACACGCTTTTAATCCCAGCACTTAGGAGGCAGAGATAGGTGGATTGCCATGAGTTCGAGGCCTTGAGACTACATAGCGAATTCCAGGTCAGCCCGGGCTAGAGTGAGACCCTACCTCAAAAAACCAAAAACCAAAACAAAAACAGATTATTCAACTTCAAACGGTGCCTTCTTCAAGAGTTCTACAGGAGTGGTTTGATGGTAGCACAATGCTGCTTTATTAAAATGTTCTTTAGCCGGGAGTGGTGGTGCACGCCTTTAATCCCAGCACCTGGGAGGCAGAGATAGGAGGATCATCGTGAGTTTGAGGCCACCCTGTGACTACATAGCGAGTTCCAGGTCAGCCTGGACTAGAGTGAAACCCTACCTCGAGAAACAAACAAACAAACAAACAAAAACATAACAAAAATTGTTCTGTAATCATTCAGTATCTATATTCTATTTGCCTGTTAAACTTTTAGCTGGCCAAGAATAGAAACTAAACCTTTTTTTCCTCTTCTTTCCTGCACTAAATAGCCACTCGGGTTTTTAAAGTGACAAACTGATTGATCAGCTAAAGACCTACATGCTAGGAAGCGTGAACTGTTGATTTGGGACCTGGTATCATAATTCACTTACAGGACAATTCCTGTAGCAGGCAGACCTGGTGGCCTGAGACCTCTACTTCTCCACTTAACCCAGAGATACGGGCATTTTATTAAGATGAAATCCTGTTACAATAAAGACCAACAATGACTTTATCAAGAGAACCAACACTGAGGCTGGAGAGATGGCTTAGCGGTTAAGGCACTGCCTACAAAACTAAAGGACCCAGGTTTAATTCCCCAGGATCCATGTAAGCCAGATGCAGAAGGTGGTGCATATGTCTGGAGTTTGTTTGCAGTGGCTGAAGGCCCTGGCATACCCATTCTCTCTCTTTCTCTCTCTCCCCTCCCCTCTGCCGCTTTCACTCTCTCTCTCTCTTTCAAATAAATAAGATAAAATATTATATATAAAAACAGAGAACCAACACTGGGCTTTTAGTTAATAAAACTGATGCGTGCATGCATGTGTGCCCTCAGTAGTGTGGCACACGAATGAGTGTGACAGTGCCATAAAGGTTGTGTTTAGCCTTGATGGGGGCCTGTGGAAGCCCCACAGAATAGTTGTTGCCAAGCCATTTGCATGTTCCCTCTTCGGCTGCTTAGTGGCTTTGATAGGTGGAACCTTAGACAGACATCTCTCTACACTTCTGTTCTCCCTGCCTCCACAGTAGGGCATCTCTCTCTCTATCCCTCTTCTCGCTACCTCAACAGTAGCGCAGATTCTCATTCTCTCAGACCTGGAATATTGTTGATTGCCTCCTACTTAACTTTCCCATCTCTAGTTTGCTCTCCGACCAGGCAATGTATCCTCAGGAGGTTCAGTAGCCCAGAGTGCAGGACTGGCAGCCAACTGTCTGGTCATAAATGTTCAGTCCTCTCATCTCTTTAAGTTCCCCTTTTTCTTGGTTCAACACTCAACACCATGTGCAAGCTGGCTGCCATCTACGCTTCCCACCCCTCACCTTGGCCTCTTTGTGTACATTCTCCTCCTGTTCACTGGGACCATGCATTCTTCTCCCAAGCTTCAAAGCTGTTCCAAAGATGGCTGCTTTGTACTACAGTGTCACATACCTGAATGTTTTTCTTCTTTCTATGCCCAGTTTAAAAGATACCCTGCTCATAAGCCTTCTCTGAGTATCCCTCTGGATGTGTCATCTGCTGTCTCAGTTTTTCCATGGTGTTTTACACTTTTAGTTCTTGGAACACACATTTACCTTTTTCTATTCTGATGTGTGTACCTGACCTTGCTTGGCAAGTGATCTGGGCCAGGCGCCTGCATTTCAATGCTGTGTGTGGTCATTTGTGACACCTCTATATTAGTCTTTTCCAGTTGGTCAATTGATGATAATCATAACTCTTTCATAGGATTTTTATAAAGATTAAGTGACATATTAATATACTACAATTAACCCAGTTCTGGGACCATGTGAAGTAATCAAAATTAAAAATCATTGTGATTATTGTCTTACTTTCTTTTCTAGACTCTTCTTTGAGTGTTGGATTTTTTTCTAGAGCAGGGCTCAGCAAACTTTTTTCTGAAAAAGACCAGATAGTAAGTCTTTCAGGCTTTGCAATTGACAAATATGTCCTATATTCTTGGCCTTTTTTCTTACAGCCTTATTTTCTTTAAAAAAAAATGTGATGTCAACCCTAGCTCACAGGTTGTACAAAAATAGACCACAGACTGGCTGGAGTTGGCTGCTACTTAGTCAGGACCAATGTTTCCTATCCAGACATGAACTGAAAAGAATGCCCGACTAGACGGGTGACTGTGTGGTGGGCTTTTTCTCTTTTTCTTTCAATCTTTTGTGAATGACCTCATTTGTTCCCTCCCTGCACTCTTTATAGTCTTGGTATTTCTAGTGACTTTGAGTCTAGAAGCAACCTGCATGAGCCTCCAAAGCAGAGAGCCAGAGATGACTGGTCCCTTCTACACAATGGTGTCTCCTTGGATGGCCACGTTCTTCACTAGCAGACCCACGCGGCATCAGCGATGTTAAATTAGTCCAGGAGGAACCATGGTGACAGTCTTGAGCAGAGTAAATCACATTTAGAAAGTACTTACGTTTCTCCACAAAAGGGTACAATCCTTGTTCTATGCTTGTTTTAATTGAAAGTCTGACAAATCCAATCCCCTGTGGCAAAAAGAAAATAAGACTATTGGTATTAGCATATGTGCCCCCCCCCTTGCAAAGCACATTTGCATATCCACTCCTGAGGTAGCCTGCCTTATTTTCTTTGTGGTTTTATCACAATAAGAATTACCTCCTGTTGGGCACCCTCCACAGGTATCTGGGAGTGTGAGGGAGAAGGAATGGTTTTTTTCTCTGAGAATTGTCATTACTGGCAGTTCAGGTCCTGACTGCTTCCCTTATGAAGTCTATCTTTGGAAATAATATCCATATGGGCTAAATTGGAAGTACAGACTATCCATACCTATGCGTATATATCTTGTCTTTACTCAACAACTGTGATGCTGAATATCATTCTTCATACTCCGTAGACTCTGTGTATTCACACATTTGCTCAGCAGACCAATGTTAAGCAATAGTCAGAAATATCCATTCACATTTCATCCTGTGCCCAAGCCAATTTACCTGGACATGCACGGCAGACCATGCCTGTGATCCCAGCACTCTAGAGTCTGAGGCCAAAGGATTCAGAGTGTGAGGCCAGCCTGGGGTCACTGACTTCCAGGTTAACCTGAGCTATATAATGAGATCTTGTCTCAAACAAGCCCAAATATAACCAAGCCAAACTAAACCTTCTATTTCAAAACAAGCAAGCAAGCAAACAAACAAACCTAAGGCCAAATCAAATAAAGCAAACCCATTTCAGACTTTGAAAACAGCTCAATGATTCTTCAGTGAAAGGACTGAAATGCCCACTAGGTGTTGCTGCTGCACCTTGAATTAGCCAAAGAAATACAAGGGACATTTGTAACCACAAATTCACTGTCATGATCATGAACTTATTATTATTGGGATGACAAAAAGATGCCCATGTCTATACAATTTTGAATAACCGTCATTTGCAACTTCTGTTTCAGATATGGCAAGATATCTTGGGAGTAAAGCTAAGTCAGCGCTGGATTTTTAGGAAAAACAAAAAATAACCAAAAGGAATATATCAAAATAGAAAATGTAAGCCATGCAAAAAATTAAGTAAATTAGAGCCAGGCATGGTGGAGCATGCCTTTAATCCCAGCACTCAGGAGGCAGAGGTAGGATTGCTGTGAGTTCAAGGCCAGTCTGGGACTACATAGTGAATTCCAGGTCAGCCTGGGCTAGAGTGAAACCCTAACCTTGAAAAGCCACCCCCAAAAAATATATATAATAAAAATTAACTTGAGAGAGAGAGACAGAGAGAGAGAGAGAGAGAGAGAGAGAGAGAGAGAGAGACAGACAGACAGACAAAGAGAATGGGCATGCCAGGGCCTCCTGCCACTGCAAACAAACTCAGATGCCTGTGCCTCCTTGTGCATGTGGCTTTATATGGGTCCTGGGAAATCAAACCTGGGTCCTAAGGCTTTGCAGGCAAGCATGTTAACTGCTGAGCCATCTCTCCAGTTCCAACAATTATTTTAAAACACTTTATTGACAACTTGCATACATAACATGATCATAATCCTCTCCCACTATCCTCCCTTTCCCCCTCCTGAGTTCCCCCTCCACAGAATCCCTTCTTCTTTCCATCTAGTTTCTCTTCAATTGTGAAGTCATCCTTTTCCCTCTTCTATTATACAGGTCATGTGTAGTTAATATCGGCCACTGTGAGGCCAGGAAGACCATGGCCCCTTTGTAAAAGACAGCAATTATTAATGTGGAAATTCTTCAGCAATCAACACAGTCTTGAAAGAAACAGAAAACTTTAATTTAGATCTTGGCTCAAAGTTCAAGCCTTGCTCATTTTATCCCCCAGCCCATAGAGCAGCGGTAGCTGCCAAAATGCTAAGCACAACCTGTCAATTATATGAACCATGTTTTCATTACCATTTAAGCCCGTGTATGGAGACTTCTGTGATGGTGGTTAGGAACAGACCCCTAGACACAAATTGAAGAAGTCTCAGAGGCCACGAGCCCATGCCCGTGATGCGTCACGGTTGTATAAAGGGAAAGTGCACCAGGTACAATATACCTCCCTTGACACTGGTGAGAGGTAGTTGTCCTGACAGTGGCAAAGCTTGTCCTTCCTCAACAAGAAAGCCACAACGAGAGCAATACTGCTGCTCTGGAGCTGGTCTCCATGAATCAAACCTACCAGGGCTGAGGAAGTGATTCATAGTTTGGGAAAGACACACCTTCCAGATGCAAAGAAGAAGAAAGAAGGTTTAGTTTACTATTTTGAGCTTCTGGTTTTCAGTTGAAGTAGGACTTTCAATCATTTGGTATGGCAACCCATTAATTCACCAAACAGAAGCCCACTACTGGAGTCAAAGAGTCCATTTTTTTTGAATCTCTAAATTAATATTAATTTGTTTTGTTTTGTTTTATTTTTGAGGTAGAGTCTCACTCTAGCCCAGGCTGACATGGAATTCACTATGTAGTCTCAGGGTGGTCTCATATTCATAGTGATTCTCCTACCTCTGCCTCCCGAGTGCTGGGATTGAAGGTGTGTGCCACCGTGCCCAGCCTGAATCTCTAAATTCTTTTTCTTTTCCTGTAATTCTGTCTGATGGCTAATGTTGATGCTCCATTAGGCCTGTACTCATCATAAATAAAAAAATCAGAGTTTTGCATTGTTAGGTAAATAGTGATTAGTATTTTCCTTAAAAAATGAGCATATTGTGCTTTTTTGTTTAGTACGTTCATAATATGCATTAAATATTACTGTTGTACTTTGAAAGAATTTTTAAGATTGAGGAAGCGCTTAAGGGCACTGAAATATTGGTGTTAACATGGGTAGGAATCTCACACCACATGAAAACCCCTTTATCTATCTATGTATCTATGTATCTATCTATGTATCTATGTATCTATCTATCTATGTATGTATGTATGTATGTATGTATGTATCTATCTATCTATCTATCTATCTATCTATCTATCTATCTATCTATCTATCATCTATCTATCTTGTTTTGGTTTTTCAAGGTAGGGTCTCACTCACCCAGGCTGACCTGGAATTCACTGTGTAGTCTCAGGGTGGCCTCAAACTCAAGGTAATCCTCCTACCTCTGCCTCCCGAGTGCTCGGATTAAAGGCGTGCGCCACCACCCCTGGCCCATTTATCCATTTAATGCTCATATGTTTCTTTAGCATCTGTCTCTCCAAGTGGATGACAAATACCACAAGCACTTATTTTGTTGTGTTGTTTGAGGCAGGGCCTCATCTGGCTGACCTGGAACCATGATGATTCTCCTACCTCAGCCTCCTGAGTGCTGAGCTTAAAGGTGTGCATCACCATGTCCAGTCCACAAACACTTTTAAAAGATAGACAGTGCTTATCCCTATAGGTGCTTAAATTTATTCTGTACATGAACTACTAATGAATAAATGAAGAAGAACGTTGCTGAATTAAGCACATAAAATACTTGCCAAGGCTAACTTTAGTCAGTTCAAAGTATTGTGAGTAAGTCAGCATATTCCTGACTGCAGATGTCCTTTATTAAGAGAAACAGGCTAGAAAGTTACCACCTTGGTTGTTCCCTCAGTTTCTTCAGTCCTTAATTCCTCTTCTGGAATTCAGTTCTCAGCACCTTGTTTCTTGACTCTGCTATGGCAGAAAAATCAGCTTAATGCTTGACTAACAGCTGTGTAAGTCTTCTCTGGCCATTGGTTGCTCTAGCTATGCCAGATCCATGAACACACCAGATGATGGGATTCCTGCCAGTAAACGTCTTGTGCTGGTTCTGGTTATCTTCCGTGCCTTTGTGACTGCTGATCTCTTCACCTTGAATGCCTTTCCCCTCCTTCTTCACCTATGAAACCACTATCCATTCTTCAGAAGTTCTTTGAGAACTCCTAGGCATTACTTGCCACATGAATTCTTCCCTGATCCAGAGCCTGGGGACCCATAGGCCGCCACACATAGCTCTACTAGAGAATGTTGGACCTTTAGCTGCACACACATGAATATCATGTGCTCCTCCACAGGACTCTGAAACCATCAAAAGGAAGCAATTGGGCTGGAGAGATGGCTTAGCTGTTAAGGCACCTGCCTGCGAAGCCTAAGAACACTTGTTCACATCTCCAGGCCCCACGTTTAGCCAGATGCAAAAGTGATGCAAAGGTGCAATGCTGCACTCGCCCACAAGGGGGCGCACATGTCTGGAGTTTGTTCACAGAGGCTGAAAGGGCCCTGGTGAGTCCATTCTCTCCCTGTCTCTTCTCTCTCTCTCTCTCTGTTTATCTCTCTGTCTCTCACAAATTAAAAAAAGAAGGAAGCAATCAAAGAAAAGTGGAGAGAGGGTCCCCTGTTCCCATATCAAATATACCGACTGATATTTGTACCAAAATACATCGCCTCACCTAGTAGCCCAATAGCTGTCCAGCCACTGAGCTGTTTGGCCGCTTCTCAATTATCTTTCAAAGTTTTCAATTCTCAAATACATGTATGTATGTATGTATGTATGTATGTATGTATGTATGTATGTATGTATATATGTATGCATATTAGAGATGGGGTCTCCTAACCCCGGCTGGTGTCTGGGGCCCAGTATATAGCCAGCCTAAGGTGGTCTGAAACTCAAGATCTTCCTACTTCAGCCTCATCAAGTGCTGGGATTATAGACATGCACCACTTCACCCAGAATTTATTCCCATTCAATTCACTATTATATTTTTTGAATCTTAGAGCTCTTTTCTATATTCTTTGAATGTTTCTTTTTTATGGTATCTTGCTTTTGTTTGATGGTGAAATTATATTCTTTCTTTTTTGATCATTTAATAATGATATTTTTCTCCTTTTAAGTTGATGTATATATATATATATATACATACATACATACATACACTCATCCATACATACATTCATACATACATACATACATACATCAGGGCTAGAAGATTTCTTCACTGGGTTTATAATCCCTTTACTCTGCTCATGAACAAGAGTGTGTGAAAACTGAAGTCTGACAGGCTTACTGAGCTTTCCCAAAGTGGAATCTGGGCAGGTCATCTGCCAGGACATTCTGAGGTTGCTCTCTGAAGGTTTTGTTCTTGGGCAGGTCAGATTAATAGGCAACTTTTCAGTTTGCTGCCAGCTTTCTGGGAGTTTTGCTGGGGAAGAAGGCCCAGGGCACCCTCATTCTGCACTGGACTTCTGTTTGTTCTCAGGGCATACCTCCTACTTGATCTAAGCTGGTATCATCAGGGATTTGGGGAAATCTATTTGTTTTTCATATGGCTTTTACTCACAGTTCCTTATTTGGAACACTTTCACACCAAGTTTCATATTTTTTTTTCTGGTGTTGCCAATTTCTGATTTATGAGCACTGCAGTGCTTATAATTTGTTGGCTGTGAACTTTTCTTGCTGCCAGGAAGGCATTTGGATTTCTTGGGTGCTAGATCAGTTCTCACACATGCACTGCTTTCCAACTCCAGAATTCTGTTGCTGCTGTTTCCTTTACTGTTTTCTTCACAACCACAGGTTTAGGCATTAAACAGAACATTTCTTATAGTCTCGCAGGTTTGGAAGAGAAACAGATGTATGTGTTCCTGTCAACTTTGCTTGGGAGAGTGCTTGACTCCACATCGTCTTGTTTGTTTGTTTTTAATTTTAGTTATTTATTATGTATTTATTTATAAGCAGAAGGAAGAGAAGAAGGAAGAGACAGAATAGGTGTGCTGGGGCCTCTAGGTGCTGCAAATGAACTCTAGATGCATGTAACACTTTGTGCATCTGGCTTTATGTGGGTACTGGGAAATCGAACCAAGGTCATTAGGCTTTGCAGGTAAGTGCCTTAACTGCGGACTTATCTCTCCAGCCCCTGTTTTTTTTTTTTTTTTTTTTTTTTTAAATATTTTATTTTTACGTATTTATTTGAGAGAGAGAGTACGAGGCAGTATAAGAGAGAGAAGATGGGTGCACCAGGGCTTCCAGCCACTGCAAACAAACCCCAGATGCACGCACCACCTTGTGCATCTGGCTTACGTGGGTCCTGGGGAATCGAATTGAGGTCCTTTGGCTTTGCAGGCAAGCACCTTAACCATTGAGCCATTTCTCCAGCCCTGTTTATTTGTTTTTAAGACAGGGTCTCACTACACAGCCCAGGCTAGCCTGGAGTGAGATTCACATGGCTCCACTTCCTGAATTCTGGGATTCCAGGTGTGTAACATCAGCAGCCTGGCAGGAATATACACTTTTGAGATTTGTACCCATGTCTCTATGGGAGGACTGTGACCTGAATGCAGCACCTTAGACCCCTAGGCCTTCTGGACAGAGTCCCCTGCCTTTTTAGCCCTGAAAACTGTACTGCTGCAGTCTAATGTCAAGGTGAATGTCCATTTCACCATGGCGGCATATGGTAGCCAGCCTGGCCCCAGAGCCTCTATACTTCTTGGATCTGCTGCTATCAGGCCATACAAGGCAACATTGGCTTTGATCTCCTTAGATGCCTCTTCCACATATTTCTGGTAATAGGGCACCAAAGCTTTGGGTCTAGAATAACAGGAGTTGGTACAATGGAAAACAAGAGGAAGGTTTTAAAAAAGTGTTTTTTTTTTTTTCCCTGAGGTAGGGTCTCACTCTAGCCCAGCCTGACCTGGAATTCACTCTGTATTCTCAGGGTGGCCTCCAACTCATGGCGATCCTCCTACCTCTGCCTCTCAAGTTCCTGGATTAAAGGCGTGGGCCGCCACCCCCGGCAAGAACTGGAAGTTTCTTAAATCTGGGCCACGTGACCACTGTGATCACACAGGCACAGTATCCATGCTAGGAAACTCTGGTCCAGACTTGGTGCCTTGTGGTGGGAGCAACCTGCTTCCCTTGTTGGAACCTTGGCTCCACAGCTGCAGCTGTCCCTTATGTTCAACACTGCAGTAACTAGTGGGTTTTTGGACAGCAGTGCTGGGTGTTGACAACAGCATTTTAGTTTGTAGCTTGGTTCCCATGAAAGGAAGAGCCCAGGTGTGTGTGTGTGCGTGTGTGTGTGCGTGTGCATGTGCGTGTGTGTGTGTGTGTAAGTACACGGTCTTCTCTTTGGTACACTCTTAGCTCCTTATTTACTTGAATTCCGGAATCACACACTTGCCCTTTTTCTTCTCACCTAACCAGCTACCTCCCCACAAAACTATGACAAGTATTCTTCAAGTGGTTACTAAAACCAAGAACAGTTTAAAATGACAACAGAACAATAGGAACAAAACAAACGAGTTTCTGTCTTATGAGGCATATATTTCCCTTCGCATTTGCTGGGTTCTGATCCTTATTCTAACCTCTAACTTATGTAAAATTCCAAGGTTTGGATCTTATGCCTTTTAAAATTTTTAAAAATTTATTTGCAAGAGAGAGAGAGAGAGAGAGAGAATGAATAGGCATGCAAGGGTCTCTTGCTGCTGCAAATGAACTCCAGACACATGTGCCTCTTTGTGATCATCTGGCTTTATCTGGTTACTGGACAATCAAACATAGGCCATCAGGCTTTGCAAGCAGGTGCCTTTCACTGTTGAGCCATCTCTCCAGCCCGTCTTATGCCTTTTTTGTTATTCCTAAGTGATCACATTCTGTTTCATGGCTTGTTAATATCCGTGAACTGGTAACAACTCTGATCACTTTTGTGAATTCTAGTTTTGGTCCCACTGGCTACTGAGCTTAATCACTAGATATTTTCAATGGGCTGAATGATGATCCCTAGGGAATTATTTCTACTTTTTAGTCCCCAGAGCCTATGACTTTTCCCTTATTTGGAAAAAGTGCTTTTCATATTTAAAGGTGTTGAGCTTCAGTTATTTGGGGTGATTTAGATTGAGTCCAAATGCAATGACAAGTATCTTTGTAAGAGACATACATAGGAGAATATACTTACAAAGGAAAGATGGAGCAGAGATTGGAATGATGTGACTACACGCCAAGGAGTGCTAGCAGCCACCAGAAGCTGGAAGGGGCTGGGGACATTCATCCCAACACCTTTGGAAGTTATGTGACTCTGTTGAGACATCCCTTTTAGACACTGGGCCCCAGAACTCTAAGAGAATAAACCTTTTTTTGTCTGAAGTCACCATGTTTGTACTAATCTGTTATGGAAGCCTTGGAAACAAAATGATATTACAAACTTAAGCATCCGTGACAGATTTTTTTCCCAGCAACTCCTTTTCTTTATTTCCTCCCATTGTAAAAGACGACTCAAGTTCAGCAGATTTCCTTTCCTGCCCTTGAGTCCTGGAGCAGACAAGCAACCCTAGGCACCACATCCGGGCTGGCAATAGCACAGGTCTCAGACACTCCACTTGCCTCCAGCTGAGGCTCAGCAGCTGTCTGTCAGTAAGTCAGCAGGAACCCTCCAATCGGCAGCATGCCTCCAAGAGCCAGGGGCAGGCAAGTTTGAGGCTTTGGGACAGACCAGAGTCAGGTTGTTGAGTGGCAGGTCTTTAAGTAAGAGGGCACCTCAACTTGGCTGGAGGGAACCCCATCACAGCAAAGGTCATCTCTGTCTCCACAGATGATGGACATTGAAGGAAAGTGGAGCATAGTCCTTCATTGAGTTCCTTCAGGGGGCACACACCTTTAATCCCAGCACTCGGGAGGCAGATGTAGGAGGATTGCCGTGAGTTCAAGGCCACCCTGACACTACATAGATTTTTAAAAACATTTTATTGACAACTTCCATTCATATACACAATGTACCCTGGTCATAACACCCTGCTCACCATCTTCTTTTGTCCTCTCTCCCCATCCTCCACCTACTGAACCCCTGATTCTTTGTAACTAGTCCATTTTGGTGTTATTATTATTATTATTTGCCCTCATATTAGGCAGATCTTGTATAGAGAGCATCAGCCACTGTGAAGTCATGAATACAACAGCCATTTAATGTCTGGAAGATAGTATTGCAAAGCACTCCTCCTCATCTTTTGGCTTTTGCACTCTTTCTTCCACCTTTTCCACACTGGTTCCTGAGCCTTGGAGAGTGATAGGGTTGTCTCACTTACTGATGGACACTCCACTGTCACTTCTCAACCAGTAGATATCACCATTGAAAAGAGAAGCTTTTCTAACCAAAAATGAGAATATAATTAATATGTGGGCATAAACATAAATATTTACAGGGCAATTGGGCATATTATATCCATTTTACCGAGTCCCCCATCCCGCAGCCATAGACTTTTTTTTTTTTTTTTTGGTTTTTGTGAGGTAGGGTCTCACTCTGGTCCAGGCTGACCTGGAATTAACTATGTAGTCTCAGGGTGGCCTTGAACTCTTGGCGATCCTCCTACCTCTGCCTCCCGAGTGCTGGGATTAAAGGCGTGCGCCACCACACCCGGCCCATAGACTTTTTTAAAAATATTTTTTTATTGAATTTGATTTTTTAAACTTTTTTCCCCTGGTTTTCAAGGTAGGGTCTTGCTCTAGCCCAGGCTGACCTGGAATTCACTACATCATCTCAGGTGGCCTCAAACTCACAGAGATCCTCCTACATTAGTTCTCCAAGTGCTGAGGTTAAAGGCATGCATCACCACACCTGGCTGATATTTTAAACTTTTTATTGACAACCTCCATACATATAGATAATATAATAATCACAGGACACTTCCTTTCCTCCCTCCAGAATCCAGTCTCCAGTGCATCCTTCCTTGTAAGCAGCACATATATACTATAGTTGGAAAGATACAGAATTAGCATGGCCCCTGTGGTGGTTTGAATCAGATGGTCCCCATAAACTCTTGTGTTCTGAATGCTTGGTCCTCGCTGGTGGCAATTTGGATGGTAGAGCCCTGCTTGAGGAGGTGTGCTGCTTAGGGCAGGCTTAGGGGTGTTGTAGCCAGCTTCTCTTTGCTGAGGTAGAGGTGATGTCCAGTCTCTCTCATGCCATACTTTCCCTTGTCATCATGAAGTTGCCCCTCCAGACTGTCAGCCAAAATACAAACTTTCTTCCCATCAGCTGCTTTTAGTCAAGTGCTTTGTCCCAGAAATGAGAAGGTAATGGCAACAGCCTTTGTACAAGGATGTCCTGCAGATTCATGAAGCTTTCTATACTTTTATAAATAAAAGTGGACATGTGCTCTTGCTTTTTTTAATGATGAAATTCAGGAATGTTTCCATGTAAGAAATCATTGTAAAAATCAATTAAATTTCTATACTGAGCAATAAGCATTCTAAAATTATTAAGTCCATTGGATGGTGTCATCCATATTCAGGGTGTTTCTCCTCCCTTGGTTAACCCTGTCTGGAAATGTCTCTGTAGATACACTCAGAGATGTATTTCCATGGTGATTCTAAATCTAATCAAGTTGACAAGACCACAGGCATATATTTTACCAAAAAAATGTGCAAGACCTGTACACTAGAATTATAACTGAAATAAATTAAAGTGGAGTTAAATGAATAGGAAGACATCTTATGTTGACTTATGGGAGATTTATTATTTCTCTAACAGAAACTCTCCACAGATTGGTCTACAGATTCAATGCAATACTAATAAAAATCAGAGTTGTGCTGGTTGTTTTGTTATGCTTTTCTTGGCTGTTTTTTTTTTTTTTTTTTTTTTTTGCAAAACACAGAAGCTGATCTTAAAACATAAGGAAGTTCACACATGCACAGGCACACATCACCCACACACATCACACACACCCACACCCACAAAGATTTTTAGAAAGAACTCAGTAATAAATTTACATACCTACAACTAACTGACTCTTTTGAAAAAGACCTCAAAAGCATATTGAACAAAGGATGGTCCCTTATTCTTCCTCCTCCTTCTTCTTTTCTATCTCCTCCTCCTCCTCCTCTTCCTTCTCTTCTTCTTTTTTTCTGAGGTAGGGTTTTTCTCTAATCCAGGCTGACCTGAACTCATTATGTAGTCTCAGAGTGGCCTTGAAGTCATGGTGATCCTCCTACTTCTGCCTCCCAAGTGCTGGTATTAAAGGTGTGGGCGACCATGCCTGGCTAGGATGACCTCTTCAATAACAGTGCTGGGAAAGCAGGAAACCCAGATGCAGAATGAAACATGACTCCTGTTTTGTTTTGTTTTTTTCCTTTTTTCGAGGTTGGGTCTCATTCTAGCCCAGGCTGACCTGGAATTCACTATGTAGTCTCAGGGTGGCCACAAATTCATGGTGATCCTCCTACCTATGCCTCCCTAGTGCTGGGATTAAAGATGTGCGTACCACACCGGGCTTTGACTCCTGTTTATGTTTTTATTTTTAAGTTTAAAATTTTTTTTTAATTTGAGAGAGTCACAGAGAGAGAGAGAGGCAGAGAGGAAGAGAGAGAGAGAATGGGTGTGCCAGCGGCCCCTTATGGGCAAGCATGGCATTGGGCGCTTACATCACTTTGCGTCAGGCTAAACATGGGACCTAGAGAATCGAATGGGCATTCTTAGGCTTGGCAGGCAGGTGACTTAACTGCTAAGCCATCTTTCCAGCCCTTGACTCCTGTTTTTTATCATCCACAAAAGTAAATGAAAATAGATCAAAGGTCTACATGTGAAGTGTAAGACTATGAAACTCCTAGAAAAAAACAAGGGAAATAGCTCAAGACATGAGGATATGGAATGATCTTTTAAAATATGACCCCCAAAGTACAGTCAGTCAAACTTGGACAAATGGATTATATCAAACAGTAGCCACACAGCACAGGAAACAAACAGCAGAGGGAAGAGGCGCCTAAAGAACAAGAAGCCTGTAGGCTCTCTGACAGAGTACTACCATTCAGAATGTATGAGGAAGTCAAAAAACTTACTACAACAAGAAAACCAAGTAATTCAGAGTACAAAACCTAAAAGATTTAAATAAACATTTCTTGAAAGAAGAAATACAAATGCCTAAGAAATGTATGTTAAAATTCTCAGTATCATTAGCCAACAGAGAAATGCAAATCAAACCACAAGGAGATAGCATTTAATTCCCATCAGAATGGCTGGAGAGATGACTTAGTGGTTAAGATGCTTGCCAGAAAAGTCAAAGGACCCAGTGCCCATGTAAAGCCAGATGCACAAAATGGTGCATATGTCTGGAGTTTGTTTGCAGTGGCTAGAGGCCCTGGCATACCCATTCTTTCTCTATCTGCCTCTTTCTCTCTCTAAAATAAATAAATGAGTAAACTATTTAAAAAGGAGGATGAAACACAAAAATAATGGATACCAGTGAATATGTGGAGAGAAGGGAATATATATTTTTAACTTTTTATTTACAACCTCCATGCACATAGGCAGTGTACCATGATCACAAGGGGTCTCACTAACCTTCTAAGTCTCCCCTCCACTGCATCTCTTCTTTCTAGTCCCACTTCTGTTTTTATGTCATCATGTTTTTTTTTTTTTCTTCTTCTATTATGCAGGTCTTGAGTTCATGAATGCCACAGCCACTTTGTGTCTGGAAGACAGTATTGTAAATACTCCTCCTCTTCCTTTGGCTCTTACATTCTTTCCACCACCTCTTCCACAATGGTCCCTGAGCCTTGGAGGGTGTGATAGAGATGTAGCACTTAATGTTGAACACTCCACTGTCACTTCTGAGAGAAGGGACTTCTTAGATGCTGTGGTAGTTTGAATAGATGGCCCCCAATATATTCATTGTTTTATTTTAGTTTGGATTTGCAGCTACCTGGATGGAGGAGGTATCACTGGGTGGATCTTAGGGTCCAGCCTTAAGGTGTGGTGGTGGATTTGAAATTCCACTCTAAAGATATGCAAAGTGCCTGGAGTTCCTGAAGTGTGCTTGTTTGTGGTATGCTTTTAGGGATTTTGGCTTGTGGCTTCTCTCTCTCTCTCTTTCTGCTTGGACCTGTGAAAGCAGGCCAGCTTCTTCTGCCATTATGGAACTTCCCCTGGATCTGTAAGCTCCAAATAAATATCCCTGCTTCCATAACTGTGCCTGGTTTGGAAGTTCATCTAGCTGTCTACTACAGATGTCCTTGTTGGGAATGTAACAATAGTTTTGGGAGAACGGTATGAAGGTTTCTTAAGAAGCTAAGATCTGCCATATGATTGAGTTATCCCACTTTGGAGTTTATATATCCAAAAGAAGTGGAATCAACACTGCATCCTTGTTCTTCGCAGCACTATTCATAGTTGCCAAAACATGGAATCGGCCTAGGTGCACATGAAGAGATAAGTGTTAGGTCAGACAGGCTCCAAAATGGAGTCACCAAGGACAGTAAAAGGGTGATGGAAACATAAGGAAGTGAATTATTCACATTCCTCAAGAAAATGCCCAGCCATTATCCCTTCCTTGCCTACAATGCTCCCAGGTCATGGTTTGCTGTCCCCTTATCTCATAAGTCACCTGGTCACTGTTCTGGTGTCACACCCTGGCTATCTTAGATCTCTCCTAAAGGACCCTTTCTTATTTAGCTTTTTCCCTTCCTCACCTTCCCCAACTGAAAATACCCTATAAATCCCACGACCTGAGAAACTCAGGTTGGCTGTGCTCTTCTCTTGTGAGTCAGTCCTGGAAGCTCCTGCTTTTCCCAAATAAAAGCTTTCATCTTTGCCTCAGAGTGGGTTGCATGGTTGTGGTCACTCCTGAACCTTACATCTGGTGCCATGACTTGGATAGGAGGCTTTTGGTTGCCCTCTTGGGCAGCCAGACCTCCTTTCCCCTGACCAGAGCACTGAGCTGCCACTTACCCTGTGATGACTTTGGACCATCTCTGCCTGATACCAGCTTTCACACCCACCACAATTTGGCCTTGCTCTTCTTCCCTCCTTCTCAGTAAGTGTCCCTCTTGGGTTGGCTTGCTCTTGGGTTTAATCCCTCCTGGTGGAAGCCAATGCTAGCACTCCAGGCTACAACCCTCACCTGCTTCTGGGTCCCAACCACAGGTCTCAAGAAAGATGAACTCTTGATACCTTGGGTCTGTTGCTGGCTGGTCTACTGTACCCTAAGGGGCACCTTTTGGTTCAGTTGCACCATTTTGGGACACTCCCCACCTCTCCCTCTCTCTCCTGAAATCTCATCTTTCACTGCCATCAACTTTCTCCATTGGGAGCACTGGTGACCGCCTTGCCCACTAACATGCTTAAAAAGCCAACAGTTGTGTCCTGTACGGCCTCTGCCCATGTGGGAGGTGCAGGCCCCATTCACCCTAATGAGCCAGGGGTCATATTGGTACTCTGTGTAAACCCAGCTTAAGCCCTGGTTCCTTTCTCTCACCCTTGTTTTGCTCTTTCCTTGTCTCCTTAAGATGACTCTTGGATGATATCAAACCTTGTAGTCTGATCTTTCTCTGCAACTCTGCCTGGCCACAATATAAGCTGGACAATGGGTCCAAGTGGCTTGAACATGATAATTTTGATTTCCAAATTCCCAGATTTAGAAAACTTCTGACAATGTACAGGCAAATGATCTGAAATACCCTATATTTAAGCATTTTTTTACTCTGTGTGCATAGCCTCTCTTGTTTTTTGTCTCTGGAGGTGTAAATAGAATAGAAATTTAAAATGAAAATGCATAGCTTCTAAATGAATGAATGAATGTGTGAGGGGGAAATGGTTGTATTATATATAGCTGAATTAATTTCAGAAACTGACATAGATTGGATGGATATCTTATTTAGCTTTTAAAAGTGCTAAATCTCCTCATTAAAAAAATATAAAATATTATATAAAGGTATCCTGATTCTGATGAACTTTAAAATTTTAAAATTTTTCATGTTTTCACTATGTAGTCTCAGGGTGGCCTTGAACTCATAGTGATCCTCTTATCTCTGCCTCCCGAGTGCTGGGATTAAAGGCATATGCCATCATGCCTGGCTATCTTCTTAATATAAAACCTCCCAACAAATTAATCTAAAAGTAAGAAAAGAATATGAGCAGCTCATGAAAAATAAAATAAAAACAAAAACAATTAGGTTTGAATCTAGGAAAAGACATCCAACCTCATTATGGTTACCTGAGGATTAGGGGCATTTGGGAGAAGAAGAGTTTGGTTAACAGGGCTGCAGTTACATAGGAGGAATATCTTCCAAAGTTCTATAGTGAAGCAGGGTAACAGTGCTTGGCAACAATTCATTATTTCCAAATAGTTACCAATGAGGAATGCTGGCTGTGATTTGAACTTTTTGTTTTTGTTTTTGTTTTTGTTTTTCGAGGTAGGGTTTCACTCTGGTCCAGGCTGACCTGGAATTCACTATGTAGTCTCAGGGTGGCCTCGAACTCACGGCGATCCTCCTACCTCTGCCTCCCAAGTGCTGGGATTAAAGGCATGCAACACTACACCCGGCTTGATTTGAACATTTTAAAAGGTATATTGGTCATTTGATTTTTCTTTTATACTTAAAAATGAATTTATCAATGAGTGTGAGGGGAGTTCATATCTGTAACCCCAGCACTTGGGAGACTGAGGTACTAGTGTCAGGTCAGCCTGGCTACAAAGTGAGTGCCAGCCCAACCTGGAGTCCAGTGGAGTGGGACCCAGTTTCAAAAAAAATAAACTGCCTGAGAAACATATTTACATAAAATATAATAATTACATTATTGCCATAAGTGATTGATATAGAAATTTGCAAATATATGGTTATGTATAGGGTTAGACAAGAATCCTATGTATTTTTCCAGACCTAATAAAATTTTATTTTAATTGTTTTTTTGCTTTTTAAATTTTTTTATTTTTATTTATTTATTTGAGAGAGAGAGGCAGATAGAAAGAGAGAGAATGGGCTGGACATGGTGGTGCACACCTTTAACCCCAGCACTCGGGAGGCAGAGGTAGGAGGATCACTGTGAGTTTGAGGCTAGCCTGAGACTATATAGTGAATTCCAGGTCAGCCTGGGCTAGAGGGAGACCCTACCCCAAAAAAACAAAAGAGAGAGAGGGCTGGGCATGGTGGCACACACTTTTAATCCCAGCATTTGGGAGGCAGAGGTAGAAGAATGCCCTGAGTTGGAGGCCACCCTGAGACTACGTTAGCCTGGGCTAGAGCATGACCCTACCTTAACAACAACAACAACAAAAAAAAAAAAAAAAAAAGAAAAGAAAAGAAAAAGAAAAAAAGAGAGAGAGAATGGGTGCACCAGGGCCTCCAGCCACTGCAAATGAATTCAAGATGCATGTGCTATCACGTGCATCTGGCGTATGTGGGATCTGGAGAATCAAACCCGGGTCCTTAGGCCTAGCAGGCAAGCACCTAAGAGCTAAACCACCCATCCAGCCCCACTTTTATTTATTTTCTCTCCTCCCCTTGCCAAAAGCATGAGCTTCCAGGAGACCAGGATGGTGTCGCTAGCCCCATGCATGGCCCATCAAGTAGAGGATGCTTCGTTGTACCCACCTTTCCTCAGGGGATGTCTGACCTGGTCTCAGTGGAGAGTCAGGCAGAGCACAAGGACAGAGGCATGCTCTCACGGCTGCTTTCCCATGTCCTCCAGTATATCCAGTGTTCTTTCCTAGGCCCTGGCTCTGAAGACTCCTGCTTGGCTGACCCAGGAACAGTAGCCCTCTTCCCGTGCTGGCTTTTCTGGCCCACAGACACAGGAGGCCTTTAGTAAGCCCTTGACTGTCCGCCAAGTTTAAGACTTCATGAGCACAGATTTCAAAGGGCTCTTCTTGGCTTGTGCAACATCCTGGGAGCAGAGCATGCTGGCGGGGAAGGAAGCTGGAGCCGCAACCCCTCTGTAGGGTGACAAGGTGTCCTTGGCGCTGGCATGGCATCCCCATCTTATCTGAATGTCCTGAGTCGGATGCAGCAGGTTTTCCTTACAGAACACAACATATGTCTTCATGGGCGGTGTGACAGGTCCCAGGCTGGGTCTGGGCAATTGGGGTAGGACAAGGGGTGGTCCCAGGCAGAGGTGTTTCCCATTGGCACAGTCAATGATGAAAGTTTCATGAGCTGTGGGGATGATCTTTGGAGGGCTGGTTTGTTGCATGTCAGAGCTGGTCTCCAAGCTGGACTCCTTGAGGCTGGCTCTCCAGGCCCTAGGGTCCTCTGAAGGACCATGGTGCTGCCACCATGCCTGCCTGGACCTGTTCTTGGACTGTGTTTCTAGGATGTCCCTCATAATTTTTTTTTTTTTTTTTTTTATTTTCGAGGTAGGGTCTCACTCTAGCTCAGGTTGACCTGGAATTCACTATGTAGTCTCAGGGAGGCCTTGAACTTACAACGATCCTCCTACTTCTGCCTCCTGAGTGCTGGGATTAAAAGCATGTGCCACCACGGCTGGCTGCCCTAATAAAATTTTAAAACAAGTTTTCTTTGATCTACCCTTTCTCTGTTGATCAGAAAAGCAATTGGGTTGAGGATGTAGGTCAGTGGTAGAGAGCTTACTTAACATGCACAAGCCCCAGAGTTCAGTCCTTAGTACTAACTCCTCTCCCCTGGGAGGGGGAAGAGAAAGAATTGACTGATTCTAAATATATATGTACTTTGGAGGTGTCATTTGAAGTTCATTTTTTTTCTCTTCCTTTCTTTTTCTCTTTTCTTCTTTCTTCTTCTTTCTTTCTTTCTTTCTTTCTTTCTTTCTTTCTTTCTTTCTTTCTTTCTTTCTTTCTTTTTTTTTTTTTTTTTTTGCTTTTCCGAGTCTCACTCTAGTCCAGGCTGACCTGGAATTCACTATGTAGTCTCAGGGTGGCCTCGAACTCATGGTGATCCTCCTACCTCTGCCTCCCAAGTGCCGGGATTCAAGGTGTGCGCCAGCATGCCCAGCTCTTTTGCTTTTTTCTTTTTGGTTTTTCGAGGTAGGGTCTTACTCTAGTCCAGGCTGACCTGGAATTCACTATGTAGTCTCAGAGTAGCCTTGAACTCACAACTTTCCACCTATCTCTTCTCTAGAGTGCTGTGATTAAAAGTGTGCACTACCACACCTGGCTTGAAGTCTGTTTTGTGGGATGTATTTTTTTTTTTATTGACAACTTCCATACTTACAGAAAATAAACTATAATAATTCCTTCTCCTCCCCCACTTTCCCCTTCACAACTCCACTCTCCATTATATTCCCTCCCTCTGTCCATTAGTCTCTCTTTTATTTTGATGTCATCATCTTTTCCTCCTATTATGAGGGTCTTGTGAAGGTTTTGCTAGCACTGTGAGGTCATGGATATTGAGGCCAGTTTCTGTCTGGACAATTGCATTGTAAGCAGTCCTACCCTTTCTTCGGCTCTTACATTCTTTCCACCACTTCTTCCACAAAGGACCCTGAGCCCTGGAGGGTGTGATAGAGATGTTTCAGTGCTGAACACTCATCCTTCTTCTCATTGTTTTTGTTTGTTTGTTTGTTTGTCGAGGTAGGGTCTCACTCTAGCCCAGGGTGACCTGGAATTCACTGTGTAGTCTCAGGATGGCCTCGAACTCATGGTGATCCTCCTACCTCTGCCTCCCAAGTGCTGGGGTTAAAGGTGTGTGCACTACCACGCATGGACTTCTCATTCTTTTTCTCAGCACTATGGTGTCTTTTGGGTCATCCCAGTGGTCACCACCCATCTGAAAAAAAAGCTTCTCTAACTAAAAGTGAGGTTAGTGTAAATATATGGATATGAATGTTAGCTAAAGTGCTTACAGGGCAGTTTTGTGAGCATAATATATGCATTTAGCCAGACAAGAGCAGGCTTTACACTCCCAAGGCTCATGGGCTTCCCCACCATATGATTTTGATTAGGTTTTTGGTATCAGGCATGTATTCCCTCCCATAAAGTGGGCCTCTAGTCCAATTAGAAAGCAGTTGATTTCTTCCATAACAGACATGTCACTATTGCAGCCGCTGAAGTCCATTTTTTTCAAATTTTATTTATTTATTATTTTTTTTTTGAGAGAGAGAGAGAAAGGGAAAGAGAGAATGGGTGCTCCGGGGCCTCCAGCCACTGCAGATGAACTCCAGATGGCTGTGTCCCCTTATGCATCTGGCTTAGGTGGGTCCTGAGGAATCAAGCCTGGGTCCTTTGGCTTTGTAGGCAAGTGACTTAACCTCTAAGCCTTTGCTCCAGCCCGTGAAGTCCATTTTTATTTTATTAATTAATAAATTTATTTATTAGAGATAGAGAGAAGGACAGAGAGAGAGAGAGAGTGAGAGTGAGAATGGGTGTGCCAGGGCCTCTAGTTACTGCAAATGGACTCCATATGCATGTGCCACTATGTGCATCTGGCTTACGTGGGACCTGGAGAAACAAACCTGGGTCCTTAGGCTTTTCAGGAAAGCACCTTAACTGCTAAACCATCTCTCCAGCCCCTGAAGTCCATTTTTTAATCTGTCTAGTATCATGCCAGAATTGTCCTGTCTAGATATTTTTGCTTAAGAATTTTGATTTCATTCTTTTTGTTATATAACATTAGAACTGAAATTTAAATTTTTATTTATTTATTTTTATTTTTGGAGAGAGACAGAGAGAGAGAGAGGGAGAGGAAGACAGAGAATGGGCGTGCCAGCAGCTGCTGCGAATGAAATCCAGATGTGTGCGCCCCCTTGTGGGCAAGTGTGGCATTGCGCCCTTGTGTAACTTTGCATCTGGCTAAATGTGGGATCTGGAGATTGGAACCGGGCGTTCTTAGGCTTGGCAGGCAGGCGCCTCAACTGCTAAGCCATCTCTCTAGCCCAGATCTGAAATTTTAAAAGAATTACATTTACAAATGAAAATTAGATGATTAAAAAAACTTGAAAATTTCCATTTGCAGAGAGAGAGAAGAGAGTGAGAGAGAGAAAAAAACAAACTGCAGACACATGCACCAGTTTGTGCATTTAGCTTTATTTGGGTACTGGGGAATTGAAACCAGGCCTTCAGGTTTTGGAAGCAAGTGCCTTTAACCCCTGAGCCATCTCTGCAGCCTGAAAATTGGGTGATTTTAACCTTTCCCTTCTTTTTTTCTCATCTGAAAACAAGGAACTTTACCATATTCATTTAAGACTTCTTTGAGAATCCCCAGTAAAATCTTGTGTTTTTCTTTATGTCAGCACTACATATTTTAGGGCTGAGTTTACGCTGAGATATTTGGAATTTATAGTCCCTTCCCCTGTGGTTGGTTACTTGTGGTGTTCTTTGTGTTCTCTTACATCGTTCAGTCAGTGGACAGCTCTCTGCAGCATCAGGGCTGTCGAGGTAGCTGATGTGAGCTTTGTATGTCCCATTATTTATTTTTCCCGTGCTTGAATATAGCCACTTCTTATCCCTCTTTTATGGCTTGGGGAGAGTTTAGAGTGGCCTACTGCTGGACCAAGAGCCAGGACCTAATAGCAGCCCTTCTTTATTTGTAGAAACAGCTTTTACAGTACCATCCCATAGCCAGCTCACCACATGTGCTTCTGATCCCTGCTTGGAGACTGGATTCACAGCCACTTCCTTCCTCCAGGGTTTGTCCCCACCTAGGCCCCTCCCTGCCCACAACCCTCCAGAGAAGTCCATTGCTTGTCACTTTTGAATCCAGAGCCTTCCTTTTGTATTTATTTTAAAAAAATATTTTATTTTTATTTATTTGAGAAAGAGGGAGCAAGAGAGAAAGAGACAGAGAAAGAGAGAATGGGCACGTCAGGGCCTCCATCCACGGCAAACGAAAGCCAGACACATGCACTACCTTGTTCATTTGCTTACGTGGGTCCTGGGGAGTTGAACCTGGGTCCTTTGGCTTTGCAGGCAAGTGCCTTAACCACTAAGCAATCTCTCCATCCCCCTTCTGTATTTATTACATATCTCGATGATATCAAACATATAGAAGAGCCTGGTCCTGAGCCAGGAAATTTCATAAAGGAAGAAAAATGATAGCCCCTTTCTACGGACACTCTCTATAAATGGCAATTTTTAAAAGATAAAAATAAAACCTTAGCTGGGTGTGGTGGTGCACACCTTTAATCCCAGCACTCGGGAGGCAGAGGTAGAAGGATTGCTGTGAGTTCAAGGCCACCCTGAGACTATATAGTTAATTCCAGGTCAGCCTGAGCCAGAGTGAAACGCTACCTTGAAAAACCAACCCACCAACCAACCAACCAACCAAACAAACAAACAAACAAACCGTGTTAAGAATATGTACATTGTTCTGCAATGGATCTCAAGAACTTCATCTTGCAAAACTGAAAAACTTCATACCCATTAAATAACAACTTCCCACCCTGCATCCTCTAGTAACTACCAATCTACTTTCTGTCTGTGATTGGCTATTCTAAATACTTCATAGAAGTGAAATGATACAATAGTTGTCTTTTTGTGACTGGCTTCTTTCCCCGAGAAGAGTGTTCTCAAAGTTCATCCATGTTGTAGTGTGAATCAGAATTTCCTTCTCTCTCTCTATCTCTCTTTTTTCGAGGTAGGGTCTCACTCTAGCCCAGACTGACCTGGAATTCACTATGTAGTCTCAGGGTGGCCTCGAACTCATGGGATCCTCCTACCTTTGCCTCCCAAATGCTAGGTGTGCACCACCACACCCAGATCCTTCTTTTTTAATATATTTATTTATTTATTTGAGAGACAGAGAGAAGAAGAGGGAGAAAAGAGAGAAAGAGAGAGAATGGGTATGCCAGGACTCTAGCCATTGCAAACAAACTCCAGATGTATGTGCCACCTTGTGCATCTGGCTTTATGTGGGTACTGGGCAATCAAACCTGGGTTTGTAGGCTTCACAGGCAAGCACCTTAACCATTAAACCATCTCTCTAGCTCTTCCTTCTTTTTTAATAAAGATTAGTAGCCTACAACTAACAGGCTTTCTCTTTCTCTCTCATTTATGTATGTACATATATATGTACATGCATTAGGTCTAGCAGTCTCACATCTGACTATTAGTCATACAATTTGCTTATTGATTATCTGTTGAAGGGCATTTCCACTGCTTCTGTCTTCATCTATTGTGAATAACACTACTATGAACATAGGTGTAAAACTCTCTCCTCAAGATGTGGCTTTCCACTTTCTGCCTTATTAGATTTATTTCATTTGCTCTTTTCTGTAACAGGCACTATTAGTATCCTAGTTTTACAAGTGTGAAAACTGAGGCACACAATGGTTGAAATACTTTCTAAATAACTGTGACTCCAGAATTGTCATGCTTAGCACCACTCTCCAATTTTCCCAAGGGAAACCCTGGGCCTTGCATGATGGAATGATAAACAAGGACGAGAATGGGACTCATGTTTACTTAGTCTGTCAACAGAAAATCAAAGACAGGGATTGATTTTTCTTCTTCATCTTCAATAAACAATGCAGTAAAAATTATAATCAGGCTATAACTACTCTGACCAAGTGGATCACAAAATTGAGAACCAGCCAGATAATTCAGACAACAAAGACCCTGCTTTTTAGTTGTCTTTTTAAAAACATTTTAAAAATATTTTATTTATTTATTTGAGAGTGATAAAGAGGCAGAGAGAGAGAGAGAGAGAGAGAGAGAGAGAGAGAGAGAGAGAGAGAAGGGAGAATGGGCATGCCAGGGCCTCTAGCCACTGCAAACAAACTCCAGATGCATGTGCCCCCTTGCACATCTGGCTTACGTGGGTCCTGAAGAGTCGAACTGGGATCCTTTGACTTTCCAGGCAAATGCCTTAACTGCTAAGTTATCTCTCCAGCCCTTAGGTGTCTTTTGAAAATAAATTTTACTTGGATAATTTTTTTTTAAAGGTAGGGTCTTGCTCTAGCTCGGGCTGACCTGGAATTCACTATGTAGTATCAGGCTGGCCTTGAACTCACAGCAATCCTCCTATCTCTGCCTCTTAAATGCTGGGATTAAAGTTGTGTGCTACCATGCCTAGCATCAGATAATTGTTTTGATATGAGTAAAATAATAAGTCTATTTCATATGTTAGAAATGAAACAAACTCTCAACTTCCTGTTTGTATAAACACAACTTTAATGAAATAGGAAGAAAATGAGGAAGGAGAGTGGCCTGTGAAAACCTCCAGAAACAGAGCTCCTGTTTGAACTGTGACCACCTGTTACTGTTAAGGTCTTTCTTACACACGAACATGTCCTGTAGGAAAGGAAAACGAGGCAGAACAATAAACTCTTCATAGTTAAACAGTGTGGGGCACGGGAAACTGGCAGTGGCTGTCACTCCGGGGCCCACATGCCTGTGCTATTGATTGTGCTGTGCTTTAACCTGCATCTACTCCACAGATGCTTTTGCAGTATGGCCTGCAAAGTCTCAGGAGAAATGGAAAAAGTGTGTCCTGGGAACTGTTCTTTAATGGGTTGTCTGTAAAGTTACTGTGTGTTGCATATATCTTGATTTTTCCTCCTATTTTTTCAACTTAGCTGTACATTAAAATCATCCATCTTCCTTAGGTCTCAGAACACTGCTGTTTTCAGGATCAGGAAATAAATATATTTTTATTTCCTGCCCCCTAAAATAAATTATTTGGGTTATTTTTCTAGACTAAATTGTATTTTACTTCCTTTTAGATTTCTTTTACCAACAGACATTTTCTTTTCAGTTAGTGGAAAATTTATACCCAGCAAACACATTTCATTGAAAAAATGTAGTCTTTTCTCAAAAGGGAAATCATTTAATATTTTTTTTCCACTAAATTGTCCTCAAGATAGATGGAGAACGTTTTACTAGTTTAATGAGTTGAGGCTGTGCAAAGATACCTGCATCAGTGAATCAATAAATGTTTGAAGCAACTTAAAAATGATCCCAATTGAAAAAAAAAAAAGCAATATAAAATTCTGCTAATGAAATTTGGAGGCTAGAGCTGAAATTTTTGTGATTTTCACTCTGATCACATTTGTTTTTGAAGGACAATACTAGAATCTCATCAAAGGGATATAGATAAAAATATCTTTGGGGGCCGGAGAGATGGCTTAGTGGTTAAGCACTTGCCTGTGAAGCCCAAGGACCTTGGTTTGAGGCTCGATTCTCCAGGACCCACATAAGCCAGAAGCACAAGGGGGCACACATATCTGGAGTTCGTTTGCAGTGGCTGGAGGCCCTGCTGCGCCCATTCTCTCTCTCTCTCTGCCTATTTCTGTATCTTTCTCTCTCTCTCTCAAGTAAATAAATAAATACAAAGAAAATATTTTAAAAATCTTTGGGTTGGAAAAATGGCTCAGTGGGTAAAGTGCTTACTGCACAAACATGAGGACCTGAATTATGACTCTCCACACTCATGTAAAATGCTGGGTGCAATGTGCAGCCCTGTCATCCCAGCACTGGGAAGGAAGGCAGAGACAGGAGGATCCCTAGAGCTTGCTGGCTAGTTAGTCTAGCTGAATCGGCATGCTCTAGAACATGTGTATACATGCACACAGTAAAAGAAAAGTGGCAGGATGCAAAGTAATAACTGAGTGTGGTGGTGGTGCACACCTTTTTCTGAGCACTTAGGAGGCCAAGGCTAGAGGATTATGTGTTCAAGGCCAACCTAAGCTACATAGTAAGGCCTTCTGTCACAAAAAAAAATAGTAAGGTGGAGATTATCTGAGGAGGACACCTGATATAAAATTCTGGCCTCTGCACACACATGTACATATGTGCCCTTACACATGAACACACATATGCATGGGCATGCATGCTACATACTCATACACATGGCAAAAAAAGTAGTGTCTTCATAAATTTTTTCTTTCCTTTTGTTTGCTTTTTCATTATGTGGCAGGAACAACATAATCTGTTGTTTCTCAGAAATAATTTGTTATTTCTCAATTTGTTGAGAAATAAAGTTACTTACTGAATCCAAGAATGGGTTCATGAGACAAAGCTGTGGCCAGAGGCTTGGAACCAAAGGAAGCAAGGCTTTGGCTACTGTCAGCATCTCTGTCTCTGTCTTTCTCTGCAGGTCCGTTCCTTCTCTTTCATCGTGGCAGGAAACATGGCCCTTTGTAAGTCCCTAAATCTTTTATCTTAAAAAAAATTATTTTAGGGCTGGAGAGATGGCTTAGCGGCTAAGGCGCCTGCCTGCTAAGCCTAGAGAATGCTGGTTCCAATGTCCAGCGGTTCCAATCTCCAGGTCCCACGTTTAGCCAGATGCAAAGTGATGCAAGGGCGCAATGCCACACTTGACCACAAGGGGGCGCACACATCTGGATTTTGTTCACAGCAGCTGAGAGACTGCTGGCGCGCCCATCTCTGTCTTTCTCCTTCTCCCTCTCTGTCTATCTCTCTCTGTCTCTCTCTCCAAAAATAAATTTAAAAAAATTATTTTACCACTGTGCCAAACACTGTTGCTGCCCTGGCACTAAGCCTTTATTTGTCTCTAAGGTTCACCTACAACTGAGGAATGTTCTTATTGGACCCCAGCTTCCTACCTCAAGCAGTGCATATTTCTGTCTGAGGACACTCTCTGGTGGCATGTGTAGGCTACGATGGCAGGTAGGACAGGACAGAAGTGCTAGGTGGAAATGCCTGGGAATAACTCTCAACCAAAGAGGGCTGGAAATGGGTGGTGACTACCTCATTAACCCAGTCTTTTGGTGCATATAGCTCTTCCTTTGCTGCCTCACTTCCTGTTCTCTCTGGATGAGGGTCTCAGGAAACTACTTACACCCCAATCCTCCTTTCATAGTCTGCTTTGGGAGTTAGATATTCAAGGAGTTAGACATGGGGGAACCAAGAGAAACAATAGCAGGATCTTAGCAGTTGTGTGTCCACGTTAGCGATGAGTTGGGTGTGAAGGAAGGAAGAAACCTGCCACTGCATCCTGGTAGCTGTGTCTCCTGCTGGTCAGAATGCTTTGTTAAACATCTGGAAGCTGTCCATAGGTTCTTCCTGCTATATCAGAAACACAGGTGCAGCTCACTTCCCCAGTTGCCACACACGCATGCTCATGAAGGGTCAAAAGACCCCAGCTTCATTATAATATAATTTGAATTGTGGTTTTTGATGCCTCCCTCAGTGGGTTTTCCAAGAGAATCATGAAAAGAAACACCCTAAAAGGAAGAGTTGTCCCACCATGATTTGGTGTGTGTGTGTGGGGGGGAAGGGTCACTTTACTTTCATGAATAGCCATCCACCTCATAAATATTCATAAGTTCTTTTTGAAAATCCACAATGTAGAACCCAATAGACTGCTACTCCCCCTTTGGGACAGCATGCTCCAGTCTCTCTCTCTGCCATGCATTAGCCTTTGCTTTACTAAGTAGGCTTCTGCTTAAACTGTATCTCTTGGATGAATTCTTTCTTTTGGGAAGATAAGAACTGAAGAGAAATCCTAACCCAGTAACCCATGTCTGCCATCTGGAGACCATTATGGTATGATAGAAGCTACAAAGAGCCTGGGCAGCCCTACACCTATGGCTTTGGTGGCTGCAACCAAAATGACCTTTATCCTGGGCTGGCTCTGCTTACTGCCTGAAGCTTTCCTTGGCAGGCATTCCATGTTCCTGACATCTCTAACTCCTGGGGTCCCCACTGCAGCTTCAGCTTCATCCTCACAGCTTCATGCAAACATACACACAAAAGTATATATAGAGGACCTATGAAATTTGCTTACACAATTAGAGGTTGCATCCCACAAGGCAGCAGGGTGTCCCATCTTCTCACATCAGCAGGGAGGAAGTAGCAAGAATGAACTCAGTGTGGCAAGAGGGGCTGGGCTATAACACCTTGAAGTCTGCTCCCAGTGAATAGCTCAAATAACCTCCTCCAGCAAGGCTCCACCTCCCAAAGGCTCCACAAACTTCACAAATAGCACCACCAACTAGGCATTATGTTTAAGACTAAATCACAAACACATGAGACTATGAGGAATGTTTTACATTCAAACCACCATAGATATTCACTCTTCCCAGAATTATTTATTAAAGAAACTGTACTTTATCCAACACATGTTCTTGGTGCTTTTGTTGAAAGTTAATTGGATATATGTAGGTGCATTGTTTCTGGATTCTTCATTCTGATGAGATCTGGTGTGTTTAGAGTGGTATGGCCATAGAAGGGGTCTTCATTCTCTACCAGGAGTTTATATTTTGCCCCATTTATTTATTTATTTATTTATTTATTTAATTTATTTTTTATTTTAGAGAGAGCAAGAGGGGGAGAAAGAGACAATGGCATCCAGGACCTCAGCCACTGCAATAGGACTCCAGATGCTTGCACCACCTAGTGGGTATGAGTGACCTTGCACTCGCCTCACCTTTGTACATCTGGCTTATGTGGGTGGGATTTGGAGAGTTGAACATGGGTCCTTAGGCTTCGCAGGCAAGCACCTTAACTGCTAAGCTATATCTCCAGTCCTTGCCCCATTTTTATAAAGTGCCTTTCTCCATATCTCTCTCTCTCTCTATGTGTGTGTATATATGATATATGTGTATATATATATATTTCAGTTTCTATATTTAAATCTGTCTGTATAAATATATCATGTAAATATCTTCACATATAGGGTTTGCATATGTATGAACCATTTGAGAGTATATTGCAGATGCCATGCACCTTTGCTATTTCATGCTTTAGTGTGTGTTTCATAAGCACAAGGAATTGCCTTTCATAATTTAAGAGCAACAGTACACTCTGAAAAAAATTTAAATTTACTTATTTGAAAGAGAGGGACACAATGGGTGTGTCAGGGCCTCTTGCAGCTGCAAACAAACTCCAGATACATGTGCCACTTTGGACATCTGACTTTACATGGGTCCTGGGGAATCAATCGGGCTTTACAAGTAAATGCACTTAACCACTCAGCCATCTCTCCGGGCCCCACGCCAGAAATTTATAATTGACCTTTTGTACTATTATCTGTAGTCCATATTCAATTGTTATCAGATTTCTCAATAAGATACTTTCTTTTATTATTATTATTATTGGTTTTTTGAGGTAGGGTCTCACTCTAGCTCAGGCTGACCTGGAATTCACTATGTAGTCTCAGGGTGGCCTCAAACTCATGACAACCCTCCTACCTCTGCCTCCCGAGTGCTGGGATTAAAGGCATGTGCCACCATGCCTGGCCTTCTTTCATTATTTTTTAGTGTGCATATGTTATTTGTATGTACATTCATATATGAATACAAGCACATATGTACCATGGTACACATATGGAGGGCAGAAGACAAACTTTGTCCATTGGTCCTCCCCTTCCACCTTGTTTGAAGCAAGATTTATTCATAGCTCTACTATAAGCTTTTGGGGGATTATCCTGTCTCCATCTCCCTTCTTACTGCCAGCATGTTGGGATTACAGATGCCTGTTTTACATGGGTTTTGTAGATCTGAACACATGCTTACATGGCAAGTGCTTTATCTACTGAACGTTCTCCCTGATCTAGAGGGTATTTAATATAGTTTTTTTCCTCTTCTAGTCCAGGATCCAATCCAGCAGCATGTATTACATTTAATTATCAAGTTTCTTTATTCTCCCTTAATCCAAAACCATTCCATCAACCTTTCTTTGACCTTGGCATTTTTGAAGTATACAAGCCAGACATTTTGCAGTGTATCTCAATTATTTTGCAGTGTCCCTCAATATATTTTTAAATAGTGGGCATGTGTTAGCCGGGCGTGGTGGCTCACACCTTTAATCCCAGCACTTGGGAGGCAGAGGTAGGAGGATTGCCGTGAGTTCGAGGCCACCCTGAGACTACATAGTGAATTCCAGGTCAGCCTGAACTAGAGTGAGACCCTACCTCGAAAAACCAAAAAAAAAAAAAAAAAAAATAGTGGGCATGTGAGAATAGAGAGAGAGTTGGAAGGGAGCAGAGGGCCCACAAATAGTACTGACAATCAGCTCATTAACTTTGAAGTGGTTTCTATTCTAACTTCTGTCTCATTATGGGAGGACTAAAGAAAATGCTCACTGCTTTAAGGTGGACAGTGAGGTTATTATTGGAACATGTTGAATCATGTGGATGTAATTAAAGTGTCAGTGATATATTCCTCAAATCATTCTTAAAAAAAAAAATCTCTTCAATAGTGGAACTCTTGCTGGGTGTGGTGGCACACGCCTTTAATCCCAGCACTTGGGAGGCAGAGGTAGGAGGATGGCCATGAGTTCAAGGCCACCCTGAGACTCCATAGTGAATTCCAGGTCAGCCTGAGCTAGAATGAGACCCTACCTCAAAAAAAATAGTGGTCTCGAGCCAAAATTTTGATACAGTATATGGCTATGTTGTATGTATCATAGAAATTTATAGTTGAATGAAGCTAGAGGAACTTAGTGTTTTATAGAATAAGAACTTTAGATTTACTGGTCTAAGAAACTTGACTTTGATAGTCATTGGGAAGCCAAGACTAGACCCCTTGTCCTGTTTCCTGGTCCAGGGCTCTTTTCTCTTCTGCCATGTAACCAAAACTATACCCCACATGTTACTGTCATCTTTTTGTTTGTTTAGTTTTTGATATAGGCTGTCACTATACAGCCTATGCTGGCCTCAGATTTGCAATCCTCTTGCCTTAGGCTCCGTAGTGCTGAGATTTTAGGTGTGTGCCATCATGCTGGCTGTTACTGTCATCTTGATTCCCATTTGTGATATGGTGACAATCCAAATTTTCATGTATTTGATTAATATCATGATCAAACAAATTAATCTTTACCAAGAATGTTCTTACTGCAAGGCCTAGTACCTAAAACATGGTAAGAAAGAAATGGAAACTCTTCATTTGTTCCTCTAAACATTCATCTTGCCAATAGAAATGTCTTCACAGGTAAGTGAGCAATTATTATAATGTTAATTTCTATTAAGGCCTTTACATTTTAGTGATTGTGTTTAGTTAGAAAAGAGGAGCTTGAGTTCTAGTGGAATTCAGACTCATTCCACTTATTAACAATAGAATTAAAAAAAAAAAAAGAAAAGAAAAGAAAAACAGGACTTCCAGGTAAGATGGCAGCATAGGAGCCATGCCAATCCAGCCGAGGGAGGGATTTAAGCAAAACCACAGCAAAATACACTCTCCTTCTGAAAAGTGAAGGGTATAGGTTCTTCTTAGACACAGCGGAGAAGCAGGAGAGACCACGATCCCGAGAGGAGAAAAATGGCCAGAATCCCACTGAGGCACTTGAGGCCCACCGATCTGCACAACTCGTGCACCCGCCCAACACTGCCTGCCAGGCACCAGTGCCAAGTGGCAACAGCAGAGACCAAACAAAGGGGATTTTCCAACCTCATCAGCCTGCTTGCAAAGTCAAGAAATCTGAAGGAAAGACAGCTGAGATCAACTAAGGAGCTACTGAAAGGGATACAGGTGGGACTGTGTGAGAAACTCCAGGCTTCCTGTACTTTCCCATCCCCCAGTCATCAGAGCCAGGAACCTTGTCAGCCCCTGGTGGCAGCACATCCAGCCAGCTGATCAGAATTCCAGCTCCAAAGCACAACACAGAGGGTTTGAGGAGGGGACTCAACATTGGTGAGATTGGAAGCCACCCCAAAAGGTAACGAGGCTGACTGACAAACAAACAAACAAACAAACAAACAAAAAACAGGTACATAAGCCTTCATTGGAAGTGCTAATCTCTCTTTCCATTTCAGGGCAGGTTATGGGTTGCATATTCTTGGTTGGCTTTATAATTTTCAAATAAGCTGTATTTTGGGGTTGAATATTGTTGTCTTTGATGCTTTAAGATTTATAGGGACTTTATCTTTTGCCTCTCATTATTAGGGGCAGGGCCTGATTCAGATCCAGGCTGACCTTGAATCTCAGAACAGAATTCTCTACCTCCCAGCTCACATTCTTAGGGATTATGGCTTTATAAGACTATCTCTCTGTTTTATTCCCCACACTTGTATACTCTGCTTTTTTTTTAATTTGAGAGAGAGAGAGAGAGAGAGAGAGAGAGAGAGAGAGAGAGATAAAGAGAATGGGTACACCTGCAGCCTCTCAGCCACTGTGAATGAACTCCAGATGCATGCACCCCCTTGTGGGCAACTGTGGCATTGCACCCTTGTGTCACTTTTGCCTCTGGCTAAACGTGGGACATGGAGAATCGAATGGGTGATCTTAGGCTTATCATGCAGACACCTTAACTGCTAAGTCATTTCTCCAGCCCTCTCTGTGCTGATTTTTATTGAATGTATATATTGTTCAGTTGAAATTTAGAATTTTCTAGTAAATTGTTCCACCCAGTCCACTAGAATATTTGCTTAGCAAGCAAATTCAACACCTAGGATTACTTCTGTGTAATTGGGGTACAAGAGCTACACTTGGCACCCTAAGCTCATATCCTGAAAGTATATAATGGTGGATTGTCACATATAAGAACACTGCAGATAAATAGAAAACCCAAGCATCAAATCAATTCAGGATGCAAAAGTTGGTACATTATAATACAGGAAACACAAAGAATCAAGACAATACAATCCCACCAAAAATTATATAACCATCAGAAATGATCACCAATGAGACTGTTTTAGATGAAATGCCTGATGAAGACTCAAAAAAAAAAAAAAGATGTTATCTATACTCAAAGAAATCAAAGAAGAAATCAAAGGAATCAAAGAAGAAAACAAAGGAATTAAAGAAGAAAACAAACTCCTGAAATAAAACCCAGCTTAATGAAATAAGGAGGTCATTACAAGATATGAGTAAGGAAATAGAAATAATGTAGAAAAACCAGGCTGAAATCCTAGCTCTGAAGAAAACAGTCAGTCAAATAAAAAACTCTGTGGAAAGTTTCACTAGTAGAATGGATGAAGGAGAGAACAGAATATCTAAACTAGAAGACCAGGTGGCAAACATAATACAGTCCAACAAAGAGAAAGACAAGCTAATAGGAATGTATGAATGGGAATTTCAAGATATCTGGGACACTATGAAAACATCAAAAATAAGAATACAGGGTATAGTAGAAGGAGAAGAATTTCAATCCAGAGGCTTAGTAGGCATTTTCAACAAAATCATAGAAGAAAATTTCCCTAAATTGGAAAAGAAATGCCAATGCAGATACAAGAAGCATTTAGAACACCAAACAGACAAAACCTGAAAAGAACCTCTTCTCACCATGTTATAATTAAACTATTCAACACGCAAACCAAAGAAAATATATTGAAAGCAGTTAGAGAGAAAAAGCAAGTCACCTACAAATGCAAGCCCATCAGAATCACAGCAGATTACTCAACTCGAACTTTCAATGCCAGAAGGGCTTGGAATGATGTATTCCAAGTTTGAAAGATAACAAGTGTCAACTAAGATTACTTGAACCTGCAAAGCTATGTATCCAAATTGGTGGAGAAAGAAGGACATTGCACAACAAAAACAGACTAAAGGAATTTATGACAACTAAACCAGCTCTACAGAAAATACTTGAAGGAATCCTTCATGCTGAAGAGAAAGTAAAACACACACAGGAGGAAATAGGAAAACATAAACCATACTCAAATAACAGTTAAAACAAGTAAGTAAAGGGAAAACAGGAAGCATGACAAAACAGGAAGAATGGCGTGAATAAATACATACCTTTCAATAATAATTCTTAATATCAATGGCCTCAATGCCCCAACCAAAAGATAAAGGCTTGCAGACTGGATTAAAAGGAAGGATCCTGCCATTTGTTGCCTCCAGGAAACTCATCTCTCAATAAAAGATAGACACCTTCTTAGGGTGAAAGGAAGGAAAATGGTATTTCAAGTAAATGGGCCTAGGAAACAAGCAGGGGTTGCTATCCTAATATCTGACAGGATAGACTTCAAACCAACATTAGTGAGGAAAGATAAAGAAAGGTCACTTTATACTGATTAAAGGAACACTCCAACAGGAGGACATTACAATCCTAAACATATATGCACCTAACATGGGGGCTCCCAATTTCATCAAACACTATTAGACTTAAGGTCAGAGATAACCAAACACAATTGTAGTGGGTCTCATCGATTGACATGTTATGCCCACAAAAATAAACAGAGAGACATCTGGATTAAATGATATCATGGAACAAATGGACCTAATATTTAGAACATTCCATCCAAATGCTGCAGAATATACATTTTTGTCAGCAACACATGGAACATTCTCTAAAATAGATCATATATTAGTACACAAAGCAAATCTTAACAGGAAAACTGAAATAATCCCTTGTACTCTATCTGACCACAATGTGATTAAACTGCAAATCAGCAACAAGCCAAACTACAGAGCATACAGAAATTCATGGAGACTAAGCAGTACACTCTTGAATGATGAATGTGTCATGGATGAAATCAAAAAGGAAATAAATTCATAGAATCAAATAATGACGAGTATACAACATACCAAAACCTTTGGGACACAATGAAGGCAGTCCTAAGAGGGAAATTTATAGCTCTAAGTGTCTATACTAAGAAATTAGAGAGCTTACAAGTAAACAATTTAATGATTCACTTTAAGGCCTTAGAAAAAGAAGAAGGTAAACTAAAAATCAGTAGACAGGAAGAAATAATAAAATTAAGGGCAGAAATTAATGAAATCAAAACAACAAAAAAACCCAAAGAATCTATGAAACAAAGAGTTGATTCTTTGAAAGGACAAACAAGATTGATAAACCCGGGCTGCAGAGATGGCTTAGTGGTTAAGGTGCCTGCCTGCTAAGCCTAAGAACCCGGTTCCAATCTCCAGGTCCCACGTTTAGCCAGATGCAAGGTGATGCAAGGGCGCAATACTGCACTTGCCCACAAGGGGGCGCATGCATCTGGATTTCGTTCACAGCAGCTGAGAGACTGCTGGCGCGCCCATCTCTATCTGTCTTCCTCTCCCTCTCTCTCTGTCTGTCTCTCTGTGTCTCTCTCCAAAAATAAATAAAATAATTAAAAAAAAAGATTGATAAACCCTTAGCAAATCTGACCAGAAGAGAGAAGAGACAAAAATTAATAAAATTAGAGATGAAAAAGGCACCATTACAAATGGATGATTTCCTTGATTTATATGACCAACAAAAACAAGGTGAGATAAACCATTTAAATAGACCAATAATAATTACAGAGATTCAAGCAGTTATAAAAAGTCTCCCAACTAAAAAAGTCCAGGCCCAGATGGATTCACTGGTGAATTTTACCAGACCTTCATGGAATAACTAAGACCAGTGCTTCTCAAACTTTTTTTTATAAAATAGAAACTCCTTCTATGAAGCCAGCATCACTGATGCTAAAACCAGACAAAGACCGAACAAAAAAAGAAAATTACAGACCAATCTCCCTCATGAACATAGATGGAAAAATTCTGAAGAAAATATTGGCAAACAGAATACAAGAATATATCAGAAAGATTATTCATCCCGACTAAGTAAGTTTTATCCCCAAGATTCAGGGATGGTTCAACAGATGCAGATCAATAAATGTAATACATCATATAAATGGTCTGAAGGACAAAAATCACATGATCATCTCAATAGATGCAGAAAAGGCATTCAACAAATTCCAACATTCCTTCATAGTAAAAGTATTACAGAAACTGGGAAAAGAAGGAACATATCCCAACATAATAAAAGCTATTTATAACAAACCTACAGCCAACATAAAACTAAATGGGGAAAAACTTGAAACTTTTCCACTAGACAAGTGTGTTCACTGTCCCCGCTTTTATTTTATTTTATTTTTTATTTTTTTTTGTTTTTCGAGGTAGGGTTTCACTCTGGTCCAGGCTGACCTGGAATTAACTATGTAGTCTCAGGGTGGCCTCGAACTCATGGTGATCCTCCTACCTCTGCCTCCCAAGTACTGGGATTAAAGGCGTGCGCCCCCACACCCTGCCCCGCTTTTAATATAGTCCTGGAAGTCTTAGCTATAGCAATAAGGCAAGAGACACTCATAAAAGGGATACATATTGGAAAGGAAGAGATCAAATTATCATTATTTGCAGACGATATGATTCTATACATAAAGGCCCCTAAAGTATCTACCAGCAAAAGTGATAAACACCTTTAGCAATGTAGCAGGATACAAAATAAACAGACATCAGTAGCTTTTCTATAAACTAACAACAAACATGCAGAGGATGAAATCAGGGAATCTCTCCCATTCACAACTGCCTCAAAAAAAAAAGTACCTTGGAAAAAACTTAACCAAGGAAGTGAAGGATCTCTACAATGAGAACTTTAAAATATTCAAGTGAGAAATTGCAGAAGACACTAGGAAGTGGAAAGACATCCCATGCTCTTGGATTGGAAGAATCAATATTGTGAAAATGTCAACCTTACCAAAAGCAATCTACACATTTAATGCAATCCCCATTAAAATCCCAATAGCATTCTTCACAGAAATAGAAAAAACAATCCTAAAATTCATTTGGAAGCACAAAACCCTTGAATAAACAACAATTTTGAGAAACAAAAATCAGACTGTTGGTATCACCATACCTGATTTTAAGTTATATTATAGAGCCATAGTAACAAAAACAGCATGGTGCTGGCACAAAGACAGACATGTAGAACCATGGAACAGAATAGAGGACCTGGATGTTAATCTAGGCAGCTACAGCCATCTGATTTTTGACAAAAATACCAAAAATATTCACTGGAGAAAAGACAGCCTCTTCAACAAATGGTACTGGGAAAACTGGATACCCATATGTGAAAGGATGAAAATAGATCCTTGTCTCTCTCCATGTACAAAAATAAGTCCAAGTGGATCAGGGAACCTTTATATTAGACCTAAAACTCTGAAATTGCTAGAGGAAAGATAAGGGAAACCTTTCAACATATTGGCATAGGCAATGACTTTCTGAATATAACCCCAATTGCTCAGAAATAAAACCACTAATCAGCCACTGGGATCTCATGAAATTACAAAGCTTTTGTGCAGCAAAGGACACTGTGAATAACTCAAAGAGACAACCTACAGAATGGGAGAAAATCTTTGCCAGCTATATATCTGACAGAGAATTAATATAAAAAAACAGAACAATAAGAAATCAAACAACACAATTAAAAAATGGGCTATGGAACAAAATAGAGAGTTCTTATCAGAAGAAGTACAGATGGCATATAAACATCTAAAAAAGTGTTCTACATCCTTAGCCATCAGGGAAATGCAAATTAAAACTACTTTGAGATTTCATCTCACTCCTGTCAGAATGGCTACCTTCAAGAAAACAAATGACAATAAATATTGGAGAGGATACAGAAAAGGGGAAACCCTTCTACACTGCTGGTGGGAATGTAATCTGGTACAGCCATTGTGGAAGTCAATGTGGAGGTTCTTGAGACAGCTAAAAATAGATTTAACATATGATCGGCTATAGCACTCTTGGTATATATCCTAATGACGCATCTTACTACCTTAGAGATACTTGCACAACCATGTTTATTGCTGTTCTATTCATAATAACTAGGAAATGGAACTAACCTAGATGTCCCTCCACAGATGAATGAGTGGACAATAAAGATGTGATACAGTTACACAATGGAGTTCTATTCAGTGGTGAAGAAAAACAAAATTATGAAATTTTCAGGGAAATGGATGGATCTGGAAAGGATTATTCTAAGTGAGGTCATCCAGGCCCAGAAAGGCTAATGTCACATGTTCTCTCTCATATGTGGATCCTAGTTACATATATATAGACTTGTGTGTGAGCTGGAACCAAAAATCAGCAGCAGAGGCCAGTAAGCTAGAAAAAGGTTACAAGGGAGGGAGGAGAGGGAAGGACTTAAGGGGGTGGTATTGTATATATCTAGGTAGAAGAACAGATTATAGGGAGGGGAAAGGCCTAAGTGAGGGCAGGGGAAGAGATTGTGTAAAAAGGGCGGGGTGGGAGGGTCAACAAAATTCAAAATATTCTGAATAAGACATGAAAACCTACTTTTGTGAATAGTGGCACATCCAGAAGCCATAGATTATTACTAGAAAGTTTTCAGTGCCAGGGATGGGATACCTTCCAGTGAGATGTTGGCCAGGAAGGTCCCAGTAGCCTCCAAAACATTAAAGGCTATTGCTAATGCCCTTGATTTCCCTTGAGAAACAGATGGTAAGACCCTATTGCTGAAGACTTCACATGCCTGAGCCACAAGGTCACTGAGAAATCAAGCTGGTGCTCAGCAGAAAATCTTCTCCCTATAGACCAGCCAACTGAAAGAAAAAGCTGCATTGCATGCAGTCCTATGGGAGACAGAAGTCATCAGCGGTGAAATCAGTGGACACTGGAAGACTCAAGTTTGGCCAGACAGGCCAAATGACCGAATGGGTGCAATAATTGCATGTCTGCTCTGGGGGAAACCAACTGCTCTCTAATTGGACTGAGGTCTGCTCTATGGGAGGGAATACATGCCTGGTACTGAAAACCTAATCAAAATCCTATGGCAGGGGAGGTCATGAACCTTAGGGGTATAAAGCCTGCTCTTGTTTGTCTAAATGTATAAATATTTTAAAAATATTATTTATTTATTTATTTATTTATTTATTTGATTTTGAGAGAGAGAAAGTGGCAGAGAGAGAATGGGCACATGATGGCCTCCAGCCACTGCAAATGAACTCCAGATGCATCTGTCCCCTTGTGCATCTGGCTTACGTGTGTCCTGGAGAATCGAACCAGGATCCTTTGTCTTTGCAGGCAAACACCTTAACTGCTAAGCCATCTCTCCATCCCCTTAAATGTATATATTATTCTCACCAAACTTCCCTGAAAGCACTACACTTAATGTTCATATTCATATATTAATGGTACTCTCACTTCTGGTTAGAGAAACTTCTCTTTTCAGATGGCGATGACCACTGGGATGACCCAAAAAGTAACATAGTGCTGCAAAGAAGGGTCGGAGGAGTATCCAGCACTGAAACATCTCTATCACACCCTCCAAGGCTCAGGATCCATTGTGGAAGAGGTGGCAGAAAGAATGTAAGAGCCAAAGGAAGGGTACCACTCCTTACAATGAAACTGTCTGGACAGAAATTGGCCTCGATATCCATGACCTCACAGTGCCTAACAATACCCTCACAAGACCCTCATAATAGGAGAAAAAGATCATGATATCAAAATAAAAGAGAGACTAAAGGAGAGAGGGAGACGATATGATGGACAGCAGAGCTGTGAAGGGGAAATGGGGGAGGGGAGGGACATATCATGACTTATTATCTGTAAGTATAGAAGTTGTCAATAAAAAATAATAATTAAAAAAAAACAGAATTAGCATTATCCCCAGCTTTTCCTTCAATAGGTAATGTGATTGGAAGGTGGTTGAAAGCACTTTAGAATCATCTAGTGGGATTTCACATTTTGTCACTCCATGCTGTGCACTTGGTTGCTTTGGTCTGGTTAAGAAATCTTTCTCTGGATTCCTCATGTGTGTAGCCAGAGTACTATTGATTCTTTGGCTCTGTGGTACCTGAGGTGCTTTCTCTTTAGGATGACAGATTGGACTTTATAGTATCTGATGTGGTATCACTGGTTAGTCTGTCCTGTTAGTGATTATTTTCCACTGGTTAACTGTCCCAGACCTGTGCTATGAGGAGGTAGTAAGAAGCATCATCACAGGGCGAGGCAGCTGATCCCACCAACCAGTGCTAAAAATAATTCAGGGCTGTCATAAACGTCCACACAGTTATCTTTTACACTTGCCTTGTCTCAGGTTTGAGACAGCAGTTAGCCACAGCATTTTTTCTCTACTGTCCATTTCTATGGCTGGTTTACTCCATTTTTCTTTTTTTAAAAAACCAAACAGAAGCTTAGCTTTTCAAAGCTGCTCCAGAATTTTACTTCATGGGGTTCACTAGCATAACAATGATTGGGTCAGGGATCCTTATAGCAGGACTTAGTTTATTATCGCTTCGGGTGGTCACTGCTATATTTATATGTCGCTGTCCCTTTAAAAATATTTTAGTTATTTATTTTCAAGCAGTTTGGGAGGAAGGGAGAGGGAGAGAGAGAGAGAGAGAGATATATATATATAGATAGATAGATAGATAGATAGATAGATAGATAGATAGAGAGAGAGAATGGGCACACCAGGGCCTCCAGCCACTGCAAACAAACTCCAGATGTATGTGCCACTTTGTGTATCTGGCTTTATATGGGTACTGGGGGAATCAAACCCAGGCTGTCAGGCTTTGCAAGAAAGCATCTTCTTTAATCACTTAGTTATTTCTCCATCTTCGCCTTTCTTCACTGAAACTGTGGCCTAAGTGGTCATGGTACATTGATGAAACTAGACACAGTAGAGATTACTTCAAATATGAAACCATCCCTATGCCTTTTTTTTCTATTGCTTTTCTCATCTGTAAAACAAATTGGTAACCTAACTGTCATAGTGTCTCATAGCACTATTTCTTCCCAGCTTGAAGTGAGGAATGTCAAAGTGTGATTAAGCTCTGAAGTAGGACTTACAATGGGAACTGCAACCCAAGTGTGCAATGGCAGTATTGCAGATGTGGAGTATTCTAGCCAAGTCACCAAAAGGATCGCTTTCTCAAAGTTCACTTGCATGGACGTGCTCCTCTCCTGTTCCTGTTTGAACAGGAAAGATACCATGTGCATTAGCAGTGATCTGCAGGAATAAGCTGTTGTTGGATGTTTTCTGGGAGAAACATTTCAAAAACACCTTGGTGAGCATGAGACAGTCATGGAATTGCTCATTTGAGAGTGCAGGGGAGTCTTTAGTCTACACTGCCCCCAAGCATTAGACATTCCGTATCCAGTCTCTGACTTGTGACCAAATGGACATTTTATCATCCAAAACAACCTTGTAAAATGCCAGATTTTGAGGCACACTCTGTAATCCCAGCACTGAGAGGCTGAGAGGAGGATTGTGAGTATAAAGCCAGCCCGACACAGTGAGACCTTGTCTCAAGAAAAAAAGAAGAAAAAGAAAGAAAGAAAAAGAGTCATGTTAATGAAAAAGCTGATTTTATGTGCTTTGGCTTTCACATTTTTCCCCCATTTTATTTTAACCACTGTCTTCTAAAAACAGAAAATATAAAATTCAAGCAAACTAGAATTCTCTCGCCCCATATTAAACAACAATGTGGCGAACAGACTGTGTATGGATCCTGATAACAAGGCCTGGAGAGTCCACAGGGGACAGTTATGTGCTAGATATGTGCAGAGCACCTGGGAGCCAGGTGGGATTTGTGTACTTAGCAAGGAAGCTCTCATTCACCAGCCAGCAGGCAGTTCACGCTGCTGAGGGCCCTTGTTTGAGGAAGAGCGTAGCAGGTGAAGGAAAAACTGTAACAGCTGAAAATAGAACCTGAGATGATATAAAGTACAAGGTTGGTTTTTGGTGGCCCACTGTAAGCTGTTATTTTGTGTTCATCTTATGTAGAAGAAAATTTTCTTTTCTGACTTTTGATCTATCTCTTGGGAGAGCCTGGATGATCACTCCTGTTCTGGTACTGAGCCTTCCAGCCAAACTTCTGCTCCCATTGGCTGCCAGTGCTTCATTTGACACCAGGGTGGGGTGTGCTGTAGAGGAATGAGCCCTGAGAGCTGGGAGGGAACAGCTGTCTGTCACATAGTAAACAGGGACGGCTGCAGATCAAGGCCAAGCTGGAACACATGGTGGGCTTCAGGGACACAGCAGAGCCCCTGAAAATTGAATCCTTCCTCCTAGCTCCTGACTATCAGATTACAACACAGAGCTTATTAAGGAGTTCCAGCTATTTTTCTTTGCACATTTGCTTCTGAGTTTTGGTCATGATGGCCAGTAAAAGGCCCAAAGAGTAAAGGAATTAATGTTTTAGGCATTCAGTGCAAAAGTCTCCACTGAAACCCCACTGTTTAATGTTTATTAAATTAATATATTCATTAATGTTTATTAACAACATATTTCATATTGATATCATGTGTTGGTACCCTTTTGTCCCTCATCCCTGCCCCTATTACAATGGGGACGCTCCTCAGTGGGGTTGCAGGTAGTTCCTATAGGGTTGTGAAACCTTACTTTTGATAATTAATGAACAGGCTCTCATGAAATTCAGCTGTTGCCATAGCTTGAGGAGCAGAGAGCTCAGGAGGAGTGCTCTCTGCCAACTGTTAATAAGCCTTGAGCCTACCTTCTGGTTACTGTTTATTATATACCTGTGGGTCATAAATGTGAATGAGTAGGTCACTATATGTTTACTTGCTGTTGGAGATGATTTAAAATAAATAAACTCAGTGGATACAGCAATGAAATGTTTAGTCATTCCTCCCTCCACACCAATGGGGCCAAGCGGTCTGTTTACCAGGCTTTTCACACTGCCTACTTTCAGGGCTCTAGAAATTCTTGGGATTGATGCTTGCTTAGGGCTGTTCCACCTACTTAGCAGACGGTTCTCCCCATCAGCCATGGTTTATTGATAATCACTGATGTGCCAAGCACTCACCCAGGTTCTGAAAGACACAGACATACTCATTAAGTTGTAAGCTCACCCCAAGAGTTTAAGGAGAGAACCAGAGAAAGGAAAAATAAATACCTGCAAATCAAACATGCACAATAAAATCAGTGCCATGGGAGACAGATACCACTGGATGCACAAGACCTAAGTCTTCTGAGTGTTTTCTTCTCTGGTCCTAAAAGTAGTAACCGTAGTTCCTAATTAGTAAGCAAGCAATGCAGCTTTGACTGAGAAATAGCAACGCTTTCAGAAATAACTCTTGAAATTGGCAAAGGAGTCAGTCCCAATTACATAGGGAACATGTTCTGTTTTGGAACCAAGTGACAAGAATCTTAATGTGTGGGACTCTAAGGATAGACTTCCTGATTCCATGATCCAAACTAGGCTTGTCAATTTAGTTAATCTATTTAAGAGTAACTATCTAGTGCCCCGCTCTGTTGTAGATATTGGAAATTTAAGAATGAATAACAGAGAGGACATTCTTTCATTGAGAACATAGTGTGTGCAGTGAGTGAAGGCCGAAGCTTGGGTGCAGTGCAATTGCTATAACAATTTTTATTTACCACTGTTGGATTTCATAGCAGAACACAGTAGCTGTACTGCTCCTAAGATTTCTGGGGCAGGGAGATTGTGAGTGAGGATGTGTGTTGGGCCCTGCCCGGTATGAAGCCTAATGGTTAGCCCAGCCAGTCTTGGCCTACTCCTGGTGAGGCCTAGTCGAGCTTTCAGAGCCTAAGTAGAGTTTCGCGACCTGCCCTTGAAGTGACTCAGCACCTAAACTGAAACTGCCTCCACCCAGCTGCTGCTGACGTGATGAAATACTATTGGCCCTTATACCTTTCTCTCATCCCCTCTTCCCGCCCCCTTCCTCAAAATATATAAATACCTCCCATGACAATAAACGGAGAGATTTCTGCCTTAGACGGTCTCCGCAACTCAATGTGGTTTTTCTCCCCGGTGTTTTGCGGGGGGAGGAGTTTGAGTCGCCAACATCCGCCTTCCCGCTCAGCCTCAAGAGAAGCGGCTGGCCCGGTTCTCTCTCTTCCGCTCTACCTGCCGGTGGTGGAGGGAAAAAACCCCGGCAACTGGTGCCCAACGTGGGGCACAACAACTGCTGATCCGTGTGAGGACGTGTGAGGATTCAAAACGGACTACGGACTGCCGACGTGACGAAGAAAAAATTCAAAATTAAGCTAACGGGCTAATCGTACTGCTGACGGGTGTATCCTCATAAGTTATGAGGTAATCTTCATATTTAATATTCTAACCTTTGCTTCTGTAATCTGTGCTTACTTCAACTTCCTTTCTCTTTCTTTTCATTTCCGGTTTACCGACAAACTGCTTCTGTGGCGCCGCCATTTCTAAACGGGTACGTTCATGGCAGACGCACCACGTGGGCAGACCTAGAGGAAACTCACCATTTTCTCTTTGCTTTCTTTTCCGGGTTCTACAGTGCTGCCATTTCTAAACGCCAGTTCATGGCGGATGCACCACGTGGGTAGACCTAGAAGAGACTTTAAACGTTTTGCTTCCTCATTTAAATAAAAACTCCGTCCCAAACTTCAACATCTCTTGTTCCTTTCTCTCTCTCCTCTCATTTCCCGGTTTGCGACAGACCGCTTCTGCAGTGCCGCCATTTTTGTCCTGCCTCCTCATTTGAGTGGGGGCGCCATCTTAGAAGTGCCAGTTCATGGCGGACACACCACGTGGGCAGACCTAAAGGAGACTTTAAACATTTTGCCTCCTCATTTAAATAAAAACTCCGTCCCAAAAGACAAAACAAACCTAATGGGGAGATCTGCTCCCAGCTACACTATGTTTAATTTCATCGAGCTGTCCCATAAGGACACAGGCTCACTGGCCATCATAAATCTAAATCTAAACTCAATTCTACAACATGCTTAACTATTTTTTGGGACTTTATGCTTATGTTGTACTCATATATATTACTATTAAACAAAAAAACCTCCATGGCACTTGGAACAAAACTTTTGTTTTAGCCCCATGGATTAATTCAGTCCTCCTTGCCTTAATTGCCAACCTTAAAGGCTTTTCCAGGGAAAAGTTCATTTTTGCCCTTAACAAAAACTACAAAAAAAAACTAAAACTGACTTTTAAAATCTCCTTTCTCCCAAGGCCGCCACCCAAACCGCCACCGGCAACTATCTTTTCAGCTCTTTTCAGCCCCTAACTACTGCCTAAGGCAAATGTGCTCAAACCCCTAATAAAAAATGCGGGCGTATCAAAATTCTTCCACACTAACATTCTCCGGTAAACTTCTTTCCTCATACAGCAAATCCATGTAGCTTTCTGTGGATGTAAACTATGATCAAATACAAGCTTGAGTTCCCCAAATGTCCCAAACCGAGGTTAACTTTCCTCACAGGCGTAAAACACAAGTCACTGGTCCACAAAACAAAACTTGCGCGCTTCGAGCGGAGGGACAACAGCCAGGCTCCGCCGACATCCCTGCGGGGAGCGGGCTGAATGGGACGGTCCTAAGCGGTGGCTCCAGCCCGGCCCTGAACACTGCCCCGAGCCTCACTGGCTGCGCCTCGCCCGCACCTCCAGGCATCACTTTTGGTCACTTTTATAAAAAAAAAAACCAAACAAAAACAAAAAACCCTGGCAGTTGTGTTGCTGGATGTGAGTGTTAAGGGTCATAGAATTAAGGAATTATACAGACCACAGTGTTTCCTGGAGTTCTAAAATTCTGGGGCAGTGAATTCTGAGTGCCTGCCTCAGTAAAGAATGGAGCCAAGACAAATGCTGATCAAGGCTCAAAGTTTATTGCAGAAGTTTCAGCTTATAACTAGTAAGCAAAACAACGAAGCTCCTGAGAGCAGAGAACTTGTCCCAGTTACACAGCTGCACAAAGAGGGAAACTCAGATAAAATGTCTATCAATAATATTTCTTGTGGCTAAACACTCTGTCCTTGACAAACTCTCTCATCAGGCTGGGAAATATTACAATCTTTGTCTCAGCAAACTCCCTTAAAGCCTTAGGCTGTCAGCCAAGTATACTGTGCACAAAGCAAGGTCAAGAAATAACCAAGACTGCACCCAGCTCTCCACAGCTCCCCCTTTTTTGTTTTTTAAAGAACGTCTTCATGACAGACATCACAGGTAGGAGAGTAGTGACTTGGCCCCTCTAAATGAATGCCCTTGGTACCTTTTGCAGAGGAGAGGAAGGGCAACAGAAAATGATTTTGGTACCAACCTCTGTGCAGACCAAGTATACCTCTCAGGGGTTCCAGGATAAGTTACCCCTTTGCAGTGCTTTGCCTGACATCTACCAAATGACCATGTCATGAAATCCTGGAATCTAGCTGGACGTTCATCATGAGCCAAATTTAAGATAAAGTCTGTGGGAGCCATGGGCGGTGCGAAGATGGATACCACGAACTTCGTTCGAATCCGTAGAATACACTGTAACAAAAACGCATGAGACACAGCAAAAGGCAGAGTAACAATAAGATACTTATTCCTAAGATAATTTGTATTTGATCCAAGCTGTAAAGGATCCCCAATCAGGAAGTATAGAGTGCAGAGTAGTTAAAAAATCACTTGCGGCTTGGGCAGCATCAAAAGACAAATGAGAATTCTGAACAGTTAATACTTCATTATGTAAATTAATAAGATCAAAGGAAATATTATCATGACGCCAAATTCCTTGAAGGTGCTTCTTAACTCGATCCCAACTGGAATTAAAAGGTTTGGCTGTAATACAAATCCAATCAAAATCTGCATGACAACGTAGTTTTGACTTGACCTTGAGACCATGTATTTCTTCTCCTAAAAACTCTACAGTATCAAATAAAGCATCTAACTTTTCTTCAATTTTCCTATCTATAGATTCCTGCGTACCTAAAGCTGTAGATACATTCTGTGCCAAATTATTAACAAAATGAGCTGTTTGAATTTCTTGAGTCAAAGCTATAGCTGAGGCAGTAACTGACGCTAATAAACTAATAAAAGCTACTATACCTGCAATGATTAACCCTACCATTCTTTTTGGACGACTTAAACCATTTTTTAACTCTTCCAAGATTTGCAAACCTTTTTCATCATACCAGGGTTTAGTTAAATTCACAGGTAACATAGCAAAAGCTGGCTGCTTTACTACCAATACAGATGACTCTTTAGGAGTAATACAGTTAGCAAGAGTGCAATTATGACAAGTGACATTAAAATGATCAGTATGTTCTGTAATCCATTGAACATTAATGCTACCTGCAAGCATAGCATACGGTGGAACAACACATGCCATAACAGAACCTTGGGGAATAGTTCCATTGTAAGAACCTTGACCTTGGGAGAAAGAATTAACCCTTATGCCTCCCATTGCCGCAGCAATCTTCCAGGTGTATGTCTGCTGATGTCCCAGATCAGTCCACCAAAGTCCTGCAGACAACCCAGTTGTCCAGTCATTAGTCCAGGATGAAGTACTTCCAATATTACCAGCAGATCCTGACCAGTCTTTAATATGACGATTTGATCCAGAGATGTTGTATTGCAGAAATTTATCCCCTATGCATCTATTCCAATGAAGAGATTTGTTAAACCAGGAGCTTGTCCCTCACATGGTAAAAAAAATCATCAGGTGGAATCTCTCCAGAAAACTGTAACCCATTGGGCAACCATATAGATATTTTACTGATAAAAATTGCTGTCTTCTTTTCAGATTCTCGTTTATGTTGAACTGTAATATTACGTTGTACAATGGTTAAGCATTTTGAATCCTGATGTTTAGTAAAACAAAGAGGTATACCCACACCTTCACCTGACCAAAAGTCTACTGATTTAGAATATAAACTCATTTGTCTAGTTGAGGGAGTTCCAAGTAGCCTAGTATTATTCACTAATACAATTAATTCCTTATCATCCCATACCATTGGATGCAACAATGGGGGGTCCGCATAAACGCCAATAGATTTCACTGCTGATTGGAAATGGAATCCAAATCATCATTAATCCTGTCAACATCATGATTGTTGACCTGTCGCACCAACCGCTCCGGCAGCCAGCGAGCTCCATTTTCTTTCTGTGAAAAAATACAAACAGATCCTCGTCCCCATATTAATACAGGGTCGGGTCCATTCCAATGGTTAGTAAGAGGATCCCGCCAGCGGACCATAGCATATGTAGAGGCAGTTTGATTTCGCCAATGACGGTCACTAGCAGACCGACCATGAGCGTCCAAAAGTAAAAAATTTAAAATAAAAAGAGTGTGATTTAACCATCTATGCACAGATCCTCCTCCCCCAAATTCCCCCTTTTTTGTTTTTTGAAGCCATTGTTTTAAAATCCCATGGGCACGTTCAATAATGCCCTGTCCTTGGGGGTTATAAGGTATACCTGTAGAATGGCCAATTTGAAACTGTGCACAAAAAGTTTGAAATGAAGAACTGGTATATCCTGGACCATTATCTGTTTTAATTTGACGAGGGCATCCTAAAATATTAAAAGCATAAAGACAGTGAGCAATAACATGTTTTGTTGCCTCACCCATTTGTGCAGAGGCACAAATGAAACCTGAGCAAGTATCTATAGAGACATGGACAAATCTTAATTTTCCAAATTCAGGAACATGAGTTACATACATTTGCCAAATATGTCCAGGGATAAGCCTCCTGGGATTAACACCTAAATGAGGAACAGGTAAATATGTCACACACTGAGAACACTGTTTCACAATCTGTCGAGCTTGTTCTCGAGTAATAAGATATCTAAGGTGTAAGGTATTAGCATTTAAGTGATGAAGATTATGAGCAGCAGTTGCTTTAGAAACAGAAAATATTTTAGTAGCTTCATCAGTTAATTGATTTCCCTAGTGTTAAAGGACCAGGCAATCCTGAATGTGCACGAAGGTGTGCTGTGTCTCTCTCCAAAAAAAAAAGGTTGAGAGCGCTGTAAAATCAAAGTTTGAAGTTGAGCAAATAGAGAGAAAACTGTGGAAGAAGAATGGATACGACTGACAGTTTCTAAGTAAGGAACACTATTTGCAATATATTGACTGTCTGTGAAGACATTAAGTGGGAGATCATGAGCATGCTGAAAAAGAGCTATCAATGCAGCCAATTCTACCAGCTGAGCAGATTTAAAAGAGGTATGAAAACTATGAGTTTTATTGAACACAGTATAGGCAGCTTTGCCAGAAGAAGATCCATCAGTAAAAGCAGAATATCCTGTAGGAATGGGGGCAAAACGCGTGATCACAGGAAATATAACTTGATGACAGGACAGAAATTGAAGCAGCTTGTTTTTTGGATAATGATTATCAAGCTGTCCTGTAAACCCAGCTAAAGATAAACTCCAGGGTTCTGAGAAAGCATATAGCCAGGTCACATGACTAGAATTATATGGCTGACAAATAAGAGCAGGTTCAATACCAAAATATGCAATGGAATCAAGTCGTCCTTTCATAATAACTTTAGCAATTTCTTCATAATATGGAGTAATAGTTTTAGTGGGAGAAGTAGATAAATGAATCCACAGAAGAGGGGCATCTTGCCACAATAGGCCTGTGGGAGAATACGATGTAGGAAAAATAATAAGAAACAATGTTTTAGTGTAGTCAATATATGTACTAAATTGATTATCAACAGCTTTCTGTACTTGTCCAAGGGCTGCTGAAGCAGCAGGTGTAAGAACTCGAGGAGAGGTAGGATTAGGATCACCTCGAAGAATATCAAACAAAGGTTTAAGATCAGCAGTAGTAAGCTTCAAGTATGGCCTCAACCAATTGATATCGCCTAACAATTTTTGAAAATCATTTAAAGTTTGTAAATGTTGAGTTCTAATAGTAACCTTTTGAGGTTTAACTTGTTTGGGATATAAATGAAAACCTAAATAAGAGAAAGGAGGCTCATACTGAATTTTTTCAGAAGCTACATGCAGTCCCCAGGTTTGTAATTGGATTTGCATAAAACTAAAACATTCATCTATTTCCATTTTTTGTTTTCCTGCAATTAAAATATCATCCATGTAATGAATAATATATAGCTGTGAATATTTCAGCCGTGTTGACTTTAAAGCTGAATCTACAAACTTTTGACATAAAGTTGGGCTATTAGCCATACCTTGTGGTAAAACTTTCCAATGAAATCGCTGCATAGGCTCCTTATAATTAATAGAAGGGACACTAAAGGCAAACCTTTGACAATCCTGTGGATGTAAATGTATAGTAAAAAGCAATTTTTTTTAATCTATTATGAGTTTGTAATGATTAGCAGGAATAGCAACTGGACTAGGCAGTCCTGGCTGTAAAGCACCCATAAGATGCATAGTAGCATTGACAGCTCGTAAATCCTGTAACAAACGCCACTTTCCTGATTTTTTTCTTGATAACAAAGATGGGGGTATTCCAAGGAGATGTTGAAGGTTCAATATGACCAGCTTGAAGCTGTTCTTGTAAAAAGAATGAACAGCTTGTAATTTTTCCCTTGTCAAAGGCCACTGATCCACCCAGACAGGTTCATCAGTTTTCCAAATTATTAGGTCAGCACAGGGTGGCACGGTCTGACCAGTGGCCACTAAAGGGAATATCCTAGACCATAAGTGTCTATTTTAGATTGGGAACAAAGCTAATCCTTGTCCAGGAAGAAAAATTTGACCAACAACTCTGTAATCTCTTGTTTGTTTGCTTGGCAGTAAACCTTGACTCCCTTTCCTAATCTTGTCCAGGAAGAAAACCTTGATTTAACATTTGGGAGGCAACAAGCTCATTAGGGCTGCACATCAATATTTTCATTTGGCTCAAAATGTCTCTCCCCCAGAGATTCAATGGCAAGGAATCAACTATATAGGGCTTACAATATCCTGAATTTCCCTCTTCATCTTCCCATAATAACTCAGTGGCACTTTGCTCAGGACACGAGGCATGTCCTATTCCTCTAAGTTGAGTTCCAGTGGAATGTTTAGGCCAGTGAGATGGCCAATGCAAACTAGATAATATAGTAACATCAGCTCCAGTATCAATTAAACCTTCAAATGTTTTGCCATTAAGGTGTAATATTAATCTTGGTCGCTCTTTTCCAATAGCCTGCACCCAATATGCATCAGAGGAACCAAATCCTTTGTTTCCCGAGAAGCCTTAGATACAGCATTGCCTGTATTAACCTTGGGATAATATATGGGAGCAATAATAACTGAGCAATTCTGTTGCCCTGGGGTAACAGTAAAAATAGTATGAGATACTCCTGCCATGATTTTAATTTCTCCAGTGTATCACAATCAATAACTCCAGGAAAAATTTGTAGCCCTTGCATAGTACTGCTACTTCTTACTTCTTCCTAGAAGCAAATCCACTGTTCTAGGTCCTAAATCCCATTTCTGGGGTTATTGTTTGGGGAAAGCTAAAGGACGGCATATTCCTGTGGGTAAGGCTTGTAATCCCATTTCTGGGGTTAATACTGTGTAGGTGGTGGAACACAAGTCAAGTCCGCGCTCCCTGAGGTGGCTCGCAAGAGCTTGGAGACAGGTTGCAAGGAGGAGTTGTTTGGAACGAACTGCATCGCCCCATACACTTGTGGCTGTGGGGCCTGGGGCTGGCCCTCCTCCCGTTCCCTGCCTCTGTTGTTCTAAAGGACGGCCATCCTTATCAGTTTTGGAGCGGCAATCATTTGCCCAGTGCTTTCCCCTTTTACACCATGGGCAGAGACCAGGAGAATTATTTATAGACTGATTCTGATTTTTCTTTTTAGGGCAATTCCTTTTCATATGACCCACCTGACCACAAGAGAAGCATTTACCACTTTGTGCTGCTACTGCAGCCATTTGGAAAGGTATTCCTTGCAAGGCAGCAGCCATCGCTATTCCCTGATTATATCCTGCATCTATATCTGCACAAAGTCGAATATAACCTTGCAGATCAGTCTTTTTCCTGTAAGGCCGGATAGCAGCTTTACAGGCAGTGTTAGCATTTTCAAAAGCTAATTGTTTCACAAAGTCTATACCAGCACCAGCATCCCCAAATACTCTGCCTGCAGTTTTTAACAAGTGGTCTACACACTCAGCATAGGGCTCATTAGGTCCTTGAATAATTTTTGTTAAATTTTCTCCTATTGCTTCCCCTTTGGAAGGAAGAGTTGTCCACGCTCTCCAAGCTGCAGTGGCAATTTGCTGATAAACTGCAGCAGGATAAATTCTTTGATTATTATTTCCAGTATAATTTCCTTCTCCTGTTAACATATCTGTATTCCATGCTGCGTTTCCTGCTTGCTGATTCATAAGAGCAGTTTTTTTACAAAGATCATAAAATTCTACCTTCCACAACAAATCATCCCCTCCTGATAGGCATGCCTTACATAATGTTTTCCAATCATCAGGGGTAAGGATCTTCTGTGACAAAGCTTCTACAATAGACATGGTAAAAGGAGCAGTAGGACCATACTGACTAGCAGCTAGCTTCAATTCCTTGATTTCCTTAAAGTTAAACTGAACATGCTGTCTCATAGCCTGGCCATTATTGTCTGTAAATTCAGTGACAGGGCATGCTAAAGAAAAATCTTGAGCGCCTTCTTCTCCTGACTCTACTGCCTTTCTAATAACATTCTCTAAAGGAGAACAATCAAAAACGGGACGAGCAGGATTAAGGGATGAAACATGTGTAATGGATGGATTAAATTCTCCTCTTTTAACTCGCTCTAATTCTCTAATTTCTGTCTTTCTTTTTCTAATTGTAGCTGTTCTCGAAGATTATCTACTTCCTCTTTCAATTCTGCCACGAAAACCTGGTTAGGCGGCAAAGGAGGGGGAGCAGTAGGAGGAGCAGGCCCCCAGTCAGAATGATACTTAGCAGCTTCCTCCTCTAACTCCTCAGCTTCTTCCTCATCTAAATCATCATCACCATCAGCTATATTTAATGATTGCAATTCTTTATTAAGTTGTTGATAGGTTGCTGGTTCTTCAGAGGCATGACTTCTTATGTCATCCATAATTTCCCTAGTATGATCTAACATCTGTTTTACTAGGCTATCCTTGGTTCCAGAGCCTAGAGCATCCTTAATCAAAGACCACAAAGAAAAAGCTATCACAGCACCTTTTGCGGTCCCTGTGCATGAAGAAAAGCATTTAAATCTTTACCAAATCTGTCCCATGTTTCTGAATCAACTTCTCCCTGTTCTATAAACCAGGGACTGGCTTTATTTACAAAATCAAAAAATTTACTCAAAGAATTAGGTTCTATCCCAATTCCTTGTGCCTTAAAAAGATCTCGAGCTACAGAGATGAGAGCCTTTTTGCTTTTTGCCTGTCCCATATCACCAACTTACTTGGTTTGGAGTTGAGAGCGGGCAGCCTCCACGAACCCCACAATTTTTGTTTGCGCGCTTTCACTGGTTGGCATTCCTCGCGGAAGACCCTCGTGCTCAGGTCCCTGTTTGGGAGCAAAGCTGTGCCGACCCGCGGCACGACTTTGAACGGGCCCCCTGAGAGGGGGCTGGAATGATCCTAGGACAAGAGCACAAAGAATGGAGCCAAGACAAATGCTGATCAAGGCTCAAAGTTTATTGCAAAAGTCTCAGCTTATATATTAGTAAGCAAAACAAAGAAGCTCCTGAGAGCAGAGACCTTGTTCCAGTTACACAGCTGCACAGAGAGGGAACCTCAGATAAATGTCTATCAATAATATTTCTTGTGGCTAAACACTCTGATCTTGACAAATTTCTCTCATCAGGCTGGAAAATATTACAATCTTTGTCTCAGCAAACTCCCTTAAAGCCTTAGGCTGTCAGCCAAGTATTTTGTGCACAAAGCAAGGTCAAGAAATAACCAACATTCCATGCAACCTTGCTTTTTGGATATCAACATCAATCTAGAGGTGAGCCTAAATGAGGCATTCATCCATTCCAAAGAGAACCTTATTCTGTGCCAAACACTGTCCCTGGGTTTGTGAAGACTGCAGGTAGATTGAAACATGTCCTTGAGTCAAAGCTTGTAGAGATGGCAGGAGGGAAATGATGGTAGAAGCTGGGAAATTTTTAGTAGGTACATTTCATGAACATATAGAAAATATATTATATAATATATCATATATATGGTTCAGAAGTTAAAGGAGCTTTCTTGCAAAGCCTATTGACTTGGGTTAGATTCCTAGTACCCATGTAGAGCCAGATATACAAAGTGGAGCATGTATCTGGAGTTTGTTTGCAGTGAACATCAGGAGGCCCAGGTGCACCCATTCTCACTTTCATTCTCTCCATCTGTGGTAGTTTGAGTGGCTGTCCTCTGTGGTGATTTGATTCAGGTGTCCCCCATAAACTTAAATGTTCTGAATGCTATGTTCCCAGCTGATGAAAATTTGGAAACTAACACCTTCTGGAGGCAGTGTACTGTTGGGGGTGGGCTTATGGGTATTATAGCCAGTTTCTCCTTGCCAGTGTTGGGCACTCTTTCCTGTTCCTACTGTCTACCTTATGTTGGTCAGGTGGTGATTTCCACCCTCTGCTTATGCCATCATTTTCGCCTGCCATTATGGAGCTTCCCCTCGAGTCTGCAAGCCAAAATAAACCTTTTTCCCCCCACAAGCTGCTCTTGGTCGGGTGATTTCTGCCAGCAATGCGACCCTGACTGCAACATCCCCCATAGATTGAGGAGTCTTATTCAAGGTGTAACTTGGATTTTCAGCTGCCTGGCTGGAGGAGGTGTCACTATGGATGGACCCTAGGGGTCCAGCCCTAAGGTGTGTTTGGGGTGGATCTGAATTCCAGCCAAAATATGCAGAGTGGGGCTGGAGAGATGGCTTAGCGGTTAAGGCGCCTGCCTGCCAAACCTAAGAACACCTGTTGGATTCTCCAGGTCCCATGTTTAGCCAGACATAAAGTGATGTAAGGGTGCAATGCTGCACTTGCCCACAAGGGGGCACATTCATTTGCAGTGTGCCCTATCTCTCTCTTTCTCTATCCTTCCTCTCTCTTTCTCTCTCTCTCTCTCTCTCTCAAAAAAAAAAAAAAAAGATATGTAAAGTGCTTGAGCTCTGCCTGGAGTTCCTGGAATGTGCTCCATTATGCTACTGGTGGTGGTATTTCTCTCTGTATGAACCTGTGAAAGGGGGCCAGTTTCTTCTGCCCTTATGGAACTTCCCCTGGATCTATATCCTTCAATAAATCCTGTTCCTCCCATAAACTCTGCCTGGTTTGGAAGCTCATCCCAGCAACATGTAGCTGACTATGACACCATCTCTCCTTCAAATTAATATAGAAATATAAAAAACATAGAGGCCATGGAAGGTAGAGCATGCAATAGAAGAAGAGAGGAGAGAATGTTAGTGGAAGGAGGGGCTAAGAGAGATACAGAAGTTAAGGCTACCAACTCTAGATGTGGGACCTGCACACCTGCTGATGAGAAGGCAGCAAGATACTGGGATTATAAATACCACATTGGCTGGGTGTGGTGGGGTACATCTTTAATCCCAGCACTTGGGAGGCTAAGGTATGATAATTACTGTGAATTTGAGGCCACCCTGAGACTCCATAGTGAATTCCAGATTAGCCTGGGCTAGAATGAGACCATACATTAAAAACAAAAACAAAACAGAAAGGGGGGGGGGAGCTGGAGAGATGGCTTAGCAGTAAAGACACTTGCCTGCAAAGTCAAAGGACCCTGGTTCGATTCCCCAAGACCCACATAAGCCAGATGCACAAGGTGGCACATGCGTCTGGAGTTTGTTCACAGTGGTTGCAGACCCTGGTGTGCCCACTCTCTCCCTCCCCCTGGTCTCTCTCTATCTCTCTTTATCTGCCTCTCTCTCTCTCTCAAATAAGTAAATAAATTAATTTAAAAAACACATTGAGTTATCACTAAGGATCATCCCATTTCTATAATGTTTTTATCTATTTGAGAGAGAGAGAGAAAGAGGCAGATAGAGAAAGAGAGAATGGGTGTGCCAGGGCCTCTAGCCACTGCAAATGAACTCCAGGTGCATGTGCCACCTTGTGCATCTGGGAATTGAACCTGGGTCCTTTGGCTTTGCCACCAAGTACCTTTACCACTAAGCAATCTCTCCAGCCTGGATCACCCCATTTCAAATCTGCTGTGTTCCTGCTGCTCTTTGAGTTCCAAGATCCAGGGTTCTTATTTTCTAGTAAATTATAATAATTACAACAAATGTTCATGGAAGAAGGAAAATTATTATTTCATGGAGATGCAGTCTTTCACTGAAGCCAGAGCTGCTGTTCTTCAGTCAGACTGGATGACTAAAGAGTCACAGTGATTCTGCTGTGTCTGCTCCCCACAGAACTGGGGTTATAGGCATGAAGGCACTGGGGATTGAATTCAGGTCCTTAGGCTTTTGAGGTAAGCATTTTTATCTGCTGAGTCATCTCCCCAAGCCCTAGATTTGTTAATTTCTTTAGTGTAAATTTTCCCACCATAGCTGATTTCAAGCTCCTAACATGACATTGAGGATGAAGCTGTGAGAAGATATAGTATTCAGAAGAGATGAAAAGCTGACCCACAATTAACTCTCCAATGTCAGTGTGTGCTTCCTCCATTAATTTTGATTGTACATATATATTTAAATTTATTTTTATTTGTTTGCAAGGAGGGGAAAGAGAGAAAAAGTGAGAGAGAAAGAGAGAGAGAATGGGTGCACCAAGGCCTCTAGCCACTGCAAATGAACTCCAGATGCATGCACCACTTTGTATATCTGGCTTTATGTGGGTACTGGGGAATCAAACCCAAGTCATTAGACATTGCAGGAAAATGCCGTAACTGCCGAGCCATCTCTCATCCCTGATTCCATAATTTAAGTATAAAGTCCAGAACATAGTTGTTATATTTACATGTTAACTGAGTGAACTATGAGATGAGAAGTTAATTTTGGGTATAAGGGAAAATTTAATGTGAATGAAGGCTTTAGCATCTCATACCATCTTCCCAACGTATAGGAACTGTCACAACAGTAAAAACAGAAAACAGACAAATACCTAATTGGGATATTTTTTATCACTCTTTATTACATATTGCAAGAAATCAGACTATTTAAAAACAGACCGTTTTCAACATAGCACTTTATGGCAATAAAACACTTTGCAAATCAATTTTATTGTTCCTCTGTAACCTCCAGAGGTAGTAGATATGCATTTCCTGTTTTCGTAGATGAAGAAAGCAAGGCATAAATAGATCCTCAAACTTTCACGAAGTGTTTGAATAGAAAACCTGGAATCAGGACCCGAGGCCTGGAATTTACACCTATAGTTGATTGGGTTATGTTTTCTGAAATAGGGTAATTTAAAATGAGACTTTTTTTTGAGGCAAGCCCAACAGACTTCCTTTTTTTTTTTTTTTTTTTGAGAGAGAGAGAGAGAGGCAGAGACACAGAGAGAGAGACAGAGAATGGTCACACCAGTGGCCTCTCAGCTGCTACGAAGGAATTCCAGATGCGTGCACCCCCTTGTGGGCAAGTGTGGCATTGCACCTTTATGTCACTTTATGTCTGGCTAAATGTGGGACCTGGAGAATCAAACCGGTGTTCTTAGGCTTTGGCAGGCAGGTGCCTTAGTTGCTAAGCCATCTTTCCCGCCAAAGACTTCCTTTTTTATGTGAGAGTGAGAGAGAGAGAGAGTGTGAGAGAGAATTAGCACTCCAGGGCCTTCAGCCACTGCAATCAAACCCCCTCGTGTGCATGTGTGACCTTGTGTGCTTGCATCACTGAGTGTCTGGCTTACGTGGGACCTGGAGAGTTGAACATGAGTCCTTAGGCTTCGCAGGTAAGTGCCTTAAGCACTAAGCCATCTCTGTAGCCCTAAAATGAGACTTCAAATGCCTTGGTCTACAGGGATGACTATGCTTTCTACTGGCATAGTGTACGATACTTGCCATGTCTCTTCTTGACAGCTCTGCTCTTCACTGGGTGCCTGCTGGAAGGGCCATGCTTTCTACCATATTCCTGAAGCCACACATAGCTGCCAAGCTTGGAGGTAGACACCACACCCAGGGGTGCCAATCCATAAATTGACCTGTGGTCTAAACATAACAGGCCCATCATACACTTTCTCTTCAGCATTTAGAGAATGGGGGCTAAAAGTTAAACAAGATGCTAGCAAGGCATGGGGGATTGTGGGTGAAGTTATGAGAGCAGAATTTACTAGTAAGCAGATGGCTTGACTTAGAGAACAGGTAGAGGGGTTTGGTAAGAAAGTAATGAAAGGAAAACAAATCAATGTTCAGGAAAAATGAACACGCACCATGGGAAATGGACCATGTAGCACCAGAGAGGAAGAGAGTGGTCAGTTTCTGGGACTGCTTTGGTGACTGGCAGCTTTCCGGCTTCCACCCATGGATACATGTACAGGGTCTGCTGCATGGAGCAGGAACTCTGCATTAGTGACTTAGCCCAACGGGACTTTGTAGTCTTCCCAAAGCAAGAAGTCTGGAAGGCAAGCAGCCGAGGCCCGTGGCAGGGCCCACAGCATTAGGGGCATACCCAGCATCGTTAGCATTCCACTTCACCAGCCAGGACATGTAGCCTTTGGTATTTGTTATATCATGACTTCCAGTCTCACATCTACTGTCATGTCAGAAGAAGAGGAAAGTCATGGAGAGATGTGTTTTCCATATGTGTTTCTCATATATAAGGACCAGGCATGTACAATTTCCTCCAGAGGATTCTGCTGTCACTGATCTGACTCCACAGAGCAGAATGGTTAAGAAATACAACTTTAACCCAATCCCTTTCCCCCACCCCCCCAAGGACAAAACTGGGCATCCAGTTAATACAGAAAAAAAGAAAACATTAAGCAAGCAATTGGCAATGGCTTTCCAGTCGACCTATCCCTACACCCCATCACCTGGGTAACTTAAACCAGTCTTCAGAGCTAGCATGGACGTGACATGCTCTATTGGCCAATGGGAAGGTGTTTCAGCCATTGGCCATATAATTGTGTTCTTTCTTTTTTCTCTTTGATTTTTTTGAGGTAGGGTTTCACTCTAGGCTAAGCTGACCTGGATTTCACTATGAAGTCTTAGGGTGGCCTTGAATCCACAGGGATTGATCTTCCTACTGTTGTTTTCTTCTTCGAGCAAATCTAGCTGGCGTTCTTCAGACAAATGCTAGCTTGTTTTTAAAAATTCCCAAGCACTGGTTGTGGCAATATCATGTTATACAAAACTAACTTAATTACATTTTTTTAATTTAAATTTTTTTTTATTTTGGAGAGAGACACAGAGAGAGACAGAGAGGGAGGGAGAGAGAGGAGGACAGAGAGATGGAAGTCTCTCAGCTGCTGCGAAATCCAGATGTGGCCTTGTGGGCTAGCCACTGCACTTTGCATCTGGCTAAACATGGGACCTGGAGATTGGAATCAACGTTCTTAGGCTTAGGAGGCAGGCGCCTTAACCACTAAGCCATCTCTCCAGCCCCTTAATTACATTTTTATTTTTTATTTATTTATTAGAGACAAAAAGAGGGAGGGAGAGAGGGGAGAGTGAGAATGGGCGCACCAAGGCCTCTAGCTGCTGCAAATGAACTCCAGATCACAGCTCCCTTGTGCATCTGGCCATGGGACCTTAACAGGCCTGTGCCTTAACAGCTAAGCCATCTCTCCTTAATTACTTAATTACATTTTTAAAAATCAGACTGCAAGGTAGGGAAATGCTATATAGAGTGTTTTGATTTAACACATTTATTTAATAAACTCTTGTCATTGTGAAAAGATTGTGTGATTTGAATTGATGATAGTAGGATATCTAAATATAAAGATAGTTCAATATATTGGTGCTAGAAAGATGGCTTAGTGGTAAGGTGCTTGCCTATGAAGCCTAGGGACCCATGTTTGATTACCCAGTACACACATAAGTCAAATGCACATGGTAGCTCATACACCTGGAGTTCGTTTACAATGGCTAAAGGCCCTGGTGTGCCTATTCTTTCTCTCTCAAATAAATAAATAAAACTTTTAAAAAAAATTAAAGATGATTAAATATAACTGACAAAACTGAGGCAATCAGGAGACAACATATACCTACCTTCTACCCCATTTCCCCTCCTCAACAACCGCACCCAGGAATGTGACCTTCTTGCTTGTGTGTGACAGGTTATCTCAGTCCCACGTCTCTGTCTATGCCCCGGAATCCACCAGTTGTTTTAACAACTCTCCCCTTCTTCTCCTACATTGTCAGTTGTTCCCTGTCTATCGTATAGTTCCCATCTGCATTGACACACACTGTCAGTACTCTGAGAACTCTCTGCAGCCATGGGGAGGCTCCCGGAAGTGGCCCTCCGGGGCCACTCTTCTGTGGATGTGTCCTCTGCACAGGTCCTTGCGCATAGGACCTCGGTGGAGGCCTCTCCGAGCACTCCTGCAGCCTTGGCTGCTCCACTCTTGCGCTCTGTGAGTCTTTCTGCCGCGGCCTCCCTGACTTCTCCATGCTGTCTCCCCACACGGTGCCATGCCTGGGAACTGTCCTTAGGCACTCTGGGGGACCATCATAAGGAAAGAGTGTCATGTTTCCTCATGCCGTGTTGCCTGCATCTGAAAGCTCCATGCGTTCTGACTAGGTTGCAGTCCTTTAAGGTGGGAGGGAAAACAGGTTCTAGTACTTCATCTTGACCGGAAGTGAGGCCTTTCCTTCATACCATAAACCCACGTCAGTGAACATTCTGCCCCAGTGGATCCCCTGAGCCGTCTTGTCTGAGTCATCCTTGTCTTTGGCTTGTCCCCACCTGACCTTGGGACCACACTGCCCGGGCTCGGCTGGGCTCTTCCAGTGAGTCCGGTCCCTTGGCTTTCGGAATAACCCTGCCTTATCTTTCTTACTGGTTGCTCTTCTCCCAATTCTTTCCCACTTCTCCTTTCTTTGCTCAACCTCTGGGTGTCTGGGTGCTCAGTCTTGGGGCTCCCTTTTTACACAATTGACACTCTCTCCTTCTTGAGCTCCCCAGTTGGTCTGCAGGCAGCCAACTCAAGCCCTGAACATGGGACTTGCTACTCCACAGCTCCCTTCTTACCTCTAGCTACTAGCTAGACCAGCATGGTCCATGCCAAACCTCTCAGCTTCATCTGAGCTTGCTCCACCTGCAGTTTTGCTCAGCTCTCCCCCTCTCCCTCTTGTTTTATTGAGGTAGGGTCTTGCTCTAGCCCAGGCTGACCTGGAATTCACTATGTACTCTCACGGTGGCTTTGAACTCACAGCAATCCTCCCACCTCTGCCTCCCAAGTGCTGGGATTAAAGTTGTGCCTCACCACACCAGGCAGTCAGCTCTCTTGCTAATAGCTCTGCCCTTCCAATTGTTCAGGCCAAAAAATTGTTAGGCCAAAAAACTGTCAATAATTTAATTTTTAAAAATCTTTATTTGTTTGCAAATGGCGGGGAGGAGAGGAAGGCACCAGGATCTCTTGCCACTATAAACGAACTCCAGATATATGTGCCACTTTGTCCATCTGGCTTTATGTGGGCGCTGGGGAATCAAACCCCAGTTTGTCCGGCTTTGCAAGAGTCTCTAACCACTGAGCAATCTGTTCAGCCCTGTGAATAATTTTTGATTTCTGTTTTTCTCTTATACTTCATATCTCATTTATGAGGAAACCTTTTGAGTTTACCCTCACAATTATGCAGTCTGGCCAGTTTCATCTCCTCCACCATGACCCTAGTACTGAGTTGCCTTGTCTTTTTCCCAGTGCCTGCAGGAGGTGAGAAGGAGGAATTTGTTGAGTCTATTGACAGTTCAGCTTATGGATACTGTGGTGCGCCTGCCTTGTACCTGGTGGCTTACTTAGATATTGAGTACGGGGCAAAGAAGAGACCATGTGAGATCAAAACTCCTTGTTTGTGTGAAAGAGAATCAGTTCATTCCAGCTCATGCCCACACCATTCCACAGGTACGGTGATGGGGAGGGACCATTTATTTCCCAAATGTAAAGACATATTCACAGTGTGAATGCAGTAAGATTAAACCATAGCATATTGTATTTTGCCCTTATTTGGAAGAGCACATGTTAACTCACAGGAAAACTTGTCACTGTGCAGTTTGGAAGAAGTCTGTTTAGACAAACCATACAGCTTAATTTGGAAATAATTCAGAGACACTTCTGATAGGTGTCAAAATAATAATGGATGGTGAGTGGATAGGAAAGGGTTAAAGGGAAATTGCCATGGTCATAATTTTCTGGAGCCAGAGCTGCCCCATCCCTTATTCTTTGTCTGACTAAATGGGGAGGCAGCATGGGACATACTGCAATTCACTTGGGTACTGTCTGACCTCATTTCAAATCCTGTGCATTCCTGTCAATTGTGAGACTGTGGACTAGTTATTGCATTAACTGCTGAGTTTTGGCTTTGACCCCATTAAGAACATTATGGAGATAATATAGACACAGCCAAGTATGGTTATGCTTCCTAAAAAGGAGAGTTCCCTTCTCCTTTCTGGAACTAGAGAAGAGAACTTTCTGGAGTGACTGGTGGACTATGGCTAGTCTGTTCTCCAGTGAAAGAAATGAGCCACTTAAGGTAGGATGTAAATCCAATGCATTCTTTCTCTTCCCTCTTCCCCTTCCTTCCTCCCTCTCTCTCTTCCTTCCCCCCTCCCTTTTTTTTTTGAGATAGCTCCAGGCTGATCTGGAATTCACTGAGGAGTCTTAGGGTGGCCTTGAATTCACAATGATCCTCTTACCTCTGCCTCCTGAGAAAGGCATGCTCCACTATGCCTGGCCCTCTTTTTTATTCCTTCCTTCCCTTCTTCCCCTTCCTTTTTTGGGGTTTTGTTAAGACAGTATCACTCTGTAGCCTACACTGACTTCAAACTCACACTCTTTTTGCTTCTGCCCCCCAACCCCACAAGTGATGGTATTAAAATCATGTTGCCACCATGCCTGGTTTAGTGCACTGCTTCTTTCACATAGAAAATCTGCCAAAACAAAGGAGGGAAGAAAGGAGGGAGGAAAAGAAGGAAACGCTAACTAAAGTGAACAGTATGTTTAATGATGTAGTTGTTATATTATTTTGCATGCACTGTATGTCATTTTGGATCAGTAACAAATATTTCATGGACTGTATTTCAGGGAGTTCTGTATTTGGAGACATTACAAGGATATAGCAAGTAGAAGCATAAGCCAGAACTGCCTAGATTCAAATCCTGGTTCCCCTGTCTGGGCAGATTACCTCTCTGTGCCCTAGTCACCTGATCTGTAAAGTGGGCCATTAATAGTACCTTTGGGTTAGTAATATATGTAAAACCTTACAGCACAACCTGGAATTAAGTGTCATTAAGATTTTGCCATTATTCAGTGACCTCTGTGATGGCCCAAAAGGCACCATAGTGCTGAGAAGAAGGAACACAGGAATTCTCAGCACTGAAACATCTCTATCACACCTTCCAAGGCTCAGGGTCCATTGTGGAAGAGGTGGCAGAAAGAATGTAAGGGCCAGACTCTTTATAATGCACTCTTCCAGACACAAAATGGCCTGGATACCCATGACCATGCAATGCCTGGCACTACCTACACAAGACCCTCATGGTAGGAGGAAAAGATGATGACATCAAAATAAAAGAAAGATTAATTGAGGGGGAAAGCATATGATGGTGAGTGGAGTTGTGAAGGGGAAAGCAGGGGGGAGGGAATTATCATGTTTATTGTCTATAATTATGTTAGTTGTCAATTAAAAAAAGTTATTTTTGTTTTGTTTTTTTGAGGTAGGGTAGCCTAGGCTGGCCTGGAATTCACTATGTAGTCTTAGGACAGCCTCAAACTCATGGCAATCCTCCAACCTCTGCCTCTCAAGTACTGGGATTAAAGGCATGCACCACCATGCCCAGATCTCAATAAAAAAAATTTAAAAATAGTTTACATATGTGAGAAAAGATTTTGTTGTTATTATGATTATTGGGAAATATGTAATAGGTTTGCTTGTACAGGCGCTGAGTCTGGTTTTGTTCTATCACTTGTGCTTCTGTGGATATTTATCTCTTTTTACTTCCCTCCTCCCTCCCTCATTCTTTCCTTTCTTCTTTTCCCCCCTTCCTCTTTCCTCTTAAAATAATGACATCACAACCCTTTCTGTCAGTCTTAATAGTATATTACAACTGTGATGGATTCACTCATGACCTTTTCTACTGTCCTGCCAGTACTAACGGTATATTACGTCTTTGGTGAATTCAGTCATCGATGTGAATGCTATTTTGGAGATTGACTTTAGTGAGTGGAGACATAAAGAAACTCTGCATATGACTTTCTTTGGGGAAGACAAAGGCTCTGTGGATTCCCTGAGGGAAGCAGGTTTGTTGACCTCTGTCATTTCTGTTGATTAAGCAGTCATCTCTGCCCACCTCAATGCTTATTCTCTCTACTCACGTCAAAAGCATCAGACTCTTCTCTGAGCTCTTTCCAAGAATAATAAGTACATGGCCACATTTGTGAAATAACTTAAGAGCATAATGTTAAACATTTTTGTCAAAAAGCAAACAACACAGGAAAAGTTTAATATCACAGTGTTTCATAGCATTTAGATCACATAGCTTTTTTTCTTTGGGGGGCAAGATCTCACTCTAGCCCAGGCTGACCTGGATCTTACTCTGTAGCCCAGGCTGGCCTCAAAGTCAGGATTCTCCTCCTACCTCAGCCTTCCCAGTGCTGAGATTAAACATATGAGCCACCATGATAATCTGCTTATTGCCTTTCATTCTTGTGTGCATTTATGCTAGATGTTTAGGCTCGTTAACCTTATATTCCTCTACTGAGTGCAAACTCAGCTTTGAATAACATCTATCCTTGCCCATCTAGCCAATTTCTTAGAAAATATGTTTTCAGGGCTGGAGAGATGGCTTAGTGGTTAAGGTCTTTGCCTGCAAAGCCAAAGGATACTGGTTCAATTCCCCAGGACCTTTGTAAGCCAGATGCACCAGGGGGCACATGCATCTGGAGTTAGTTTACAGTGGCCAGAGGCCCTCATGTGCCCATTCTTTCTCCCCCTCTCTTTCTCCCTCTTTCTCTCAAATAAATAAATAAATATAAATATGTTTTCATATGTGGGTTTCTCAAAATAACCATTCAACTACTTGGCTTGATCAACAAACGTGTATTTGGAAGACATTGTCCTAATTTTAATTTTTTTTTGTTTTCACTGAGTAAATAACTCTAAAATGGCTCTAATAGCTCTAAAATAGCACTATTTGTAGAATAAGAAAAAAGTTCACCAGATGCACCCTCTCCACATGCATCTTTTTTCTTTCACATAAAGTAGGGACTTACTTTTGGAGAGTTCCCATAAGTAATGAGGCTCTTATAATGACATCATTAGAGCTGATACTAGACATCATCAAGTCATTTTCATGGCGAGCCTGTGTTTAGTTTTAGAGGAAGTGAAGATGCTAATGCACCAGCTATTCTTTTATCTTATTCATCCATGTCTGGTCTATAGGAACTTCTCCCTATGCTCAGTTGAAACAGAATTTCATCCTTTCAAGTATGCTTTTTGGGGCCAGGTATATATCTCCCCTTCACACTGATCCTTTTTTGATTTTGTAATGGTACTTTTCAAGTTGAAGAAATTGAAAAATACTTCTGGAAAGATTTTATTGTTTTTTTTTTTAATGGGCTCTGCTGTCTTCTCATTAATTCCAGCTTTTATAATGCTATGCCATTATCACTAAGCAACTAAATGAATTGTGAGTGTCTGCCCTTCAGATTTTAAAAATCACATATTTCCTTGATTCTTGGAAATAATCACACATCCACAGAACTCAAACTGTCTCAGAAGTGAAAAAAGAGAATTTTAATGATAAAGTAGAATGCTTGAAAACATAACATTTGGAAATTGAGTTTCAATTTCTTTTTAATATTTTATTTATTTGAGAGATAGAGAAAGAGGGAGGGAAGGAAGAAGAGGGAGAGAGAATGAGAGAATGAAAATGGGCACTCCAGGGCCTCCAGCCACTGCAAACGAACTCCAGATGCATGTGCCCCCTTGTGCATCTGGCTTATGTGGGTCCTGGAGAATTGAATCAGTATCCTTTGGCTTTGCAGAAGAACACCTTTAACTGCTAAGCCATCTCTCCAGCCCTTGAGTTTCAATTTTTACTCATTAGATGTAGAAGAAATTCAGATGACCTGAAGGGAAGAAGTACAAATATTCCTTTTCATTAAATTGTGCATATTATCATGTGTGAAATGAAGATAAACCTTGTCCTTTGACTGGAGAGTGCTGACCTAGTACATTCTTACTATCATGAATCCTAGGTGTTTATCTTTCAGATGGAGAACTTTGATAACTGAGACACAACCATTAAAAGAATTCTTGGTTGTGTTCTGTAAGAAATAATCTGATGTTCTATATAGCAATAATACCTTTTTGACAACTGATGGTACCTGGCTTCTGTAATACAGGCATTATACTATGGTCATAATCCCCTCCCATAATCCTCCCTTTCCCACCGCTCAAATATCCCTTCTACTGCATCCTATCTTCTTTCAAGTAGTCTGTCTTGTATTTTTTAAATTATTATTTTATTTGCAAGCAGAGATATAGAAGAGAGACAGACATAGAGAGAATGGGCATGTCAGGGCCTCTAGCCACTGCAAACGAACTCCAGATGCATGGGCCCCTTGTGCATCTGGCTTACATGGGTCCTGGGGAATTGAACCTGGGTCCTTTGGCTTCGTAGGCAAATACCTTAGCTGCTAAGCCATTTCTCCATCCCCTGTCTAGTATTTTGATGTCATCATTGTTCCCCCCCTATTTTGCAAGTTTTGTGTAGGTAGCATGAGCCACAATGAGGTCATGAACATCAAGACTGCTTGTGTCTGAAAGACAGTATTGCAAGCACTCCTACCCACCCTTTGGTTCTTACATTCTTTCTGTCATCTCTTCTGCAATTGTCCCTGAGCCTTTGAGGGTGTGATAGAAATGTTGCAGTGCTGAACACTCCAGTTCTTCTCAGCACTATGCCAAATTTTGAGTCATCCCGGTGTCCACCACCATCTGAAAAGAGAATCTTCTCTAACCAAAAGTGAGAGTAGCATTAATATATTGGTATAAACATAAATATTTAGAGGTCAGTTTGGTGGACATAATAGATCCATTTAGCCAGACAACAGCAGTAATTTTTCTCTAGGGTTTATGACCTCCCAAACATAGGCTTTTGATTAGGCTTTCAGTACCAGACAGGAATTGCCTCCTGTGGAGTGAGCCTCAAATCCTATCAGAGAGAAGTCACTTTCCCCCTAACAGACATTCCACACTGTACCACTTGGTACACTTGGCCTGGTTGGTCAGCTATGAAGCTTTCAGGGTCCATGGTTGATTAAGACTGCTGATGACTTTTCTCCCCCAACAGCATATGTAGCAGACAGCTTTAGGTTCTTTGAGATGAACTTCCAGACCAGACACAGTTATGGAGGAATGGATTTATTGAAGCTTACAGATCCAGAGGAAGTTCCATAATGGCAGAAGAAGCTGGCCTGCCTTCACAGGTCCAAGCAGACAGAGAAGCCACAAGCCAAACACCACACAGCACGGCACACTTCAGGAACTCCAGCTAGGCACACTTTGCATATCTTTAGATTGAAATCTCAAACCCACCACCACACCTTAAGATCAGCCCAGTGACACTGCCTCCAGCCAAATGCCTGCAGATGCAAACTACAAACTACAACCTAATGAAACACTGAATATATTGGGGGCCATCTATTCAAACTACCACAGAATACATAGCTCTTTCCAGCATCCTGACAAGTAGTTAACAGGGAGGAGGCTTCCAACTCAGCTCCAGCTTGGTTCCTCGGTGACCTACAGCCCACACCTGTGAAGTCTTCATCAACAGGGTCTTACCATCTAGTTCTGGTGGGCAACCAAGAACCTTAAGCAGTAGCCTTTAAATACATATATAACTTTAAATCTAGATTCTGCATATAAGAAAACATGCAACATTTGACTTTCTGAATCTGGACTATTTCACTTGATATAACAATCTCTAGTTCTATTCTTCTTTTTTATCCCCCCGCTAATGCCATAATTTCATTCTTCTTTACAGCTGAATAAAATTCCATTGTGTATATGCACCACATATACATACCATGTACATGCACCACATCCTTGTACCACGTCTGGTGATGGGCATCTAGGCCTTCTCCATATCTTGGCTATTCTGGGCAGCACAGAACCACATCCTTGTATTGAAGCTTGTGATGTCAGCTTTTTGTTACTGACCAGGTACTTGAGACAACTTAAAGGAGGAAAGGTTTATTTTGTCACCTGGTTTCAGTCCATGGCCAGTGGTTCAGTTGTTCATTATTTCTGCAACAAGGAAGAGCATCATGACAGAGAAGGTCTGGAGAGGGATGGGTGGGGAGAGGAAGAAAGGAGCGGTCAGACAGAAAGATTGATGACTCTGGGAAACATATCTGTTTCAGACTATAACAGAGAAGTACCCTTTCCTCTTTGCCACAGTTGTGTATCAGTCCAGATCTTTGTTTTCTCCAGCTTGCGGTGGCTTCAAGTTCATCTGTGTAGCTAACCCTTGCTCTAGGTTGAGACAAGAGTGATCTTAAGGTCTGATGGTCATAACAACTTGGGACAATGTTTATCTTCTGTATTAGACTCCAAACTTCCTGAGGTCCAGGGGCTATGTTTGTCTTTTTAGCCCCTGCATAAGTATCATCCAACCAATGCAAGAATAGTTGTGTGACTTTTCCTGGGGGGGGGATGTGAATCAACATCTATTCATCCTTGTTAGGGCACCGATGACAGACCAAAGGAACAATTCCACCCAAGTTTAGCTTAGTGAACCAGTGAGGTTCTTGGGGTTACTTATAGGACCATGGTGAGAGAATACGTAACAGGAGCATGGATGATGCAAAGGCAGCTGCATTGCTGAAAAGGACCCCTTCCCCATCAGCCAGCAAAGGTGGTTCTGAAAGCTTCAGTCCTGGAGCATCTTTTTCATCTTGCAGTCCACTCCACTGGAGAGAGGCTACACTCTCAGAAATTTCTTATCACTTCCATTTATCTATTTATTTTATCTGAGAGAGACAGAGAGACATGGGACCTGGAGATTTGAACAAGCATTTTTAGGCTTTGCAAGCACATGCCTTAACTGCTAAGCCATATGTCCAGCCCTTTTACTGCTTTTAAAAAACCTGGGAATGGATCTTATCAACCTTGAGTTTTCTGAGTTTCCTATCCTTGTAAGTTCTGTTAGCTTCCCAAACTTAGGATTTTTTTTTTCTTTTTTCAAGGTAGGTTCTCATTCTAGCCCAGGCTGGCCTTGAACTCACAGCAATCCTCCTGAGTGCTGAGAGTAAAGGCTTACACTACTTCCCAATTTTTATGAATTTTCCTGTTTCTCCAAAAGAGCATGTTTCAATCTGTAGCCAAACGACACACATGTCAGCATTTTTTTCTTTTTGTTAAACAAATGATAGAGTGGTGAGCTCACAGCCATACAGTAGGCATTCCTGAATGGCAGCTCTCTTCATTATATGGCATTAGTTCAGACACACACACACACACACACCAAGTCAACATATGAGTAACACAGTCTTGCTGTCTGTAAGAATAGACTTACAATGAAGACAGTGATAGGAAGGATACAGTCTACTTATTTATTGAAGGCTGTGTAAGTTGGAACCCAAGCTGGAAAATAATCTTATAAATAAATATGTTCCAGTGCTGTTGAGACTTAAGTTTGAATGAGCTTTCTGTGTAGTGGAGCTGGTAGAAAAGTCCATGTGTGCTGATATATTAGTGGCCTATATAATTTGAACATGCACAGAGGTTATGGTAAGCAAATGTTTAAGTTATTACTATTTAATGCATACGTGTGGCACTGAGGGCTCACATTATACCTTGGTACACTGGTGTATTTTAAAAGTAGATGTGGTTCCTTGCCAGGTGGAGCTACAAGTTCTGATTTAGGAATGGTCATGGCTGGTTTAGGTTTTGCTAAACCTAAGACTTACTTCAAAGCCCTTCCAGGCACCCTGGCATATGTTGGATCTTTGGTATTAACGGTGAAGGAGATGGTGAAGTGAGAGGCACTGAGGAGTGTGAAATGTGGGCAGTGGCTGAAACGGACTGACATTCAGCTGCCGGTTTCCAGTCGCTGCTTCCTCTCCAAAGGAAATAGTGTCTGCTGAAGGAAAACAACCCAGGGAGCCAGAAAAGCACAGCCTGTGACATCTACATCACTTCCAATGACTGAAATGCTAAGAACTGAGAAGTTAGCCTCCTAAACAGTTTCTCTCTGATAAGCTCTGTCTCAGGAACAGCTACTTCACTTGGTTCATTGAAGGTAGTTGGGTTCTCTTATTACTTTGTGATCGCACTGTCAGCACAACACCATGACTGTCAACACCATGATTTCCCTAAAGCACATTTTCTTGAAACTTCTCAAATATGTGTTTTCTTTCTTGCTTTTTTGTTTTTTCTTTCTTAAAAGTTACATCTAGAGAGATCTCCACATATGAACATGCACACACAGATGGATCAATACCTTTAAATGGTCCTTCTCTTTAGTTTAATCAAAATCTGCCAGTTAGACAGCATTTGAAGAGTTCACTCTAAGGGAAACATAGTGACTGCTGGGTGAGGTGCCTGTTCCTCACAACTAGGTACAATATTAGTTATGTGCTACTGTGTGTGACTTACCTTGCTTAAGCCTAGCTATTAAAGAGAGAGAGAGAGCAAGAGAGAGAGAAAGAGGAAGAGAGAGAGAGAGAGGCAAAAGAATGGGCATGCCAGGGCCTCTTGCCACTGCAGATGAACTCCATGTGCCACTTTTGCATCTGGCTTTATTTGGGTACTAGGGAGTCACACATGGGCCTACAGGCTTTGAAAGCCTTTAGCCACTGAGCCATCTTCCAGTCCTAGATATTGGCTCTTATTGTTCACTTACACTTTATGCCATTCCAGTGGCATGGTATGCAATACTTATTAAATGTGAAGTGAGTGTTGATAATAGATGTGAAAAGATGTCATTTAGAGAATCTAGTTCCATATAATCATAATTTATAAAGTTAGGATTCATTATACTTATTTTGAGGTTTCCATTTCTCTTCTTAAATTGGAGTCATGTGGCCTTGGAAAGTTTCAAAGTCCGCTTTCCTTCTCTTCTCTCTTTATTTTATTTGGATAGAGTATAGATTGGTGTAGTCTACTCCCATATGCTAGGCAAATGCTTTACCATGACATACATCCCCAGCTCTTCTCTTTTCCTTTTGAATTCTTCTTTGAAAAGTGTTGACCAAAGAAATGTATTGCAGAGTTACAAGCAGACAGATAAGTAAGCAACTTTTGCTTAAAAGACAGAAAAAAAAAATAAGGAACAAGAAAAGTATACCAAAACACATGGATGAGTTTTGTTTCTCTTACCCTATTCTGACCTAGTTGAAACCTGGATTTCCCCATCTGTGTCTTTAGCTCAGAGGAACTGCTGGCTCACTGAGAGCTGGTGCCAGGTTGATCCTGGCTTCTTAGGTCCTTGATGAGATTAACTATGCTTCAACTTAGATTTTATACTAAAAACATTTTTGTACAACTATTTAGAATTTAAGGTTACTTGTTTTACATAATCACTTATTTTTACCAATGACCAGATGAAAAGATATCCATGCTTTACAAGTTTCAGATTTGAAGCAAGGGCTGGAGAGAAGGCTCAGAGGGGAAAGGCACTTGCCTGAAAAGCCTAACAACCTGGGTTCAGTTCCCCAGTACCAACATAAAACCAGATGCACAAAGTGGCACATGCATCTGGAGTTCATTTACAGTGGCAATAGGCCTTGGCACACCCATTTCCTCTCTTCCATTCATATTCTCTCTGTCCATCCTTGTAAATAAATAAATAAAAGTATTTTTAAAGTGAAGAAAAATCCACTAATGTATACATTTTCAAAATATTAGTTATAATAATATATTAACATCATATAACAATGTTTTCTTTTCTAGAATAGAACAGATGGTTATACTGACAATATACAGTTATGCATATTAACTTTTTGTTTATGAGAAATAGACTTAATTTATTGATGTGATCTTGCATAAATTATAATTCTGAAAATCTCCTTTTCATCATTTTCTATTTCTCATTTAATTTAATAATAATATCTACATGCAAACAATTCCTAAGAATATGTGTAATGGCTGTGCATAGCACTGAACAGTTGTTATCTTATTTAAATCTCACAATGTTGCATCATCCCGATGCATGTGTGGTATATAGCTGTCCTAGAAAAAAAAATGAAGGTAAATCCCATTTTTATGGCTTCAGTTTTTAAATCCCAGGAAGACTTTGCAGAAATAGACTGACAAGATGGATATTGGCTCCAACTTGGTCAACCTCAGCTGCATTCTTACAACAAGGGGTAAGAGCAGCTAATTTGGAATTCTTGTGGCAGAGAGAAGAATGTTGTGTCCGACTCCTTGTCTTTCATGGACAAAGAGCTCAACTTAAGATCTTGAAGCTACTGTTTGATCTAAGTGGTGGAGACCTACTCCTCTTTCTCTGTCACATCTTTTGTATTACAGTGCTAGTGATTGATAATTAGAAAAGAATAGAAAGTTTCTGAATTTATTCATATTTATGTGTGTGAGTTTTCATATATGGTTTCTCAAAATAACCATTCAACTACTTGGCTTGATCCACAAACGTGTATTTGGAAGACATTGTCCTAATTTTAATTTTTTTTGTTTTCACTGAGTAAATAACTCTAAAATGGGTCTAATAGCTCTAAAATAGCACTATTTGTAGAATAAGAAAAAAGTTCACCAGATGCACCCTCTCCACATGCATCTTTTTTCTTTCACATAAAGTAGGGACTTACTTTTGGAGAGTTCCCATAAGTAATGAGGCTCTTATAATGACATCATTAGAGCTGATACTAGACATCATCAAGTCATTTTCATGGCGAGCCTGTGTTTAGTTTTAGAGGAAGTGAAGATGCTAATGCACCAGCTATTCTTTTATCTTATTCATCCATGTCTGGTCTATAGGAACTTCTCCCTATGCTCAGTTGAAACAGAATTTCATCCTTTCAAGTATGCTTTGTGGGGCCAGGTATACATCTCCCCTTCACACTGATCCCTTTTTGATTTTGTAATGGTGCTTTTCAAGTTGAAGAAATTGAAAGATACTTCTGGAAAGATTTTATTGTTTTTTTTTTAAATGGGCTCTGCTGTCTTCTCATTAATTCCAGCTTTTATAATGCTATGCCATTATCACTAAGCAACTAAACGAATCGTGAGTATCTGCCCTTCAGATTTTAAAAATCACATATTTCCTTGATTCTTGGAAATAATCACACATCCACAGAACTCAAACTGTCTCAGAAGTGAAAAAAGAGAATTTTAATGATAAAGTAGAATGCTTGAAAACATAACATTTGGAAATTGAGTTTCAATTTCTTTTTTAATATTTTATTTATTTGAGAGCTGGAGAAAGAGGGAGGGAAGGAGGAAGAGGGAGAGAGAATGAGAGAATGAAAATGGGCACTCCAGGGCCTCAGCCACTGCAAACGAACTCCAGATGCATGCGCCCCCTTGTGCATCTGGCTTATGTGGGTCCTGGAGAATTAAATCAGTATCCTTTGGCTTTGCAGAAGAACACCTTTAACTGCTAAGCCATCTCTCCAGCCCTTGAGTTTCAATTTTTACTCATTAAATGTAGAAGAAATTCAGATGACCTGAAGGGAAGAAGTACAAATATTCCTTTTCTTTAAATTGTGCATATTCTCATGTGTGAAATGAAGATAAACCTTGTCCTTTGACTGGAGAGTGCTGACCTAGTACATTCTTACTATCATGAATCCTAGGTGTTTATCTTTCAGATGGAGAACTTTGATAACTGAGACACAACCATTAAAAGAATTCTTGGCTGTGTTCTGTGAGAAATAATCTGATGTTCTATATAGCAATAATACCTTTTTGACAACTGATGGTACCTGGCTTCTGTAATACAGGCATTATACTATGGTCATAATCCCCTCCCATAATCCTCCCTTTCCCACCCCTCAAATATCCCTTCTACTGCATCCTATCTTCTTTCCAAGTAGTCTGTCTTGTATTTTTTAATTATTATTTTATTTGCAAGCAGAGATATAGAAGAGAGACAGACAGAGAGAGAATGGGCATGCCAGGGCCTCTAGCCATTGCAAACAAACTCCAGATGCATGTGCCCCTTGTGCATCTGGCTTACATGGGTCCTGGGGAATTGAACCTGGGTCCTTTGGTTTCGTAGGCAAATGCCTTAGCTGCTAAGCCATTTCTCCATCCCCTGTCTAGTATTTTGATGTCATCATTGTTCCCCCAGGCCTATTTTGCAAGTTTTGTGTAGGTAGCATGAGCCACAATGAGGTCATGAACATCAAGACTGCTTGTGTCTGAAAGACAGTATTGCAAACACTCCTACCCACCCTTTGGTTCTTATATTCTTTCTGTCATCTCTTCTGCAATTGTCCCTGGGCCTTTGAGGGTGTGATAGAAATGTTTGCAGTGCTGAACACTCCAGTTCTTCTCAGCACTATGCCGAATTTTGAGTCATCCCAGTGTCCACCACCATCTGAAAAGAGAATCTTCTCTAACCAAAAGTGAGAGTAGTATTAATATATTGGTATAAACATAAATATTTAGAGGTCAGTTTGGTGGACATAATAGATCCATTTAGCCAGACGACAGCAGTAATTTTTTCTCTAGGGCTTATGACCTCCCAAACATAGGCTTTTGATTAGGCTTTCAGTACCAGACAGGAATTGCCTCCTGTGGAGTGAGCCTCAAATCCTATCAGAGAGAAGTCGGTTTCCCCCACAACAGACATTCCATGGTGTACCACTTGGTACATTTGGCCTGGTTGGTCAGCTATGAAGCTTTCAGGGTCCACAGTTGATTAAGACCACTGATGACTTTTCTCCCCCAACAGCATATGTAGCCGACAGCTTTAGGTTCTTTGAGATGAACTTCCAGACCAGACACAGTTATGGAGGAATGGATTTATTGAAGCTTACAGATCCAGAGGAAGTTCCATAATGGCAGAAGAAGCTGGCCTGCCTTCACAGGTCCAAGCAGACAGAGAAGCCACAAGTCAAAAGCCACACAGCACAGCACACTTCAGGAACTCCAGCTAGGCACACTTTGCATATCTTTAGATTGAAATCTCAAACCCACCACCACACCTTAAGATCAGCCCAGTGACACTGCCTCCAGCCAAATGCCTGCAGATGCAAACTACAAACTACAAACTAATAAAACACTGAATATATTGGGGGCCATCTATTCAAACTTACAGAATTCATAGCTCTTTCCAGCATCCTGACAAGTAGTTAACAGGGAGGAGGCTTCCAACTCAGCTCCAGCTTGGTTCCTCGGTGATCTACAGCCCACACCTGTGAAGTCTTCATCAACAGGGTCTTACCATCTAGTTCTGGTGGGCAACCAAGAACCTTAAGCAGTAGCCTTTAAATACATATATAACTTTAAATCTAGATTCTGCATATAAGAAAACATGCAACATTTGACTTTCTGAATCTGGACTATTTCACTTGATATAACAATCTCTAGTTCTATTCTTTTTTTTTCCTACGAATGCCATAATTTCATTCTTCTTTACAGCTGAATAAAATTCCATTGTGTATATGCACCACATATACATACCATGTACATGCACCACATCCTTGTACCACGTCTGGTGATGGGCATCTAGGCTTTCTCCATATCTTGGCTATTCTGGGCAGCACAGAACCACATCCTTATATTGAAGCTTGTGATGTCAGCTTTTTGTTACTGACCAGGTACTTGAGACAACTTAAAGGAGGAAAGGTTTATTTTGTCACCTGGTTTCAGTCCATGGCCAGTGGTTCAGTTGTTCATTATTTCTGCAACAAGGAAGAGCATCATGACAGAGAAGGTCTGGAGAGGGATGGGTGGGGCGAGGAAGAAAGGAGCGGTCAGAAAGAAAGATTGATGACTCTGGGAAACATATCTGTTTCAGACTATAACAGAGAAGTACCCTTTCCTCTTTGCCACAGTTGTGTATCAGTCCAGATCTTTGTTTTCTCCAGCTTGCGGTGGCTTCAAATTCATCTGTGTAGCTAACCCTTGCTCTAGGTTGAGACAAGAGTGATCATAATGTCTGATGATCATAACAACTTGGGACAATGTTTATCTTCTGTATTAGACTCCAAACTTCCTGAGGTCCAGGGGCTATGTTTGTCTTTTTAGCCCCTGCATAAGTATCATCCAACCAATGCAAGAATAGTTGTGTGACTTTTCCTGGTGGGGGGGGATGTGAATCAACATCTATTCATCCTTGTTAGGGCACCGATGACAGACCAAAGGAACAATTCCACCCAAGTCTAGCTTAGTGAACCAGTGAGGTTCTTGGGGTTACTTATAGGACCATGGTGAGAGAATACGTAACAGGAGCATGGATGATGCAAAGGCAGCTGCATTGCTGAAAAGGACCCCTTCCCCATCAGCCAGCAAAGGTGGTTCTGAAAGCTTCAGTCCTGGAGCATCTTGTTCATCTTGCAGTCCACTCCACTGGAGAGAGGCTACACTCCTCAGAAATTTCTTATCATGTCTATTTATCTATTTTTTTTTATTTGAGAGAGACCGAGAGACATGGGACCTGGAGATTTGAACAAGCATTTTTTAGGCTTTACAGATACGTGCCTTAACTGCTAAGCCATCTGTCCAGCCCTTTTACTGCTTTTAAAAAACCTGGGGATGACTCTTATCAACCTTGAGTTTTCTGAGCTTTCCTATCCTTGTAAGTTCTGTTAGCTTCCAAAATCTTAGGATTTTTTTTCTTTTTTCAAGGTAGGTTCTCATTCTAGCCCAGGCTGGTCTTGAACTCACAGCAATCCTCCTGAGTGCTGAGAGTAAAGGCTTACACTACTTCCCGATTTTTATGAATTTTCCTGTTTCTCCAAAAGAGCATGTTTCAATCTGTAGCCAAATGACACACATGTCCAGCATTTTTTTTTTTTTTGTTAAACAAATGATAGAGTGGTGAGCTCACAGCCTGATATACAGTAGGCATTCCTGAATGGCAGCTCTCTTCATTATATGGCATTAGTTCAGACACACACACACACACACACACACACACACACCCCAGTCAACATGAGTAACACAGTCTTGCTGTCTGTAAGAATAGACTTACAATGAAGACAGTGATAGGAAGGATACAGTCTACTTATTTATTGAAACTATTGAAAGTGTGTAAGTTGGCTGCCTACCCAAGCTGGAAAATAATCTTATAAATAAATATGTTCCAGTGCTGTTGAGACTTAAGTTTGAATGAGCTTTCTGTGTAGTGGAGCTGGTAGAAAAGTCCATGTGTGCTGATATATTAGTGGCCCATATAATTTGAACATGCACAGAGGTTATGGTAAGCAAATGTTTAAGTTATTACTATTTAATGCATATGTGTGGCACTGAGGGCTCACATTATACCTTGGTACACTGGTGTATTTTAAAAGTAGATGTGGTTCCTTGCCAGGTGGAGCTACAAGTTCTGATTTAGGAATGGTCATGGCTGGTTTAGGTTTTGCTAAACCTAAGACTTACTTCAAAGCCCTTCCAGGCACCCTGGCATATGTTGGATCTTTGGTATTAACGGTGAAGGAGATGGTGAAGTGAGAGGCACTGAGGAGTGTGAAATGTGGGCAGTGGCTGAAACGGACTGACATTCAGCTGCTGGTTTCCAGTCGCTGCTTCCTCTCCAAAGGAAATAGTGTCTGCTGAAGGAAAACAACCCAGGGAGCCAGAAAAGCACAGCCTGTGACATCTACATCACTTCCAATGACTGAAATGCTAAGAACTGAGAAGTTAGCCTCCTAAACAGTTTCTCTCTGATAAGCTCTGTCTCAGGAACAGCTACTTCACTTGGTTCATTGAAGGTAGTTGGGTTCTCTTATTACTTTGTGATCGCACTGTCAGCACAACAAAAGAACAGTACTCCATAGACTGTCAACACCATGATTTCCCTAAAGCACATTTTCTTGAAACTTCTCAAATGTGTTTTCTTTCTTGCTTTTTTTGTTTTTTCTTTCTTAAAAGTTAGATCTAGAGAGATCTCCACATATGAACATGCACACACAGATTGGATCAATACCTTTAAATGGTCCTTCTCTTTAGTTTAATCAAAATCTGCCAGTTAGACAGCATTTGAAGAGTTCACTCTAAGGGAAACATAGTGACTGCTGGGTGAGGTGCCTGTTCCTCACAACTAGGTACAATATTAGTTATGTGCTACTGTGTGTGACTTACCTTGCTTAAGCCTAGCTATTGGCTTTGTTGTTAAAAATGTTTTTGTTTATTTGTGTGTGTGTGTGTGTGTGTGTGTGTGTGTGTGTGAGAGAGAGAGAGCAAGAGAGAGAGAAAGAGGGAGAGAGAGAGGCAAAAAGAATGGGCATGCCAGGGCCTCTTGCCACTGCAGATGAACTCCAGATGTATGTGCCACTTTGTGCATCTGGCTTTATTTGGGTACTAGGGAGTCACACATGGGCCTACAGGCTTTGAAAGCCTTTAGCCACTGAGCCATCTTCCAGTCCTAGATATTGGCTCTTATTGTTCACTTACACTTTATGTCATTCCAGTGGCATGGTATGCAATATTTATTAAATGTGAAGTGAGTGTTGATAATAGATGTGAAAAGATGTCATTTAGAGAATCTAGTTCCATATAATCATAATTTATAAAGTTAGGATTCATTATACTTATTTTGAGGTTTCCATTTCTCTTCTTAAATTGGAGTCATGTGGCCTTGGGAAGTTTCAAAGTCCGCTTTCCTTCTCTTCTCTCTTTATTTTATTTGGATAGAGTATAGATTGGTGTAGTCTACTCCCATATGCTAGGAAAATGCTTTACCATGAGATACATCCCCAGCTCTTCTCTTTTCCTTTTGAATTCTTCTTTGAAAAGTGTTGACCAAAGAATTGTATTGCAGAGTTACAAGCAGACAGATAAATGAGTAAGCAACTTTTGCTTAAAAGACAGAAAAAAAAAATAAGGAACAAGAAAAGTATACCAAAACACATGGATGAGTTTTGTTTCTCTTACCCTATTCTGACCTAGTTGAAACCTGGATTTCCCCATCTGTGTCTTTAGCTCAGAGGAACTGCTGGCTCACTGAGAGCTGGTGCCAGGTTGAACCTGGCTTCTTAGGTCCTTGATGAGATTAACTATGCTTCATCTTAGATTTTATACTAAAAATATTTTTGTACAACTATCTAGAGTTTAAGGTTACTTGTTTTACATAATCACTTATTTTTACCAATGACCAGATGAAAAGATATCCATGCTTTACAAGTTTCAGATTTGAAGCAAGGGCTGGAGAGAAGGCTCAGAGGGGAAAGGCACTTGCCTGAAAAGCCTAACAACCTGGGTTCAGTTCCCCAGTACCAACATAAAACCAGATGCACAAAGTGGCACATGCATCTGGAGTTCATTTACAGTGGCAATAGGCCTTGGCACACCCATTTCCTCTCTCTCATTCAGATTCTCTCTCTCCATCCTTGCAAATAAATAAATAAAAATATTTTTAAATGAAGAAAAATCCACTAATGTATACATTTTCAAAATATTAGTTATAATAATAATATATTAATATCATATAACAATGTTTTCTCTTCTAGAATAGAACAGATGGTTATACTGACAATATACAGTTATACATATTAACTTTTTGTTTATGAGAAATAGACTTAATTTATTGATGTGATCTTGCATAAATTATAATTCTGAAAATCTCCTTTTCATCATTTTGTATTTCTCATTTAATTTAATAATAAAATCTACATGCAAACAATTCCTAAGAATATGTGTAATGGCTGTGCATAGCACTGAACAGTTGTTATCTTATTTAAATCTCACAATGTTAAAGAGAGCATCATCCGGGGACATACGATGCATGTGTGGTATATAGCTGTCCTAGAAAAAAATGAAGGTAAATCCCATTTTTATGGCTTCAGTTTTTAAATCCCAGGAAGACTTTGCAGAAATAGACTGACAAGAGGGACAGGTGGATATTGGCTCCAACTTGGTGACAAGTTTTCAACCTCAGCTGCATTCTTACAACAAGGGGTAAGAGCAGCTGGCAGCCAGGAGCCACTGTGCTACAGATGGAATTCTTGTGGCAGAGAGAAGAATGTTGTGTCCGACTCCTTGTGCTTCATGGACAAAGGCTCAATTTAAGAGCTTGAAGCTACTGTTTGATCTAAATGGTGGAGGTCTACTTCTCTTTCTTTGTCACATCTTTTGTATTACAGTGCTAGTGATTGATAATTAGAAAAGAATAGAAAGTTTCTGAATTTATTGCTAGTTACTGGCATCTTTTAGTATGTTCTTCTAATGGTCCACCCTTCACAATTACAAGATTTGTGGTGGGCTGGAGAGATGGCTTAATGGTTAAGGCACCTGCCTGCTAAGCCTAAGAATGTTGGTTCCAATCTCCAGGTTCCATGTTTATCCAGATGCAAATTGATGCAAGGGTGCAATGCCACACTTGCCCACAAGGGGGTGCACACATCTGGAGTTCGTTCACAGTGGCTGAGAGGCTGCTGGCATGCCCATTCTCTATCTGTCTTCTTCCCCCTCTCTCTCTGTTTCTCTCTGTGTCTCTCTCCAAAAAAAAAGAAAAGAAAAGAAAGAGAAAGAAAAGAAAAGAAAAGAAAAGAAAAGAAAAGAAAAGAAAAGAAAAGAAAAGAAAAGAAAAGAAAAGATTTGGGGTAAGAGTATTAATAGAGGTTCACAGGTTATACATCACATGAGCAAACTGTTAAATAGAAGATGTCATTTCTCGGAACCTGGAGTTTCCAACCAGGTATGGAGATGTAAAGAGAGCCAGTGTCCTTCTCCTTCCATCGCTGGTTCCATTTCACACTGTAAGGGCTTCTTGTGCACATCTGTGGACACTCCAATTCACATGAACACATCCTTGCTGACAGCTGCCCCTTGGTTATCTGTAGGTCTAGAAGCTCCAAAGGTAGGTGAAGAACTGTTTGGGGCAAGGAGTTCTGGACTCTTGGCATTTGGAAAGTGGTCCAGAAGGCATGGGGCAAGCTATGCATGGGTGCCTCCCTTTTGCCAGGCAGTCTATTTGCAGCATGAAGAGTGAGGTAGGGGCAAAATGGAGTTCTCTGTAGCCCAGCATCTTAACCGGGTTTGTGACCTCATTTGGGGTCATGTAAGTGAAGGTGGAAGTTGTGAAAAATTTAACAACACTGAAAGTTTTCTGCATCTGCAACAATCAACAATTAATTCAAGTTAAAGATATAATGAGTCAGACATGCTTCTGGCAGTGTTTGCCCATGTTGTATCATACAACTTTACTACCACCTTGGTTCTAAACATACAACATATCTACTTTGCAATGTGCATGCCATCATGCCACACAGCACCAACAAATGCTTGCTGGAATGGCTCAACACAGATTCTGTTAAGAATTACAGCATTTGGGGTGGGGGGCTGGAGAGATGGCTTAGTAGTTAAGCACTTGCCTGTGAAGCCTAAGGACCCTGGTTCAAGGCTCGATTCCCTAGTACCCATGTACAGATACACAAGGGGGTGCATGCATCTGGAATTCATTTGCAGTGGCTGGAGGCCCTGGTGTGCCCATTCTCTCTCTCTTTCTTTCTCTCTCTCCCTCTCTTTCTCTCTCTGACTCTTTCTCTCTGCCTATTGCTCTCAAATAAATAAAAAAAAATAAAACCAACAGAGTAAATGCCAAGTCAGTTTGGGCCAGAGTAAGACCCTACCTCAAAAAAAAAAAAAAAAAAAAATTGCCGGGCGTGGTGGCGCACGCCTTTAATCCTAGCACTGGGAGGATCGCCATAAGTTCAAGGCCACCCTGAGACTACATAGTGAGTTCCAGGTCAGCCTGGGCTAGAGTGAGACCCTAAAAAAAAAAAAAAAAATGAATTACAGCATTTTTTTTTTTTTTTTGCTGTATATGCAAAGATTTACGTTCTTATCAAAGCATGCTAGAATAAAGAAAATAAAGGCTTTTAAGGGTTTCCTGTCATCATTCTTCCCCATGTAAATACCAAATTGGCTAGACTGTGTCATGTTAGGTGCTAGATCTTAACAATTGTTGTTTGACTTCCTGACTCGAGTTTCATAAAAGAGATTGTTAAATAAAGTTTTGCTTGGGATTACAAAGAATCTCCCACAACTTCTGAAGTGGATCTAAACATGCTTTTGCCATTTATGTGCAGTGGCCTTCTCATATTCATGGTTGTACAGTAAAACTATTTATCCCCTCTGAAAGACCACACAGCTGATCTGCATCCTTCAAAATCAAGTGTCCAACCAAGATTTAATCTTTATGTAAAAGCAAAGAAGCCAATCCAACTCATTAGTTTGTACATTTAATTTTGCTTTTAATAAATGATAAAATGGGGCCTGGAGAGATGGCTTAGTGATATAGTGCTTGCCTGTGAAGTCTAAGGACCCCGGTTTGAGGCTCTGTTCCCCAGGACCCACGTTAGCCAGATGCACAAAGGGGCACATGCATCTGTAGTTCATTTGCAGTGGCTGGAGGCCCTGGTGTGCCCATTCTCTCTCTCTCTCTCTCTTTGTCTGTCTGTATCTCAAATATCAAAATGCAAAAATGATTGATCTTTATCTGTCTTTGTTCTGATTTATGATTAGTAAATTTTAAAAAATAAATAAACAGAGAGAGAAAATGAGAGAGGGAGAGGGAGAAAATGATAAAATGATATTTATACTGAAGGATTGTTTTAAATCTTTATTATGATTTATGATTAGTAAATATTTTATTACAGTAACCATTTTATTGTATTTTATGTTTTGTTTTTTCAAGGTAGGGTCTCACTCCAGCCCAGGCTGACCTGGAATTCACTATGTAGTGTCAGGGTGGCCTTGAACTCATGGTGATCCTCCCACCTCTGCCTCTCAAGTGCTGGGATTAAAGGTTTGTGCCACCATGCCAGGCTGGATTGCAGTAACCATTATATACACCTATATACCTGGGGTTGCATAAAAATTTCTTTGATGAAAGGGGATTGCAAATAGAAGAATTTTAAGAAACTCTACTCCATAGCATAAGGCTCAGGACAAGGGTCCGTGCATCCACCTGTGTCCAAGAACAGTAGTTTTATTCATCAAAGTGTACTGTACTTGTCTTTCTGTGTCCAGACAGTGAGGCAGAGTTTGTGGTCACCTTCTACATTCTCTATTTAACTAAGAATAGCCTGGGGCTGGAGAGATGGCCTAGCAGTTAAGGTGCTTTGCCTGCAAAGTCTAAGGACCTGGGTTTGATTCCTCAGTACCCACATAAAACCAGATGTACAAGGTGGCATATGTGTCTGAAGTTTGTTTGCAGTCTCTAGAGGCCCTGGAGCACCCATTCTCTCTCTCTCTTTCATAAATATAAATAAAATATTTTTTAAAACAAGAATGGTTAAAACTAGAAATTATTTACTGGGTATTTATAGCCCATCTACTCTCAAACTAAAAACAACCCAGGCCTGGAGAGATTGCTTAAGCAGTTAAGGTTCTTTTCTGCAAAACTTAAGGACCCATGTTTGACTCTCCAGATCCCACGTAAGCCAGACACACAAAGGTGAGGCCAGTGCAAGGTCGCACATGCCCACTAGGTGGCATAGGTGTCTGGGGTTTGATTGCAGTGGCTGAGGCCTTGGTGTGCCAATTCTGTCTGTCTCTCTGTTTCTCTAAAATATAAGAAAAAAAAATACTAAAAAGAATCCAGTAAGGAGCAGGCAGAATCCTTACTGCTGCATATAAAATATGAAGCCTGGTGCTTCAACATGGAACCCATTATTGTCTGCATTTAAACAACATTTGGGGGGTAACTACAATGTGGAACAGCCTTCTTCTAGTTGGTTACATTTGACAGAACTTTGGTCTGAAAGTTAAATAGCAGCCATTATTCTAATGCTATAAATAAAAAGCCTTGGAAAAGCTGTCACTTTATGGTTATTTCAAAAACACAATGGACTAAGAAAGGAGCTGGTAGCAGATATAAGAGCTCTACCTATGCTTAAAAATCAGTGGAATAGGGACTGAGGTAGAACAGAGAAGAGAAAGGACTCAAATAATCTTGCTTCTTTATATGTGACAGAAATTCAAAAGAAATGGCAGAGGCAGGATTACTTATTTGCACTATTCTCAGAATCACCCCAAAATAGTGGCATGCAGTAGGTAGAACCCACAGGATGCTTGGTAGGAATGCTAGTGTTACATAGATTTTTACTTTAAGGTTCAGGGGGATCCAGTGAAGTGGAAACATAGCTGAGTTATTGTGGAAAACAGACACCTTGTTAAAACAGAATAACCAGGTGTTTAGGAAAAGAATGGTATGAGAAACTCTTCCCTCGCTCTGAGCACAGTCCTTCAACGTGGTCACAGAAAAATAAACTTGGTCATTGGTATAGAAGATAAAAACACTGCACTAAATCTTTACAGACGAGCCGGTGTCGCTAGTCCACCGTGGGCTGCACGGTGTAGTCAAGGACAGCTACATTTGGAGCAGCAACTGCGCTGCTGTGTTCCCTGGAATAATCTTAGTGGGGGCTTGAGGAAATTCAAACTGCGATGTTTGTACATGGCTGTAGTATATAGTCACCGCTTGCATATGATCTTTTGTCCCAAAGGAAAGTTAATTAAAAGAAAACAGAATGAATATGAAATACTCTCATTCCAAAATAAAAGCTTTTTTAAAATAGTATTTTTTAATATTTTATTTTTTTATTAGAGAGAGAGGAGGAGAGGGAGAGGATGGGCCTGCCAGGGCCTCTAGCCACTGCAAATGAACTCCAGAGACATGTGGCCCCTTGTGCATCTGGCTAACATAGGTACTGAGGAATTGAACCTGGGTCTTTAGGCTTTGCAGGCAAGTGCCTTAACTGCTAAGCCATCTCTCCAGGCCACCAAGTAAAAACTGTTGGTGAATATGTTATGGCAGTGAGTAAAAGAAGTGCAGAACAAGTACCATAAAAACCGGCTTTGAAAAACAACATTAACAAAGTTTTACTGAGAAAATAAAGAATACTTACGTTCCTAATTATAGCAATCCTTCAATGCCTTCTTATTGCTTTTAAGGGCAAACCCTGTGTGAATGGACCCCTCCCTGCCTGTCCTGCACTGTTTCCCAACTCTTTACACCTGCTTGTCTAAATCCACTGACCTTCTTTGTGCTCTTCCAAAGCTGCTCACCTTTCAGTCTCACTCCCAAGGTCTTCTGCCCTTCCTTGGCTAGTTCCTTCCCATTGCTTCTATGTGGGAATAAATATCAATATCATAGGCTATTCCTAGTCTTTCCCCCTCAACTGATAACAGGTATGCTGTCTTTTTTATTCCATTCCTACCTCTAAGGAGGATTTGGGACATTTTGTGGCAGTGAGTGGAAGGAGATGAGTGATGAAGGAAACAGGGAGCAGATAGGAACAAGGGGACAGTTATGTAATGTTTTGAGGTGCCAAAGAGTGAGGAGAGGATCAGAGGTGAGGGCCTTTTGGAGATGTTAAGGAAGGATCAGTGCTTCTGCCTTGTTATTGCAGTACCCAGTAGTTCTTGAACTTAAGGGCTGAGACTGGACCACATGTGTTATGCTGTGAGGAACACTTCTTGAGGTGATCATATTTATAATTACACAGATGTTTGTGTAACTTATTTTTTTGTCTTCCTTTCCTTCCCCACAGACCATGAATGCAGGGTTCATGTCTAGACTGCTCACACCTAACCCTCAGCGCGAAGGACAGAAGGCTGACTGGTGTGTCCATCCACTCTACATCAGCCGTCCAGTCCCTAGATGTCAAGCCTGGACTCGGTGACAGCATCATGCGTTCCTCAGCAAAAGTTCTCTAGAAGGAGAGATTCTGAGCCTCTTCCAAATGCCTGCGAAAACATCTTTTATTTTTATTTTATTTTATTTTATTTTTTTATGCAAAAGAGCAAGAGTGAGAGATAGAGATAGTGTGTGTGAGAGACAGAATTGGCACGCCAAGGCCTCCAGCCATTAATCAAACTCCAGACATGCGCACCACCTTTTGCACATGTGTGACACTTGCATCATGTTGTGCGTGTAGCTTACGTGGGACCTAGAGAGTAGAACATGGGTTCTCAGGCTTCACAGGCAAGTGCCTTAACCACTAAGCCATCTCTGTAGCCTGAAAACACCTCTAAAACAGGCTTTTTGGGGGGCTAAAGATACGGCTTAGTGGTTAAGGCACTTGCCTGTAAAGCCTAAGGACTCATGTTCAAATCTCCAGGTCCCATGTAAGCTAGATGCACAAGGTGACACAAGCATGCAAGGTCGCACATGTGCACAGGATGGCACATGCATCTGGAGTTCATTGCAGTGGCTGGAGGCCCTGGTGTGCCAATCTCTCTCTCTCTCTCTCTCTCTCTCTCTCTCGCTCTCCTGTCCAATTAAAATGATAATTTTTTAAAAACGGCCTTTTAGGGATGAAGAGATGGTGTTTAAGGTGCTTGCCTGCAGAGCCAATGACCCATGTTTGTTTCCCCAGGACCCACATTATGGTAGTTTGAATATATGGCCCCTAATAATTAGTCTATAGTTTGCATCTGCAGCCACCTTGCTAGAGGCAGTGTCACTGGGTGGATCTTAAGGTGTGGTGGTGGGTTTGAGATTCCATTGTAAAGATATGCAAAGTGTGCCTAGCTGGAGTTCCTGAAGTATGCTGTGCTGTGTGGCTGGTGGCTTTTCTCTCTCTTGCCTGGTCCTGTAAGAGCAGGCCACTTCTCCTGTCATTATGGAACTTCCCCTGGATCTGGTGGAAGTTCATCTCAGTGAACCTGAAGCTGTCTGTTACACACATATAGCAAGATGCAGAAAGTGATGCTCTGGAGACAGTGCCTTAATGATACGTGATACTCTACCTAGCAGTGTAGCCTTTTCCATGACAGTATCAATATATAAACTATATTTTGAGGTTGATATTAGCTTCTGACTTTTGTCAAAAACAAAACTGAGCTTGGGCTGGGGAGATGGCTCAATGGTTAAAAGTGCTTGCTTGAAAAGCCTGCCAGCTGGGGCTCAATACCCCAGTATACATGTAGTCAGGTGAACAGAGTGGTGCATGCATTGAATTAATTTGCAATGTGGCAAGAGGCCCTAGCATGCTCATTCTTTCAAATAATTATAATAAAAATATTTTAGCAAACTAAGGTTAAATGACTTTCCTGAGATCTTTTAGCTGAGCCGGGGCTCAAATCTGTTGATTCCAACCCTAATATTGACAAGCAACAAAAAGCCCTCTTTAATTTCAAGGGAAAACTGCCCAGTTACTTGACTTTTAGCTTATAATTATAATAACAATATGATCTCACCTCACACTGGGCATTTTCTTTTTTCCTAGAGTGCTTTGACTTATCCTGTCTTTGGTCCACACTGCCAGTTCTAGAATGGTACTACCGCTTACAAGAGTACTGGCTGTAGACATTTTGTTGACATGTTTACTAGTCTTATGTTAGCTGGGCAACTTGTTCAAACAACAAAACACATTTATGCTGGAGTTCTTAGCTATCATTTCAGTTCACCAGTGAATCTGGGAACCAGCTAGCTATTGACCTTTATTTTTACTGAAAGTTCATTTTGGCTTTGGCAATTTCCTCCTCTCTCTTACTAGCCCTCTGGGTTCCTTTTGGAATCTTCTTCCCCCTAGAACAGACCACCAGGGCGTCTTCCTAAAGGTTTATGCAACAAAAATATGCACATCAAAGGCTGCCATGAATTGGTTCTGGGGAATAAATTCCTTTTCGTTTGATGCACACACAGAGTCAGTTTCCATTACTGGCAATAGTTCCTTTCTATGGCATTGCTGCAAACTGTGTTAGTGAAGACTGCGCCCAAGCGAATGCCAGTTTAGGTTCCTGTGAGCCTCTGGTCTCAGCATTTTCACCAGCTGATCAAAACATGCACTGTCTTGTGCATGTTTTTGCTTAAACACACCTTATGTACTATGTACTGTAGATTTATTAACATTGAACACGGCTCACAGACTGTAGGTCATGCTTAACACAGCTTATCCTATGCACATACTCTCTGTGAGGCATGGCACAACTTCCTTCTCACTTAATAATAGTGTTTCAGCACTATTTTGGGGGGAAATTCCACCAACAAAACAGGCGAAACACAAAAATAAGAAAAATGAAATAGACTGAGAAAGGAACACTTGTTTATGGTATGTGGGCTGAAAACTGATGGTGGGTGGTCATTTGTTGGACTCGAGGGATGTTTGCCCAGTGAGTGGATATGTTCTTCTCTATGTACATGTTCATGGGTTAACACAGAAAGTCATGAGTATTGATTTGGATTACAAATAAATTTGAGTGAGCACATGAAGTGGAAAATATACTTGCACAAATAATGAGGGAAAATGGTGTATATTTGAATATTTATGCACACACACATATTTATGCATACACACATATTTATGCACACACACATATTTTTTATTAGTTAATATTTGTTGCATGTTGTTAATGCCAACAATTGGGTTTTAAAAATATTTCAACTCATTTACTTAGAACAAATGTTCTAAATAGTTTTTATTTATTTGCAAGCAAAAAAAGAGAGAGAGAGAGAGAGAGAGAATGGGAATGGGTGCACCAGGCCCTCTTACCACTGTAAATGGTACACGTGGTAAATGGTAAATGTACAGATACATGTGAAATTTTGTGCACCTGGCTTTATGTGAGTACTGGGTAATAAAACTCAGGCCATCAGGCTTTCCAAGCAAGCATCTTTAACTACTGAGCCATATCTCTAGCCTACAACTCATTTAATTCTCATAAAAGCTCTATTTGGTTGTACTAGTACTAATATTTCCCCTATTTACTTATTATAGCAAGATTTTATGCAACCTATTCCAACTTACAGTTGGCAAGTATCACAGTAAGGACTCGAGCTAGGCAGAGTGGTTCCAAAGTGCATACCATTGCCCACAATGCTGTGTTTCCTATTTTAAAAGTCTCGGTTACTATGGATCACATTTGGCAAACATTATCCAGTCAATAACCTTTTCAAATAGGATGATATTTTTATGGCTCATTCATTTGTTCATTTCATTAGAAAATGTTTTTGTGTATATACTTAGTCTGTTTCAGGCATTGTAGAGATTCTGTGTGAAGTCGGGCGTGGTGGTGCATGCTTTTAATCCCAACACTTGGGAGGCAGAGGTAGGAGGATCGCCATGAGTTTAAGGCCACCCTGAGACTACATAGTGAGTTCCAGGTCAGCCTGAGCTAGAGTGAGACCCTTACCTTGAAAAACTTAAAAAAAAAAAGAAAGAAAAGAAAAAGAGATTCTGTGTGAAGAAGTATCGACCTCTTCCCTCATGCGAATTAATTTAGCTTACAAACAGACAAGTATAAACATCTCAGGATTATAACCAAACTTACATCATTTTATTTTTAAAATATTTTATTTATAAGACAGAGAGAGAGAGAGAGAGAGAGAGAGAGAGAGAAAGAAGAGAACATGGGTGTACCAGGGCCTCTTGCCACTAGAAATGAATTCCAGACACATGCACCATGTTATGCATGTGGCTTTATGTGGGCACTAGGGAATTGAACCTGGGCCAGAAAGTTTTGCAAGCAAGCACTTTTAATCACTGAGTTATCTACCCAGCCCTAAATTTATGTCATTTTAAAATCTAAAAATTGGCCAGTTGTGGTGGTACATGCTGGTAGGATATTGCCAAAGAGGCAGAGGCAGGAGGACCAGGAGTTCAAAGATAGCCTGGTCTTAAAAAAATTTAAAAAATTAAAAATAAAAATTGGAGTCAGGTGTGGTGGCACACACCTTTAGTCCCAGCACTTGGGAGGCAGAGTTAGGAAGATCGCTGTGAGTTCGAGGCCATCCTGAGAGTACATAGTAAGTTCCAGATCAGTCTGCACTAGAGTGAGACCCTACCTCAAAACAACAACAACAACAAAAAAATTGGGTTAGAGAGATGGCTTAGCAGTTAAGGCACTTGCCTGCAAAGCCAAAGGACCCAGGTTTGATTACCCAGGACCTATATAAACACATGATGGCACATGCATCTGGAGTTCATTTACAGTTGTTGGAGGCCCTGGCATACACGTTCTCCCTCTGCTGTCTCCCTCTCTTTCTCAAATAAATAAGCATAAATAAAATAAAAATTAACAGTTAATCCAGATAGAAGTTTATTTTTCTCTTACATGAACAGAGTCCAGAGGTGGGTAGCTCAGTTCTGCTATGACAACTGTACCATCATCAGAGATGTGCTTCTACAGTGTTGCTGGGACATCTGAATAGGGGTGTTTGGGGTTCATAATGTCTACTCTAAGTTGTGAGCAGCCTGTCTGCATTGCAGCCAACAGAAGGAAGGGAAAAGGAAGAATGTATTCCTTGTAAGGAGACCTTCTGTAGGCTCTGCTTTCCTCATATCTCACTCGCCAGAGCTCATTTACCATAACTACAAAAGAGGCTGGGAAATGTAGTCTGTTAGCTTTATGATGGTACACCTAACTAAAATCCAGGGCCCGAGCTATGTTTCTAATGTAAAAGGGGAGCTTATACTCAGGAAAAAATTAGCAAGCTGTCATGTATATTTTCTAAATTGCAAAGGAACTTTATAAAAGTAAAGATACATTGCGTAGAGTTGGATTGTTGTTTCTCTTTGATGTTAAATTTGTTGTCTAATAATTTATTTTGTTTGTTTTGTTTTGAGGTGGAGGCAGGGTCTCACTCTAGCTCAGGCTATCCTATAACTCACTCTGTAGCCTAGGCTGGCCTTGAACCTACAGTGATCCTCCTGCCTTTGCCTCAGAAGTGCTGGGATTACAGGCTTTAGCCTAATGATCATTAATCTTTAGTTTTTAGTGATTATTTTCCTTTAGAATCTAGGGTTTTTATTTGTTTTGTCTCCACAGCTTCAATTATCTCTGAATTTGTTTATATCCTTTGACCGGTTTTCAGAACAACAAATCCAGTTGCCTATATGTCTGTGTTTACATGCATACATATATGTATGCATGCATGCATACATACATACATACCAGCTGAAAATGTTTATCTAATGAGTCTTTTGTCCATTTGTGAGTTCCAGTACAAAAGGTCATACAATATTCTGCCTTGCATGAAGTCAAAATGCTCTGAGGTAAAAGCAAGATTTGAGAAGATAGTTAAAAATTCAATATTATAATTTGGGATGGAAAGATGGCTTAGTGGTTAAGGCGCCTGCTTCCTAAGCCTAAGAACGCTGGTTCCAATCTCCAGCGGTTCCAATCTCCAGGTCTCACGTTTAGCCAGATGCAAAGTGATGCAAGGGCACAATGCCACACTTGACCACAAGGGGGCTCACACATCTGGATTTCATTCACAGCAGCTGAGAGACTGCTGGTGCGCCCATTCTCTATCTGTCTTCCTCTCCCTCTCTCTCTCTCTCTGTCTCTCAAAAAAAAAATTCAATATTATAATTAAAGTTTTGGGTGTTTTTGTTTGTCTTGAGGGTCTCTTGTAGCCTTAGCTGGCCTTGAACTCACCATGTATACAAGTCTGGCCTTGAAATCCTGATCCTCTTGCTTTTGCCTCCTAAGTGGTGAGATTACATACATGTGCCAGATGTCTTACTCTATAAAAGAAATTAAAACCTATATAGAAACACTGAAGAAAATGAAGCAATTATTTTATTTTGTTTGTTTTTGTTTTTCAAGGTAGGGTCTCACTCTAGTTCAGGCTGACCTGGAATTCACTTTGTAGTCTCAGGGTGGCCTCGAACTCACTGCGATCCTCCTACCTCTGCCTCCCTAGTGCTGGGATTAAAGGCATGCACTACCACACTCTGATGAAGCAACTATTTTGAAAGGTTTTTGTGATGGTTATTTTTCATGGTCAACTTTACTGAATTTAGAATCATTAAGAGATACATGAGGCGTGCGGGTGTTTCCGAAGGTTTAACTGAGGAGGAAAATTCTACCATGAAATGAGTGGCATCATTCCACTGGGGTTGCAGATTGAATAAAACGAAACAAAGGAGAAAGCAAAGACTGGGGAGATGGCTCAGTGGCTAAAGGTGCTTATTTGCAAAGCCTGTTGTCATGGATATAATTACCTAGTACCCACATAAAGCCACATATACAAAGGGGAGCTTGCATCTGGAGTTCATAGGAAAGAGGGTGTGCCCTTTCTTTCCTTCTCTCTCTCTGCTCACAAGTAAATAAATAAAAATATTAGAAAGAAACAGAAAAAGTGAGCTGAGCTACTTTTGTCTTCATGAGGAAAGTAACTCATAGAAATGTGGTGGTGAGGAATAAGGCCACTGCTGGGACAGACCCCATGCCACTTGTAGATTTTTAGAAGTGGTTTGGGGCAGTTTGAGCTCAATAGGTCATTCTGGTGGGTGTTTGAAAGAACAAATTGCCAAGAGAAATATGGACAGTGGAGGCCTGGCTTGTGAGGTCTCAGAGAGGAACAAGGACTCTATTGAGAACTAGACTAGAGGTCATTTGTTACATACTGCCAAATAATCTGGTCACCTTCTGCCTGTGTCCTGAAAATTTGAGTGAAGCTGAATTCAGAAGCTGTTTGGTGGAGGAAAATATTAAGACAGCACAGTATCCAGGCTGGGGCATAGTTACTGTTCACTGCTCTACAATGAGAGTAGAAAGATATGAAAATGGTGCAGCTTAGAGGGGAAGAGTGTGATGGAGTTTAGAGTTGTAGATGAGGCAAGTGCATAGAGAGTTGTTATACTTGCTGAAGATATTAATGACATCAAAAAGAAGCCTTGCACTCTTTCCTGGGATAAGACCTCGCCCATGGAAGGCTTCCACTTGTAAAAGTTTGAATTGATTTGAAAGGAGAAAACCTTAAATGCAAATGCAGCTGAGTGGATTCCTTGCTTAAAAATAAGCACATAGATGGTTTTGCCATGTTCATCTGCTAATCTGCACAGAAGCTACTAAAGCCATGGTGGTGGAGGTTGGGGAGAGGCCAGGCTACATCTCAGGCTGGCAGGAGAACATGGCAGCATTGTCCACATGGTTCTGAAAGAGGTGGAAGTTGAGGACCAACCCCAGAATGTTGTTCTCTGTCCTTCACATGTAGTATGTGCACATGAAGACTCAACCACATGAACTTACACACCCACAGATGCACACATAAAATTAAAAAATTAATAAAAATGAATCAAGCATTTGAGGTCTTCATGTGAAAAGTTCAGATGAATAATTCTTGTTTTTTTTAATCTGCATAATTCAGAGGTGTTTTCTTTCACTTCTCCATTTCATAGACTGTGGTGTGTTTATGTACAATGTATGCACATATGTGTGCAGATGCATGTGTCTGAGGCCAGATGACAACTTTGGCTGTTCTCTTCCATCATTCTTCTCTTGCATTGTTTCCTTGAGAAGGAGTTTCTCACTGAACCTGGAGTTGCCATTAAAATTTTTTTTTTTGCGGGGGGTGGGGGAGAGAGACACAGAGAGAGATAGAGAAAGGGAGAGGAAGACAGATAGAGAATGGGTACGCCAGCAGCCTCTCAGCCACTGCGAACGAAATCCAGATGTGTGTGTCCCCTTGTGGTCAAGTGCAGCATTGTGCCCTTGTGTCACTTTGCAGCTGGCTAAACGTGGGACCTGGAGATTGGAACCGCTGGAGATTGGAACCAGTGTTCTTAGGTTTAGGAGGCAGGCGCTTTAACCACTAAGCCATCTCTCCAGCCCATTTTTAATTTTTTTTAAAATTTATTTACTTATTAGAGACAGAGGAAGGGGGAGAGAGAGAGAGAGAGAATGGGTGCACCAGGGCCTCTAGCCACTGCAAATGAACTCCAGATGCATGTGCCACCATGTACATCTGGCTTATGTGGGTCCTGGGGGATCGAGTCTCTAACTGGGGTCCTTAGGCTTCATAGGTAAGTGCTTAACCACTAAGCCATCTCTCCAGCCCCTGGAGTTGCCATTTTTGTCAGACAGAGTGAGTGATTGGCAAGCCCAGCAATTCTGCATAGAACTGGGGATACAGGTGTGTGTGGCCACACCCAGTTCTCTATGTGGGTGCTGGGGATTGAACTTAGGTACTCTCAGGTCCTCTCAGACCGTCATGCTTGCACGGTAAGTGCTCTTACCTACTGAGCCATTTTCTCAGCCCCTGGATTTCCTTTTTCTTTTTAGTACTGGGGATAAAGCCAGGCCCTTGTGCATACTAGGGCGGTGGTCTGATTCAGGTGTCCCCCATAAACTTACGTGTTCTGAATGCTAAGTCCTCAGCTGGTGGCAATTTGGAACGTGGAGCCTCCTGGAGGCAGTGGATTGCTGGAGGCAGGCTCATAGCCAGTGTTTGGCACACTCTCCTGATGCTGTTTTCCATCTGATATTGCCCAGGAAGTGATGTTCACCCTCTGCTCATACCATTGTTTTCTTCTGCCATCATGGAGCTTCCAAGCAAATCTGTAAATTAAGCTTCCTCCCACAAGCTGCTCTTGGTCGGATGTTCTCTGCCAGCAATGCAAAGCTGACTACAGCACTAGGTAAGGGCTCTACCATTGAGCTACGCTCTCAACTCTTTACCTCATCCCTTTTATTTATTTTTTTTAACCATCATGTCCTACCCAATATGAAAATACCACCAGCTGTCTTGGTGGCACACATCTTTAATCCCAGCACTAGGGAGGGAGAGGTAGGAGTATCGTTATGAGTTTGAGGCCTGACTGAGACTAAATAGGGATTTCTAGGTCAGCCTGGACTAGAATAAGACCCTCCCTTGAAAAACAAACAAACAAACAAAAAATACAACCACTAAATATCATTCTTTTGGACCAGATAAATGTATAGCCTTTTTTCTAGAAAGAATCCCATAATGTGAAAGCCATTCACCTTCTCCCTTTAGCCAAGAGTTTTCTTTCTTTCATATGACATGGTTTTCTTTTGGCACATACAACGAGACAAATGCTAAGGAAAGTTGGACAGTCTCATGCGTAGGACTGCACACAAGCACATGACTAGGCTAACATGAGTTGGCTATGTGAGAGCTCTGTAGAGTTAGGAGAAAGAGCTCTGAGTCGGTATGCTTCGTGTACAATAACAAATTTTCCTTATTTAGTTCTCATTATCACCCTGGGGGGGGGAGCCAAAAACCAGATTATTTCTTTTTTAAAGAGGTTAAAGATTTTAAAGCAAACAAAAGAAAACAGAGGCCCAGACAAGCATAAGAAAAAAGCTTGGTAGGCTGAGCCAAAACCAGGAAACAGTAGATCTTCCCAATAATTGTGGTGTGGCTGAGCGTAAACCACTTTGCTGTTCATGGCTCCCTTCCCTTTCCTCCTTGTGGTGCACAAGAGCCTTTAAGAAATATGCAGTGAAATGCTATAGAAATCACATTTTAAATGTTTTTTTGCATAAAATACTTACCCAGCTTTCTAATACTTTGGCTTAAGTTAAGGCTTGCTTAATGCTTATTTTTATTTCTCTTTCACATTATAGACAAAAGAAATGAGAAAGGCAGAAGGAGACTGGAAGAGGGTGATGCTGCAGAGAGCTGGAGCCTGAGCTGTGGTGTGCTCAGACACAGCCAATTACTCTTCCAAGAACCCCTGCTCCTTCTCCTGCCTGCATTGCATTAGTCAGGGTTCTCCAGAGAACAGAGCCAACAGAATATATATCTATATATTCCTTAGCTTACCGTGGGGGTGGAGCCTGTTGAACACATCATAAGTTGAAAATATTGTAGAGTGAAAAATAGATTTACTACCTGTAGCCCATGGTCTATCACAGTGCAGCAGTTTGTTCGGAAAGAATCAATTGTTTCCTTACGATGGTATGGCTGACTGGGAGCTATGGGCCTCTCTGCCATAGCTCAGTATCACAACAGAGAATGGTATCACATATGGCTAACTGGGCAAAAGGTCAAATTTTGCATCATCCTAAAGTTACAAAATTGTAAGTTGAGCCATCCTAAATGAGGGACTGTCTATATGCGTAAGAGAGAATTTATTACGGCACTTGGCTTCCCTCATCATGGAGGCTGAGAACTCCCACTCTGTGCCTTCTCAGAGCCAGAGAGCTAGGAAAACCAGTGGTGTAATTCAGTACAAGTCGCAGACTGGAAAGTGGAGGAGCCAATGGATGAATCTTAGGACAAAGGCCTGGGAAGTGAGGGGTGCTGTATGAATCCTGGAGTTTGAAGGACAGAGAACCATAGCTCCGATGTGCAAGGGTAGAAGATGGGTGTTCTGGCCCAGAAGGAGAAGTCAAGTTCATCTATCCTCCACTGTTTTGTTTTCTGGGTCCTCAGTGGGTTGGGTGATGCCCAGTCCTACACCCATTGGCAGGAAGGGGTTTTTCTTGCTCAGACTGCTGCCTCAAAGGCTAATCTCTTCCAGAAACCCTCTCAGACACATCCAGACATGTTCTGTCAGGTGGAAGGTCTCCCTTAACTTATTCAAGCTGACAGGAAATTAATCATAACACTGGACTTTACAAACAGAATGACCAAAATTTTTGGTCTGCTGAGGGTCAAGGACTCCTAAGATATGAAACTTGTAATGTTAAAACCAGGATGTTTTGGCCACCCTATTCTTGTTATTTCTCTCTCTCTCTCTATCTCTCATACAAGGTAATTTTTCTGAGGTAGGGTCTCACTGTAGCCCAGGCTGACCTGGAATTCATTGTGAAGTCTCAGGCTGGCCTCAAACTCACAGCAACTCTCCTACCTCAGCCTCCCAAGTGCTGGGATTAAAGGGGTGAGCCACCACACCTAGAACAAGGCGATCTTTTATTATTTATTTATTTATTTATTTATTTATTTATTTGGTTTTTCAAGGTAAGGTCTTGCTCTTGCTCAGGCTGACCTGGAATTCACCATGTAATCACAGGGTGGCCTTGAACTCATGATGATCCTCCTACATCTGCCTCCCGAGTGCTGGGATTAAAGGCATACGCCACCACACCTGGCTCAAAGTGATTTTTAATTTATCTTGAGCTTTAGGGGAAAAAAAGTGATTCTTAGGGGCCACTTGTGTCTTAAGCTTAGGGACATGTATGAAAAACCCACATCTTTAAATAACAGACTCATGCTAATAAGTTACTCAGACTAATAAGGTGCTTAAAGTATTAAAGTGTATCAGGAGCAGAAAATGTCTATGGAAGTAGCAGATCCCACACCAGCTAGAGGGTTGTAATTCGTTGAGAGAACCGGTCACGGAACTATAAACATTGTTTTATTGTTGCTTTTCATTTTATTGCCATATCTTTTTATTTTTTTTGTTTATTGATTTGAGAGAGAGAGAGAGAGAGTAAGAGGCAGAGAGATGGGAGGGCAGAGAGAGACTGGGCACACCAGGGCCTCCAGGCACTGCAAACAAGCTTCAGAAGCACGCGCCACCTTGTGCATCTGGCTTATGTGGGTACTGGGGAATTGAACCTGAGTCCTTAGGCTTTGCAGACAAGTGCCGTAACCACTAAGCCATCTCTCTAGCCCATCATTGCCTATATCTTGTTCTACAGGTATGGACAACTAAATTCAAAATCCACCCACTAAACTAGGCATGTGGACATTAAAGAAGACTGGTATTGTTGTCCAAAACCTCAGCAAATATGTAGAGTGGCTTGGAAGTGAGAAGTTGTTAAAAATAAGTATAAGAAATGGTAAGGTGGGTTACAACTGTGTTAGTGAGTTTCTGTTTCTATAAAAAGCACCAGAGACCATCAACTTCAAAAGAGGGAAAGTTAGATGCTTGTGGTGACCTACAGCTATAATCCCAGCTCTTGAGAGGCAGAAGCAGGAGGCTCTTGCATTCCAGACCAGCCTGGGCTACATAGAGAAGACTCTGTCTTAAAAAACCAACAACAATCAAACAACAACCAAAAAAAGGAAGAAAAAAAAGAAAATGTGGAAAGATTTATTTCAACTCATAGTTTTGGAGATTTCAGTCCTCCAAGTTGGCTCATTGCTTTTGGGGCTATGGTATATAATGGTGGGCTTGTGTTATGGTGGGAGTGCATGGTGAAGGAGTGACTTATCTCATGGCAGCCAGGAATAGAGAGAGAGAAAGGGCTGGTGCTCTGACTTTCTCCTAGTAGACCCTGCCTCTTAGTGTCCACTAGCTCCCAGTAGCACCATGGCTTGGGAGCAAAGCCTTTGACATGGATTCCTTTGGGGGAGAATTAGTCAAAGCATATCAATTTCCAATCACAGTTTTGGTTGTGTAAAAACACTGGTCACAAAACAGTGCCACATCACTCCCATGTGTCAAAGAGGTGCTATGTTGCCCTTTTAGGGCATACCGTTGTGAAGAAGTCAAAGAAATTGGGGGAGATTTCTTTGTGAAGACTTGTAAGGTGACCAACCAGTTTTCCCTTGGAAAGGAACATGCCTTTTTTAAGCTGGATGCATTCATACTAATGTCTATGTGAAATGAAATTCCAGGACATTGGTCCCTGGAATTGAGGATGCAAGAGTTCCCTACATGCAAGTGGAACCATGTTGGGGGGAGGCAGGTGGTTAGGATATGGGAGCCTGAATTTATCTTAAAATTATCCTGCCTAAAGGGCTGATAGTAAAACCCTAATAACAAGAATCTGGGAAGACTGCCAAATGCCCCAGGTTCAGAGCTAAGGTTGTTAGTGTCCAGCCAAAGAAAAAGGACCATTCACTTAAAAACTAAACTGAGGAAACTCCAATAGCACGCTGCTGGAGAAAGTGCTAGCTCTAATCCACTGCTAAACTCACAGTGCTCAGAGGCTAGACCATGTCTGTATCAGCCCTGGCAGCCACCATTGTGGACTTACCCAGAATGCCCTCTTCTCCTACGTTCTACAGGTCTTAGAAGGTCCAGGAGCACTGACAAAGGTGTGGGAAATGAGGAGGTAAAGTGACTAGTGGGAGCAAAACCTGACCCTTCACATGCCTTTCCATCCTGGCTAATCCACAATGGTCTATGTCTATAGGGAAAATTCTCTATGCTAGATAAAAGTTGGACTTTTTTTTTATACGATTGGGTATTGTTTGGATAGAGAATAATTGGGATCACCATAAAAATTATGGGAAAGTTATCAGATTGGTTCAAGACTCGATCCAAGGATAGAAAGAAAGAAAGACATTCTTAGATTGGATTGAAAGGAACTTGGGGTGTGTGTGTGGGGGGGTGTGGGGGGGATTCACTATTGAGTTTAACTGATCCAGTATCATTTGCAAAGTACTTAGTTACATGCCTGGAAGTTGTTCTCTTACATGGGCTACATCAGTTAATGTATCCAGAGACCCTATGGTTAAGTGGTTGGCCAAACCACAGCCCAGTGGAGAAGCTGGGGCTGAAGTCAAGGGTTCATGCTCCTACTCCCATCATGCTTTGTCATCTGAGACAATGGTTGCCAGCAGATCCTTTGGGACTCCGGGAAAGGAGCCTTTGAAAAGCAGGTTGGTCTGAGCTTCTGAAGCTGGTTTGCAGTGCTTTGTAACTCCCACTGTACTTAGAGGCAAAGTTTTCTAGAGCTGCTGTGTTTTCACTGAGAAGACTCTCGGCTCACCAGAGATGGTGAGCTACCATTTCTGACCAACACAGAGGGCATTCTGGGGGAGTTCATGTAGGAGTCTTTCTGTTCAACTATGACTTAATTCATTTTAAAAAATATTAATATTTTTATATTTTTATTTGTTAATTTGAAAGAAGATATGAATATGGGTGCACCAGGGTCTCTTGTCACTGCAAACAAACTTCAGATGCATGCATTTTAGCATTTGGCCCTATGTGGTCTGGGGAATCGAACCAGGGCTAGCACACTTTGCAATCAAGCACCTTGAACAGCTCAGCCATCTCCTCAGCTCTACAAAATTCAATTTTTGCCCTCTTTCATTATCTTGCTTCTGTTCTGACCACCATTCTGTCCCATCCATCAAAGGGCTAATATTAAAAGTCATTGTTTAATTACAATCCCTTTTCAATTCTCAAAGGAGAGTGTATTGAATTTAAAAGATTTACTGATTAAGTGCCTACTAAACACCAAATCTCAGGCATAATGCTTACCTTTGTATGCAAAGACACTAGACATCATAGCTCCACAATGTTCCCCAAACTATTAGATCTGATTAATTATTCTGATATATATTTGATTTCCATAATAAATTAGACTGTAATGGAAAATACATTAACAAAACGAGTGTATAAATGCACTTTGCAGCATTAAAATTCTCCAACCTTGAAAGTCAGTGAACACAAAGTCAATTTCTGTGAACTCTATTACCCTCTCCTTTTTATATCACTACAATATAATGAGAGCCATTTTATTACAAAAATGCAAAATTTAGTGACAAAATAATGAGGTTGCACTAATGCTTAAAGCAGAAAAACCAAGGGAGTTAAAGGGCTTTTTGTCTTTTCTCATTCAGTACAGCCATGTGGCCTAATGTGCCCTTCCTTGTGCACATCAGCTGTGAGGAGACTGTGGCTGGCAAGAGTGAGGCATCACAGAAGGAAAGGGGATTGTGGGAAGTCGAGTCAGAATTACTCAGGAGTACCCTCTGGATTCTCTCCTTACCACTGCCCTCACCTTCCACCTTGCAGTTGAAGCTTAAACTTGAAAAGGCTCAATGAAAGAATGCAAGTTTTTCTAAAGGAACTTTTATTTTTACTTATTTATTTTTTGTTGTTCGAGGTAGGGTCTCACTCTAGCCCAGGCTGACCTGGAATTTGCTATGTAGTCTCAGGGTGGCCTCGAACTCACGGCGATCCTCCTACCTTGGCCTTCCGAGTGCTGGAATTAAAGGTGTGCACACCAAGCTTCAATTTTTTTAAATTAATTAATTAATTAACTTGTTTTTTTTTTTTTTTTGAGATAGGGTCTAGCATTCTAGCATGAGCCCAAGCTGACCCTGCCTTTTTTAAAAAAAAAAATTTTTTTTTTAATATTTTTTTTAAAATATTTTTACTTTTTTGGTTTTTTGAGGTAAGGTCTCACTGTAGCCCAGGCTGGCATGGAATTCACTAGTTGTCTCAGGATGGCCTTGAACTCATGTTGATCTTCCTACCTCTGCCTCCCAAGGGCTGGGATTAAAGGCATGTGACACCACGTCTGGCTAAATTTTTATTTATTTTTGAAACAAGGTCTTACTCTATAGCCTATACTGGGCTGGAACTTACTGTGTAGCCCAGGTTAGCCTTGAACTCATGAAGTTCCTCCTGCTTCAGCTTCCCAAGTACTGAGATGACAGCCATTTGTCACATGCTTAGCTCCAACTGTGATTTTATTTATTTGAAAGAGAAAGAGGCAGATAGAGGAAAGAATGGGTGCACCAGGGCCTCCAGCCACTGCAAATGAATTCCAGATGCATGCTCTACCTTGTGCATCTGGCTTACGTTGGTACTGGGGAATCCAACCTGGGTCCTTAGGCTTTGTAGGCAAGTGCCTTAACTGCTAAGTCTCTCTAGCCCCGTAACTTTGATTTTTATCACATCAATGCATGCATGTAGTTAAGCTGTAAATGTTTAAACTTTATGTAAATTTATAAACCACATTCTAAATTGTGTCAAAAAATTCAGTTAGGTATGCATGGCTTTGCAGTGTGGAGTTAAAGTACTCCAGGTGAGTCAAGGCCAGAGCATGAAAACTCAATGGCAGTTCCTTCAGCTGTCTTGTAGTGCACAGCTGTGTGCCATCAAGAGGGTTTTCTGAAGTTCTAAATGGTGACAGAAGCAGCCGGTTCACCCCCACCCTCACATCTTACTTCTTCAGCGGTTGAGCTGATCCTATGGCTACTCCATCTATGTGTTTAGATAACATTTGGTGATAAATCAATGGATTTATTACCATGAATGATACCTGAGATTATTCATTGCGCAGTTAAATGATGTAATATATGATTTGGGTTCCTTTTCTGCATGACATTTTTATTTTTTATTATTATTATTATTATTATTATTATTATTGGTTTTTTGGGGTAGGGTCTCACCGTGGTCCAGACCGACCTGGTATTCACTATGTAGTCTCGGGGTGGCCTCAAACTCACGGCGATCCTCCTACCTTTGCCTCCAGAGTGCTGGGATTAAAGGCATGTGCGACCATGCCCAGCCTACATGACATTTTTAAAGATACTTATATATTCCTTCTTTTCATGTATATCTTCATTTATTTACACATGCGCCATCAGATCTCTCATATATAAATTTTATCTTTTAAATCTTCAACTCCATTAGAATGTTATTTCTTTTTTGAAATTTATTTGAGAGGAGAGAGAGACAGACAGAAAGAGAGAGAGAGAATGGGCATACCAGAGCCATTTGTCCTCTTGCCACTGTAAACTGTAGATACATGTGCCATTTTGTGCATTTGACTTTAGTGTGTGCTGGGGAATCAAACTCAGGCCAGAAGGCTTTTCAAGTAAGTACCTTTAGCTGCTGACCTTTCTTCCAAGTTCCTGAATGGTATTTCTTTATAATATAAATTGAAACTTATCTTCTGTGGTGTTATTCAACACCAGGTTTACTATACTATGTTATTATTATTTTTTTGAAGGGACAAGAAGGCAAGTGACTAGTCACTTTCTAAAACAGAATTAAAACAAAATTCTAGACTTGTATTTCATTCATTTTTAAAAATTCCCCTCATCCTCTAATCATTCATTTTTAAAATTTTATTTATTTATTTGCATGGAGAGAAAGAGAAACAGAAGAGTGAGACAGACAGAAAGAGAATGGGCATGCCAGGGCCTCTATGCATTGCAAATGAACTCCAGGCACATGTACCATCTGGTTACGTGGGTCCTGGGGAATTGAACCTGGGCCCTTCGGCTTCACAGAGAAACACCTTAACTGCTAAGCCATTTCTCCAGCCCTCACTCATTTTTAAAAAATATATTTATTTATTTATTTGAGAGAGAGAGAGAGAGAATTGGCCTGTCAGTGCCTCCAGCCACTGCAAATGAACTCCAGATGCATGCTCCCCTTTTGCATCTGGCTTACATGGGTCCTGGAGAATTGAACCAGGATCCTTTGGCTTTGCAGGCAAATACCTTAACTGCTAAGCCATCTCTCCAGCCCTCATTCATTTTTTTTTAAACAGGTATTTTCAAACAAGTGTCACTAACTACTGAGACATCTTTTCATCCCCTCCCTAAATAGATTTTTTTTTTTTTTTGGTTTTTCGTTTTTCGAGGTAGGGTTTCACTCTGGTCCAGGCTGACCTGGAATTAACTATGTAGTCTCAGGGTGGCCTTGAACTCATGGCGATCCTCCTACCTCTGCCTCCCAAGTGCTAAATAGATATTTTTAACAAATAGTTTCAACACACATTCAACAGTTTCATGGAATCTTCCAAAAATAGTAATTTCATATGATTGAAAATGATTAGGCAACATCCAGCACTCTGCTAGGCACGTCATCACCAGTCTCTGCAAGCCCCTCACTTTACAAAGCAGAACAGGAAACAAAGATGACTTGTGATTCCATCCATCAAGTCATAATAGGAATCATGAAGAGTGACTCATTGCTAGGAGCTAAACAAAAATATTATTGTTAGCATATGCATTGGAGGTTTACTTCCTATGGGTTTATGATTCCAAAAGCACAGTGTGTTCTATTACTTTGCTGTTCTGAATTTGAACATTTTGCTGAAGTCATATGTAATAGGTGCTTTAAAAAATGAAAATGAAAACCCCTTTAAAGTGTAAACAAATAAAAACCTTATAAAGTGACAAGGTCTGAAACATGCCTATTTATTTTCATGTTCACATGGAGAAATAGAAATCTTTATCCTCCTAGGCAAATCTGTATTCATTACTTAATTAGCTTCTGGTTAACTGGTCTTCAGGAGGATAAAAAAATCGTCTGTGCATTAAATGTACTTGCTGCAAAGTAAGGGGCTGGAATGAAAGCAACCTGAGTTTTACTCTGAAACGAGAAAATGTAATACAGTAGTAATGACTTAGTCATGCTGCTTTTTCCAGGAATGACCAATTAAAGAGGGGAAGTCAAGTACTACTTTCAGCCCCAGAGTTCAATAAAGAATAAAGTATAAGAGCTGAGAAAGAAATCAGGACTGCATTATTTGGGAACACAGATTGGTCAGAAGAAGTCCTAAATGGGGAGTGTGAAGAGGAATGGAAAGGAACAAAACTGTTCCATTAAAAAGGTGTTTAAGGGGCTTATTTTCCCTCAGTGTGCATGCATATAAATTCCATTAGTGTTAATAGGACCTAAGTGCACGACTCTGGGAGAATGGAGTGTCTTGTGTATGTATGGTTAAATGAAGTCTAGGAAAAGTCAATTAAAACCCAAAAGGGCAGTTTAGGAGGCTAGTAGACATAAAGGTGTCTGTGAGAAAGGCATTTATTTTAATTAATGGACTAAGGTACTTTTCTCCTAAATACAGAAATAAGCAAATTGACAACGGGAGAATAACTTTAAATAATCCCAAAATTAGCTCACAAAAGCATGGTTCAAAGTTATTCTTATACCAGATGGTAAAATTACTGCTTTATATGTTTATAATTTACATTCAAATTGTAATATTAAGTTTTATAAGAAATGAGGGATGAGAGAGAGAGAGATACACAGAGACCCATTTATATAGAAACAAACAGTTTTTGGTTATTTACAAATGGGAGTATAAACACACACACACACACACACACATACACACTTGTTCATGATGGGCAAGTGCTGTATCACTGAGCTATACCACAGCCCTAGATTTCTTTTTTCACATGCACAGTGCTGAACAAACCAGGGCTGGACGTTTCTTAAATGACGTAGCATTCTTTCTGGAGAATAATTTGAGATACTTTGTTGCACTTAATATAGCATTTCAAGAGAACAATATGGTTCTTTATCCAAAAGAGATAGAAAAGTCAGGGCATTTTTCTTTATAAAGTTAGGGGTTACAAATAAAGATTTATTTTATGAGTATTTATTACTTATTTCTCATAAACTATAAATTATTTGAAAGCAGACATGTTGTAATCCTCTACTATGTTTTTCATAATTCCATATGAATTAAATAGGTGCTCAAAAATTTAAGTAAAGGATGCATGAACTTGAAGGTGGATTTAAGCAAAAACATCTTACCTGATGTGCTTTCTTTAAAGGGTCTCATCTATCCTTTACTTTTGTAAAAATAAGTTGAATTTAGCTCTGAGAAGTGCTTTTACTGAGGGATTGAATACCTAAGAATTTACATGCTCACTTTTCTAGTAAAAGGAACTACATTAAGGAAAGAGAATGTGAGGGGATTTCTTTTGGATAAATTTAATAAGAAGCAGATCTTAGAGGGACTGGGTATCATACACTGGCATTAAGCTTTAATCTTCACTCTATGATGTTTCCAGTATTATGGCATGAAGTCATACTTCTTGCTGGAAAGAAGTCAGTCTCTAATATTGCTGCTTTATTCCCACTTGCTGTATTTTTAGTTATTTGGAAGGGTTCTTAATATTTTAGGATAGAATATGGCCCAGATTTTTAAAACAGAAGGCTTATAATAGTTGCACATGCATGGATGAGCACCAGGTGATCAGTGGATTTGTGACTGACTCCTGTGCCATTACTATCAAATGGCTTCAAGTTAGGGATGTTCAGGGTTGGGAAGCCTAGGGAGAATATATAGTATAGTGCCTGTCTTTACTGATGCTGCATATAAGGTAGCATCACAGGGGTGAAGGTAATTTCAATGTGAATACTTCTCAGTACAGAAGAGTAAAGAGATAGAAGGTCAGGATGGGAGCTGAAAACTCCATCCAGCTGGAGGCAGGTGAGCTGCACTGTATAAATTGGCTCTTTCATCCTTTTTTCCTGTTGCATTTCTTTTTTTTTTTTTTTTTATTTATTTATTTATTTGAGAGTGTCAGACAGAGAAAGAGGCAAAGAGAGAGAGAGAGAGAGAAAGAGAGAAAGAATGGGTGCACCAGGCCCTTAAGCCACTGCAAATGAACTCCAGATGCATGTGCCCCCTTGTGCATCTGGCTTACGTGGGTACTGCGGAATCGAGCCTTGAACCAGGGTCCTTAGTCTTCACAGGCAAGTGCTTAACCAATAAGCCATCTCTCCAGCCCTTTCTTTTTCCTAAACCTTTTATTTAGCATACAGTATAATGAGTCACATATTTTCATGCATGTTTATTATTGCTCTTTGCTCCCTCTTGTACCCCTTTCACTGATCCTCCACCCCAAGGCCCAGTGCAGTGCTTTGTGTAGGTGAGAATGTGAGGCAACTAGAGCAGCCATCAGCTACAGGTAGTAGTGTGGTTTGTTGCGATCACTTTGAAAAACTATATGGCATTGCTATGGGTGAGATGTTATTTGTCTCCATCAAAATCCAAGCAGGGTGTGGTGGTGCACACCTTTAATCCCAGCCCTTGGGAGGCAGAGGTAGGAGGATTGCCATGAGTTCGAGGCCACCCTGAAAATACAGAGTGAATTCCAGGTCAGCCAGGGCTATACTGAGACCCTACCTTCAAAAACAAACAAACAAACAAAAAAAATCCATGTTGAAATTTGTTGATGTAGTGGTATTTGGTAGGGTGGCCATTAAAAGAGATTGCTGCCTTTAGAGATTGGATTAGTTCTCAAGGGAATAGATTAATTCTCATAAGATAAGACTGTTTATTTTTATTTTTAATTTTTTTGGAGAGAGAGAGAGTGAGATAGAGAATGGTCATGCTATAGGCCTCTCAGCTGCTGTGAACAAACTCCACATGTGTGCACCCTTGTGGGCAAGTGCCACATTGCGCCCTTGTGTCACTTTATGTCTGGCTAAATGTGGGACCTGGAGAATCAAATTGGCATTCTTAGGCTTAGCAGGCAGGCGCCTTAACAGCTAAGCCACCTCTCCAGCCCGATAAGACTGTTTTGAAGTGGGTCATCTTTATCTCCTTTCTTTCTTCTGCATGCTCTGCTCCTTGCTCTCCCATCACCCACCATATGATACCATCTGCCATCATGAGGTATCAAGGGCCCTCTTCAGAGGTGGTTGATCTTAACTCTCCCTGATTCCATAACTGAGGGCCAAATATTCCAATTTTCTTCAGAAGTTAACCAGCCCTTGGTATTCTGTTATAGTAAAAGAAAATGGACCTCCCGCCCCTTCTATTTTTCTCTTTTGTTTTTGTGTTGAGTATGGAACCCAAGTTCTCCATATATGCTAGGTACATCCTCTATCATTGACCTATGTTCTCAGTTTTTTTTTTTTCTCTCTCTCTCTCTCTTTTTTTCTTCCCAAGGTAGGGTCTCACTCTGGCCAAGGCTGACCTGGAATTAACTATGTAGTCTCAGGGTGGCCTCAAACTCACAGTGATCCTCCTACCTCTGCCTCCCAAGTGCTGGGATTAAAGGCATGCACCACCACGCCCAGCCAGTTTTCTCTTTTTGTTTGTGTGTTAACCTTTAATACAACATTTACTCTACTTCAAAGATAGTATAATCCCTGTGGAAAATGGAAATGTGATCCATAAAGAACAAACCCTGGGGGCTGGAGAGATGGCTTAGCAGTTAAGGTGCTTGCCTATGAAGCCTAAGGACCCAGGTTCAATTCCCCAGTACCCATGTAAGCCAGATGCACAAGGTGGCCCATGTGTCTTGGAGTTCATTTGCAGTGGCTAGAGGCCCTGGAGCACCATTCTCTCTCTCTCTCAAGTATAAATAAATAAATAAATAAATAAATAAATAAATAAATAAATAAAATATATAAAAAAAAAAAGAACAAACCCAATATATTCAGTGTTTTACTTGAGAAAAGATACTTAATGGTGTGGGTTTGACATTCCATTGTAAAGATATGCAAATGTGCCTAGCAGGAGTAAGAATCTGTGGGAGATATGGTTGATCTGTAAATTTCAATAAATAATATCCCTTCCTCCATAACTGTGCCTGGTCTGGAAGTTCATCTCAGAGAACCTGAAGTTGTCTGCTACACCCTGGAAGAAAAGATACTGAAGGACTCTTAATAGTAAGAATCTGGGGAGATAGTTGGTAAAGTCTCTACCTCAAAAGCACAAGGGCTTTGTGTAAGTCCCAGTACCCAAGTAAATGCCAGGAATGTAGAATGCCTATAATTCCAGTGCTGGGGAGGCAAATACAGAGATTTATTATTCTTTATAGTTCCAGAGGCAGAGAATTCAAGATCAAGATGCTGGGACATTCACTGTCTGGTGCGGGCCTGCTTCCTAGTTCACAGACGACAATCTTCTTGCTATGTTCTCACACAGTGGAAGGGGCAAGCAAGAGAGATGTCTGAGGTCTCTTATGAAGGCTCTAAGCCCTTGACCTAATAGCCTCCCAAACACCCCACCTCAGTTCCTTCACACTGAAGTTTCAACAGATGACTTCGGAGGGGATGCAAACAGTTAGTCTGTAGCACTACATGAAGTAAAGCCACCATAAAAGCTAACACTTACTGAGTGCTTGCTATAACCAGGCAACATCCTCAGCCCTTCACATCTGCTCTAAAACTCAGAGGCAAAGGCACTAAGCAATGAGAGACAGTCATAGTTCACGAGCAGTTTTGTCTGACTTCAATTACTATGCTGTTTTATCTTGTCAACTGTATTTAGCCACTAAGCACAATAATGCTTTCACATCTCATGAGTATACCTGTGGATCTCCCTTAGTTCAGCTCTTAGTAAAAACCAAAACTAAAACAAAAACAAAAACAAAAACAAAAAACAGAAGACCATCTTCCTCACCTACTACTTGCTGGCTAAAACCCTCTTCTGGATTATGACATCATGTGAAATGTATCCACAAAAAGTCTTTAAATACACTATTTCTCTATCTCTACTCCTTGGGGATAAGTTTCAAAATTCACATTTCATATAGGCTAAAAGCAGTAAAAAAAAATCTGTTCTTTTCTCATATTTGAAGTCAGTCTTCATAATAAAACAAAACCAAAAGGAAGGATTATAAGTTCAGGTTCATATTGAAATAGATTTAATGTTCTGTCCTGTTGAGTACTCCTCCAAAAAGATTCATTGATAATTGAGAAAAAAAGGGGGTTAGGAGAATTAGCATAGATTTTATAAGTAATTAAGAAATAGCAAGATGACAGATATAAGCTTAACCATATCAATATTTATAAATGTAAATTGTTATATATCTAATCAAAAGACAGTTGTTAGACTGGATAAAAGAGGAAAGGCCAGGCTGGAGAGATGGCTCAGCAATTAAAGGTGCTTTCTTGCAAAGCCTAACAACCGAGGTATGATTCCCCAGTACCCATGTAAAGCCAGATGCACAAAGTGATGCATGCATCTGGAGTTCATTTGCAGAGGCAGGAGACCCTGGCATGCCCATTCTCATTCTTTCTTCCAAGCAAAGAAACAAACAAATAATTTCTGTTTGTTCACATCCTTGCCAGCATTTTAAAAAAAGAGAAAAATATATACATTTATAAGCTGGGTGTGGTATCAGACATTTGTAATCCCAAAAACTATTTATTTAAAAAAAAAAAAAAACTAAGTTCATTTGTTTCTAGCCTATTTTTAACTTTCCATGAACAGTTGTTTATTTACTTATTTGAGAGAGAGAGAAAAACAAAGACAGATACATAGAGAGAGACAGAGAGCGAGCGAGAAAGAGAGAAAGAATGGGTTGCCAGGAAATTCACTCTGTACCTGGAATTCACTCTGTAAGTCACAGGGTGGCCTCAAACTCACAGTGATCCTCCTACCTCTGCCTCTCAAGTGCTGGGATTAAAGGCGTGTGCCACCACGCCTGGCTTTATTTATTTATTTTTATTAGTTATGAATATAGTGTGTATACAGCCATGATGGTACCATCATTAACCTTCTCCCTGTCCTCCCCCCATGGGGATTGTGAGTCTTATATTGCGGGGGCCGCCATCAGTTATGGGGGAGAGACACTGTCTCTGCCCTGCAGCATACTCTTATTTGCTCCTTTAAATCTGTAGATACTTTAGATTGCTGGTCACTGTGCTTCTGGATCCTTCTTTAGAGACTTAGAAATTCATCTTATTATTTCACCCAGACTTTATGCTGTGAAATGTGATCAAACTCTATAATTACTTAGCTATATATTTCCTTCCTTCCTCCCTTCTTCCCTTCCTCCCTCCCTCCCTCCCTCCCTCCCTCCCTCCCTTCCTTCCTTCCTTCCTTCCTTCCTTCTTTCCTCCCCTCCCTCCCTACTTCCCTTTTGTTTCTTTCTTCTGAGTTGGAGTTTTACTATGTAGTCCTAGGCTGACCTTGGACTCATGATCCTTTTACTTTTGCCTCCTAAATGCTGGGATTATGGGCAGGCACCGCCACAGACACCTTAGCACATGTTCTGACTAGTCTGCTATGTGGGACACCTCCTGACAGGCCATGTCCTACTTGAAGAGAGAACACTGATAAGAGAACAGGACAGGGTGCTTATTGTAGGAATGAAAGAAGCCATCATGACATCTTATGTGAAATAAGGCTGTTTTAACCATGACCACAAATGACCAATGCCTATCATGTCTTTCCCACAGCTACAGAGCATTTTCCTTGTATGCTTCACATTTATTAAATTCCAGGAACTTTCACAATGCTAGATTCTGGTGGGAAGCTGTGAGTAGGCTTGCACATTGACTACACCCGAGTTCCTGCTCGTTCTACACTTCTGGGCTGCACTATAAATCTTCCTCTACTTAAGCATGGTCAGATTCAGATAACTGAGTATGCCCTGAGGGCTTATGGAGCAATATTACAACTCAATACTGAAAACCCAGAGTAGCCCTTCATAGGCAGGACATAGTTCCTCAACCCTGTGCTGAAACAGAACTCTTGGTGGCAGCAGCTGTAATGAAGCCTCTGGCAGGAAGACTCCCCCTGACCCTGCTGCAGGAATAGGACAAACACATAGCAGCCATGTGCATCAGTCCCTGCAGGGAAGACACTTACATGACTGAAGTCAGTGGTGAGGACTCACGCAGGAGAATGGGGTTGATAGTGTGTGTGAAAGAGAGGGTTCTGTGGACACAAAGGTCTGAAGCTGACTCTGATTCCAAGGAGGAGGATGAGAAGCTGCACTCGTCTGCCTTTCCATCAGCCTCAGACAGAGAAACATTGAGAGTGTGGGGAATCATGGGAAGACTGGTGGGAAATATGGTGAGTGGAAGAAACGAGGCCCTCCCCAGGAGGCCGCTTCACTCAGTTCCAGCTGAGGCTTGCCAGTTGGCAAGGAGGACAGTTGCCAGATCTTCTGAGCTTTCAGAAGATGGAAATCCAGATTTTTTTTTAAATGGGAAATCTCCTATTTTTAAAACCCTGTGTGGGCCAAACCAAACACGTTTGTGGGTTGAATTCAGTCTGCGGCCTACCATTTTGAGACCTTTGATTTATAGTCCTCACAAAACATGACATTTCTGTTCCAATTTGTAGCCTTGGGGCTTGTTACTTGTAGGCTCAGTTCACTTTCTGCACTTCATCCTCCTCTGTTACTCCTTTGTTATTTACATTCCTGGCCTCATCTTCAGGATCATCAGTTCTTAATGGCATAGCCATCATGGTTCGCATGTTCCATCTGCTGCACAGCGTACCACAGTGCTTTAAGTGAGGTGACGCTCCGGGAACACTGGTTAGACAGTGTTTACCTAAGACCACCTTTTCAGAGCTCATCACAGGAAGCTTGGGGTTGGTTCACTGAAACTCAATATGCCAAATACCTCAATGCCATCTTGAGACTTTTCTAATAATAGTTGATGATAATCCTGTCTAACTGTCTTATAAAAAAAAAACTGAACTGAAATACCTGGACAAATGATAGAAAACATCTTAGTAATAGCACCAAAGACTCAATGAGACAGTAAAGATTTACCTGGAGAGAGCAGGGAGCATGTATGAGCATGGGTTGGCACAGGAGCCTTTGTTGTCTCAGAACTTACAAACTTCACCTCACACCAGCTTTCCCTGCAACAGGCTGGAGACATGTCTTTCCCTAGTAAATTTCCTTTCCTTGTACCTCACTTCCCTAAGATGGATCCTAAGCGTGATGATTCTTGAACCTGTAGTCACTGTCAGAGTTTGAAGTTATACAAAGTATACAGAACACCAGCCCGAGATAGTAGAACTCATCCGTGACACATGGGGCTTTTCCAAGGCCCCATGTTTTGGCTTTTCTTTAGTCATTCCCCCACATTAGGTGGACAGCACAAGCCCATAAACCCACAGGGTTCTTCTTCTCCTGTGCTCAGTTCTGCCGCCACTGTGCCCAGAGCACCGGACATTGCAGTTCCCCACCAAATGGTGCCAAAGCCCATTTCACAGACATCCATATACCCCCTTTTCAGGCTCATCCTATAACGAATCCTTGGAGCATGTACCCGTAGGCTCCAGAGGGTCTTAGGAGTCGGGTTTTGTATATATGTAAAGGGGAGGAGTGGTTAGGTGTGGATGGTTTGGCCTTGGGGTAGGGTGCCCACAAGAGTCCTTATGGTGCTTGAGTTCAGGCCCCCAAGCAGGTTCCTGAACAGTAACAAACGATCAGTCATTCTAGGAACTTTGTGAAACAGGTTGTATAAGGCTGCCTGGATTGGACTTGTTACTATAACAACAGGAGAGTAGCCAGGTCATGCTGACAAAATCGTACCTCTTATACCTCCTGGAGTCCTAGATTGGAGAAAGTTCCTATTTAGGTGCCAGATGTGTCATAGATGCCTATAAAGTGGGTGGCCTGGAAGACTTAATTAATAAGCTGGTTACAATATATAGCCTGTGTGCATATTTGTCTGTAGCCCACTGCCAGAATCAGCCTGATGCTGTAACCTATCCATTTGCAAAAGTTTATGACATGCCAACTTACTTCCAGTTTACTTATCAAGTTTTAGAGCCAGACACATTAGTGACTCTGGTAAGAACATATGTAGTGTGTTAACAATGAGCTAAATATCCCATTAGTTATAGTAAATAAAGTGAGATCTCAAATAATGTTTGATATGTCAACATGCTCCGGGAAAGTTACACACTTTTCATCAAAAAGCATTTCTGTCTTTAATATGATTGTTTCAGATGGTTGGGATATCATGCCAAATTCAATGCACAAGAAGAATTGAACAAAGTTTGCTTTAAAATTTTTCCCTAAAAAGCTATAAACTAATTACATAGTATGAATCAAACAGCACAAGGGCATTTAAAAATTCATTAAGATTTAGCTTCTTGGGCTAGGGAAATGGCTTAGCTGTTAAGGCATTTGCCTGCGAAGCCTAAGGACCCCGGTTTGGTTCCCCAAGACCCATGTAAGCCAGATGCACAAGGGGGCGCATGTATTTGGAGTTCGTTTGCAGTGGTTGGAGGCCCTGGCATGCCCATTCTCTCTTTCTTTCTGCCTCTTCCTTTTGCTCTCTCTCTCTCTCTCTCTCAAAAATAAAGAAATAATTTTTAAAAAGTAGAGAGAGATTTAGCTTCTTGGGAGCCTCTGTGCTGGCAGAAGGAGGAGGCCTGGGCTCCCAACTCCTTGGCTACTGGTTCCCCAACTCCCAGTTCCTCTGCACTGGAGGGTGTATGCATGGGGAAAGGCAGCTAGAACAAGGACAGAAACCACCCCTTGTACATCAGCAGGGGCCGGGGTGAAACCACTGAGGAATTTGGTGAGATGAGCAAGAGTGCTGCTTCAATAGAAAGCCTGGCAACCAGCCCCAGGGTCATGGAGACAGACACTGAGGACACTCGAAATGCACCATGGCAGAAATCCAGAACCTGCTGAGAGCACAGCACTAAAGTAGACTTGAAACACACCCACCACAGCTCAGGGAATTTTGTGGAAGAGAGGGTTGAAAGACTGTAAGAGCCACAGAGTGGAAAGGAATTTCCAGAGACACTGCCCCCGCTCCCTTTACAATGACTGGCTGCTGCTCTCATAACCCACAACCCCATGGTGTACACCAACAATCCCATTGAGGAGGGTCTCTAGCAGAATGGGGGCAGGGAAGAGGGAAATGACAGTAACAACACATGATGTGTCCATACAAAATTTCTACTTAATAAAAAAAAGAGAGTCAAATAATCTAGTAAATATATTTAAAAAATTAGCTTCTTGTCAGTTGTGGTGGTCCATGCCAGTAGGAAATTGCTGAAGAGGCATCTGGAGTTCCAGGCCAGCCTGGGCTACACATTAAAAAAATGTAGCTTTTTATCTCATTATGGCATAAATGGAAGGAGATTTTATTACCAAAATTTTTAAATTGAGGTAGAATCCATATGACATAATAAACAACTATGACATGTATGATTTAGTGATTTTTTTTTTATCACCTCCTAGGAACATATCCATGTCCATGACAAAGCCACTCCTCACCACTCCCTAACCAGCTTCAGGAACTACTGAGCTGCTTGTGTCTCAGGAGGCTCACCTGCTCTGGATACATCATAGGAAAGGTCAGAGAATATGTGAACTTTTGTGTTCGGCTTTTTTTCACTTAGCACAATGTTTCTGAGATTCATCTAGGTTGTAACATCTACCAGTATGGACAAATAATACTGTATTTTATGTAGATGTCACAATTTCCTTTTTTTTTTTGTTTTTGTTTCACATTGTTTATTTCTGAAATTTTTTGTTTGATATTTTGGGCGCACAGTTGATGGTGGGTGACTGAAATTACAGAAAACGAAAACATAAAAACAAAAGACATAGTTGAAGAGTTAGATGGGGTGCATATGTCTATTGCAGTGGCCAGGGTGATGACGTGTAGTCCCATACAAGACACACCCACCCACAGTCTGACTCCCAGGAGAGCAGTGTATGTGAGATGTGAGGACATAGCTTCCACCTCCGAAAGACATAGATGGTGACATATGCCTTGGGCCCACTCTGACTGTTGTACAGGGTAAGTGGGTTCATACCCCAGAGCTAGGTAGAGACAGAAGGGGTTCTCTAAATCTTCTTGCCTGGTAGGCCCTCAGAGTACCTCACTTCTCAGTGATTCTTTGGAGTAAGATGCCACCTTAAGTCACAGGTGGATAGCCTATCTCTGCTTGGAATTCAGGACAGGAGACTTCTGCTTTTTGTCTACTGCCTTTCTCCTTTGTAAATATCACAGTTTATCTACTTCTCCATTGATGGGCATTCCTTTTGGGATATCATGTTGGGCAAACCTTCATATACAACTTTCTGGGTGGACATGTATTTTAATTTTGCTTAACAGCACAGCTGGAGAAGAATTGCTGGTCTATGAGTTAGTTTTGTGTTATTGAGACAAAAAATCTGACCCGAAGCAGTTTATGGAAGGAAAAGATTTATTTCAAGCTACAGTTTTGAGGGGACATTTCTATCATGGAAGAGAAAGTGTGGCAAGAGAAGACAGCTGGCATCTCCTCTTCACGTTGAGAGACCAAAGGAATATGCAGACGATAGTGTTGCCATTTTAGAATAAGTAGCCATTTAAAATAAAAAGCCCAGGCCTGACTCAGATGAGGAACTTGCGGGCTAATGTACTGACCTTTGCTTCTTTCCCAACCCCCTCCCTCTCTCTTATTGTTCATTCCTGGGAAGTCTTAAGACATCCTGGAGGTAATAAATCACAGAGGTCTCCGGTCTCTTACAAAGAAAGGATCTGCAAACAAGCGGCTGATCCTAGATAAGCAGCTCAGAATGTTCCCGCGCACGCGCTTTTTGAACCAACCATTTCAAATGTTGCAATATGATGTAACTGCTGTATCCCTTCTCTATATAAACCCTTTCCCCCAAGAGTGGGGGCTCTCTCTCACACTCCCACTGCGTTGGTTTTTGTGGACAGAGTCCCAGTCTAGGCTTGGTAATAAAGAATTCCGTGTTATTGCAGTCGAGCTCCTCGGTCTTGTTGTGTCACTGGGTGACTCCCAAGGACCCCAACCCACATTTGGGGGTCCTGGCACTACAACATCAGCAGGGAGGAAGTAGGAAGTGAAAAAGTACCTAGCTGGACTGGACTTTAACTCCCCATGACCCACCCCCAGCAACATCCTCTTCCACCAAGGCAAGCACCTCCAGAAGTCTCCATAAAGTTCCCAAACAGAGTTGCCAATTGGGGATCAAATATTCAAACACATGAGTCCACGGAGGACATTTTATATTTAAACCCCACATCTGGGTTACATGAAAATTCAACATTTAACTTTAAAAAAAATAAATTTAAACTTTATTTTTATTTTGTTAGAGAGAGAGAAAGGCAGACAGAGAGAAAGAATGGGTGCGCCAAGGCCTTCAGACACTGAAAATGAACTCCAGATGCATGTGCCACCTTGTACATCTGGCTTATGTGGGTCCTGGGGAATTGAACCTGGGTCCTTAGGCTTTGCAGGCTAGTGCCTTAACTGTTAAGCCATCTCTCCAGCCCAATACTTAACTTTTTGAGGAACTGCCAAAATATAGTTAAGTTTTATTTATTCTCTTAGTCTTAAATTCTAAATAATACATTGTGTTTTTTTTCTTTTAAAAGTTTTATTCAGACATAATTCACATAGTTTCAAATTCACTACTTTTTTTTTTTTTTTTTTTTTGGTTTTCCGAGGTAGGTCTCAGGCTGACCTGGAATTCACTATGTAGTCTCAGGGTGGCCTTGAACTCTCCGTGATCCTCTTATCCTCTTACCTCTGCCTTCCAAGTGCTGGGATTAAAGGTGTATGCCACCATGCCCGGCTCTACTTTTTAAAAAAACTATTTTGTAGTATATTCTCAGGGTTGAGTAATCTTTACTGTATTCAGTTCTGAAATATTTTCATTGCCCCCCAAAGAAGCCTTATACTCTTTAGCAGTCATCTCCTATCCCTTCCATTATTTCCAGGTCTACAGGACAATTAATATAACTTATCTTTACATAGGGCTGCTTATTTGGGATATTTCATATAGATTAAATTATGTGTTTTTTTGTGATTGGCTTCTTTCAAGTAGCACAACATTTTAAGATTCACCCATGTTATAGCTTATATAAAGTACTGCATTCATTTTTATGGCTAAATAATATCCCATTGTATAGATATATCTTATTTATTCACTTATCACTTGATGGACATTGAGTTGTTTGAATACTGCTTGGATAAAAATCTATTTGCAAGTTTTTGTGTACGCATATGTTTTGCATTCTCTTGGGTATATGCCTTGAAGTAGAATTACTGGGTCATACAGCAATGCTACGTTTTGAGGAATTTCTCATGGTGATAGTATTAGGAAGCTGGGTCTTTGGGAAGTATTTAAATCAGGAGGGTATGATTAGATGTCCATCCTTGTAAAAGAGATCTCAGGGAGATCCCTTGCCCCTTCTGACAAGGAAGGTGACAGTAGAAGATGGAACTGGTGCTTACAAGCCACTTGGTCCATGGTATTTTTTTCTGACAGTTACAGTATATTGTACACTTTTTCTTTAAAGACATGTGTTACCATATCTGGCCCCACTTACATTTTTTAATTTTTATTTATTTATTTGGGAGTGACAGACAGACAAAGAGAGAAAGAGGCAAATAGATAGAGAGAGAATGGGTGTGCCAGGGCCTCCAGCCACTGCAAATGAACTCCAGATGCATGTGCCACCTGTGCATCTGGCTTATGTGGGTTCTGGGGAATCGAGCCTTGAACCGGGGTCCCTAGGCTTCACAGGCAAGTGCTTAACCACTAAGCCATCTCTCCAGGCCCCTGTACACTCTTTAAGGTACTTATTAGCTATGTGTAGCTCATGAACTTATTAACTATCTATATATATTCTTTGGAAGAAATGTCTGTTCAGATTCTATGCTCATTCTTTAATTGGGTTATTTTTGTCATTATTATTTAAGTGTAAGAATTCTTTGTATTTTCTAGATATAATTACTGTTGCAGTTTACTTCTCATTGCTGAAACAAATACCTGACCAGAAACAGGGTTTATTTCAGGCTTATAGATTCCAGGGGAAGCTTCATCATGCATTCATAACAGAGAGACAACACCAAGCACCAGTAAGCATCAGCAATACACAGTAGGCTGGACTCAATATCTGCCCCCAATGACACACCTCCTGAGGCAGGACTCTGCCTTCTGAACACTAAGTAGGAAACTTAATCAAAAATACCTGGGGCTCTGAGGCTGCTTACATTTAAACCACCACAATTACCATATCAGATATATGATATGAAAGTGTTAATGGAAGTTTTGTTATTTTTCATGTTTTTGATGAAGCTTTTTGAAACACAAGTTTTTAACTTTGATAAAGCTTGATTTATCAACTTTTTCTTATATTGCTGGTACTATTGGTGCTGTATTTTACTGGTGCCTAGCCAGAGTTTTAAAAACATTTATTCATTATTTCAATCTCCATAGAGATGATTATTCAAGTCAAGTATTTTTTTTTTTTTAATTTAGTCTTCTATCCTCACTGTTTTGTCCTATGGCTCACTTTAGCACTTTATTTCCTAGGTCACATTCTAGACCAGTGGGTCTCAGTTAGAATTAGAATTAGTTCCCAATTAGAATTATCTCGAAAACTTTTAAGTAATGCCAGTGTATGAAAATCTCCTGGGCTGTAGAATGTATGTCTAATATGTTACCAGGTTCGGGACACACTGCCCTAGGCATTGCTGTCAACAATCATTTAAATCAATCATTTTCTCACAATGCCGCCGACTCGGATTCGAACGGAGGTTGCTGCAGCCACAACGCGAGCCTCTGGGAACCCTGAATCAATCATTTTCTTATATCAAGTACTCTACTTTACAGTTGTGACCCCCATTTTCCATCTTACTGCTTTGAATATGTCCTAACAACAGCAAGTCCCTTGGAGCTACAGTCCATTTATCTGAGCATCTTTTCATTTTGCTCACACCTCTGACTCTACTTCCTTCCGGCCACAGTCAGTTATGTTGGTGGTCCCCAGTGAATCACGCCTCCGTGCACTTATATCTTTGCGTAGTCCCCTTTCCTTTGAAATGGTGTTAGCCATGTGACTTGCTTCACCCCTAACATTCAGAGGAAATGACACTCTTCCTTGACACTGCTCCTAGCTCCTTGACGGAGAAGCCCTGTGGGAAGAGCACATGTGGAAAGGCCATATGAAGAAGGAGGGTCCTTGCAGGATCGTGAAGTTCAGCTGAATCCAGGGACCCAAACGAGTAACGACAGAATCTCTTTGGTTAGGGCTAAGGTCTGTTATTTCCTGGGAATGATTTTCTATGGCTGGGCTCAGCTCTGCCTTCTTCCCTACTGTGCTCCCACTTTCTTTCTTTTCTTAAAAGACAGCCTGTTTTTTATTTTTTTATTTTTTTAATCCTACTGCCTGCTTAGAAAGCTTGCTTGCTTCCTTGCTTGCTTTTTTTTTTTTTTTCTAGGTAGGGTCTCACTCTAGCTCAGCTTTCTTTCTTTCTTTCTTTCTTTCTTTCTTTCTTTCTTTCTTTCTTTCTTTCTTTCTCTTTCTTTTTCCTTTCTTTCTTCTTTCTTTCTTTCCTTTCTTCCTTTCTTTTCTTTCTTTTTTCTTTCTCTCTCTCTCTCTTTCTAGTCATTATTCCTTCAAATACTGGTGCTTTTGCTTATATAGTTTCCTTATAACACTATTGGTCTTCCATATATCTTAGCAATATTTCTTTTGCTGAACTAAGCCATATTCTGAATTTCTGCTGAAACTACTGAGGGACAGCGTCCTTATGTTTCTTACAAGCTATATTGTTTAGCTTCCTGAAGCAGCACTTGAGATGTTTCTGAGATGATGTTTCTGACAAAAGGTGTTGTAGCTTTTCTCTTGGTTCTGAAGGTTTCTGTATTTGCTCTTGTCTAGAAGTCATTTCCGTGGTTTCTTTTTCTGTTGTTGAGACATAGAATCACTAAGTTGCTCAGGCTGGCCTCAAACTTGTGAACCTTCTGTGTTAATCTCTCAAGTAGCTGGGATCACTGGCATGTGCCAGCCTTCATGCTTAGCTTCAAAAGCCATTCCCTTAAAAAAATTTTTTTAATAGGTATTTATTTAGAGACAGGGTCTTTAGTCCAGACTATGAGACTTGTATTGTAACTGAGGATGACCTTTGCTTTTTATGACCTTTTTAAATACGTGTGCATGGCACGTATACATGTGTGTGCATGTTCATATATGCGTGAGTACACATGTGTGCAAGTGCATGTGCACATGCATGTAGAGCACAGAAGGCGATGTCAGGGGCTTTTCTCAATCATTCTCTGCCTTAATTTTTTTTAGGACAGGGTCTCACTGTAGTAGGCAGCTTCAGGTCACTGGGATGAACTTCCAAAGCAGGCACAGTTATGGAGGAAGGGAATTTGCTGAAGATAGAGGGGAAGTTCCATAAGAGCAGAAGTCGACCTGCCTTCACAGGTCCAAGTAGAGAGAGAAAGCCACTAGTCACATCAGTACCATAAGCAAGCACACTTAGGAACTCCTGGCAAAGCTCAGGCACTTTGCATTTCTTTAGACTGGAATTCCAAATCCACTCCCACACCTTAGGGTGGACCCTAGGATCCACCCACAGTGACATCTCCTCCAGCCAGGTGGCTACAGAGGTAAATTACAAACTTTAATAAAATTCTGAATACATTGGGGGGCATCCATTCAAACTACCACACTCACTGAACCTGAAATTCACTGATTCAGCTAGACTAGCTAACCAGTAAGACCTAGGGAGTCTCTTGTCTCTGTGCTGGAATTACAGACATGTGCCACTGCACCCAGTTTTTATGTGAGTACCCGGGATCCAAACCAGGCCCTCATGCTTGCATGGCAAGCCCTTTATCCACTGAGCCATCTCCCAGATCCCCAAATCATTTAAAAATATTTTATTTATATATGAGTGGGGGGGTTGGGGGGAGAAAAAGAGGCAGAGAAAGAGAGGCCCTGGGCACGCCAGGGCCTCTAGCCACTGCAAATGAACTCTAGACATATGAGGATCCTTGTGCATCTGGCTTACATGGGTACTGGGGAATTGAACCTGGGTCCTTAGGCTTTGCAGGTAAGTGCCTTAACTGCTAAGCAATCTCTCCAGCCTATTTTTTTGAGAAATTTTTAAAATTTTATTTTTATTTATTTATTTTTATTGACAACTTCCTTAATTGTAGACAATATCCCAATGTACTTCCCTCCCTCCCTCCACTTTCCCCTTTGAAACTCCACTCTCCATCATATCCCCTCTCTTCTCAATCAGTCTCTCTTTTCATTTTCTTCAGCATATTTTTTAAAACTATTTTATTTTATTGATTCATTTAAAAATTTTTAAATTTATTTGAGAGAGAGGCAGAAAGAGAAAGAGAGAGAGAAAGAGAGTGAATGGGCTTGTCAGGGTCTTCAGCTGCTGCAAACAAACTCCAGATGCATGTGCCCTCTGTGCACATGTGTGACATTTGCGCACTTGTTTCACTGTGCATCTGGCTTATGTAGGACTAGGAGATTTGAACATGAGTCGTTAGGCCTGCAGGCAAGTGCCTTAACTGCTAAGCCATCACGCCAGCCCTATTTATTCATTTTTTAATGTTCATGTCAATGGTCATCTAGAGGACCTGGGAAATTCAGTTCAAATGATTCCTGGCTTCTTTTTGTTTAACACCATTTCTTTGCTTATCTGCTTTTAAATTTCCTGTACTCAAACAACACTCTGAATTACAATCTTAGGTTTCCGAATTTCTTAAGAACATTTTCTACTTTCCATGTTCCTATAGGAAGAGTTCCAATGTTTGCTTCTACACCGTATACACATCACTCTCCTGTTTCAGTAACATCTTCTTCACTATCCCTCACCTAATATATCCCAAAGGGCTGGCAAGTATCTATTACAGCCCTTTCTAGACTGTCAGCCCTTTGCTAATACTCCTTTTAAAGTCCTTTCACAAGGCTTTACATGGTTGCTTTAGAGATAGCTTCAGACAGCTTTCCAGTTTCTGTTTTTATAGTCTTTTTCTCATTTTCTTAAAGAAATTATTACATATTGTAGATAATTTATTTTGCAAATATCTTTTTCCATTTTGTGACATATTTTCACTCATTTTGAGTCTTTTTTTTAAAAGATAGGTATAAGTTTTTACTTAAACTTATTCTGTTTATTGGTCATCCCTCTGTGGCTAGTTCTTCATGTATCTTATTTAGTTAATCCTGCCTTAATCCAAGCTCATGAGTGTATTTTTCTTTACTATCTTTTAAGTAGTTTGTGTTGTTACTTTTTATGTTTAGGTGTAAAAACTCTTTCTGCTTAATATTTGTGTAGTTTTTGAAGAATGGCTTCAAGTTCCTTTTATTTCTGTGTAAATATATAGCATAATTAATGGAAACATCCATCTTTTTCTCATTGCTCTATAGTGTCTTTTCCCATTTTAAGTACTTGTTCATGTGTGGACCTGTCTCTATGCTTTTTTTTTTTTAAATTACTATTCTTTGGTCTAATTTATGACCCCAAAGCAATATAAAAATGTGTTAATTATTATGCATTACAAAGTTTGGCTGTTACAGTCACCTCCTCATCATGTTTTTTGAAAAGAGTTTTAGTCATATAAAAGCAATATAATTCTTAGCTGCGCGTGGTGGCACATGCCTTTAATCCCAGCACTTGGGAGGTCGAGGTAGGAGGATCGTTGAGAGTGCGAGGCACGCTGAGACTACATACTGAATTCCAGGAAGCTAGAATGAGACCCTACCTCAAACAAACAAACAAACAAACAAAAACAAAATAAAAAGCAATATAATTCTTTATGATTTTCAAAATATACAAAATTAAAGCTATGTGTATGAATACTCATAGAATGTCTATTCATGTGGCAAAATACTGGAAATAATCCAAGTCTTTACCAGTAAGTAAATAGAAAAGAAAATATTGCTACATACAATACTGTGAATAAATCCCAAAGACATATTGAGCAAAAGGTACTGGACATAGAACTATGTAGTATATGCTTGTTTTTATTTATGTGAAGCTCAAGAATAGACAAATCTAAAATGATATCAAAAGACAATGTTGCCTAGCATAGGGGATTCTTCGAATCTGATAACTGAGATTGTCCTCAGACTATTCTATTCTTGTAAACTGAAACAGGACTAAAGTCCTGGTTAGCAACACAAGTGCCCCACAGTATAAGAACAGGTATTGTTCCTGCCTTCTGTGGTACTTTTAAAGTGATAATAATAACAGCACCAACAAGGACTAACATGGCTACTGCACTTGATGCCAATCAGTACTGCAACGCCTTCACCTACAATACTCACAGCAATGGATTCCAATGGTAAAAAAAAAAAAAAAAAAAAAAAGTCCTGATCTGTTAAGTATTATTCTTACTCTACAGAGAAGAAAATTGAGGCACAGAACAGATAAACAATTTACTCAAAATCCACCAGCTGTTAAGTGAAAAAACTGGGTAATGAACATCTAGGGCTTGGCCTTGGGGTCTGGTTTCTTAACTGTGGGCTGACTCCCTGACATTAATATTTTCTTTCTATCCAGCATCACACGAAAAGTTTGATTATGGTAAGTTTAACAAAACGTTTCCTCTTGTTTGAATTAGCAATATACCTGGCAAATTTGGGGGGAAACCCAATAGATAGGGTTAATATTTTAGTAACTTAAGGGTTGAGAAGAAAATTCACCTGCACTGTCCAAATAAATCTGAACAAATAAGAAACTGACTACACAGAGGACCAGGAGCTGGGAGGGTATGCTTCATGTAGATTATTGGATTCATACAGTTGTAAGCCCCTTGCTTAACTAGGCTCCTGTAAATAGGATCAGTTCCTTGATCTGTCTGAAAGGGAATTTTTCAGCTGTTCTTTGGTGCCAAATCCTTTTTTTTCCCCCCAGCTCTTCTGCTCTGGAAGATATTTATAATTTGTTTGTGATTTATTGAAATGTGCCTGGTTGTGAGAGAACGGCTTCTCTTCAGCTTGCAGAACTCTCCTTGGCATACTCCACTCCCTTTGGGAAACCACCTTCCTAAAGATGGTCTGTGAGCTTATGCTCCCCTCTGAAGTTCATAAGACAGCACACAATGCCACACATGGTTTATTCCATCATTTTCTTTATTAAGGTACTTAGAGGATACAACAGGTGGTGTGAGTATACACAGAAGGCCGCAAATCCCCTCATACATTTCTGTTTCATAACTTTGTGTGGGGAACATTGGCTAAAGCCTGAGTTCTAGAAAATTAGCCACAAAAATGATTAGCACTAAAAGATATTTTCAAAGCAAACTGCTCTTTTTCTTTAATGGAATCAACACTTAAAAATAGTGTGGCATGAGTATCTCATCAACTTGTGTTGACCAATAGTTTTTATTTGGGGGGGGCAGTGTAAAAAAGCCTTTTTTATTAAGCCGTTTTTAAACAAAACAAAAAAGTTTAGCCGGGTGTGGTGGTGCACGCCTTTAATCCCAGCACTCAGAAGGCAGAGGTAGGAGGATCACTATGAGTTCAAGGCCACCCTGAGACTACATAGTTAATTTCAGGTCAGCCTGGGCCACAGTGAGACTCTACCTCAAAAAAAAAAAAAAAGTTTACAAATGAAAAACAAAGATATAGAAAAAGAATAACTTGCTTCCTATGTCCCCCAAAGAGAAAAAAACATTAAGGGGACAATGCCAAATTGCTGAACAGCGAGGGTTCCTTTTTCCTTATTCTTGAATACAAAATACAAGCAAAGGATACATACACTAGGAGCAGTTACCCACCCTGGAAGTCCTTCAGTAACAGCAAAGCAGGAGTTTGTTTGTTTATTCATTCATTTTTTTTTAGAGAGACACAGAGAGAGAATTGGCATGTCAGGGCCTTAGCCTCTGAAATTGAACTCCAGATGCTTGCTCCACCTAGTGAGCATGTGCAACCTTGCGCTTGCCTCACCTTCATATGTCTGGCTAATGTGGGATCTGGAGAGTTGAATGTGGGTCCTTAGGCTTCGCAGGCAAGCACCTTAACTGCTAAACCATCTCTCCAGCCCAGAAAATATATATTTTTTCTGTCTATGCAGATACAACAGAGACTGACTGGTATATGTAAAAATAAAGTGTCACAAAAGACCAACATGATTCTACCAATGCATGCTGCATCTATAATTCATGAATATGGTTGACAAAATCATGTTCACTTCAACCCCATCTCGTTTGATCGGTAGTTTTTCTAAATACAAGTAAAATGTCAAAATTTGAAATCCACGTTAATTCTTCACATCTGTGCTCTATGGTGTTTATTGACTCAGCTTATTAGAAGCATTAGGCGCAGATTATGCCTGTCTTAAATGATGAAGTTACATGCTACACATGTAAATTATAAGTAATTATAAGTAACATGCCATACATGCAAATGATGTAACACAGTACACATGTAAGTGATGAAGTAACATGCTTCACATGGAAATTATAAAGTAACACACTACACATGTAAATGATGAAGTAACACTGCACATGAAAATGACAAAGTAACATGGTACACATGTAAATGAATTAACACACTACATATGTAAATGGGGAAGTAACACATTGCACATGTAAATGGGGAAGTGACACACTGCACGTGTAAGTGAGGAAGTGACACGCTGCACATGTAACCCTCTTTCTTGTTTTTTTTTGCCTTTGCTGTAGGCACCATCTCTTTCACTTTAACTTCCTGTCATGCCTGTCTGTCAGAAGTCTTGCATGTTCCTTCTGTTTGATCACCTGAAGTTTAGTATCAGTAATCCTAGTGAGGATGGCAAGTCCTAGGTCAGTATACTGGCTCTGCCAGCAAGAGCAAGGGGACGAGGTCCCAGAGTCATTGGTGGCTTGGCTGGCTGGTTGTTAGTGACATGTTCCAGTAGGAGAGGTATCAGGGAAACAGAACATGGGCTTTAGAAGCATCCTGGTGGCATGAGAGAAGACATGCTCTCCCATATTTGTTCCTAGGGAGCACACAGATGAAACAAAATGATGAAACAGACAGGACTGGAGTACTGCCAGTGCTGCTTGTGTTATAAGCAGCATTTGGAGGTTCCCGGGCCACTTCTCATGCTGTCTGTACAGAAGATTGGTTTCTGGTGATTTTGATCACATTAGTCTGTCATTGTAATAGATCATTACAAACTTAGCAGCTTAGAACAAAACAAACATATTCTAGTCTGATGGTCAGAAGTCCTAAACCCCTTGTGTTGTCAGGGCTGTCCTCTTTCTGGAGGTTCTAAGAAAAAGCATGCTCCTCACCTTTTTCTGCACTGGAAGCTTCAAACCCTCTTCCATCTTCTGAGCCAGTATTTTCCTCTCTGATCTTTGCTTCATTTGTCACAACTCCTCTGTCCCTGAATCCCTGCCTCAGTTTCATATGGTCCCTGATGGTTACATTGGGCCCACACAGATGTCTGAAGAAAATCATGCACATCTCGGAGGAGAGTGTCCATTATTCTTTTCATCCTTTCCCCATACATCAGCCAGCTGTTTGTGCTTTACTACTATTGATATCAGTCACACAGTCACAGGCGCATGGGAGTCAGCTGGGCTATAGTATTTTTAGAACTATTTTTACCTTTCTTTGTATCCTCCACATAGAAATCAAAATACCCAGGCTCTGGTGGATCCATAGAGCAACATGGGTTCAGGCTTCCAGAGCCTCTTGTTAATCCATGCATTCTTTGGGCTTGATGCAGAGAATCTCCTGGGTTTTGACATCTTAGCTCTAACGGCTGGTACATTTCTGAGGCATTGTGCCCACCAAAGACATAAAGCAAATTTAATCCTCTGGATAAAGGTCTTAAATCCACAAAATTCCAACTCTGTCACTAAGATCTGATAGTTCTGAGAGCTTACGAGAGATGCTAAAGTGCCTTCTCATGGCTAACATCCACAGAGTATGCGTTCAGAACACCATATCTCCCAGATTAAATAAATGTGTTACCCACTGTAGGCATGAGTCAGAATGGAAAATAGCTTTTGTACTGACATTTTAAGAGAGGTGCATTGTCCATAGTGAAAATTCTGTATTGTCTTTGTTTTGATGCTTTCTAGAAAGGGGTGTGCAGAGCTAGGGGAAGGATGAACAATAAGGCTGGTGGGATGACAACACCAGGTGATGTTGGTGTTGCTTGCAAGACAGATTTTCATCCTACAGTTAATGGGAAGTAGTTGAAAGACTTTAGGGAGGCAAGGAGAGAAGGCGGACAGGGAAGGGAGAACTTGTTATTACTGCACACTTGACCTGGGGATAGTAAATGGACAACAGGTGAGACATAGGGAAGAACAGTCTGGAGGTGTGATATAGGTTAGATTGGAATTGCTAGTGAAGCATCCAGGCAGAAATGGCAAATAGGCAGTTGGTTATATGCGCTGAAACTCTATGCACTGATGACCAGTAGCCAAGGGATGACCACTGGGAATTCTGCTGGGGAGAGTGTGGTTAGAGGGGATGACACAGGACAAGAAGATGACACATAAACATGCGGAAGACAGGCAAAGTAAAGGTTTGCAACAAAAGACAGGCATTGAGCTAATTGGGGAATCAGCAAAATTGATAAAAATTTTGTACCAGGCTGAAGGTGTAACTCACACACACATGAACATGCACACACACACACACAGTCACAAATTGCATGGTTTCTTTGGATCCTATTATTGGGAATATGTGGCATTATAAAATGTGATCCGAAAATTGCTTCATTATATATAAAACAAAGACTAATTCTTTACTTGGCTCATAGGGTTATGAAGTTCAAATAATAAATTCATTTGAAAACATTTTTTTAATAAAGTTTCACATCAGTGGTACTGAAAATGTCACGGTGTATGAAAACATTTGGAGGGCTTGCTACAACAGATTTGTGTCTCTGACACCAGGGTTTCTCATGGAAGATTTCGGGTGAGATCTCTCGAATTTGAAAGTTGTGTAAGTTTTCAAGCGGTGCTGATTTTATTGATCTAAAGCCATCTGTGAACTACTATGCAACACAAATGTAAACGATTTCAATTTTATAGTCGATCCAGGGAGTTTTCCTCAGGTGTCTGTGGATAATGGAAAAATGTGTTTACATATGGGAAGAGAACCTGCTTCGAGCAGTATTTTGTTGATTGCTCAAGATAGAGAGCAGCGACCTGATATTTGCTGAAGGAGGGAAGACAAAATGTGTTGCATTTCTTATAAGGCAGAGTGTAAGGAGCTTTCTGGAGTGAGTGGTAGAGTTATTATTATTAATTTTATCAAAGTCAATTAGATGAAAATGTTACTTGTTATCAACTTTCAAAAATTCCATTAGAGACCTTGTAATTTGATCCAGAGGGAGCAGCATGTGGAGAGTCAGGGAAGAGGAAAAATTGACCTCATTCTTGAGCTCTTTCCTAAATCCCAAGAAATGTGTGTGCCTCAACACTCCTCTTTTCAATCCCACAAAACAGGGAATCAGGAAAACGCATTAGCACCCTAGTGCAGAGTAGGAACAGAGCTGGGGGGCTGGGGGATTGGGGGGTTGGGTGGGTGGGGAAAACAGCATCAAGACAAGAGGAAGCTGGGGGAGGGGAAAGCAAACTTCCCTGGTCGGAGAATCTGCGTGGCGGCCTCGGGAAGGAAGGGAAGTGGGGAAAGGTACCGCAGACGTCTGCCAGACACTTCGCCCCGGGGCACGTGGATGAGGGAGGGAGGAGGGCAGGCACTGCGCCGGGGAGAGGTGGGAAGAGCTCTGGCGGCTGCTGCGGAGCGAGGACCTGCGAGGCAGCGCGTCCGGCTTCCCTTCTTCCCGGCTACAGGCCATCCCTGCATTTTTCAACCGAGAGAAAAGAGGGGGCGCTGGGCCACTCCGCTCTGCAGACCCCACTTCGGCCCCACGGCCTATGCCAGAGAGCCGGCCTTAGGGGACGCTGAAGTTACTCAGTGGAAGGGGCAGGGTGGCCAAGCTCCTCTCCTCCAATCACGGTGGCTGCTCCGGTATTTGCATAAATTATGCTAATAAGGGACCTCCCGTCCCGCTCCCACCCGCGCTCCCGGTTCCCCCCCTGGAGGGTCCTCCCCACCCCGGGGCCGCCCGGCGGGCTGGGCGAAGGTGAATACATTATGCTAATGAGCAGGAGTGCGGCGGGGCACGCTTGGGGAGGGGGCGGGCGGCGGGGCTGCGGGAGGGGGTCTGGGAGGGCCGGCGCCGGGCGCGCGCGCACTCGCACTCTCTCTCACACACGCACACGAGCATCCCGGAGGGTATTTAAGGCTCGCACCCGCGAGGCTGCGGAGACTCTTCTGCTGCGGCCTCGCGGCTCGCGTTCGCTCCCGCGGTTACTTGGTTTTCCTCGCTCCAGTTCCGTGGTGGTGGTGGGGGGGTCTGCTGCGCTCTCGCCGGGTCTCTCAGCCTTTTTGAACTGAATCCAGGTGGGAGCGGAGAGACCCCCGCGACTAGGTAGACCTAGGGAGACGGACCGACGCAACAGGTCGGCAGGCAGCCGGGTGCAGGGGGGCTCGCCCAGGCGCCTGGCCCGCGACCCCGGGCGGCCACCGGTGGGGAGCGCGGAACGCTGTCCGTGGGTCAGGGGAGCTAGCTGGGTGGGTTTCGGCTCCTACCCCACATCGCCATCCAGTCCCCGGGCCCAAGGGTGCTTTTCCAGTCCCAGTTGGAGGAGAGTAGCGGGAGGATGGTCCATGCTGACGGCTCCCGGTGCTGAGCCGAGCGCAGGTCCATTTCCGCGCCCCGGCTCCAGAACCACCAACTAGTTTGGGTAGCCGCAGCACTGAACTTTGGAGGAAAAACCCTTTCTCTTCTTCCCAAGACTAGTAGAGGAGGAAGAGGGTAGAAGGCTTAGGCCAGGCAGGAGCCCCCGCCGCAATGCTGGTGAAGAAGCCTTCCGGGAAAGGAGGGGTTCGAGAGCCTGGATCCGAGGATTCGCGCCCCTCCGGCCAGCGCTGTGGCCGCACTATGCCCTCCTCGTGCACTGCCCTGGCGACACTCCTGTCAGTGGTCGCCGTGACGGCTTGCTTGTACCTTGGAGTGAAAACCAATGACCTCCAGGCGAGGATCGCCGCTCTTGAATCCGCTAAGGCGACCCCTTCCATTCGACCGCTGCCCGATACCCTGGGTCAGCTGAAGGCCATGGTCCAAGAGAACGTGGAGAGACTTCTGGCTCAGGTGTGACAGGCCCTGGGGTACTTTGCACGTGGATATAGTTTTGCACAGGTGTGAGTCCTTGTGCAGGACCAGCCTCTACCCCTTACAGGCTGCCTATTTGGCTGGGCTTCCGTACGCCTGTGTGAGGCGCCTGTGTTAGCTTGGGTATTGATAATCACCTTGTCTGTATCTGCTATCTTCCCTTACTACCCTCAACGTTTGCATGCTGAACATATGTGGGGTTCAAAGAGGGAGAAGATGGCCAGTTTACGGGGTTGGACGGAGCATTTAATTTTTTTTTTTTTTTTTTTTTTTCTTTCTGGAGTCTCACGGGATTGCTTCATGGGATTGCTTCATTCCATGGAGAATATTCCTTGCAGAAAAAACTTCTGTCTCTGCCTTCCAAAGGTTAGCTTGGTAGATGTTATTAACATAAAAAAGGTAACCTTAAAAGTGAAATAGGCCGGGTGTGGTGGCTTTAATCACAGCACTTGGGAGGCAGAGGTAGAAGGATCTCTGTGAGTCTGAGGCCACCCTGAGACTACATATTGAATTCCAGGTCAGCCTGGGCTAGAGCAAGACCCTACATAGAAAAACAAAACAACAACAACAACAAAAAGGTGAACTAGCCCTATATATGATTCAAAATTCTAACCTGATCCATTAAATCTTTGCATGTGAGAATATATATATATATTTAAATTTAAATTTGTATTTTGTAAGGATGAAGTGCCCATGTATTGAATGCAAAGCCTTTGGAGTTGAGAATTGGAAGAAATCGCATTATCTTCCAGCATGGCTTACACTCAAATCAGGGGCTTTGGGGAAGTTGCTCTTCTAGGAAAGAGGCTGTTTGGAAGTAGCTGCAGCCCAACATGAAAAACTGGTCCATGTATGCAGTATTGGCGGCTACTGATGACCAATTTTGAACTGTAGCATGTCAGCAACAGGCTTCTGCACGGATTGCTTAGGCTGGGGCTCAGGGAGAGAGTGGTGGTAGCTAAGGACTGGAAAGAAATGTCTGTCACCCCAACCCACAATCTTGATACCATGTCCATGGTCATTGTCTTATTTTAGGACTTGGGTCCTATTACCTTTTGACTGAAGGCCAAGTACATATGTAAATGTTAGTTATGCAGCTATCCAATGCTGGTAAGTCAGGCATAGGGCCGGAGAGTCCCTCAACAATCTTTCTCTTCAGAGCTACTGACGATTGTGTTAATACCTCTGCTTTTTCCACAGAAATCCTATGAACATATGGCTAAGATAAGAGTTGCAAGAGAAGCACCTTCAGAGTGCAACTGCCCAGCAGGTAAAATGGAACTTGTTTAATAAGGTTTTTTTCCAGAGCAGAGCATTTGGAAACTAAGGTCTTGTGCTTGTCAAATCTACCTGTAACAATAGTCAAGAAAGAAGGCAGACCCAACTTGCTTTAATAAAATCAACATGTCCCAGTCAAAAAGATGGCAAATAAAGCTCCAAATATTATTGTAAGCAGCATACCAGGGGTCTGTTATGGGAAAGCAAAGAAGCGAGAGATAATCACTATGGAAAATAGGGCAAGATGGTGTACACAGACGAGGTTCTGAGATTCACAGATCGAAAAGTCTCCTATGATGTTATTAAATTACTTTAATGTTTCTGGTGAAAAGGCCTGTTGAGTTCTCAGTCTTCATTCCCTGGTGTCTAATGCTGCATTAGTGCAGGTTCGTTTGTTGCCTCTGGTATCACATTGGGAGGGCTACTTCCTCTTCCTTGCCTGCTTTCTTTTTCTATCAGAAAGGCTCTCTCCTATCATATAAACATGAAGACTAAAGGAAATTACTTCTTTCTCTTGAGCTGCCCCTTAGAAACTGTTGCATTCCCAGGGTCATTGTTAAGTCTTCATTTACAGATCTCTGAGGCTTGTTATTTGTTGACAACAATTTAAAAGCTTTTGGAAGATGGCCATTGGAAAGCATCTCGTGGATTGAAGGGTAGAAGCCATGAGCTTCCTACGAGTCGATGTGTTTCAGATAAACACCGCAGTGCATTTACGAATATCCTTGTTTCATCTATGTTTCATCTATCTTGCATGGAAAATGATTCTCTTACATTGTCTTCAATGTTCCAGAAAAGGACAGTTAAGTATGTCTAACGAGATGCAGGTCTTCATGTCAAGTGATGGGTCACTGCTTATGGAAAGGCTAAAATGTGTATTTTCTTATATTCTGACACTTTATTTTCTTTCATGATAACATGCCTTTTTTTTTTTTTTTTTTTTTTTTGTTTTGAGGTAGGGTCTTGCTCTCATCCAGGCTGACCTGGAATTCACTATGTAGTCTCAGGCTGGCCTCGAACTCATGGCGATGCGCCTACCTCTGCCTCCTGAGTGCTGGGATTAAAGGCATGTGCCACCATGCCTGGCTATAACTTCTTTTGACAAAGCTAAAACAGCCACCATGTTTAGAAATTTTGAGTATCAACTCCAGGTTGTATAGCATATAAGTTTTATCTTCTATTATATTGTGGATCACAATGGAGCATGTTTTCTGTCTGTGTCTCCCTCCCTCCCCCCAACATATATACACACACACATATATATTGCATGTGTGTAAATGTGTGATATGTGTGTGTGGGGTGTACACGTGTATGTGGCCACAGGTCAGCATTGGTCAATTGCTCTTATTAAACCCAGGGCTCACCAGTTTGGCTAGTCTAGCCATCCAATTTGTCTGGGGGATATGCCTGTTTCTGCCTTCAGAATTCTAGGATTAGAACTCTCCATCACTATACTGGACACTTTTTATGTGGACACTGGGGATCTGAACTCAGGTCCTCATGCTTTCACAGCAAGCATTTACGACTGAGCCATTACTTCAGCTCCCAATTTTTCTTTTTAAAATAAAGGTTAAAAAGACATTGCTAGGACTCCTGGTGCAAGCCTATAATCCCAGCTACTCAGGAGGTTGAGGCATGAAGATTGTTAGTTTAGTGCCTACCTGGGCTAAGGACCACGTTTAAGCTAAATTAGACTGTGTAAATTAAAATAAAAGCACACAAAGGGGGCTGAGTTTATAGATATAGCTCAGTGATAGAGCATCTATCTAGCATATGTGAGAGCCTAGGTTAGTCCCTAGTACAGGACAGCAGACAATCCCTGACAATATTAGTTTCTTTCACATTGGGTGGAAAACAAAGAGTTAACATTAGACATTATAGGTTTCATTCTTAGTTGTTTCAAGTTGGGATGGACCTCAGAAGTCAGATATTTAAGAAAGGCACTTATTTAGTGCAGGATTAAACTCAGGACATCCTCATCAGCCTGGAGGGATTATTTAAATTCTCAGGACACCTGGCTTCACTGATCACCCATTTAGGGCCCAGCCGTTCTTGTGTGTGATACTTTTGCCAACTGTGAAAAGGAGGTAGTGTTTTATACATCAGATTCTTAGTGAATTTGATAAGAAGTTGACAAGTGACCTTTGCAGCTCTGAGTTCTATTTTCTGTAAAGATGTTACTGCTCATGATACTTAATGCAGCCTAGTTATTGAAGGCTCACCGTCTGAGAAAAAGCTATATTACCCCTAGAGTTTGCCTTGTCTTGTCTTAGAAAGTTATATTGGGCTATCTTTCATGGTAACATGGCAATTTAACAACAAAGGAGATTTCCTTTTTTTTTTTTTTTTTTTTGCTGGCTCTCCCTTAGCAGCTGCCTTACCTCCTTGCCACCACTAGAGCCCCACATCACATCAGTTTTCACCTGGCTACTTGGGGCTGATGCTTTGAAGGTGTGCAGTCCAGAGCACAGAATCAGGTTCTTGCTGACAAACTGCTCTTCTAGAAGCACTTCCTTCTGCTTATGTTGATAATTAGGCTTTAGAGAAAATAAAGGTATTACACGGGAAGCATTATCCTGAAGAAAATGAGCTATTGTGAAATATGGTCAGTGAGGTATTGTTGTGGGGAATGAAGGGCCAGCCAGGAGGATTAGGAAGGAGACACAGCACTTCCCACCTGGTTTGGCTCTAGCTGTGGTTTGCAGTGACCAAGAGTAGTCACGCAGACATCTGTTCATAGGGCAGAGCGACACAAGTCTGTGACCTCAGCTCAGTTCCTGTGGACAGATGCCCACCCCTTGAAGTTGACACTCTTGTTGACAGTCTCGGCCCTAGAGCCAAAGGAAAAGAAGAAGAAGTAATGCTGTGTTGGTTGTGTGCACTAATTGATTTATAGAACCCAGTCCCAGTAGGGGGTTTCCAAGTAGGGTATAAGGAAATCATAAAATTTATAGATTTCTTTTTTTATGCACAGGAAGGAACCTCAGTGGGAGAGGAATGGGAGGGATGAGCCCTTTGTTGAATGGTATCTGATGTGGAGCTATAGTTTCCATAACAATCCAGAAAGTTAACTCTGAGGAAAATCTTCTTTTGCTATACAAGAGGAATCTGGCATGCCAAGAGAGGCTGGTTAGCCTTCTAAAGTCAAAGCCAGGATTTATGGCCATATCTGAGACTCAGAAGTCCAAAGTCTAGTGAGGACTAGAGAACGAGTGTGGATTTGGAGCAGTTCTGGTTTGGTATCCTGGATCTGCTACAGAATAACTGTGACCTCAGACATACTAAAGAAGTACATGTTCTGTTTTCTTATCTGAATAAAAACAGAAAAAGTTACTACCTTTCTGGTAGGTGATGATTTATGTAGACAGTCTGGTGTATTAGTGAGCTTACCTTTCTGACTCATTTTCAGATTTATTTTTAGCAGCTTTATTGCAGTATCACTTATAGTATTTACTCAATTTTTTAAAGATGTGTAATAAATTTGCAGTTGGACAGCCATCATGGAATCCAGTTTTAAATAGTCTTTGTCTCTCCTAACATTTCCATTCTCCATGACCTCAGGAGGAACTCTACTTTAAAAAAGTTTTACTTTAGAGAAACTCCAAGTAGTAAACAAAAGTCCTTATACACCAAAGCTGTGTCTGGCAGAATCTTTGACTTAGCAGTAGCTTAGCCATGGAAATGCAGCTGGCCTTTGTGGTTTGGATTCTTACAGTTTGGCTCTTCAGTATTGGGTTCTCTTCTTGCTGTCTTTTATATATATATATAAAGTGTATGTATGTATATATGTATATGTTTGTGTATGTGCAGGCAGGTTTATAGAAAAACTTTTATGTTCCAGCTGACAGAGAACAGTGGGAGCCAGGCAGACAAACAAAAGATGTTTAGATCCAAGGTTGCTCTACTTTACTCATCAATGGTGTAGATTATCCAGGGTATTAGGCATCTAGAGCTGCTGAAGTGTAATGGATGAAGAATGTGAATGGGGAATCAGTAATTCAAAGCAATACCGGCTTTGTCATTAATGTGTTACACAATCTTGGCCTAATAATTTCCAGATAGATTTTTTTTTTCTTACAAAGTCTTTTCATATCTCCAAAGTCATGTGAAGGGTCAGAGTTATAAGTGGTGAAAGAATTTGCCCTAGAGTTGAAAAAGTCAAGTTTATTGGATACACTGCTTGGGGAAGTTGTAGACTGCCCCTGTTTTTAATACCAGAGCTGTGCTTTTGGATTTGGTTCTTACCATGCAAACGAGGGCATTTCTGATTGGTTGATGTTTGAATCTGGGTCCCTGGACCCTGGGCAGGGGCTGAGCTTATAGGGAGGCAGCTCTGTTGTATTTAGGAAGTGGTGGTTAATTAGATTGGTGCTGCTCAGAATGCCATTTCTACATGTCCCTCAGGATTGCTTGTTACCTGACAAGAGAAGAGAGTTAGACAACAATGATTTTAAAGGGCTGCTGTCAATTTTCCACATAAAATGAAGAGCCTACTATGTGCCAAAAATTGTGGTAGATAGTGGCACTATGGTGACTGACAAGGCAGACTTGAAATCTGCCCTCATGGATGTGCCATTCTGATAAGGACTACTGATATTTATCGACAAATGACTTTACTGGTGTGATGATTGCACTAAAAAGTAGTGGGCTTTGGGGCACATGACCAAAATCTCTTCTACTTTTGTGAATCTGACATTTTAAAAAATTCTCTTCTTTGGGGCACAGTAAATAAAATTATAGCTCTCTTTTATTATTTATTTATTTGAGAGAGAGAAAGAGGGAGGGAAAGAGAGAGAATGGGCAGGCCAGGACCTCTAGCCACTGCAAATGAACTCCAGATGCATGTGCCCCCTTGTGCACCCTGGCTTACATGGGTTCTGGAGAATCGAACTGGGGTCCTTTGGCTAAGCCATCTCTCCAGCCCTATAACTCCCTTTTAGAAATTCAAAGTGGAAGAAAATTTGGGTTCTAAAGATAAATAAACATGCTAGGAATGCATAAAAAGCTGAATTGCATACCCTTATTTGGCTTTTGGCTTTCCAAGAATTGATGGGTAGGTAAGGGTGCACTGGTGCCAGGTAGACCTACATGGATGCCTTCAGTGAAACAAAAATGTGACTTTTTTTTTTTGGAAGGGTCTCACTCTGGCCCAGGCTGACCTGGAACTAACTATGTAATCTCATGGTGGCCTCAAACTCAATGGCGATCCTCCTACCTCTGCCTCCTGGGATTGAAGGCGTGCACCACCATGCCCAGTTTTAAAAATGTGACTCTTAATATATAAAGTGTTATTGTAGATAGGATGATTATAGTTTATTCTACTTTTTTTTTCTTGCAAACAGTGAGATTTAGGTAGAATAGGAAGTTTTCTTTTCTGTCTAGGATGCTAAATAGTACCCCTGGTCCTCGCCACCATTCAGTGATGACTGTAACATGTGGCACAGCCAGTCATCTGCTTAGAGACATGAGGCAGAGATAAACTTATGCTAGATGTTACTGAGGCGCCTACATCCACATCTATAAAAATAATTGTGTGCAAAGTAAACATAAATGTAGGCAAGTCAAAGTCCCTCATTCATAAATGTGGATGAAACAGCCCCTGGTGGCTGACTTAAAAGTGTTTTCCAGTTTGGGAGGGAAATAAATGTTAATCATACCCTTGAGATTTGGCACTATTTCCCATGGTTTTATAAGAGCCTTTGAGTTTACCTTGCTTACAGAAACTTATTATATAAAACTTCTATTTCCTATGATATGGCTTTTCACTTAGGCTATTCATTTGTTTTTCCTAAGAGGCCTCACAATCGATGGAAAAAAGTATATCAAGTAAGAGACCGATACTGTATAGATTTTGGGGAATTAAATATATTGATTTTCAATTATGTCAAATAAAGAACAGTCAGAAACAATTTGTAGAAAGTGAACTAAAATATTGTAATTTTATTTAAATGAAAATGGCAGACATTCTTCTCTTGTAAGACCAGACAATACAGTGTGACATGCAGTGCCTCCAAGCTTTCATTCTAAATTGTTTCAGCCCTAATGAGTGTACAGCAGTTTGGGTGGGACACTTTCCGTCAGCCTAGTAGTGACAGCTGGCAGAATGCCCTACTATCCAAAGGACCAAAGACAAATTCTCTCTCAAAGCAATGTTCTTGTTTTTCAGCTTTTTTTTTTTTTTTTTGCTTCTGTTATTTGCAACTTAAGAAGCTAATTTTTCAAATATTCTTTGTGTGTATTCTATGCATCTGTGTGCAAATGCACACTCTTTTTGGGCACAGATGCAGAGGCTAGAGGATGTTGCCCTCTTTTTCACTCATCTGTTTCCTTGAGGTGAAGGCTTATGCTTCTGTTTTTGCCATTGTCTGTCCTTTCTTATTAGCAAACCCCACTAATTCTCAAGGTCTACCTGTGACTCTGTGGTTAATGATGTGCATGGTTGTGTTCAGCTATTTATATGGGTACTGGGGAACCAAGCTCAGGATGGTTTTAGGCCCCATCTCTTATGCAGCAAGTACTCAACCACTGAGCCATCTCCCTGGCCTCAAATCATCATCTCCTCCTCCTCCTCCTCTTTCTCCTGTTTCTTTTTTTTTGTCTTAGTAATTCTGTCCTGATTTATTTAAGAGACAGGTACCCACTCTCCCTGGATTTTGACTTGTTCTTGCTCATCCTAGTGAGTATATGTAGGAGCAAGCATTCTCTCAAGGCTGTGGTGACCTATTCTGCATCAGGTTGCTTTGTAATTGTGACAAATCAACCACAGGGCATAAACACAAACAGTATTTGGCTGCCAGGCTAAGGTCTGGGAATGGAGAGGGAACATCCGTTCATCATCAGATTAGGTATATGGGGAGTTGGAGGGAGACATGCCAGAATGAGGACTGCTTTGCAGCAGGGGGGCATTTCCTGCCACAGGGGAAACCTCACCAGACACTCATCCAAATAGCACCACTCTGTTATCTTGAGTGGAAACCATCCAAGACCTATCATGAGAAGTGTTTTAGTTCTATTTTACCACTTTGTAAACATTGCTTGGTGGTTTGATGGAAGCTGAGAATGTGAAAACATTGTATGAGTCAGTCTGGGCTGTAGGCTGAAGCCCAGTATGGGCCAGCTAAAAATAGAAACATCCCCACCCTCCCTGGTTTGCCAATACTGGTGAAATTTCTTGCTGTGGTTCAATGTACCATGGTATTTAACACTCCCCCTCCAATTTGTGTTAAAATGATTGTGGCATGCCTGCATATATAATTTCCAGACATAGATAATTACTGCTGTCATCTGAGATTTGTTCTGCAATTCTATATTTAAAAGATACTACTTTAAAATTGAATTAAAATGGGAGGAAATGTGTAAGAGTGAAATGCTGAAGTTGAAGTCACTTACACGTCGGGCTTTGGTGCTTTTCATTGCTCTCATAATTTTCCTTAAGATGATGGTTCTGTAAGTCATTGAAACATTGAGATGGTAGGCTTCCTTGAAGAAATATCACCTCCTTTTATGGCCACAAGAAGGGGGAACTGTGGTGAAGAGCAGGACATCCCCTGTTGTGCCAGCTTCTATCCCACTTATGTCCTTGCTGACAACCCATCCTTTGACCTCTGTCTACAATGGAAAAGAATTGTGGAGGAAGTAAAGAGTGTCTCCCACGGATATTTGAAGACTACAGTATCATCTTTAAGATATTTCAGATCTAACAAATTTCATATTTATATTACTCAAATAGTTTGGTTATTTAGTAGATAGGTTCATAGCTATGAACTTGGGGTTAGTATTCCAGCAGGTAAAATAAATGAACCAAATGTAATTAAGTTTACCGACAGGACTTTTAACCTAAGATGTCAAGTTTTGTAGATGCCAGAATGATCGAGAGTCACTATCCTCCTTTTGACATCATTATATCTAGAGTCACTTCTGTTCAGTTGCTTCGTGTGATAGTTAGTGCCCTCTCATACTGTGTTCCTTAGGCTCTGAATTTTTCTTTGTTTTTAAGGTCTGTTTAGTAGATATAGGCATTGTTTGCCAGAAATGTCAAAACTGTATTCACTTGACTATTGATAATGTAGATTTTAGGAGTTATTGTCTCTTGGGTTATGTACACAAAGGTTTTATTGTTATATTCAAAATGTGCTCACCACAGTTTTTTCTTAAATTTTATTTTATTTTTATTTTTGAGAGAGAAACACTGGGAGAAAGAGGGAGAAGAAGAGGGAGAAAAGGGAGAGAGAGAGAGAGACAGAATATGGGCATCCCAGGGCCTTTTGGTTGCCATGAATGGACTCCAGATGTGTGCACCCCCTTGTGCACTTGTGTGACATTACATGCTTGTGTCACTTTTGTGTCTGGAGATTTGAACACATGTTCTTAGGCTTCCTTAACTGCTAAGCCATCTCTCCAGACCCTCAGCACACTTTACAAAAATTTTTTTAAATTTTCTTTTATTCATTTATTTGTGAGAGAGATACAGAAACAGGCAGGGAAGGAGAGAGACAGGGAGAGAGAGAGAGAGAGAGAGAGAGAGAGAGACAGACAGAATGGGCACGCCAGGGCCTCCAGCCATTGCAAACGAACTCCAGATGCATGTGCCACCTTGTGCATCTGGCTTACGTGGATCCTGGGGAATCGAGCCTTGAACCAGGGTCCTTAGGCTTCGCAGGCAAGCGCTTAACCGCTAAGCCATCTCTCCAGCCCACTTTTTAAATTTTTTTAAATTTTTAAATTTTTTTGGAGAGAGAGACAGAGACAGAGAGAGAGAGGGAGAGGAAGACAGAGATTGGCGCACCAGCAGTGTCTCAGCTGCTGAGAATGAAATCCAGATGCGTGAGCCCCCTTGTGGTCAATTGCGGAATTGTGCCCTTGCTTCACTTTGCATCTGGCTAAACGTGGGACCTGGAGATTGGAACCGCTGGAGATTGGAACCAGCGTTCTTAGGCTTAGGAGGCAGGTGGTTCAACCCCTAAGCCATCTCTCCAGCCCCCTCAGCACACTTTTAAACACAATTATCATTTTTTTGAGGCAAGCCCAACAGGCTGGTCTTTTTTTCTTCAATATGGGCTGGGGAGAATTGGCACAAATTTTGTGAGCTGTGTCAGCTCTATTTTGTACAATCTGGTAGTATTGAGACTTAGAACATGTATATTAGGGGTAGTTTGGGCAGAGAGATAGTCCAAATTTCCTTTGTTTTGTTTTAAACCAAAGAGCAGAATACATGCGATTTCCAAGTATCTACATAAAGCCAGATGCACAAAGTGGTGCGTGCCTCTTTTTTGTGTTTGTATGCAGTAGCAAGAGGTCCTGGTGCACCCATACTCCTTTCTCTTTCCTTGTAAATAACCAAATGGAAATATTAAAAATATCTTAAGAAAAACCCCGGTCTTCGAAATGATCCAATATTAACCACACTGATGATTTCTTGCTGTTCCCCCTTCCTGTCATGAGGACATCTCTACATTATCTTGGGACCCACATGACAGTGTTAGAAGCTGCTGAAAGCATAGTCCCCAGTGCCATGCAAGCACTTGTCAACACAGAATTCATCTCAAAGTCTGTACAAACAGCATGACTAGAAATGATGGAAGGTAAGTTATTTATTAAAATCAAAAGAACAAAACTGACTGTGAATGTAATTTTGGCACATTAAGAGGTTGAAGCATTTGAGCAAAGAGGGTGATGTAATGATTGTATTAGCCCTGAAAAGCTGGGGAAAGGCATTGTGTAAATGAACATAGTGATGTTCATTAGAAAATCAGAATCCTCGGGCTGGAGACCCGACTCAGTGAGTAAAGTGTTACCATACAAGCATGCAAACTTGAGTTTGGATTCCCATAACCTATTGTGATGGTTGCATGTAGGTTTCCCCCATAAACTTAGGTGTCCTGAATGCTTGGTCACCAGCTGATGGCAATTGGGACTTGAAGCCTCCTGGAGGCAGTGTATTGTTGGGGGAAGGCTTATGGATGTTATAGTGAGCTTTCTCTTGCCAGTGTTTGGCATACTCTCCTGTTGCTCTTGTCCATCTGATGTTGGCCAGGAGGCAATGTCTACCCTCTGCTCATACCATCATTTCCCCCTGCCATCATGGAGCTTCTCCTTGTCTATAAGCCAAAATAAACCTTTTCTCCTCCCTCCCCACAAGCTGCTCTTGGTTGGGTATTTTCTGCCAGGAATGTGAACCTGACTGCAACAGTAAAGTTGGTACTGAGAAATAGGATAATTGCTGCTAGACACTTGACTGTGTGGCTTTGGCCTTTTGGAGCTGATTTTCAAGAAGAATGTGGAAGGATTTGAAACCTTGGCCTAAGAGACACTCTGCAGTGCTGTAAGTACAGCTTGATGACTATTCTGGTCAGAGTTGAAAGACCTGAATGCCGTAAGAACTATGGACTGTCAGGTTTGGCTTATGAGGGTGAGAAAGAGCTTTGCCTGGACTGGGCTAGAAGCAGTTTGTGAGAGAGACTTGCTGTTCTGTGTCCTGAGAACTTGTGCAGGGTTGCATTGTGTAGAAATTGACTGGTGTGAACAGAGAGATCTGGCATAGAATAAATGAAATCTTTGGGCTGAAATTGCTGCCCATTCACCTGCAATTGTTTAAGAGATTTCAACCATTGAGATTGGGTCAGCTGACCTGCATTAGGGCAACAGAGAGTATGCAGATTCTTTTGAAGGGGCCTGAGTGATAGAGTGTTCTGTTATTCAAAGTGTGCTTTATTTTCCCTTGATTTAACAAATTGGCAGCCCAACTGGTATTATGGACTATAAGAAATGCAGGAAAGAGAGGGTTATTGAATTTGCAACATGGTCTTGTATTTTGGAAATGGCTATGGGCATTGTGAAGCAGGATTGTTGGATTACCTGCATGGAGACCTGATGGAGCCATGAGGAAGAACCATGGGTTGAACAGAGACCCAGTGGAGTTGCCAGGGCTGTGGTATGGCTGCCAAAGAGAGCTGCCAGCACTGGATGAAGTTTTCTGGGACTGTGAGTAGCCTTGTTGGAGGGGAAGAATTGGAACTCCAGAGACTTGTCAGTGGTTAGAATTTATTGGACTTGGACACTTGTCACTGACTAGAGTTGTTGGACTTGGAGTTACAGAGTTTGATGTTTGCCCTGGTTGTTTTAAATCTTGTATTGGTTGAATGTTTCTTTGCTATGCCCAATGCTATTGTTTGCAGTGTGAATGTTTGTTTATACCATTATGGTTTTTTGGGGGGATAGTTTTTGGTATTATGGCTCAGTTAAAAGACCTTGGACTATATGGATGTTTGAACATCATTAGGATTGATAAAAACTAATGGGGACTTTTAAAATTGGATGACTGCATTGCATTTTATATCATGTATGGTTATCAGTTTATAGGAGCCAGGGGTGGGATGTGGGGGTTTGATTCACGTGTCTCCCATGAATTTAGATGTTCTGAATGCTAGTTCAGTAGGTGATGGCAATTTGGGAACTAAAACTTCCTGGAGGCAGCGTATTGTTGGGGGTGGCCTCATGGATGTTATAGCCAACTTTCTCTTGCCAGTGTTTGGCACACTCAGCTGTTGCTGTTGTCCACCCAATGTTGGCCAGGAGGTGATGTCCACCCTCTACTCATGCCGTTGTTTTCCCCTGACATCATGGAACTTCCCCTCTAGTCTATAAGCCAAAATCTTTTTTTTTCCCCACAAGCTGTTCTTGGTTGGATATTTTCTGCCAGCAATGGGAACCTGACTGCAACATCCAAGTAAAGCCAGATATAGTAGTGTGCATATTTGTTACCCCAGCATGCCTACAGCAAGATGGGAGGTGGAGACTGGAGAATCTCTGGGAGCTCACAGGCCAGCTAGCCTGATATAGGCAGCAGCAAACAATAAGAAACCCTTGTCTCACACAAGGTGGAAGGTAAGAACCTACACCTGAGTTTGCCCTATGACCTCCACATTTGTCCCATGGCATACATGCACCTGTGCTCTCTCCCACATGCATATACATATATATATATGTACATATATACATATATATGTACATATATATATATGTATACCCCCACACACAAAATTAAAAAGAATCCAGCATCCTTTTTTCTAAAAGTCACTTTTTTTTTGGTGGGGGTGTTTCTAGCCCAGGCTGACCTGAGTTTACTCTTTAGCCTCAGGGTGGCCTTGAACTCACAGCAAACCTCCTACCTCAGCCTCCCAAGTGCTGCTGGGATTAAAGGCATACCTCACTACACCTGGCCAAGTCACTTTTTTTTTTTTAAGGTTTTTTTGTGCTTTTTAAATTGACAACTTCTATACTTATATACAAAAAAAGCATGATATTTCCCTCCCCTCCCCATCCCCCTTTAGAACTCCAGTCTCCATTGTATCCCCTCCCTCTCTCCATTAGTCTCTTTTAATTTGATGTCATCATCTTTTCCTTCTATTATGAGGGTCTTGTGAAGGTATTGCTAGGCACTGCAAGGTCATGGACATCGAGGCCAATTTCTTTCTGGGCAGTTGCATTGTAAGGAGTCATACCCTTCCTTTGGCTCTTCCATTCTATCTGCCCCCTCTTCCACAATGGTCCCTGAGCCTTGGAGGGTGTGACAGAAGTGTTTCAGTGCTGGGGACTCCTCTATCCCTTCTTCTCAGCACTATGTTGACTTTTGAGTGATCTCAGTGGTCATCGCCATCTGAAAAGAGAAGCTTCTCTAACCAAAAGTGAGAGTAGTGTTAATATGTGAATATGAACATTAAGTGTAGTGCCCCCAGGGCAGCTTGGTGGGAATAATATATACATTTAGTCAGACAAGAGCAGGCTTTATACCCCTAAGGCTCATGACCTCACCTGCCATAGACTTTTGCTATGGTTTTTCAGTACCAGGTATGTATTCCCTCCCATAGAGAGGGCCTTCAGTCCAATTATGGAGCAGTTGGTTACTCCAAGAGCAGACATGCCACTATTGCACCTGTTCAGTCATTGGGCCTGTATGGCCAAACTTGAATATTCAGTGTCCACTGTTTTCACTGTTGATGACTTCTGTCTCCCTTACGGCTGCATACACTGCAGCTTTTTCCAGCTTTCAGTTGGCTGGTCTACAGGGAGAAGATTTTCTGCTCAGCACCAGCTTGCTTTCTCAGTGACCTTGCCTCTCAGGCAAGAGATGTCTTCAGCAATAGGGTCTTATCATCTGTTTCTCAAGGGAAACCAAGGGCTTTGGCAAAAGCCTTTAATGTTTTGGAGGCTACCGGGACCTCCTTGGTCAACAACTCACTGGAAGGTATCCCATCCCAGGCACTGAAAATTTTCTAGTAACAGTCTACAGCTTCTGGATGTGCCATTATTCAAAAAAGTAGGTTTACATAAGTCTTACTCACACTATCTTGAATTTTGATTGACCCTCCCCCTGCCCTTCTTTTACACATTCTCTTCCCATGGCCTCTCTTAGGCCATTCCCCTTCTTGTAATCTGTTCTTCTATTTACATATGTGCAATACCATACACTTAAATCCTTCCCTTTCCTGCCTCCCTTATAGCCTTTTACCAGCTTACTGGTTTCTAGTACCTATTTTTGGTTCCATTTCACACATAAGTCTATACATTTGTAGCTAGGATCCACATATGAGTGAGAACATGTGCAAGTCACTTATTTTTTTTTTATCTGATTGACTTCTAACTCCTAAGGTTTTAAAAAATATTTTATTATTTATTTGAGAGAGAAACAGAGAGAGAGAGAGAGAGAGAGAGAGAGAGAGAGAGAGAGACAGAAAGACAGAAATAGGTAGAGAGAGAGCGAATGGGTGTGCCAGGGCCTTCAGCCACTGCAAACAAACTCCAGATGCATGCACCCCCTTGTGCATCTGGCTTACGTGGGTCCTGGATAATTGAGCCTTGAACCGGGGTCCTTAGTCTTCACAGGCAAGCATTTAACCGCTAAACCATCTCTCCAGCCCAAGTCACTTATTTTTTAAACCTTCAATTTATACTGCTCTTCTTGGTTTCTAAGATGATGGTTTTCTGTGTGCTTCCAAATTTACTCCTTTGTGCTTTTATTCTCTGTTTTTATTTTTTAATTTATTTGAGGGGGAGAGGGGAAGAGGCAGATAAAGACAGAGAATGGGCATGCCAGGGCCTCTAGCCACTGCAAACGAACTTCAGATGCATGTGCCACGTTGTGCATCTGGCTTATGTGGGTCCTGAGAAATTGAACCTGGGTCCTTTGGCTTTGCAGGCAAGCGTCTTAACCCTCAGCCATTTCTCCAGCCCTGTGCTTTTATTCTTTTTAAAAATTTTATTTATTTATTTGCAAGCAGGGGGGGGGAGGGAGGGAGGTAGGGAGGGAGGGGAAGAGAGAACAGACAGAGAGAATGGGCATGTCAGAGCCTCTATAAACTATAAACAAACTCCAGATGCATGTGCCCCTTGTGCATCTAGCTTATGTGAGTCCTGGGTCCTTTGGCTTTGCAGGCTAATAATTTAACTGCTAAGCCATCTCTCCAGCCCCCTTTTATTCTTTAATTACAACTTCTTATGGAATTTTGTCATTAAGTTATAAACTCATTGCTTTTTTATTTACAGCACTTTTTTTTGATGAATAACCAATACTTAGTTTGCAAAATGCTGTGTGAAAAATAACTCTTCCCAAATGACACTTCTTCCTTGGTATCTGAGGGCCATTGTTTCATGACCCTTGTCATGAAACCAAAAGTCTTAAGACTTAATTCCTTTATGTTAAATATGCATACAACCTGCATTTGCCTTCCCATCTGCTTGTTAACTTAATGCTGGTTACCATTAATATAATTTGAAAACTATCAATTAGTTGTTATACTGTATCTCTGAATGACAAAGTAATCTAAATGTTGAGTACAGACAATGTTTTCTCCTTGAACATTTTCAGTGTATGGTGGAATCTGCTGATGCAGTTCTGTTTTGTGAAGATGATCCCAAGATCATTGAAGCTTTCTTAGTTTTTGGTTGGCTGTAAGGTGATGACATTTGTGTTGAAATTCGAATTGACATCACAAGAAGTATATTTGAATTGTGCCTTTGTGTCAAAATGACAGGAAGAACCTCTAGAAATTAACAGTATTTTATTCAGTAATGGGTGAGTCATGGAGTAACTTTTACAGAGAGGGTATAAATCTGGCCCCAGCTGCACTTTCATAGTCTTGCAGAAGGAAAACAGAAAGACTGTCCTCTACCTCCTGCTGACATGAAGGCCCACTGGCATCTGCTTGCTATGTGAACAGCTAGTTGTGGACAGTTGCTGGCCTAGTGATGCACCTTCCTCAGTTATCTTGTAGGACATGTAATAGAATGACCAAGAAAGTGTACAAATTATTGAGCTTTGCTGAGCAATTATTTTTTTCAATTGAGTACATAGTGTCACACTACGGGCATTCAAGAAGTCTGGAAGGGAACTTTTCTTTATTTTGTTTAATTAATTAATTAATTTAATGAGAGAAAAAGACAGAAAGAATGAATGAGAATGAATTGGCATGCCCAGGGCCTTAGCCACTGCAATCAAACTCCAGACCTGTGCATCACCTTGTTTGCATGTGTGACCTTGTTTGCATGTGTGACCTTTGTGCATCTGGCTTACCTGGCCTCTAGGGAGTCGAACCTTGGTCCTTAGGCTTCTAAGGCAAGTGCCTCAACCACCAAGCCATCTCTCCACCTTGGAGCTTTTCTTTTTTAACTAACTACTTCTCTTTATGAGAGAAGTCAATGATCCACAAAGCAACAAACTTGGAAGAATTAACCAAGCTGGAAACTTGGCTGGAAAGATTCTGAATGCCCAAAGAGGTATTGTAAGCTACAAAAAGAGATGTAACGAGCTGGGTGTGGTGGTGCACGCCTTTAATCCCAGCACTCGGGAGGCAGAGGTAGGAGGATCGACATGAGTTCAAGGCCACCCTGAGACTACATAGTTAATTCCAGGTCAGCCTGGACCAGAGTGAGACCCTACCTTGCAAAACCAAAAAAAAAAAAAAAAAAAAAAAGAGATGTAACGAAACCAATTGTATCCCCTAAATTAATCTTCCAGCCCTGCAGATACACTGATAGTTTCCTAGCCTGGAGTTTCAGCAGCAAGCCTGATGATGTGACTTACTCCTACTATTCATGATATGCATCTGGAAATTTTTAATAAAAGGAAAACTCTAGCACTGAGAAATTACATCCGTAAAGACACCAAGGCTTTTATGTTCTTGTATATAGTTACCTTCTGAGCCAAGTTATTCAGTGCTCTCAATTTTAGCTACTTTAAGGATAGTTTCCTGAATATTGGGCGTGGTCCTGCCATCAAGTTCTCAATGAGGAATGTAATATGTGGTGATAAAATTTATGCTACTGTGTTTTAATATGAAATGGCTAATTTATTTTAATAGCAATTACATCCTTAGCTTGAGAGGTCTAGGGTATACTTTGCATTTTTTTAAATATATGTAACTCACAACACATTAGACCGAGACTGTATTCTATTCTTTTAAGTCTTCATCATTTTAAAGTAGAAAACCCTTGATTCCATTATCAGTCCCCAAGAAGAAATCCCAGACAGAGGAATTTTACAGTCAGTCACATAGATTCCCTGCATGTATCATATATCACTTTGTCATCATTTTCAGTTTATTACAAGTCTGCACTTTTGTTTAATTGTAATCATATGCTGCTAGCACTTTAAACTTTCACACTGTTTTCACATTTGTAGGATGTGATGAGATTAATAGTGTTCATGAATTTCTGAAAGCTGAGTAAGCACAACCAGCACCTCCATAGACAGGGAGACGTCCCTTCATCAGATGTTCAGTGGACAAGTGCTGCTGTTGGCAGGCAGTGCAGACATATAGCCACGCCTCTATGAAACTATGTCAACTAGACCTGTGCCTCCTAGATTAGAAACAGCCCTTCTGGACAGGCCTCTTCTTTTCTCCCTCTCCTCTAGCATGGTGTGAACTCTATTCCCCCTTCATTCTATGGTGACCCAACTTGATCATTCGGGGCTTTGTCACCCTCAGGTCCTACAGCTTGTGACCTCTCCTGGGTAACAGCTGTGCACATGACTCCATTCGCAACACCACTGAGGAACATTGATGGCAAATAGAACTTTTCCCAAATTTCAAATAGTTATTGTTTGTTTTCTCAAAAATTACTGGTGAAATCATGACTTTCATACAGATATAAAATAAAGTGAGTCAAGAATCTTACTTCAGTCACTAAAGGAGAAACTAGTAAGATGTTTGAACCAGTTCTAAGGAGGGTTTGAAGACATTTATAGTTCACCAATGTTGAAATTGATACATAAATGGAGGGACACTGGACATTGCACTTTTCTACAGTGAAAAGAAACATACTGTACTTAGAGACTGTGTATTTGTAGATGAGAGCAGGAAGGGTGTGGAGCACAAACTTATGTTACTAAAGCAACTACTCAGGATGTAATTATTTTTTAAAACTTTTTTATTCATTTGAGAGAGGGAAAGAGACAGTGTGTGTGTGTGTGTGTGTGTGTGTGTGTGTGTGTGAGAGAGAGAGAGAGAGAGAGAGAGAGAGAGAGAGAGAAGGGGAGGGAGGGAGCACCAGGGCTGTTGGCCACTGCACACAAACTCCAGATGCATTTGTCACCTTGTGCATCTGGCTTATGCGGGTACTGGGGAATCAAACCTGGGTCCTTAGCCTTCATAGCCAAGTGCCTTAACTGCTAAGCCATCTCTCCCAACCCTCCTTCCAGACTACTTGAATTAGAAGCAAACAAAAGCAGAAGGTTTAAAATTTTACAAATTAATGCACCATTTGGTAATAACTAAAAACTTGGGGAAGATGTTAAATAACTATGCAAATTTATCATTATGGAAGAAATCTAGGACCAACTGGCTATTTAACTGGGTTATATGGGTACTGGGGAATCAAACTGGGGTCCTTTGGCTTTGCAGGCAAGCACCTTAACTGCTAAGCCATCTTTCCAGCCCAGGATGCAATTCTTTAGGTAAGGAAATAAAACAAACTCCATTTAACTGTTCATAGTGATAATTGTTTATTTTGTTTCCTTTCATGTTCCTAACTTAAGAGTTATATGGCGTTTGATGTTGTTCTTGTGACAAGATAGTATATAAAGGTTACGGTAAAAGAACTAAGCCCTCCGGTGCTGATTGCTGTTCTTGTGTTACTGGCAAGGTTTATGCATGTGGCTTTAAAATTGTAACACTGGCAGTTTGTTTCAAATACCGACCAGTTCGGAAGCCTTAGGACCAACAAATATTTCCATTAAAATTTGCTGACTTTGCCCTTGAGCTTTTGGAAATAATGTCGAAGCAATTACATTATCCTTTCCTCATTTTCTGACCTTGTATGAGACCACTTGGATATATAACAGTGGTCATGGCAAATGCTTAATATCATGTAATTAGAAAAGTAAAGTATAACAACACTGTCTTCAATCATAATAGACTTTTCAAGGGGCTATATTATGATTTGAAAAAAAAAAAATGCTTGTGACTAAATCAGTTCCATACTGCTATTTGATATTCCTGAGTGTATATTTAGCAATAGAGTGAACATGATGTCTTTTAACCAATTCCGTTTCTATATTTAAATTTTTGGCTCATTTATTTATTCCATAATCTACGAAACTATCTAGTGTCTTCCTCTAGCAAAGGGTATAGAGGAGGAAGTCCTTAGTTAGTCCTGGATAAGGTTGGTGACAGCAGGGCTGAGGGACCATTTCCTTATGGAGAAGCTATTCCACACAGGCCACATTGCTCGGCGAGGGCGTGTGTCTACCAGGATTTTGTGCTGCTATTTTAGCCATCCCGGTTTGACTTCAGGTATCTTTTGTTTAGTTTGGCTTTTCCTGGGCCTCTTCCATCAATTATCATCCTGGTCATCTATCTATTGCTGCTTCTTCAAACAACTGTCTTTGAGTCCATTCTCCTCAGAGCAGGTTCCTGACTAGCTGGCCTCTGTCTTGTCTCACCTCTGTTTCTCTTGCTATCTATGCAAAGTTTTCTCTTTACCAGCACCCCAAGCAACTCCCCCCTCAGCTACTCTGGTGTATGCATGTTTCGATCGGCTTCCATCTACCTCAGTTGCATTTTTTTTTTTTTTTTTTTTTTGGCTTAGTCTGCTTGGATTTGGGCAGAAGAACAGCTAAGTCTAATTGGTGGCCTGCATATGCACTCTAGGAGCAAAGAAAGACAGTGGCTGAGGGGTGTGCAAGGATATACAGAAACTACATGGGATGAGTGATTCTTTTTGTCCCCCCCCCTACTATTTACCTATCTAGTGTATTCTTTATTATTCCTTTAATGCAGTGATGTGCTGGGCACTCTACTTGGCCCTTGGGATGCCCTGTGGCCCAGTCTTCGCTTGCTTGAGACTTAAGAGAAGCCCCAGTTGCTATGTCCAAGTGCTGTACAACTGAGCTTAAAACTGTGGGTCATGGCAGGATGTGAGATCATGTGACTGAATGTGAACACCCCCAGAAATGGTATCAATAGAAGGTTGATTAATATACAACATATAAGAATTAGTTCAAAATCAAACACGCACTTAATCTCAGGTGTTTGTGGCAGCACTCACTTGTGGCACATCATGTGACGTTCCTATAGCCTTGGTTCAGGACATACAACACATTCATTTTGCATTGAACATGCCACCATGCCACACATGAAAAACTGCCTGAAGCAACTCTACTCAGATTCAAGACTACTGTGTGCTATGAACTGCAATCTTTTTACCATCCTACAACAAAGTTTTCTGATCTTAAGACCCATAATAGCCCATAAATATATGAAAAACAAAGACTTCTAATATTTTCCTATAATCATTCCACATCATTTATCAGATTATATCTTTGGATTGTATTGTGTAAGAATGTTTAATTTTAGATGTTACTATTTGAATTGCTAGCCTGAGTTCAGTTTTAAAAAATCATTCATTGAATTTTTGATTAGGATTAGGGCAGAATTTCCAACAATTTCTGAAGGCACTACACATGCTCCAGCCATTTTGTACTACATATTCATGGGAACACCATTCTCAGCCTTGACAATTGTAAAATCAAAATGTCAGTCAACTGTCAAAACCACCAAAGATACTTTTAGAGTAACATTTTTTTTTTTTTTCAGAAGAAGTTTATGTAGTCTTCTGTTACTGGGAGAGGAAATAATTCGATATATTAAGTTTTTAAAATTTTAATATTTTATTAGTGTATGTATGTGTGTGAGAGAGAGGTCGGGGGTGAAGTGAGGGAGAGAATGGGCATACCAGGGCCACTAACCACTGCAAACAAACTCCAGACACATATGCCACCATGTGCATCTGGCTTTCTGGCTTCACATGGGTTCTGGAGAGTTAAACCTGGGTCCTTAGGCTTCACAGGCAAGTGCCTTAATTGCTAAGTCATCTCTCCAGCCCTATTAAGTATTTTTCTAGTATTAGAATATTAGTGCTTAAAATTCTATATTATGGGTAGAATTGACCTTTAATATTTTCTACCTCTAATTAGCTCTAGCAAAAGGTCATGTGCATAGTAATCTTTTAAAATATTATGATTCAATTAACTGATGAGACATTTATTAGACCCTGTGCCATATGCCTTACTATTTAGAGAGAAAAATAGGCTGCTAAGCCCTTGTGAAGGACTAATGGTGTCAGATAAGCAGACTGGAGACTCCAAAGGAATTATAAATTGTAACAATACAATCTGTAGCCAACTGTAGCCAGTGTTAATGGATTAAAGTCTACAATGATAACTAGTATTAATAATTAACTTCAATTCACTTTTACAACTTCTAAAACAGTACAATATTATCAGGGCAATACATGTACACAAACATATATATTCTGCTTTCTCTAAGAAAACAGCAAAGTTCTCTTGTGAGTATTATAATACTTTATAGAAATGCTGGTGACAGACCAATTAGATGGGTTTTCTGAAGATAAATGATCCCTGTCAGTTGTTAGGTCAACTGTTACATTTTTAACCCCTCCCCAGGCTTCCTTCCATGGCAGTTATTTTTAAGGAGTCCTGCAGGCTGTCATAAACGTTGGCCACGTTTTCCAGACAAGGCAAAAACTCCCCTGGATTGTGAAGAGCAGAAACCCACTCAGGTGGCTGTCATACACAGTAATAGAGGGAGCCTCCACCTTTCTATCGCTGATGGATTGAGCTGATTAAATCTTTGTAGGGAGCTGTTGTGTGCCCTGTACCATGTTAGCACAAGCCTTAGATTCTGTCTGCTACCTGCTGCTTAGAACCCTCAGCTTCTACAGCCCAAGGAAAAAAAATATGTCTCCACATATTGCCAAGTCTTCCAGAGGGGAAAAATTCCCCCAAATGAGAATGGTTCTTTTTTTGGGGGTGAGGTGGGGGTGTTTTGAGGTAGGGTCTCACTCTGATCCAGGCTGACCTGGAATTCACTATGTAGTCTCAGGCTGGCGGGGATCCTCCTACCTCTGCCTCCCAAGTGCTGGGATTAAAGGCGTGCACCACCAAGCCTGGCCTGAGAATGGTTCTTTGAAGTGTACTTAGTGACTAAGGAAGGCAAGAATATTACCTCTGTGGCTCATTCTCCTGGGAGAACAGGAAGTGGAGGCTGGTCAGAACAGTTAGGATCCTCCCCTCCCTCAGCTGGAAGAATCCATAGCAATGCTTCTAGAAAATTCTCTCTGTGTGGACTGTTGTGGGCACAGCTGCTTTCCTGATGTGTCTGCTTGCCTTATCTCAAAGTTTAGCTTAAGGTCAGTCTCTTCCATTGTGTTTCATTTTAGTTTTGTTAACATTAAATGAAGTAATACATGCAAATAACAAAATGAAAATATTTGGTTTCAAAATAGTACACACTATCCCATCTTCTTCCCCAGAAAAGTTTTCTGTTAATAGTTTGTTCCTTAACCTCCCAGCCCAGATTTATTTATGTTCTTTTAAAGAAATTTTTATTAGTTATAGACATACTTAGTATGTAAACAACACATGTTGGTACCATCCTTTCCCTCATCCCTGCCCCTTTTCTGAAGAGGCCCTCATCATTGGGGATGCAGGTTATCCCCATGGGGGTGGTAACTGGGGGGCAGCAGTCAGTTATTGGGGAGAGGCAATGCCTCTGTGCATAATGTTCCAACCTCTGTTGCTCTAACAATCTTTTCACCCCCCTCTTCTGTAAAATTCTCTGAGCCATGTTGGGTGCATTTTAAGTCTACTTCAGTGATGGGCTCTTAGGAGCCTCTGGATCTTTGCTTTGGTGGGTGTTGAGTGTCCTCAGTGTCTATCTCCTTCACCCTTGTGCTGATATCAGATTCATGGAGAAAGCAGCACTCTTACTCATTTCCCTAGTTCCTCTGTAGTTTCAGCTGGGGCCGGTTGAAGTGCACTGGGTCGCTTCTCTCCTCATGTCTTGCTCCCATCTGAAAAAGAGAAGCAGATTCTGCAATGAGAGTGAAGTATGACACCATTTTGAATGGCCATGGAGGATATTACTGTGTAAGGGTACCATGATTTAGTGAGAAGACAAAGCTTGTCTGCAGGTTCTAATCTTGCTCCCTGTGTCTCATTTTCCTGATTCCTCAGGTTACCTTTGTTCATATTTCCCTTTCACAAAGCCTCCAGCTTTCTATTAATGGATAGCTCTTAATCAAATATCTTATAGATGTTCTGATAAAATATTTAGCAATCACTAAAAAAAAAAAACCTTCTGATTTGTAGAAATTGAAGATTTGATGTCATAAACATCCCACCAGAATAGATTTCAATCCAACACAGTGATGTCAGGATGTGATGTTTCTGTGTTACTAGCATTGCTTTGAATATGAGTTAGAAGTTTCTGCATTCTGGGTTTTAATAATGATGTGTTTGTCACACAGAGTCTAGAGTCAGTGTTAGCTCCTTGCCCCTTACACCAATACTCTTGTTTCCATGTGTTTTTGGCAATGTCTGCAAGAGGCTGTGCAACCTCTTGGCATCTTAGAATCTTTGTGGCAGAAGGTGTGTGAAGATTATCTAGACTTATGCTGTGTCTGATAGCTGACTTTCTTTGACATCTGGCTAAATGATCATTCTACTTATGGGGGTCCCAACCTTTCAGTCTTTGAACATATTTGTTAGAAAACACTGTCCTGTTATGAGGTGAAATTTGTGTCCGTGAATAGCCCCCACCATCTGATTCAGTACATCACCTCCACTCCCATCATTATCCCAGCTACATACCTTTATGGCATGTTTGAAAATAACTTTTGTGTTTCATGCTAAGCAGTGTCTTGATTTCTAGAATACATGCCTTTACTCAGAGGTAGTCTGTTTCTTACAGAATAGCATATTGATCTGAATAAAGCTCTCCATGGGGCCTGACAGGCCTGGAGCAGGTGGTGAGACATGAAAATTCTGAACTGCAGATACCTCATTGCTAAGTAATGTGGTTATAGTTGTGATGAGATTCTTGCTAGTCTGGTAATTTTGTTGACTGGTAGAATTTAGCACTGATGAAAACTCATTCTTTTATTTTATGCGGCTAAGTCCTATTTTCTGTACTTTGTGTAAAAGATTTTACATTGGGGAGGGAAGACAGTGAAAATCAGATTTAGATTTAAAAACTGTATATACATATGATATGAACATAAAATTGAGCCTTTAGGAGCAGGAAGGTGATCACTAGGACTAGAGAAGTGGGATAAGAAAGACCATTGGGGGGAATAAGAGCTAAGCACATGACATACATATATGAAGAAGTCTAAGTGCAACCTACCATTTTGTACAATGAATATACTCCAAAAAAGAGTACTTTAATACTTCTTTTAAAATATTTTTATTTATTTGAGAGAGAATGTCAAAGGAGGGGAGAGAGGAGAATGAGAATGAATGAATGAATATGGGCATGCCAGGGCCTCTTGCTACTGCAAATGAACCCCAGGTGCATGTACCACTTTGTGAATCTGGCTTTATTTATTTATTTATTTTGGTTTTTCAAGGTAGGGTCTCACTTTAGGCCAGGTTGACCTGGAATTCACTATGTAGTCTCAGGGTGGCCTCACACTCACGGTGATCCTCCTACCTCTGCCTCCCGAGTGCTGGGATTAAAAGTGTGCGCCTCCACAACTGGCAATCATGAGCATTTTTAAAAAAATTTTTAAATTTTTTTATTTTTGGAGAGAGACACACAGAGAGAGGGAGAGGCAGAGAGAGAACGAACTCCAGATGCGTTTGCCCCCTTGTGGGCAAGTGTGGCATTGCGGCCTTGTGTCACTGCATCTGGCTAAACGTGGGACCTGGAGATTGGAACCGGCTTTCTTAGGCTTAGCAGGCAGGCGCCTTAACTGCTAAGCCATTTCTCCAGCCCTCATGAGCATTTTTATAAATATTTTATTTATTTATTTAGTTACTATTAATTTGAGAGAGAGAAAGAGAAAGGGAGAAAGAAAGAATGGGAGTTCCAGGGCCTCCAGCCACTGCAAATGAACTCCAGATACATGCATCACCTTGTGCATCTGGTTTACATGGGTCCTAGGGAATTGAATCTGGGTCCTTTGGCTTCACAGGCAAATGCCTTAACCACTAAGCCATCTCTCCAGCCCACATCTGGCTTTATGTAGGTCCTGGGGAATTGAACCCAGGCCATCAGGCTTTGTAAGCAAGAACCTTTAACCTCTGAGCCATCTCTCCAGTCCCCTCTAACATTTCTTGATTATATAAACAGTTATGTGAAATTTCAGAATTTCTTCCCTAATTTGCTCATTCTCTTCACCCTTTATGTGAAATCAGTAATGTTCTGGTGGAACAATTTTTACTTTGCTTTTCTCATTTATTTACAACTTTTAGTTCCTTTCTCTTCTGGCTTCAGACTCGTGTGTGTGTGTGTGTGTGTGTGTGTGTGTGTGTATGCATGTGCATGCTATAGTGGGAAAAACAGAACTCTCTAAGTGTAAAAGTATTAAACTTTTGTCTTTAAGACTTGTAGGAACTTTGGTTTTTTTTTTTTTTTTTTCCCTTGCTTTTTGTGGAGCTGGATTTAAAGCCAGCCCTAAGTCCACGAGCTTTTTACTGAACATTCTTGTGTAGCTGAGGAATTGCTCACTGAGAACTTCAGTGACCACATTTAAATAAGATGATTTAATTAAATAACAAACTATCTTTGAAAATGAGTGGACTGGGAGATGGCTTAGCAGTTAAGGCACTTGCCTGTAAAGTCTAAGGACCAGGGTTTGATCCCCCAGTACACACATCCAAATGCACAAAGTGGTGCATGTATCTGGAGTTGATTTATGGTGGTTAAAAACCCTGGTGTGCCCACTTTTTTTCACTCTCTCCCTTTTTGTGCTTGCAAAATAAAATAATAATAATAAAAAAGGCCAGGTGTCATGGTGCACAGCCCAGCACATTCGGAGGCACAGAGGTAGGAGGATCTCTGTGGGTTGGAGGCCAGCCTGGAACTACAGAATGAGTTCCTGGTCAGCTTTGGCTAGAGTGAGACCCTACCTCAACAACAGTAATGAAACGAAATGAAATGAAACAAAACAAAACAAAAAATTGTGAACACTGCAATTTAACCCTTTGGACCATTCATTTTCTTGGTAGGCTGGTTTTCTGCTGCCTATTGGCTGGCCTGTTGATGGACCACTTGCTCAGCTAGGAGAATTTGTGGTGATATTAATAGTTGCATACTTGATTGTTCCTTAAAAGAACTGTCATTGTTCTGGGGGGGTGTTTTTATTATTATTATTATTTTCGGTTTTTTGAGGTAGGGTCTCACTCTGGCGCAGGCTGGCCTCAAACTCACGACAATCCTCCTACCTCTGCTTCCTGAGTGCTGGGATTAAAGGCATGTGCCACCACGCCCAGCTTGGGGGTGTGTTTTTAAAGAAGGTAGTTTAGTATATGAACTTGAAGAAGGGTTTCTACTACTATAGTATGAAGTCTTAAAGAAAAGCTCCCGTTAAGTTCTCTGCTTAGCATTGCTTCCCATTTACTAGCTGGGTGCCATCTCGCAAGCAAGTGCCTTTTACCACTTAACCATCTCTCTAGATAGACACTTCAAATTCCTCATAAGCAGGAATGAAACCTGAAAGTGTTCTATGGGGTTAATATTCTTGTTTTAGCTACATTGTTAATGGAAGTCAGTTTTTCCCAATTAGTCAGATCTAATTTTCAGTAGCATAGTATAAATTTTCAAAAGACTTAACATTTCTCATATATTTAATAGTATATTTAGTTTCTTAGATTACTGGAGGAGCTCATAAAAAGCTCTTGAACTCTAGAAATATAATTTTCATAGGAAAAACATATAAAATATTTCCTAAGGCATTATAGGACTCAATTCAATAAAAATTAGTAGCTTAAGGCAGCTAACATTTTTGCTTGATGAGACTGCCAGCATTTTTTCATTTCAATATACTGTTTCAACATATAGGAAATGTGATTTCTAGACAGGATAAAAATCATTGCACATTTATAAAGCTACTTAGGTGCATGCTGTCTGACTAGTAGTTTATAAGAGCTTGAAATGATATAAATGAGATTCTATCACTATGCGTAGAGAGGTGGACTGATTGAGCTCAAGTTTATTAAAATAGCATATATTGCAGTTTTGAAAATCATAATAATATTTGTGGCAAATCACGGTCTAAACACCCACTAAGCCAGGAAGTTCAGTGACTGGACTATGGAATCAGAAGCAGATAGCTGGAAATGCTCTTTAATCTGATTCCCAACAGGTTTGCTAGTAAGTTACATTTTCTTGTGACTTTCAACAGATTTGTCTTTGAGATAAAAGACAACAGAAGTTTTCTTGGAACATTGTTCTAACATTTGCATGTCAGACACATCCAAATTGGGTACTAGATACTTTCCAAAGAGAAAATTATTAAGATGTTTCCAAATTGAAGAACTTGGTTTCGATTGTTTTCCCCACACCGTGTCTGTCCCTCGGCTCAGCCCTGTCTCCTGTCTTTCAAACAGGTTAATTCCTTGAAGTAACTGCTTGTAATTTTAGGCTTTGGAGAAAACTTCTAAATTAGTATGAATATGTGGGTGATAATGGTCTTCACACAAAAATTATCCTTGGTTTGGTTAAATACATTGGCTGTTGAGAAAAGAGACGTCTCAAGCCACTGACGTTTTAGAAGCATGGATGGAAGGGTACCAAAAAGAAGACTGATGGGGAACGAGGAATGTGGTGTGTTAAATAACAGGATGGTTCCTGGAGCACAGTAGGTGCCATTTCTGTGGGATTCTGAGTGTGAACCATGTGGTGGTTTTAAAGGAAATACTGGAAAGTAGAGCAAGAATAAGAGCAGAAGGAGATGGGCACATTGGCCTGAAAGAAGACAAGAGCAAGCTGGCTGGCAGTGGTGATGCTCAGGAAAGCATGGTGGTTATCGATCTCCCAGTGCATGTGCGTCATTTCCACTACTGGGAAGAACATGGATCCAGGACTAAAAGTTAATAGGAAATGAAAAACAAGAGATCTCCTTCCTTTTCAAGGTTGCTTCAAATGGCTTCCTTTTGACGCTATGGGTTTTTAACCATTCGTGAGGGAGTTGAGTACTTAGGAGTATAAATCACTTCCTGCCTAGACTGCTTACTTCCACCCTGAAAGAATGTGTGACTCACAGCATTGAAACCTCTGAAAAGTTCCTTTCCAGACTTCTGTCCATTTGGAGACCATGTTAATTTCTTCAAGGTGATGCTTTCTCTTGCTTATAAGGTTTAAGGGAACCAAGTTTTATATAAATCTCTTCCCCTGCAAAGTTACTGTGTGTTAACATCTGTGTTATTTGCACAAAACTAAATATATAATCTTTGTCCTAGAGGGTTTATCATGTGTAAGAACATGGAATAATAAGGAGATGTTAGCTGTAGTAACAGAAGGAGCAGCATGGGCCCAGAAAGTCTTTGCAGAAGAGATTGAGTCTAACGCTGATACATCTGTCTGGAGGAGGATGAGAGGAGGGAAAATGATCATTGTGACTTCCTGCTAAAGGCAGTAGGCTCTTGGCATTTTGGCATCAGGCTGGAAGCAGACAACATCTAGGATAATTATTTTTCTGCAACCTTGCCATGTGGTTGCCTTTTAAAGCAATCTGCAGAGAGAAGCAACCTTGCATGCTACTTTAAATTTTGACTGGGGTTGAATGGAAATGGTTCTTTCTTTTTCTCTCTTTCTCTCTCTTTTATTCTCTATTTCTCTCTCTTTTCTCTCTCTTTTTCTCTTTTTTAGTTATTGTTTTTTCAAGGTAGGGTCTCGCTCTAGCCCAGGCTAACCTAGAATTCATTATGTAGTCACAGGCTGGCCTCAAACTCATAGTAATCCTCCTACTTCTGCCTCCCACGTGCTGGGATTAAAGGAGAGTGCCACCATGCCTGGCCCCTGGAAATGGTCATTTTTATGAGCATTTCTTGCAGAAAGGGAATGAAGGAGACAGGATCCTTGAACTCTTGGGGAAAATGCCTGCTGGCATTGAAAGGCACTTGTTTCCCAGTGGAGGCAGATGTGCTCACCAGTCCTGCCCTCAGGCACCTCTGCATATCCTGTGGCTGACCATGTTCTTTGTTCTCCACTTGGTGTGGGGAAATGTTACAAAGAGGGGTCACTCACAGCTCTGTCTCATTTTGTCCTGCATACACTACTCTTTTTGTTAGCCGTGATTGGCCACTGCAGACTAAACACTATTAAACTTCTGGGCAAAAGTGGCTTGACTGGAACTTTTTGTGATAGACAGCTGTCAGTTCAAAGCCTGTTTAGTGTCAGGATTGAAGGAAACTCTAGGGTCCATGGGAAGAATGCACAGAGGCTCCCTTCTTCAGTGCCACAGGGCAGTCAGTTTTCTCCATTTGTGGTTATATACAATACCCGGGAACTCCAGCACCTGCTTCCCAATCATATTGATGCCTGCCTTCTTCATGAAGGGAGAAATAGAGTTTTTACAGACCCAGTGGAAGAGGGCATTTACTCATTGTTACTGTTCTTTTCAGCTGTGTTGTTGGTGGGCTCAGACAGCCTTTTTATAGAGTAATAAATAGAAAAGGATTTGGCAAAACACTGACTTCATAAAGAGGTCCATTGTGTATACATGCACCTTCTGGGTTAAAACCAATTTTGTGTGTTAAACCCAACACAACCAAAGAGAAGTTCAATAACCATTTAACTACGGGTCTCAATTTCTGGTAATCTATAATCAGTTCTTTTTACTAGGCCAACACATACTGAAAATTTCAGAAATTAATCATCTGTGCATTATATAAGGAGATATGTGGGATAATGTTCCTAGAGAGTTTATAAGTCATGTAACTGTGTAGCTTTTTTTTTTTTTTAACCAGCTCACTTAGGTATTTAATATACCATTTTAACTTAGTAATTATTTTTGGTTACATATAAAACTATTACTTTCCTACTAGTATTTTCAAGATTGCTACTTAGTTTAACTTTGTATTTTAGATTTAAATTTATCATTTCAGTTTAACACTTATATAAATGGAGAAAATTACATATGCTAATAGTATACTCTACAGCAATTCAAAACACTGAAGCATAATTAAATCATGTTAAACATACTCATCCATGTAAATATTTATCATTTCTTTATGGTGCAAACCTTCCAAATCCTTTCTTTTAGGTTTTTGTAGGTTTAGTGCCTTGCTACTCTACTGTTTAGTAGCACATCATTACTTCTTATTCCAGTCTAATTATCACTTAGTAACAATAGATCAACCTTTAGCCATCCTTTTCCTCATCTCACCAGCCTCTGGTAATCACCAGTCTGCTCTCAAATGCCATAAGATTAACTTATTTAACTTTAAAAAGGCGATAGTTTCACATATTTTTCTGAATTCTTAAGCTATTTGTTTTAAAAAATATTAACTGGCAAAAGCATTTAAAATGATTTTCTGTTTTGTCGCATTTTCTTTTTTCTTTAATTTTGTCACATGTTCTAGATAATTAGCACCATTAATCTAAAGTATTTGATGGAAGAAACGTTAGTGTGCATTCCTTAAATGGAAGATTATAGTCTGCTTTGTGTAATTGTTACCTAAGGTGTGCAAATGATTTTTCCTTCTGTAACCCAGTCTGAAGGTAAAAAAGTAGCTGTTGATATATTAGAATTTTATTAAATCATGTTTTTATTTTCATTTATTTTATCATGTTTTGTGAATATGGCTTAGAAATTTGAGATGAAAGTAGACGACCCTTGGTTGAAGAGTTGGAAAAGTTGATGTTGAATTTTTATTTTTATTTATTTATTTATTAGAGAGAGAGAGAATGGGTGCACCAGGGCCCCTAGCCTCTGCAAACAAACTCCAAACATATGCACCACCTTGTGCATCTGGCTTACATGGGACCTGGAGAATCAAACCTGGGTCCTTAGACTTTGCAGGCTTGCACCTTAACTGCTAAGCCATCTCTCCAGTCCTGATGTTGAATTTTTGATTATAAGTATTTTTTTTTTTGAGATAGGGTCTCACTCTAGCCCAGGCTGACCTGAAATTCAGTGTGTAGTCTCAGGGTGGCCTTGAACTCACAGCGATCCTCCTACCTCTGCCTCCAGAGTGCTGGGATTAAAGGCATGTGCCACCATGCCTGGCGATTATTTTTTAAATCAAAGAGGTAAATAGAGCATTTGACTGAAGGACAGTAAAATATGACTTAAACAATTTTGAATGGTGCAGTGTACATATGAAGAAACATTTCAAATTGGTGGTCTTGTGTGCTGTGAATTCTGAGGAAAGAGGACTGAGCTGTGTGTCACATAATCCTGCTTTGTGTTACATAAAGAAGAAATGCCTTTTTAAAGAATTCTTGTCTCATTATTTTTAATAGTTTGTAGCTGACCTCACAGTAATTATCTTACTTGATTCTTGTAGCAACCCCGGCAGCAGATCTGGCAGGTATTAATATTGAAACTTAATACAAGAAGAGCAAGCCCCTGGGGTGATGCCATTTGCCCAGGTGGAGGTGGTGGTCTCTTTTCTTTCTCTTTGTGAGCCTGTGTTTTTGGCTGCTGCACAGAGGGATTATTAACCTTAAATGATATTTCTGAGAAAGATGGCTATTAGACCTTTTGATGCTGGACACCATTGGGTTAAGTATAATTCCTTTTAACTAATTTTACATTTAGAAGCAGTAGTCATATGAGAACATATTATTTTGGTAACTTGCATCTTGTTTTCTCCCAAACGAGAAATGTAAAGGTTATGTTAATTTTCTGCCTAGAAATGATCATTCAAGCACCTCCTTTGCTACTGTTGTTCTGCACCAGTTTTATCCTTTAAAATAGAACTATAAAGGAGGCTTAAATTGACACTTACCTCATTTGAGCTAAATTAAAATTTTTAATTATTAGAATCTAGCCAAATAAGAATTGAGGCTGTATTTCTTACAAAATTGATTTTTAATTTAATGATGTCATTACTATTTATTGGAAAACTACCTAGATAGTTATTCAGACAATTATAATTTTTTATAAATTGAGAATCTGGTCAACTTGAGGTATTGTAGAGGGCCTGTGGCTTACAAAGAAAATAATAATACATGTGTCATATAATATATTCTGTCTTTTGATTTCTTTATCATGGACTTAATTCAGACATCTATTGTCCCCTTTCCTGAACTCCCTGTCACAGATGATTATTCACACGATATGCACTGGGACACTTCTGAAATGCAGATCTTTCATGATGCTTTTTGGAAGGAGCCCAAATGGATTTCAGTGCACTGTGTTCCACTGGAAAGTGCATATTGTATTCAACTATAGGAAGTCTTGATGTCCTAAGACTTGGTCTCTTCTTGCATTGTGTCTGTCTTCTCTGCCTGGAATGTTCTCCACTCTTGTTTTCTGATGGACAAATATCTCCCGTCCATATGATCAGCTCAAATGTCAAGTTCATATGATAAGCCCTCCTTCCTTCAGATCTTTCAAGCATACCTAGTATCTCAGTTAGGACATCATATCTTGCTTTCTATGGTAATACCACATAAGTGATTATCTCAGTGATTTACTTCTGGTGCTATCTCGTCTCCATAGAACCTCATGATAGTCCATAGTTAATGTTCTTTTGTTTAAAAACTGCTTTCAAAGACTTCCATGAAGGGATGGAGAGATGGCTTAGCAGTTAAGGCACTTGCCTGCAAAGCCAAAGGATCCAGGTTCAGTTCCCCAGCACCCATATAAAACCAGATCCACAGGTGGCACATGTGTCTGAAGTTCATTTGCAGTGGCTCGAGGTCCTGGCATGCCCATTCCTCTATCTGTGCCCCCTCTCTATTTTTTTTTAAAAGAATCTACTCTATATCTACTAAATAATGGAGTTGGAGGAAATCACTTTTAAAATATATTCTTGCCTTACAATTTGACCATGTAAAACAATTTGACATATTTTAACAATGGCACAGCAAATGGTAGGTAGCTCATTTGTACACTATTCTACACGTTTCATTAATCTGGAAAAAGATAACTTAATTCTTACTTTTTGGACAAGGCATCATGTAATCTAGGCTGACCTCAGAATTGCTATACAGGTGAGGCTGGACTTGAACTTGGCTAATTCACAAATGCTGGAGTAGAAGTGTGCACCTGGGCTTGATTCTTTTTTTTCCCCCCACTGTAGTCCAGGCTGACCTGGAATTTACTACGTAGTCTTCTCAGGGGGGGCCTCGAACTCATAGCAGTCCTCCTACCTCTGCCTCCTGAGTGCTGGGATTACAGGCATGTGCCACCATACCTGGCTTGGGATTAAGATTTAATTCTATAAAATAATTGCCAAAATGCTCCAAATGGCAAATTGAATTAAAACATCTTGAAAAAATTTTCATTGAAAATGTGCGAATTTTGAAATGATTTGGGCTATTCTCTGAAAATTCTTTGAAAAAAATTTAGCTTGCATACTGTAAAAATTATATGCTTTCTCCCTAGGTTCTTAGCCCCATCCTAGAATTTGAAGTAAAAAGGAACCTATTAGTATGAAAAACAACTATACTGTCCATGGTTGAAGGTTTTTATATAAAGAACTCCCTGGAAAGATGCTAGTCAAATTTCTCTTCTGCCTGGTTCATGACATGTGAAGGTCAGACGGTAATATTTAATATAATGAATTATACAGGCTTAGAAAATTTCAGCCTGTGAAAAGCAAATCCAAGATGGTAGATGGGATTTTCACATTATTGTGAGGACAAGTTAGAAGTTGACATAGTTGGTCTCCTGGGGGTGCTTCATCTCAATGTGAAAGAACTGTATTCACCTAATTTATTTTAGCAAGGGAAAACTATTCTTTAATAAATGCTTACTTAAGGTCAAAGAAAAAAGACTGAAGGAAGTAGTATAATTTTTAGCTAGGCACAGTAGAATTTAATACACTATAAATTGGGTATTTTCTGACCTAACTTCTTTCAACAGTAGGCACTATTTCATTGGCATTCATTAAATTTACATTCTGCCTTTACTTGCCCATATTATTAGGGTTATGCACTTAAGTTCTTTGAGTAACAATAATGTGAAAGTAGCATTATGTTCATAATTTATGCAAATTTATACAGCCATTTTCTGTTGAGGTGGTATTGGTTAGGCTAGTGGAAGGAGCTCAGGACTAGCAACCAAACAGAGCTGGCTTGAATTATGGCTCAGATGTTTACTAACTTTTTGGGCTTGGTGAGAACCACAACTCAGTCTCGTTTCAGTTTCCTCATGCATAACGTAGAAGTAATATCTGCTAAGAATTAGGAGCTAGTTAACACAGTAATAGAATATAGGAAGCCTTTCAGGAAATGAGATAGAGTAAGTTGGCTGGTTCAGCACTAGATTATCATGGTCTTTAGATTCTAAGTCTTAATAAAATAATTATATGACATAGGTTTTTGAGAGTCTAACATAGGGCCTGGTACATGATAGAGTCTCAAACATTTTACAAGAAAATGTGCTGGTATAATTTTGTGCATAGAATGCTTGGTTATAGATACCATTATTGTCATAGTGGGTAAGCATAAGTTTTGGATCATTAAGGAGTAACTCCAGAGTTGAAAAGTGGCCACATGTTTTGAAATCCGGAGTAGTTCAAGACCCAGTGCTGGGCTATTTTCTCTAAAAGGCTACAGGAGAGGAGCATGCCACCTAAGGTTTTGTGTGTAGATACTGATGGGTGTGTAAGTGACAGAAATGAGTGTGGCATCAAAAGATTAAGGAAAGCCTCCTGGTGGAAGAAGAAATCTCCTTAGATGTGGGAACCTTCTAGATGTTAGGCAACTTCTGCTGAGCCAACACTCACCTTCCTGTGGCCTGGTCTCTGCTAAGCCTCAGGGCACCTGGGTTGGTCTCTCCAGAGAAGTGTGGTAGAAACTATCTTTTTTTTTTTTTTTCTTGAGGTATGGTCTCACTCTACCTCAGGCTGACCTGGAACTTACTATGTAGTCTCAGGGTGGCCTCAAACTCACCGTGATCTTCCTACCTCTGCCTCCCGAGTGCTGGGATTAAAGACGTGTGCCACCATGGCCTGGCTGTGACTAGCATGTTCTCTTTGTGGTTCAAACATACAGGGCTACCATGATTGTTCCATAATCTTTTTCTGTTTCATTAATGACAATTAAGTTTGTGTATGTTTTTGTCTCCAGATATCTTTCTTGTATTTTGTTCTTATTGAGGTTATACATGTTAATTTAAAAATGAATAAAAAAGTAAAATTGGCCTTTTTCCTACCTTGCCCATAATGCTACTGTTTTTCTATCCAGAGGAAATAATAGTAACTGTTGTCTAGGGTAAACTTTCTGGGGGTGGTTTATGCATGCAGATGGCTGTATTCTACCATTAGAGGTGGGATCTGGTTGGTGGGCACCCACTGGGATTTCCAGGTTGTTGTGACCCTAAACAAGAATTTGGGCAGAGACATGTGGATACTAACAGAGGAGGAGAGTATAAGGGGGAAAGCACTTCTGAGAAGGGAAGTGGGCCAGAGCTAAAGAAAGATTACAGGGTCAATGTCAAATGCTGTACAAAGGATTGGGCTTTTGGGTCATTTGCACATAGTGTGTACTTTTCCTGTGTTTGCTCTGTTAAATGCCAGACTTGGTACAGTAGGCTAGGGTCTATAGTCTCTCTGCCATAGGTTTTTGAGAGTCTAACATATGGCCTGGTATATGGTAGAGTCTGGCTTGTTTTTCATATACTAACTTGGGCCTCACTGTCTGTCTTCTCTTCTACCACACCATGTGCTTGATCAATTTGACTGATGGTCATTACTTTCCAACCTCACAACACAGTGATTTAAAACATAAAGTATATACAAGAATTGTTCTGAAATAGGCATCAGATTGTTTCTAGAACAATTTCTTGTATAGGAAACAAAGGAAAAAAATGTTCAAATTATTGCAGAGGTCCTGTATTCCCTGAAATCTCTAATGCTTAGACTGTTTTCTGCAAAGAAAATAATCATACATAGTTTCATGTTCTTTGTGATATGCTGAAGATATACTTCTCTTAAAATATGTTCAATGGTAAATTTTCAGTGTGATAATTTAACTTCAGTCTAGATTTTATGGTAAATTGAGTTGAACATTTTAAAGTTTTAGATCCCGCCCCCCAATGATGTCTTTTACAAAGCACATTTTTTTCCATGCTAATGAAGAGATCCTGATGAATGCTTATTATAATTAAGGAAAGACACTGTGGACTATGTCCAAACCTCAGAGGAAAAGTCTGATTTGATTCAATCTCTTTTTGACTGGATTTTGCTGTTTTCTGTCAGGGAGGTATAGGAAGCTGTACTGACTGAAGAAAGAAGTAGAGAGTTAAAATGGTTCTTTTGATTACTATGCTGGAAACCTACAATGGAATTCTGTTTACTTTGAACAGAATCATCAAACATTTTCTCTTAACTAGGCTACTTCCTAATGTTTTTGGTTTATTTTCCTTTTTAGGTTCCTGGATTTTTTTACAAACATGGTTGAATAGGGAAGAACACAATGCTTTGAATTGAAAAATGTTTTTAGTTGACTATGACTCAGAAAACTTATTCAAATAACAGGTAGATAGGGGCTGAAACCTGCCTTATTGGACTTCATTATTTTATCACTATTTTGAGGTGATGTCTCATGATGTTGCCCAGACTAGTTTCAAATTAATGGGATCAAGTGATCCTCCTGCCTCAACCTCCTGGGCTGTTGGTACTGTTTGTCATAGCGTCCAGCTTTATGGGACTTTATTATGTTGCCAGCAGCAGGCATGAAAATTGGACCTGCGTCTGTCACTAGTAGTCCTAGATAATCATGAGTATTTGTGTGTGTGTGTGGGGGGGTGTTGTTGAGGTGCTAAAGTTTAGACCCAGGACTTTGGAAATGCCAGGCAAGTGGTCTATCACTGAGCTACATCCCTAGCCCAAGTGGGAGTTTCAGATATATTTCGGAAGGTTCTGAATTTAACATTTTTAATCCCCTATACTACCAAAAAAGCATGTGGACTTTTCCTAGTTGGTTTTAAAAGGTGTAGCTCCACATTTGGGGTTATTAGCTTATTTCTCATGTGGTTTAGAATAATTTCTGATGTAGGGTAGGCAGTTTAATGAAGGCATGAGGCAGAATCTGGATAGAGTGCAATAGAAAAAGCTGGCAAGTATCCCCCCCCCGCCACCAATGAAAGGTACAAAATCCATGGTTTGTATTTATAACTGTCATTGCTACTTGGTTTTCATTTGAAGAAAACATATATAGAACTTACAGACCGAAGAAATAAGCCTCAAAGAGGACAAATAACATAGAGATACCACATAACTTTTCAGTAACAGAAGTTAAATATCTTAGATCAGAGTCCAAGCTTTACTCCTAGAGAAAAAAAAAAAAAAACCTTGTCCTTATTATTACTATCTTTTAAGTAGGCACAGGAAATGTTTGGAGGCAGTGTTATTGTCAGGAACGATAGATGGGGACAGCAAAGTAGGTGAGAAGAGACTAGCATAAGATGTGTGTGAAAGGAACTGAGAAAGGACTATATAAACTGGTAGGACTGGGTTGTAGTTTTTGTTTTAAAAATATGTACCAGGAGAATTTGTTACTTTTTCTTTGGTTCACTTTGTGAATGCTCATCCTCTTGCTTTTGCCTATTATAAGTAGCCATTCAGCAGATAGATTTCTAAATAAAAGCAACTTAATTGTTCTGAAAGTAAGATCAAAGAAGGTCTCCTGGCATATAGCCAGCAATGTCAGCAACTCTGCTGCATGAACACCCAGGCATTGGTACTCATGAGTTGGTGTGTTTTTAATTTTCTATATGGTTCAATAAAGCATATTGTGTCTACTTCATGTATATTGTTATCACAGCAAAAATACATATTTTAAGTATCTATTGCCTTAGTTCGAAGTTTATTTTAATGAGTAAAGTATAAGAGAAATGCCACTATTGGTGGAAGAATGCTAAAGAGAGAGAAAGCATTGTCAATCTGCTTCAAATGCCTGTTGGGGTGTGGGGAGATGGCTCAGTGTGAGAAGTGCTTGCCTTGCGAGCTTGAGGACCTGCATTCTATCCCTGGTACTCATGTAAAATGTGAGGTGTGGTGGTCCATGCCTATAATCACTGCTGGGGAAACATTAAAAATGGATGAACTCCTCCGGCTCACTGGCTAACCACTCAAGCTCAAGCCTAATCAGTTAGCTCCAGGCCAGTGAGAGAGACAGTCTCAGAGTGGATGACACACTTGAAGAATTACACCTGGGGTTGTGCCCTGGCCTTTACATGTCTGTGCACACATGCACCCCCCACATGCATGCTAGCACACACATCATACACATGCATGCTAACATACCTACCACATGCATGTGTGCTGACAATACCACACACATGCAGAAAATGTCTTTTGGCCTCTTTTAGTGTATTTATTACATACATAATCACTTGTTCTATTCTGAGCATTTCACAGTGTTTCAGTTCTCTGTTAACAGAGGGGTTAATTTAGAAAGATGAGCAGATAGAGCTCATTTATCCTGAAAACTTGGGTATTTTCTAATTAAACACTGGATGATCAGTGAGCTTTCATTGGCTTACTAAATCATATTTTTCCCCCATCTTAGTGACACGGTTAAAATTGGAAACATCCACTATGTCTGAATAAGGGCATGATCCATAGACTTGGGCTTGAACTTACTTTCAGTTTTGTTACATGAGGACATGAATAGGTTAACTAGAAACTATGATGTCTACTTATTAGCCATTTAGTAAATTTAGCAAGATTGTTTCTAAGTTGGCAAACTTCTTTCTTCCACAGAGGTGATGTTGATCCCTATAAAAATCTAACACAAGTAATTGTCAGAAATCAGAGGCAAAACCCACATGGTACAAACAACAGAAACCAGAACTCATTAATGTGATGAAGATACTTGTGAACTCAGCAGTGCACGTGATACCACGTTATCTGAAATCTTCCTAGGGGAATTTGATCAGCAATCTTGATGTCTAGTTGGACACCTCAAATTCAAAGTGGCTGAGACTGAATTTACCACCCCTCCCCCAACAAATCTACTCTTCCTCCTCTCTCAGTAAGCAGTGATCATAGTGTTAAACCAGTCTTTTAAGAACTGCTCTTGTGCTGGGGAGATGGTTCTGTTGGTAAAGTGCTTTCCTCACAAGTATGAGGACTTGAGTTCTCTCCCCGGAACCTGTGTAAAAGTGCTGGATGGCATGTGCTTGTAATCCCAGTATTAGGAAGGCAAAGACAGGATCCCCGGGGCTTGCTGGTCAGCCAGTCTAGCCTTATTGGCAAGCTCCAGATCCTGTATCAAAAACAAAATAAAAAAAACAGTGGACGATGTTCCAGGATGATACCTGAGGTTGTCATCTGGTCTCCACATATGTGTTCACACACGTGCACCACCCCCATGCAATACACACAGTGAAACTGTACTAGACAGCCCCTCCCTGTCACCGGTAATTCCTTCACATAGTGCAAGTTCCGTGCAGTCCCCGCCTACATTTCTCTCATTGCTCCTCTTTTTTTTTTCCACTTTCTTCTGAGACTACTTTAGCTTTTCTAGCCAGTGTCTTTTCTTGGGTGATGGTCTCAGCCAGCAGACTTATTTCTCCCCAGTCTCTCTCCTCCAGCCCATTTGCCACACTGTAGCCAGAGTGTTTCCTCTAAGATGGGATCCACTCAGTCTTTAAGACCCCAGTGGCCGACAGGACCTTGCAGAGGCCCTAATGAGTCCTCCCAGGACCATTCTTTCCCTTGTCTTCCCCTTCTGTGGCCCATCAGTCATAGGACACTATCTTCTCTCTTATTTCCATTCTTCATCCTCTGGGCCTTTACCTTTATACCAAATGTCTCTTCAGTCTCCTCGACCTTCAATTCTCAGCTGAGACATCTTGCTTCCCAAAGCTCAAGTTCACCAACTTCTGTAGAAATCTGGATTCTGTAGAATTTAGCACTTGAAGAAAAACGATACTTAAAACACTTTCTTCTTATCACAGGATGGTCTGTCTGTTCCATTAGGCTGGGTTAACTGAAGGAAAAGATTCTCGGGGTTGCTATTTTATGTCAAGTGTGTAGCCCAAAGCATGCTGTTTTGTTTTTTTACTTTTTTTTTTTTTTTTTTTTTTTTTTTTTTTTACATTTTATTTATCAAGCAGAAACTTTGTATGGACACATCATATGTTGGTACCATCATTCCCCTCTTCCCTGCACCCACTCCTTTGAGGGCCCTCCTTAGCAGGATTGCTAGTGTTCACCATGGTGTTCACTCAGTCATTGTGGGGGTGTTTTCATTTTTTGGAAAATCTTACATCACTACAAGTATATTCTTATGGTGGCAAAAGGAAAGGAATTTAGAAAACATGAACAGTAGAGCACAGAGGGCTCAGTGGTCTGTGTCTGAATGTGAGGGGGGTCTATGGGATGATTCTGGGGAAAGAGAGGATTTTGTTTTAAGCAATGCATCATTGTTCATTCTTTTCATAACAGTTTTCAGTGGCATGGAGACTATGTGTCTTAACAATAGATTTTAGAAACCACAAGCTATACATTAGAGAGTTCTAATATTCAGCCTAACTACTTCTCTGTGCTATACTGTAAACTCATTTCTGATCTTTCTTAGGTGAAATCAAGAGCCCTATCCACTTATGTTATTACCAAAATTTCCTTTGATACCCAAGTTTTCCCTCATTTCACATCAATCTGGTTTTTGAGTCTTAAAAAAATATTTTTATTTATTGATAAAGAGAGAGAGAAAGAGGCAGAGAATGAATGAATATGGGAGCACCAGGGTGTCTAGCCATGGCAAACAAACTCCAGATGCAGGTGCCACTTGTGCATCTGGCTTTATGTTGGTACTGGAGAATCAAACCCAGGCTGTCAGGCTGTGCAATCAAGTGCCTTTAACTGCTGAGCCATCTTTTCAACTCCAAGTTTTCTAATCTTTAAATTTTTTATTGCTAGTATTTGGACCTTCCTGAGCATGCCACCTTGTATTAGTCAGGGTGAATTATATTATTTAGAATTAGATAGAATTATATTAAAGAGGAATTTATTGGATTAGCTTATGGCAGTCCAATAGCTGTTGCAGGCCTGGGAATCAAGGAACCCAGTAGCTGCTCAGTCTACTAGGCTGGATGCCTCAGCTGTCCCAATCCAGCACTGAAGGCCTGGAGGTGTCCTGGGGAGCTGCTGGTCTTCAGTCCATGCTGGAAGGCAGCAAGCAGCTCCAGCAGCCAAGTTGGAAGGAAGGGCGCTCTTTTCACCCAGAGCTTCATTATATAAAATCCCCCTCTGAGAGGGGCTGCCCACTCTGGGGGAAGGGCTCACCTAGGGGGAAGGACTTCCTCCTTCGCTTAATCCTTCCTGGAAATAACCTCAGAGACCCACCTGAAAGGGATGTCTGAGGATTACTAAACAGATCAGGTTGGCCACACCTTAACCATCACACACCCTTCTCATCATAAACAGAGATAACCAAAACAAGATTAGAATTGAACATAGAGAAAGGACTACTTAAGAGTCTTTTTATATTCTTATGCAGCATATCTCCAGCATAGTGTAGAGGACTTAGTAGTTTGTGACTTAAAAAATACTGCTCTTAGTCTGAAAAGTAGATGGACAAACTGTTAAAAAATCATTCTTTTTAATAAAGTAAATTTGTGCATATGGTTTAAAATTTTTCCTGTGGTTGATGGAGATGTCAAGATGTGTAACTTATTTCAGTGTTTTCTCTAGGTTATGACCCTTTTGTCAAAGAAACTCCAGTGAAAGTGATATGCATTTTGCAAAAGGGCTGACATTCACTTTTTGAAATTAATAACTTTGTTGATAAGTTGAGAGGCATTTTGATAAACTTTCAGGCCTGTGATGGTTATAAATATTTGTTATGTTGACTCTAATCTTTGCTTTAAAATCCATAAACTTGGTAATAGCTGAGAATGGAGAATTTATATGTTAGTGCATACTAGTATCCTATCTTCAGGTCTTTATATATGTGTGATTATATGAGCATGAGAGTGGACAGACACCTGGAAACTTTTAGAGTCTTTCAGAGGGAACAAAAGCGAACTCAAGGGAAGAAGGATAGGAATGGTCATAGAATTTAAGTGATATTAAGTCAAAGTGGGGCTACTGGGAGTGGGAGTGCATAAGTAGGGATTAGTAAAGGAGAGGGAGAGAAGGAAGAGGGGTCAATTGAAACTATGTACATGTAAAAAAAAACCCAAATCATTCAAAATTCAAGAAAATAATAAATTTCTGGAAATGTAAACCAAAGAAATCAAGTTCATGCTGACCACAAAACAGATTATGTTACCATGTATTCATGCGTGTGCATGCACCCCTTGCTGAGGACTTAAGCAAGGACCTTGCACATGTTAAGGAAGTGCTCTATCTCTGAGCTTCCTGTCAGCCGTACCCCTTGTTATTACATTAACCAAGAGTAAGTAGCAGAGTAGGTAAAGAATAGCATGAGACATGGTCTCCTTGCTCCCCCATAGGGACTGACTGAAGCCTTTATGCCACACAGTGACTATCATAAGAACTGAGGAGGGCCACTAGGGTGACAGGAGCTGGGGCAAGGGAAAATGCCACATATAGCTGTGAAGATGGAAATATAATTCCTTATCTTGTCAAAACTTCATCACTTGACTCAGAAGGCACTATGGTGCTGAGAAGACGAGAGAGAGGAGTGCTCATCACTGAAACATCTCTAACACACCTTCCAAGGCTCAGGGTCCATTGCGGAAGAGGTGATGGAAAGAATATAAGAGCCAAAGAAGGGTAGGGCTCCTTACAATGTGCTCCTCCAGACACAAAATGGCCTCACAGTACCTGAAACTATCTACAGAAGGCCATCATAATTAAAAGAGAGACTGCTTGAGAAGTGGAGGGGATATGATGGAGAGTGGAGTTTCAAAGGGGAAAGTGGGGGAGGTAGGGAAGTACCATGGGATATTGTCTACAATTAAGGAAGTTGTCAATAAAAAATAAATACATAAATTAAAATAATAAAAGAAATAGACCTAAAATGAACCCAACATGGCTGAGGGAAACTCTCAGAAGAGGGGGCAAATAGATTGTTAGAGCCATGAGTTGGGTCATTTTACACAGAGTCATTGCATAAATGATGGCTACCCACATAGGGTAACAATGGTACCATCATGGCTATATATATACATAACTAATAAAAATATATTTAAAAAATTATCACTTACGGGTGTATAAGTACTTACAACAAGTATGAGGATGTGTCACATGTTTAATTTTGTTCTTTTGGTAATCTTAACTCCATTTCTGGGGCATCCAAAAGTGCAAGTGACAGTATGCTGCTGTAATTGAACACAGCATTCTTATTGCACCACAACCAGGACAGTGCCATTCATTATTAAAATTAATCAACCTAACCTTTAGGCTGTATGTATTAAATGAAAATAAACATTTAGGAAAGGAAAATATTAGCCACTGGGCAGAATTACTGTTCTCATCTACAACTTTTTTTTTTTTTTTTTTTTTTTTGGTCACCATGGCAATGAAACCCCATTTTTCTAGTAATCAGGAAATATCAACAGTATATTTGGAATAAACAGATGACAATTTGCAGCAGAAGACATTTTAAATGAAAAATTTCTGAAGAGCTAGTGGCTTCTTTCTCAAGGACAAATGTGTTTTAATATCTAAAATCTCTTTCTCATTTGGAAGTAGTTTTGATTTCTCTTCACAGTCACTGTATTGAACCTGCTTGCCCATGGGTAATGAAGCTCCATAAAGATAGTGTGCACCTACCTTGTGGAAATTACTGTTCTAGAAGAGGGGGATGTTACATGGAAGAAGTGAGTTTCTGCCCTCAAGACATTAGCCAAGAAAGTGAAACATAAAGGAGCAGGTATATTTGAAGAGCTTGTGTGGAGGTTCAAAGGTATACTCAGACTGTTGACCAAAAGAATGGTCTTCCTCTGCCGTGGAGACCATGCTCCTGATCAAGGCTCACTCAGCTTCTGGAAGGTGTACGTGGAGCCATGAGGGAAGGAGACAATGCCTAGCTTCCTAGATCAGCCCATTCATCCCTGGCAATCAGCTAGATGTCATGAAATAGCTTGGCAAACTTTCAAATCATATGAAAATGTAGTGTGTAAAGTTTTACTACTAATAAAGTATTAAGTATCACATAAAAGTAAGATAAAAACATAAATAGAATTCAAAACTGATAGGCCATCATGACCTTTCACTGGAAAGTTCAGGAAGGTGTCTTGGAAAGGATAGTAATTGGGCCAGATTTGAGATTAGAAATTCAATAATTTGAGATGGAAAGGATCTTTCAGATGGAAACAGCAAATGCTTAACATTATATTTTAGAGGCAGGAATTGAATAATTGTTTTGGGATCATAGCATAGTGGTAAAGAGCATAACTTGAGAGGTATGTTATATGGATTCTAGTCTTGGTACCAATACTAGTGTCATTATTGTTAACACTTTAGGGTATTGTACAATATTAAGGCAAAAAAGTAATAACTTTGTTTTGTCATGAACTTAATAGAATGATAGCTAATAGGTATTGTGGTGGTTTGAATGTAAATGTATGTCCCCCATAGCCTCAGGGATTTATAAATTTATTTTAAAAATATTTTATTTATTTATTTATTTGAGATACAGAACGAGGCAGATAGAGAGAAAGATAATGGGTGCACTAGGGCCCTTATCCACTGTAAATGAACTCCAGATACATGTGCCCTTTTGTGCATCTGTCTTATGTGGGTATTGGGGGAATCAAACCTCAGTCCTTAGGCTCTGCAGGCAAGTGCATAACTGCTAATCCACCTCTCCAGTCCTCAGGGATTTTTGACTAAGGTTCAGCTTCCTACTTAGTTTCTAGCAGCCTGCTAAGGAGGTGTCACTGGGGACAGATCTTTCAGTTCCGCCGTAAGGTGTGTAAAGACTCAGTTTGACCTCTGGCTGTTTGGTGTTGATTTTTCTCACTCTGCAATGGATGTATGCTGAAGTGAGCCAGCTTCTTCCACCATGATGAAGCTTCCCCTGGAATCTGTAACCATGAAATAAACCCTTTTCCCCATAAGCTGCTTCTGGTCAGGCGTTTGTTCCAGCAATGAGAAAAGTAACTACAATAGGCATTGGGCACTTACTTAACAGAACAGGCACTGTTTTAAGATTTATTTTATTTTATTTTCTCAAACTAGTTGTAAGAGGTTAGTATCTTGATTTCCATTTTATAGATGATAAAGCAGAGGGTGCAAATAAACTAATGAACTCACAGATGTTCAAATACTGAATATAATGGCTGTAGAACTCATGAGATGGACTAGGGCCATATTGTATATAGGTCATGAAAAGATTATAAAGATGAATAGGGTATAGTTAGTAGAAAAACATTTTGAATTCAGCATAAAGACTAATATTGTCAAACTTTTGGGGAGTTTTAGCTGGAAAGTGTCAAGTATGGATGAGTTAGGGTATAAGCTGGAGGCTGCGAGCTATGGCTACTGTAGTTGCTTGGCTGTGAAATAAAATTCTGAGGTAGGTGTGGGTAGAAATCATGGGATGGGAGGGCTGGTAAGGAAAATTTGGTTTCTACTTAGTTAAGGGAGAGAAGGCATCAATAATGATGTATAGGTGTTTTCTGAGGTTAACAATGACCTCACTGACAGGTGATCAATCTGTTCTCATGTTTCATTTCCTAATACATATCAGTTTCCAATATCCTTCTTTGCAATCCTCTCTTCTCCTTTATGTTGGTGACCCCTGCTTGCAGCTTGGTTCTGCTCTTCTCTGACTCCTCCTTCAGTATTTTTTCCTGAAGTGTATGTTCTCCATTTTCTCAATCTGTGATACATTCCTTTTACTTTCACATGGCCACATTAAAAAAATATCTGGTTTGGTTTCCTGAGGTAGGTCTCACAACTGTAGTCCAGCTGGCTTGGAACTCATTATGTAGCTCAGGTTGGCTTTGAACTTATATTTGCTTCTGGCTTCGCCGCACCCCCCCCCCAACCCCCTGAGCAAAGGCCATGATTACAGGCATGAGTAACCATACTTTGCCCATGACTTCATGGACTGGATAAACTCTATTAACTGGAGGCTGTGTAACCTCACAGAAGGAGACAGAGCTGTGCCTGCAGCCCTGCCATGCCACATAAGTTTTGGGATGCCTGTCTCTCTGATGTCAGTTTGCTCAAGTATAAATGAGAACAATAGACTTAATAGAAACATCCTTTCTAAGGAAAAGGATCCAAACCGAAGTCCTTTGACAAGTTTCATTTGCTCCTTTTGTTTTGTATCCTCCTATCCAAATATTTCCTTTTAGTTCAAATTAGTTCCTTAACGGGAACTCTTCCTGCACTAATAGAAGTAGTCTTGTTTTATATTTTTTGCTTGCCAGATGTGAAACTGTATATTATCATCTTTCTCAGATAAATAGCACAGTGATTGTCTTTCTGTTTTAAACATGGAATGAGTTAATACTCTAAAAATATATAAGTTATGAACTACAAAGAGATGTAATAATAAACTGGTTTTATGTGAAATGATCTTCAGACTTGGGGTGAAAATTTATCTTCAGATTGGACTCTAAAGTGTAGACTGAAGACAAGCCGAAGGAGCATGATATATGAAATGTAAAATTTTCCAAACCCCTTGCATATCTAGAAATTTTATTTGTACAGATGTTAAGAATGATATAATGATTGATCTTTTATGTAGCAATTAGAGTAGGAATTTCATTTGATTATACCGATACTATTGAGAAAAAAATTCTTAGCAAAATACTGACTCACACTGAATGCTATGAACTAATTTTTTGTAGGTGAGCTGAGAGAAATTTCTTCAACAGAACTGGTCAGTGTGGTAGCTATGTTTTATTAAGGATTTGACAATTATCCATATTAGACCTTCTCCTGATTCATTTCTCTTTCTTGGACTCTATCAAAGTTTCTCAATTGCAATTTTTAAAATACTTTAAAAATATTTTTATTTCTTTATGTGAGAGAGAGAAAAAGAGAGAATGAGAATGGGTGCACTAGGGCCTCCTGCCACTGCAAACAAACTTCAGACACATGCGCTACCTTGTGCATCTGGCTTATGTGGGTCCTGGGGAATTGAACCTGGGTCCTTTGGCTTTGCAGGCAAGTGCCTTAACCACTAAGCCATCTCTCAAGCCCAATTTTTAATTTTTAAAAAATTTTATATGCAAAGAGAGAGAAAGAGAGGAGAGGAAAGACAGAGAATGGGCATGCTAAGGTCTCTAGCCACTGCAAACGAACACCAGACACATGTGCCCCTATGTATCTGGCTTATGTGAGTCCTGGGGAATTGTACCTGGGTCCTTTGGTTTTGCAGGCAAATGCCTTAACTGCTAAGCCATCTCTCCAGCCCGACAAATATTTAAATACATTTATTTATGAATTTTGAAACCAACAGGTGCAATGATGTTACTAAGTATGTACATATGTAATATACATGAAATATATACCCACAGTGTGATGGTTAAATCTAGGTAATTAATATATATATTACCTCACATAATTATCATTTGGTGGTGAGAACACTTAACATCCACTCTCTGATCTCAGATATTAGAGTACTGAGAGGATTTGATCCAGTATAATAATTGTGCTTACAGAGGGAGAAACTGAGGACTAGAGATATAAAGGAACGTTCCCAGATTCTTAATCATTATACTGATAAATCAGAGGTAAAAACTGGGCCTTTTGAAGTTCTGGAATTTTTTTTTTATTTGACATAAAAGCTCTCAGAACATTAGCATTTATTTCAGCCTTAAAGGTTTAGAAATGAGGCTTTTGGGAAATTAGAAAAACATCAGTAGTAGAACTCAGAATTAAAACTTTGCTAATCACCATCCATATTTGTTCTACCTATTCCATATTTCTTTCAAGACCACAAAAATTTTATCAGTGCTCAAATGTTCCAGTAGAAGGGATCCTCAGGAGTATGCACCCCGCTGGTCCCTTGTGCACTTGAGTCCCACTGGGGAGCGCAAGTTTTGGTTTGAGAGGATACCTCCAAGTTTGCTTATGGCCAAGTGAGCTACTATTTTTCGTGGTGAAGTTTTTTTTTCTGAAGAAAGTTAATTTTACTGTCTATACATGTTCTAAATGAAAATACCTAACCATTTCATTATTAAACAAGATTTATAGAAATCCTCCTTTCTAAAAGGCTTACGTTCATGTGCAAAAGGGTGACATTAGCATTGAGGTAAAGGTGATGTGAGAACAAGGGGTGCTGTCTTTAAGCCCCAGTTACGAATTCAGGGCCTTTTATAAAAACTCCTGTGACACAACTAAGTCAGAGAACAGAGAACAGAGCAGAAGAATGTGAAACTTTACTGTGTCCTAGGTCCTAAGTCAGTTGTTTTAGGAGTGTGACGGAGTATTGATGGTGAGGTAAAAACATATGCAAAAAATAACTGTTTCACTTTCCTGAGGGTTTTAAGGGTGGATTTATTTCCTGTTGTGGCTTAGATTTTTCATCAGCTTCTCACCTTCCTTCTAATGTAGGAGAACGATTGAGAAATGAAAAGAGCTTTATGAAAGAGCAGAGTGTATGAAGATAGTAAGAGGTTGGTTGAATGAATGAGCAGTGGTTCTCATTTGAGAGGAGCTCTCATGTAGTGGAGACGAGGCAAGGGCTTCCACTCGAAGTTCCTCAGGTAGTCTTCCCAACCTCAGTGGCAGTTACTTCACATAGAAGAGAGCCCCTATGTAAATGCCCAATGTGAGGGAGCCCATCCTTTCCATTGAAGGGATTGTCTTCATTAAAACATTGAGAGCCAGGGAGAGTGTATTAACTCTCTTCCTGAATGTCTTCAAGCTGGAGCATAGACTCAGGCTGCAACCTCCACCATTAGTTCTCCCCATTCAGAGGCCTCAGGGATAGATTGGAACTATGCCACCAACTCTGTTGGGTCTTAAGTTAGCTACCTGGATCTTGGGAATTTGTAGCCTCCACAATTCTATCATTTTATATATATATATATATATATATATATATATATATATATATATATATATATATATACATACACACACATATAATCACATTGGTACCACTCTGGCTTAGAGAAGCAAAATGTTAAAGATAGTGTTCTGAATTGCTTTTAGGTCCGTTCAGTGTGTTCTCTAATCAGATTTGGTTTAAAGATGATGTTGATGCTATCTCCAGTACTAAAGAGAAGGCACAAGGAATCTCTGCACGAAGTGTTTCAAATGCCTGTGCTTCCGACCCTTGCTATACCACCTTCTTCCTCCTCTTTTAGACCAGTGGCCTCATTTTGACTTTCTTCAGAACAGTTGACAGAGGAAGCATAGACTGGGCCTGCTTTATAGGTTCTACAGTATAATCAGGCATCACCTGAAATGGGACAGCTGTAGCTCTTTAGTCCCTTCCTGGGTTATCCTTAAAGGATATGGGCAAAGGACAATCCTCCCAGGCAGAACTTTGAGCATTGCAATTGTCTTGGAAGGAGAAATGGCCCAATGTGATTATATATATATATTCATGAGCTGTAGCAATAGTTTGGGTAGATGGTTAGGGACTTAGAAAGAACACAACTGAAAAAGTTGTCACAAGAGAATGTGGGAAGAGACATGTATATGCATAGACCTCTGTGGGAGAGATACACGAAGACATTTGTTCTTGATGTGAGTGCTTATTAAAGAGTGATCTTAGTAGAGGACAATTTGAATAATCAACTGGTAGGATAATGACGTTTGTAGATACCAGTCATCCTTTTCCCATAGTTTTCATGTTATTCCCCAAGATACTTATAAGCAAAGAAGCCACAGTGACAAGAGTAGGGGTTGTGCTTGAGCTCAGCAACATAAATCATTGCTGACTGCCCAACCAATTGGCAGCAGAGACCCACCCCGAGTTCCTGATGAGTCTCATTCCCTGGGTGTTGCCGACTCCTGATGGCAGATTGATTCCTTTGGGTTGCTTCTGTCATGGAAGGTGCAACATTTTGTTCTTATTGTAATTGGCATTTACCCTGGTATGGGTTTGCCTTCCCAACATGCAATGCTTCTGTTCTGCTAAATGGCTGTCTATGGACTTACAGAAGGCTTTATCTGTCATCATGGTATTGACGTGGCATTGCTTCAGGTCAAGGGACTGACTTCCCAGCCAAGACGTGCAGCAGAATGCCCATGTTCATGGAGTTCGGTACTCTTACATACGGAAGCGGCTGGCTTGATAGAATAGTAGAAAGGCATTTTAAAAACCTAGTTATAGTGCCAGCTAAGTGTCCATATTTTGCAAGGCAGGGCAGGGTAATAAAAACTCTGAGGCATTCACTATCTGGTATTGTTGTTCCCAGAGCCAGAATAAATGGATTTGATAATCAAGGGTCAAAAATGGTATCAATACCACCATTACTGCTAGTGACCTGCTAACAAAATTTTTGCATCCTGTTCTCATGACCTTATGTCCTGCTAACCTCGAGGCCTTTGTTCTAAGGGGAGGAATGTTTCAATCAGGAAGTACAACAATGATTCCATTGAGCTGGAAGTTAACTGCTGCTGGACCATGATGGATTCCTCATGCCTCTGAGTCAATAGGCAAAGAAGGCACTTACTGTGCTGACTGGGATGTAGCTCAAGGCTAGTAAGGGAAAATTGGACTATGCTAGTCCACAATGTCTGGAATACAGGAGGAGCCTTAGGGTATCTTTTAGTATTAGCATGTCCTGTGATTAAGGCCATTGGAAAACTGTAACAACTCAATCCAGGCAGGGTGACTAAGAGCCCAGACCATTCTGGAATGAAGGGTTGGCTCACTTTAACAAGCAGAAAGCACAATTAACTAATGTGGTTGCTGAAGTAAAGAAAATATAGAATGGATAATGGAAGAAAACAATAATAAATGCTCAGTTATGATCACTTGACTATAGAAATAAGGATTATAATTGTCATGACTATTTCCTTTTTATTTCTTCATGAATAGATTATATGCATGTGTGCTTGTATATATATGTAGGTAGATTAACCAATTTCTCTGAAAATGTCTTATCATGTAAGATTTAATTACTTTGTATTATAATATTAGATATCAAATTTATACCATAGCATTTCAGTTATTGGATATCAATAGGATTTAAACATGCCTCAAGGACTTTACTTCTTCTAGAGAAAGGGCTGATGTGTTTTGTTTATATTTGTGTTTTGTTTACATGCAGGATATATATCATATTGGGTGGAATTACAATCTTGCTGTTATCTTTATTTGGAGATTATGTTTTAAGAAGATGGGTATGGGTTAACAAGACTGCATTTATGGTGGCTAATTTTGTATGCCTGTTTGACTAGACTTGGCTACAGGGTGCCCAGATACTTGATTAAACATTATTATAGGTGTGTCTATAAGGGTGTTTGAGGAAAATATTAACATTTACATTGATAGGTTAAATATCACACTTGGACAAACCTCTTCCCATCCACTGAAAGGGCAAATATGGTAAAAAAAAAAAAAAAGGCAGAGTAAGGGTGAGTTCTTTCTTTGAATGTCTTCAAGCTGGGAGCATAGTTCTTTTTCTTTTTTCCTGCTGGTGTGATTGTTTTTTAGGTCTTTGGACTAATCACTGGCTCTTTAGGTTTCCAGCTTGCTGACTCAATCTTGGGACTTGAGACTTTTTGACTTCAAAAGTTATATAAGCCAATTACTTATAATTAGTCTCGTTATCTCTAGATATGCATACACACATATATACACAATACATTGTGTGTGTGTTTATATCTTCTATTGGTTCTATTTTTCTGGCAAGCTTTGGCTAATACCAATGACTAACAGTTTTACCTTCCTTAAAGTAATGTTGTACTAAAGATTTCATAATGTCTTAACTTTTACAAAATGCATATTCATGATTATTTCCTATTTGATAGCATAATTATCAGTAGCCATTATTTGGTTGTGTAGGAAAAGTAATATATCTGGAAAATTTAAATTACTTGCCTAGGGCATGGAACTCATACCAGCATGGAGCCTGGAATCCAGGCTTGAAACTCCTAAGCCCTAACTCTTTCCATTATATCTTACCCTGTCCTACTGATTGTCTATCTCCAGAAAAAAAAAAATAGGGATTTTGATCCCTACCCATTTACCTAGCCCAAGTAGCCCATCAGGGCTGCAGTATTTTCTCAGAAACATTGTTTTCTCTTGACAAATTAGAACATTTGAAGCAAATTGGGGTGAATGAACAAACGTTATGAATTATAGGCTGAAAGTAAATATAGCTTCAAAAATTGTTTAATTAGCTGAGTATGATGGCACATGCCTTTAATCCCAGCATTTGGGAGGCAGAGGTAGATGGGTCACTCTGAGTTCGAGGCCACCCTGAGACTACATAGTGAATTCCAGGTCAGCCTGGACTAGAGTGAAATGCTACTTCAACCCCTCCCTCCCCGCCAAAAATGGTTTAATATACACACAGCAATCCAAATTATTTGCTCACAATTATTTTTTGATACAGGAAAAGTAGAAACCTCATTAGACCTGTTTTTTTTTTTTTTTTTCTAAATTAGGTTTTATTTATTTTGGTGGGGGGCAGATACAGAGAACTGGTATGCCAGGGCCTTTATCCATTGCAAATGAATTCCAGATGCATGTGCCACCATGTACATCTGGCTTATGTGGGTATTGGGGGGATGAAACCTAGGTTCTAAGGCTTTTCAGGTAAGCCCCTTACCCATTGAGCCATCTCTGTAGCCCTCATTAAGCCTGTTTTAATGAATAGATAAGATTTAACAGTAATTAATGTTCCATTCTACTTAAAGTCCTGGAAATCTCAAGCAGGCCATTAATATTTACTGTAGTAGCTTTTATTTTTAGAAGATACTCTAATATATGCAGAGAGGAAGTTAAGTCTCATCTTAATCAAAACTTGCAAAATAAAAATTATGATAATTTGCTTCTTTGTATATAACTTTTTTGTTTATTTTTTCCTTTTAGATTTTAAAATTGATTTTGGCTGAGAGAGTAGGATAAGGCTTTCATCATCAAGCATATCATCTGTGTTGGGCCGAGGTAGACAAGACCTAATTCATTAATGCACTCATTATGCAGGAAATGCACTGTGCTCCGGGGAAAGTGAAGATAGTGGGATGTTATGATGACATAGATCTTGGCTGATAGTTACTTATGCTTTATTAGGAGTTAGCACATGCAATTAATTACAATGTGGGATGACCGCTCTCTTCTATACTACAAAAATCCCTAACAGAGTGCTATAAGCATTGGGAGAAAAGAGTTGTTACTTAAGACTTGGAAAACCTCCGGAGAGGAGTCAGTATGTGAGCTGGGTGCTTAACAGCCGAGGCTAGATTTGAACAAAAGAAGATATGCAATGAATATTTCTACCATATATAAGAATAGTCCTTACATAATGTCCAGCACTGTATACTGATTGTGTGTAACTCACATAGTTGTCTGTAAGCCACTGGCTGCCCTATCTTTCCATTTGCCTAGGAGCTGACTTGAGCAGTGCTTTCTCACTTATCAAAGACCTTTAAAATACTTAGTTTCTTTGCATTCATCTTCTCATAAACATTGACCATAGGTTTTGTCTGAAAACATGGTGCAGCTGCTGGGTGGCTATTTCACCCATCCCCTTACTAATCAGCTGTTCCCCAGAGAGCAGGGTTGATGCCTAACCAACAGATGATCTTCACAGGGAATGAGGGGAGGGCAGCTTGGCAGCTGGCAGGTGACTCGTGCTCTGGCTTGGCTCGGCCACACTGTGTGGGTGGAGATGGATGGATGCTTCTTAGAAGCTGATAATTTGTGTGGGAGTGGGGTAGTTCTGGAATTCTTTGCCCATGGAGGCAAGCAATACAGTACTACTCTAGGTCATGTGCTTCACTGTTGCTGATTCAGTGAGCAGCTGGGGCAGCAAACTTGTCCAGCACAAGTGCCCAGATAGCCAGTGAAGATTTCAGCCTGCATGTCGAATCAATATGTCTTCTGGACACACTTGACATGCTTGAATCCATACATATATATATATATATATATATATGTTACTGATGGAGATGATAACGTAATATGAAAAGGGTTATTTATCTCTCTGGCCTCAAATTTCAAGGGTCTGTGAACAATGAAACATTTCAAATCATCCTGACAAAGGACTAGAGAAGAATACTTGAAATCCTAATAGTACTTTTATATAGGGATGTGCAGAAGGTTAGACAATACCACAGGTTGTCCAGTCTGTGGAACAAAGTGGGTTTTGTCAGGTCTTTTCCATTTTCTCCAGCATTTGAGTCTGTTGATTGTGTCTCCTGCATATTTCTTCTCTTGGTTCTCTTCTTTCTGTGATGTCTTCCACTGGACCATTCCTTTCTTCTGCTGGATAAAAGAGCCCCATGATGGGCTGGAGAGATTTCTGAGTGGTTAAAAGTGCTTGCCTGCAAAACCAAAGGACCCATGTTCAACTCCTCAGGAACCATGTAAGCCAGATGCACAGGGTGGCACATACATCTGGAGTTTTATTGAGGTGGCTAGAGGCCCTGGCATGCCCATTCTCTCTCTCTCTCATCTGCTTCTCTCACCTGCCTCTTTTCTTTCTCCAATGTAAAAAAAAAAAAAAAAAAAATTAAAAAGGGAAAAAGAACCTCATGATTTTTTACTTAAATCTTTTCTATTATGTCTTTGTATTTTTTCTCTTGATGCCATCTGTTCAGATATATTCCCAACCTAAGTGATCTTTTGAGTTGAAGTCCCATATTCTTAGGGACCTGGTGGTTGGTTATTCCACATGGGATACTTTAGTGTCATCCTCCACTTAGCATCTGCAAGATCAATTTCATATGCTTGGTCTTTTCCTCTGTTATCTGACCATTGGTGTTTGGTACTCACACCATCCAGGCCATCCTTTACTCAAATTCTTGCATTCATTAGTATTAGTAGCCCTGTAGTTGTAACTAAGACATTTCATATAAGCCATAGTTCAGGCTCAAATCACCATCTATAGATGAGTATGTTTGACAGTCATTAACCTGGCTTTGATACTCTGTTTTTCTGATTAATAATATTGACTTCTTGGGCTGGAGAGAGGGCTTAGCGGTTAAGGCGCTTGCCTGCAAAACCGAAGGACCTCGGTTCGAATCCCCAGTACCCACGTAAGCCATATGCACAAGGTGGCATATGCATCTGGAGTTCGTTTGCAGTGTCTGGAAGCCCTGGTGTGCCCATTCTCTACCCACTCACTCTGCCTCTTTCCCTCTCCCAAATAAATAATAAAATATTAAAAAAAGAAGATTGACTTCTTTCCTGTCATCGTTTCTTACCTGACATTTAAACCCTTGTGTGACTGGACTCCTTTCCAATTTTCCAAGCTTTTTTTTTTTTTTTTCCTTTGGTTTTTTTGAGGTAGGGTCTCACTCTGGCCCAGGCTGACCTGGAATTAACTATGTAGTCTCAGGGTGGCCTTAAACTCATGGTGATCCTCCTACCTCTGCCTCCTGAGTGCTGGGATTAAAGGGGTGCGCCACCACGCCTGGCTAAATTTTCCAAGCTTTTAATTCCTCATTACTTCCCCTGTACTGTATGTTCTAATAGTTCTGAAACTCACAAAGATCAAACCTTAATTTGGGTCTTTGATCATTTTCACCTTTATTTCATTAACATCTTTCAGAATCATATTCTGGTCCAGGTCTACCTATCTAGAAACAAGTTTTTAATTAGCTGAACCTTTAAGACACCTTTTAGTGGAAGCTGTTACACCAGCCTTGCATTCCATTGCTTATCTGCACTTTCCATCTATACTTCTTGAAGGTAGGACTCATGTTTGGTTTCATTTTTCTATCCCTCACAAACCGTGGAACAAGTGCCTACTCCTAGGTGATTTTAACATGAATGAGTTATCTCAGTAAGTTCCACAGACAGTATAGATAGCAGAAAAGGATAGCATAGTAGTGCCCATTTTATAGAAGATTTTAAATAGAAAATAGATAATTGTAAAATGCATGTGAAGTTTTAATTTTTTTAGATTATTCTACAAATCAAAGTATTTTGATTCAGCTGTACAATATAGATGTACTAACTGATATAAACTTAACAGGAAAGTTCATGAGTGAGATCTCACATCATTCTGAAACAAGAATGCCTTCTAATAAAATGTGTTACTCACCTATTACTGATTAGAGTGCCATTTACTCTTCTCACGTTGGTTGAATATCTAGCAATAAGAATCTCCTTCATGTTAATGAAAACTATTTAGTCTTTAGAATTTATTCTTATAATGGGTGACCTTAGGGGTAGTGTCTATTTTCATGTTTCAAGAATGATTGTATGCTACTTTGGGTGCTCTATTTCTGTCAACCTCCTTATTTTTTGGTATTATTTATGCTTTTCTAGCAGAAGACTTTTTGATATTTATTTCAAAAACACTAGCAGAAAATCTATTAAAAAGCTGTAGATGGCTTCAGCTTCTGCATACCTTTTCCCCCATGGGTAAGGCCCCTCTGACCCTCCTCCAGCTTGACTAACCTTGCCCCTGACCCAGGGATTAGTCCAGATCATACTGTAGAAACATTCTAGTCCACAGTCCTTGTGTCATTCTTGCTGAGGACTTTCGTCTAAAGTCATATCAGCTAAAGCTGTGCTGCTTCTGTGTCAGAGCTTTGTCTTTTTAAAAAGATTTTATCCTACTTTGTAGGTTGGTAACTTTCATTGACAGCTTGTTTCACTGAGACTGTATTTGCAGCCATCACCATTCTCTAGTTCTGTAGTCTGTGAACTGAGGTCAATTAGCACAGTCTGCTCTGAGTGAATTTGTGTAGTACTTGAGATCCTAGGACTAGCCTAGTCCTTGAATTACAGAGACATCTGTCTTGTTGACTGAGTTCCCACTGGGACTGCTCCCTTTCTTTTTTTCTCCCATTGCCACATTCCATGCATGCTGTAAGACACCTCTGTCAGGTTGGGCCTCTGCAGTTGCTGGCTACTCTGGATTGTCTTTTCAATGGACATTTAAAAAAATTACTATTTATTTATTTATTTATGAGGGAGAATGAGAGTATATGGGTGTGCCAGGGTCTCTAACCACTGCAAATAATTCCAGATGTCTGTGCTACCATGTGCATCTGGCTTACATGGGTACTAAGGAATCAAACTTAGGTCATTAGGCTTTGCACTTAACTGCTAAGCCATCTCTCCAGCCCTCAAATGATATTTTGATTCCCCAAATAAACTTTCTTTCCAAATCTTCATCCCAATCAACCAGAACTCCAGAGTTCTAGCTCTTACCTGAGGGCCATGTTTCTTCTGACCCTGTGGGTTCTTATGTTTGGCCATAGTCTATGATGATCACAGGTCCTGGTTCACTCAGTTCAAGTTCTTCACCAGCTGAGCCTGGTGTGATTCATAATAGAGCTCCTGTCACTCTTAAAATGATCTGGATGGGGATCACAAATGACATAATATGGTCACCTAACCTCTTTCTGACATGTGATAGAACTCAATTCTCCAGTTTTGTCTTACCTGTATGAATGATTATAACATACTGAGAAACAAGGAGATTGAGTTTTTTTTTTTAATCCAGTAGCACAAGGTAGATAGCTAAGTTCATTAAGTGATGTTGATCTTATGACTATTTGAATAGAGATGATAAAAATATAAATAGAGGGCTAGAGATAATGGCTTAGTGGTCAAGGCACCTGCCTACCAAGCCTAAAAATGCACATTCTAATCTCCAGGTCCCACATTTAGCCAGACACAAAAGTGATGCAAGCCTGCGCACGTGTCCGGAGTTTGTTCACAGAGGCTGAGAGGCCACTGGCATGCCCATTCTCTCTCTCTCTGCTTCTTTCTCTCTGTCTCTCAAATAATAAAAAAAATTAAAAAATATAGATACATCAGATGGCATAATCAAGACAAAAGTTTTTCTCAAGGTTCACAAACACTTACTATGTGTCTATGTTATCATAGGCCTGAGATTTTGTGGAAAGCCCATTTTCTCATTTTTTTCTTCCTGCCCTTCATCAAATATTCTTTGAAGCAACTCACTGCTAGACAATTTTGAGTGTTTGCAATTTAAATGCCATAGAAACTCTTCTGGGGACCACATTGTCAACATGGCTGGTACTGGATCACTCTAAGGAGAAAGATGACACTTCAAAGAATGTAACATCTTGGGGTATGGTTTAATGAGCCAATTGTCTAGGTCCTGGTAATTACTCTCAGGGCTACTGTTGCACATTCAGGCTTACATGGCTTGGATTGCAGAGACTTCAACTTTTTTTTTTTTAATCACTTTGCAAAGTTCCTTAAGATTGTTGTCAACAACTACAAAGGAAGAGGGGAGAGAGGAATATTGTCAGTGTGTTTAAATGCAGCACAGACTGGAAGGCCTGCAGGTGACACAGTTCTTGTCAGATACATTCTGTTATGGAAAATATTGGTCGGCTTCCTTAGTATTTCAATGGATACTAAGATACTAAAAGAAGGGAAAAAAGTAATCCACAGTGGCAACAGTGTGCTTCCCATTAACGACACTGGGAACTAGGTGTCCATTTGGGAGGTATTTTCCATAATGAGGAAAAATTCTGCTGTTGGCTTTCTTCTTATATTTTGTTGCTTATCGTAGAACGGGTGAAGAGAGTGATAGTTGTTCACTAGTGTAAGATCAACACAGGTGGTTGGTGATGAGCCTAGGGTGGCTGTTTGTGGGGTCTGAGAATCCCTTCTGTAGAAAAGAACCTGTGTTTACTATACTGTTTGAATCTTTGTTGCTTAAATGAAGTGCCTCTGTCAATTTCTTATTTCATTGTGTATGAAAAGAGAAACTCAGCTAAAAAGTCAATAAAGAAAATAGATGTAAAAGAATCTGTTGAAGAACATAGGTTTTATGGCATTTAGTTATTTATTTAGTTATTTATTTTTATTTAGAGAGAAAGAGGTAGAGAGAGAGAGAGAAGAATAGGTGCGCCAGGGCATCCAGCCACTGCAAATGAACTCTAGAGCATGAGCCCCTTGTGCATTTGGCTTACATGGGTCCTGGAGATTCGAACCGGGATCCTTTGCCATTGCAGGCAAATGCTGTAACCACTAAGCCATCTCTCCAGCCTCAGGTTTTATGGTTTTATAGGTACAGAAGGGTCACCAAGAGGACTTATCCTCCTATTTTCCATTAGGACCACCATTCCCTCAACAGGAAAAAGGGAATCTATGTCAGATTTAAAGATTTTAGAGTAGATATTCCATCCCAATATTAAACAACTTCACTTTTGAGAAATCTTCCTTAGATCTTAGCTTAAGTTCTTCATCTTTGGTTTAAGGCTGTTCCCTTTGGTTCTGCCCTCGTCATAGATAGAGAACAGCTGGTCACTGGACTAACTGATCAAATACCTTAAGAATGTGATTAAATCATCCATCAGTCTTCCTTTTACCAGGCAGAATAATCCCAGCTTTAATCTTTACCAATAGATATTACTTTCCAACCCTTTAATCAGTGCAGTGGCTCATCTCCACTTTTCTAGAGTAAAATTTGAACCTTCTAAATTGGGCACAGGTTTAAAAAAAATCCTGATTTTGGAATATAGAATGGCTATTGGGTCCTTCCAAACCCTTGTACTGAAGCTGCCTGAGAGGCTCCTTTCCTCTCTGAGGCCAGGCCGGTTGGCACCTTTGCCTTCCAAGATCCCAGAACAATTTCTTCCAGATATATTGATGGCATGAGGATTCGTGAGCTCAGAAAGAGGATGGCTCAGTTTTTAGGTGTTACTCATTTAGCTCCTATTTTCTTTTGCCTCTTATGTGGTGAATGTTTGTTTACTTATCAACAAATCGACTAGTTTCAGGAATATTTTAAGTTGGATACTTCTCTCAAGAAATTAAAGTTTTTAAAGATATTGAAAGTTACTTAGAAAAAGCTTTTCTGTAATTTAGTAAAAGAAGTATAAGGAAGATACAGGTCAGATGGAACAAAGTTGTAGTTATGTTGGGGAATAAGTCTAGAGGTACAATGTAGCATTTGAGGACTTAAGTAAATAATAACATAGGATAGAGACTGGAAATTTTCTACAAGAGTAGCTTTTAGTTCTTACCACATATGCACAGACACACAAAAAAAACTTCAGCTGGGCGTGGTGGTGCACACCTTTAATCCCAGCACTTGGGAGGCAAAGGTAGGAGAATTGCTGTGAGTTTGAGGCCACCCTGATACTACATAGTGAATTTTAGGTCAGCCTAGGCTAGAGCAAGACCCTACCTCAAACAAACAAACAAACAAACAAACAAACAAACCCAAAAAACAAAACAAAAAAACCCTTCAAATATTGATATTAATTGGCTTATTGTCTATTTATGTTAGAATCATTGTGTAGTTTAAATATACACAATACAATGATCTAAAAATATACATACATTTGATTAGTTAAAAATGAGTTACTATGGGCTGGAGAGCTGGCTTAGTGGTTAAGGTGTCTACCTGTGAAGCCTAAGGACCCAGATTCAATTTGCCAGTACCCACAAAAGCCAGAGGCACATAGTGGTACATGCATCTGGAGTTCATTTGCAGTGGCTGGAGGCCCTCACACACCCATTCTCTCTTGCTCTTTATCTGCCACTTTCTCTCAAATAAGTAAATAAAAACAAAAATATTTAAAAATGAGTTATTCTGCATTGAAAACATCTGAGACTCTAGAATGTATTAAGAGAACATTACTGGGATAAAATGTTAGTGACTTCTTACTTTCATAAAAATGTTAGTCTATAAATGTTAAATAATGTCAGTATTAAGGTACCTTTTACATAGAGTTTTAAAAGTTATTTCAGATGAGAGAGTCATCTAACAGATTATGACTTCTGGTCTCTTGGAATTATGCTGTAAGTCTTGTTCAATCTCCATATTGTGAACTCTAATGTTCATTAATCTCTCAGACCATAAAACTACTATTCCTAACTTGACTTTCAACTTCAACCCCCTCACCTCTTCAAAAACTTTGACAAATTGTGGGTTAGTGGGGTGTATGTGTGTTTATAGGAAGCTGTGAAAGAGAGTGCCTATGTGTTAAGGCCATTCATTATTGCAGTGTTACTGTTTGCTTTTGAATAAATGAGGCTAGGTACTTTCAAGCAGGATAGGCTGCTATAATACATGCTTGTTTGCTTGTTAAATGATGTGAGTAGAGGAAAATTGTGAAACAACAGCTATTGGAGTCTTTTCAGGAAAAACTGGATGATAAGCTTACAAGTGTGTGCAAAGCAAGCAATATTCTGCTTCATAAAGGCTTGTGACATTGATGTCAGAGGTGGACAGTGTGGCCTGTGTGAAAGGCAAAGCCCATGAATTATCTTGTACACCCAAGGCCCTTGATTTTAGCCTTCAGCTCCCACTGCAATTTTGACACAACATAAAGATGCAAAGATGCAAGGTGGAAAAAAGTCAAAATGTGATATGGTCCCCTTCTGTCAACATTTTTTTTAAATCTCAGTGTAATAAAAGGGTATTATACTTGCAATGAAAAAGAGTTACGAACACATCAGGAATCTGTAGAAATGAATTAAAGTCATGAAGGTGGTTGGCTGCGGGTGAGACTGGGGTTATTAGGTTCCACTAACTCGACTTCAACAACAAATTCTAAATGCTTCCTGTGCTATAAATTAGAAACTACTTGTTTTTAATTAAGACCATCTGTATGCTGAAACAATCTTGGAGGCTAGAGTGGCAAGGGGGAAACTGGGGTGTCCACTAGACTTGGGTATTCTCCCCTCCAAGTACCAACCAGGCCTGACTCTGCTTAGCTTCTGAGATTAGAAGCGATTGGGTACTTGGCCAATTAGACTCACTTATTCTTCAAGCCTTTTTTTTGGGGGGGGGCTAGGCAAATGTTTCATAGGTTTGAGTTAGTGCATGACCTGTTTCCTTGAAAGGCCTCCCATTAAGTGCATAACAAGTGATGTAATGATGACACGTTCAGAAACCATCCAGAAAATAAGATCACTCTCCCTCATATATATTTTGCTTAATAGAATTTTTATCCATAGGTCTTGATTATTAAAGCAAAGTGTGTATTATTTTAGATTGTCCAAAGGAGGTGAAAGTGATGAGATATAGCACACTACAAAATACAAACCACACTCACATCATTTTGGAAAGAAAGAGGACATTCAAAGGCAAGGCAAGAACTGTTGAAAAAGTTACAAAGAATTCCCTTCAGAGCAGAGCAGGAATGTCTGATGCTATTGAAAATTATGAATTTGTAGACTCAGTGTGATAACTGTATAGCTCAAACTTTAAAGCATATAGGTAAAAATAAAAGTTAAAAAACAACAACAAACTTTTGGTTCCAGAAAACTCTTCCTTTCTTTGGACACTATATTCTTGTATTGACAGACTAGTACGATGAACATTAAGGTCATGAGCTGGAATTTTAAAAGTAAGTGCAGGAGGCATTGGTTAGTGATCTGGAAGAATTAATCTCAATTCAAATGAGCCAAGTAATAACAAACTGACTTTAGGAAAAGCAAGAAAATACTCTCCAGGAATTATTTGCTGTTTGAGAAAATGTTTTCACTTTAATATGGTATAAAAAGATGTGCAAGCGATCACAGGAATAGCAATTTTATTTAATGGTTTATCAAAACATTGGAAGATAGCTTACTATATTATCTCATTTTATTCTTGAAGTGATCTCACAAGGAAATAGAGATACTAAATAATTAGCTTAAGTAGTAACATCAGGTTTGAACTTAGATCTTTATGTCTGTGGAGTCTGGCCATAACTCTGACATCAAGGTGCCTTAGATCATAAGAAGCAAAGTATTGCCATACCACTGGCTGACAGATGTGAGTGGACTTTGGTATGGAATTTAAACAATGGAGAAAAATCCTTGAGACCAAGGTGAAGGGTGGGGTTGGAAGTCAATCTCAAGATGTTGGCCTGGCAATGACATGCAAAAGCTGGGGGGTTTTAACAGATATTATTGAGGAGACATGTGTTCCTGAGAGTTGAAAAAGGCTCCATTATTCTTTTGTAACAATGATTGGATGGTCTTAAGAGTAAGTGATTCAGATATTAGTATGAAACCACTTCCTTCCAGTGCATATTCTGAATATTAATATTAGTGGAAAATTTCCAATTTTGCCCTGAAAACTTAAGGGTGGCTATTGTGTTTATTCATATAATCTTAGTGTTCATAGTGTCTTGGTTGAAAGTTTATGCCCTTATAAATTTTGCATTTGAAAAGTTCAGTCTGGCTAGACATGGTGACGCAAACCTTTAATCTCAGCATTTGGGAGGCAGAGGTAGGAGGATCGCTGTGAGTTCAAGGCCAGTTTGAGACTACACAGTGAATTCCAGATCAGCTTGGGCTAGAGTGAAACTTTACTCCTCCCCACACACACACACACAAAAAAAAAACAAAACAAAACCGCAAAGCTCAGTCTGAGTGGAACTTAATTCACCCCCCAAACGTATTGTGCTCGGAAGGAGAATTTTTCAAAATACTCCTGTGTATTAGATGTTTATTCTCCTTTGCTCTGGGATGAGTGGCTCTTGCTGTCTGGTTCCCTACTTGTGCCATTTATTTGAGCAGTCATGTCTCAGCACTTAACTTTTTGTAAGGCTCAGATCACATTAGAAATGTTTTATATTTCCTTTCTTGTTACTCATGAGGAAACAAACTACTACCTTTGGGATAATAGCTAGTGTTTTTAGGAAAGAGGATTTATTGCAAGTGCTATCTCACAGATGGAACCAAACAACTCAGATCACATTCAGGTTTCCCCCCACGTCCTGTTGACCAACTTGTAGTGAAATTGCTTGGTACTTTTTTTTTCTTTATCAGATATAATTTTACATGTGTGTAAAAACATTTGAAATTTTCTTTGTTTTCAGTGACTGTTTTACATAATTTTATTTTATTTATTTATTTATTTATTTTTTGAGGTAGGGTCTCACTGCAGCCCAGCTGACCTGTAATACACTTGGTATTCTCAGGGTGGCCTTTAACTCACAGTGACCTCCTACCTCTGCCTCCCGAGTGCTGGGATTAAAGGTGTGTGCCACCATGCCTGGCTTATTTTACATAATTTTAAATGATATAGAAATATCTTTAGAAAATTTTCCTTGTAGATTTTTTTTTTTAATTAAAGTGAGACACATAGAGCTGCTGGTTAACTTCCCTATCAATTCCTGTTGAGATCAAAGTATAATAAAAAGGATTCATTTTAGCATGGTTTATAAATAGTATTTAGAAAACCTAAATCATTAGAGACAAAGATTAAATCAAAGAGTGTTCTCAAAACCAGTACAATAATTTCAAAGTTTTATGGGACCATAAATAACAAGACATTTCTAGAAGTTAATCATCTGGAGGAGACTTGGAATGAAAGTGCCGAGTTCAGATCATATTAACTCGTTCAATATAAACAGTATTTAGCAGTCAGCTTTATCTGTGCCAGGCTTACTGAGTGAACATAATTTATTCATTTCTTAAAGTATTGTAAGAGGGAAGTGGCCATTTGCGGCTGTACCCACAAGTTTTATGAGAGCTTTTAAGAATGAGCTGGAGAAGTTACAGGTGTTTAGGGAATGCCTTTGGGTTTCATCCAATGTGGGACTATGACCCAAGAATTCAAAATAGCTCTCAAAGAAAAACAAAACTCACTCTTACTTTCTTATCAATATTTCTTGCTTCATTCAGCAGATGTATTGTTGAAAATTTGTATGTAACACCATATTTTATAAATGGATGATAGAATTTCTTAAGTGATGGTATGAAAGTAAAGTTTTTTTTTTTTTTTTTTTTTAAATTTGAGAGAGACAGAGAGAATGGGCACGCCAGGGCCTCTCAGACACTGAACGAACTTCAGACGCGTGCACCCCCTTGTGCGCATGTGCGACATTTCACATTTACGTCACTTTTGTATCTGGCTAAATGTGGGACCTGGAGATTTTAACGGGCATTCTTAGGCTTCTCAGGCAGGCGCCTTAACCGCTAAGCCATCTCTCCAGCCCAAAAGTGAATATTTTTTTAAAATAAAATGTTTCTCCAAAATCATATTTTACAGAACCTAGGTTTTTTTTTGTCTTGGTGATTTTTGAGGTGTCATTATTTAATAAGAGGGATGCAACATCAATTTTATAACTGGATGTATATTCATACAATCTAATTGAAAAAAACAAATGAAATAGCTACAATGTGCAATAAGTACACAAACAACCATTGTGACATATCAAACAACTGCCTGAGCTGCTTTATTGTGGTGTGAAGAGATATGGACCAATCTACACTATGGGTAGGGTTACATGTAGCACTAGCTGCTAGTATGTGCACATTTGAAGGTTATACTTAGAAATAACTTTATTATCCATAAATAATATCTTTGCTATGGAGGAAATTATACCTGAATCCAACTGCAAAAATCTGTATCATACAAGAGGTGGCACTTAGACCTAATTGCCCAATGTATACCATCAGTCAGGTTTCATTTGTATCTTGCTGTTTGTTCTGTCACTTCACTGATCAGTTCCATACTCCTGGTCATATCCTTAGTTTAGAAGTTGGCTAATGATTGGGCAGATTTCCAGGTCAATAAGGAATGAGGCATCGGGCCACTTCTAGTCTTTTCTGGCTATATACACTGGCTTGCGCACACAGGTGGCCATTGACATCCTCAGAAAAGTATTGTAGCCTTTGATACTTAGTTTAAATGTCTCAAGTCAATAAGCCCCCACTTAGGTGACAGGCTCTGTGTGTGTATTTTGTTTGTATCTTACAACTCTGTCTTAACCCTTGCCTTTTGCTCATGAATTGCCTCAAGGTTAGTCAGACTCAAGAGACTGGGCTACTTTAGGTCTTCCCTGAGTACATACATGGGCTTGCACTATCAGGTGGCCATCCATACCTGGATATTTAATCAGATTTTCTTCTTAATTTTTGTTACCCTCTCGCTTGTCCCTACATGGGGAAGTGAGTTCAGATCCCCAGAATCCATGTAACATTGGATGTGGTAGTGCATATCTACAATTCTAGTGCACCTATGGTGAGAAGGGATGCAAAGACAAGAGAATCAACAGCTTGCAGGCCAGCTAGTCTGGTATAAGCATCATTGAGCAATAAGAGACCCTGCCTTCAACATGGTAGAAGGCAGAAGGCAGAAGGCTAGGACTAGCATCCTATTATTATTCAGACCTCCACACATGAACCATAACATGTGTGCCCCTTTCTCTTTCTCATGCGCGCACGCGCGCGCACGCACACACACACCATCAAGAACCCATCCTGGGTCTAGGGCTTTTCTTATCTAGTGATCTCTGAATCAGGTCAGCAGAAGACACTCCTGAGGACAGACCTTTCTCAGGGAGTTGCCAGGTGGGTCAAAGAGGACAAGACCCTGGGGTGGGAGGGCTGAACCTGTTCCTATTTGCCTGGCTTGCTGAGTTTCACAGCTTCTGGGTTTCAAGGTTCTGACAAAGCTGGACTCTTCTAAACCCCACAAAACCTGTTATTCTTATACAAATAATTGTTTTTTCTTGAGCAAACAACCCTCAGATGTTAACAGCCATTGTACAGTTACTAGAATTCTCAAAAAAGAGTTGACCTTGATGAATTCTGTGAATGTTCTTATTCCCTTTGGGGGATGTAAACTTAAAAATATTCTGAACTTTATTCTTGAAGTCTTCTCTGATGTCTTTATTTCAAATCAGGTACTATTTGCTGTATAGTTAATGAAATGGCTACCACTTGGACACTGGTGCTGTTTCCTGGTTTTCTTCAAAGTTAGGACGAGGAGAGGAGAGGGAGGGAGAAAAAGGGTAGGGAAGGAAGTGGGGAGAGAGAGAAGGAAAGGGAGAGGGAGAAACAGCTTGTCTTTATAGAAACCCTGAGCAAACCAAATTGACCTAGACTTACCCTTTGCTGAAACTAGTGTTAATTAATTATTGGCAAAGGAGAGGAAAGTTTCATAGCTGGCTTCATTTAAACAGACTTACTTCTGGAAATAAACTTTAGATAAGGTAAATGCACAACCTTAAAGTAGAAAATGTTCAGAAGACTGGACAAGACAATTGAGAGTCTTCCTCAAGGAACATTATTTGTTCTTGTGTTGATTGGTATTTAGGCAAAGATGCATTTTGATGTGGGAAGAATGCTACTTGAAATAATTGAACTTGCCCATATAGGTTTCTACCCATTAAACTTGCCCATATATTCTACCTGTTGGTTTTTTGGCGATGCTGTCAGCTTAGATTTGGGTCTTCAATAATGTGGGCATTGCAAACAAGTTGATATGTAATAAACAGGTAGGACATTGGGATATATTTGAAATTGAGTGCACTGTTTGGTTTGGAAGCAGCAGCTATGATTTGTAAAGCATGAAATTATTCTGTCGCTAGAAAATAGGCACATGACTGCACCTATCAAGTGGTGTTAAGTATACCACATTGCATATTTTGGATTTTGGCCCCTGGAAGCTTATAATAATTACCAACTGCAGAACCTTGCAGAGTGAATAACAGCACTTTATACACTTTCTATAATGTCAGATGGCTCATTTAGTAGTTGTTCTTTATAACCTCCCTGAAAAGTGGAGCAGTATCGTGATAATCATACTTGTCTCCTACATGATTAATAAGTTGAATCTGAAGAATATAAATCAATATAACTAAAGGTCACATACATCACATATGTTTTAATGAGGTTTTAGAATCTGCTTTTTAAGTACTTATTCAGCACTAATGCAATGAACTTCTATAAGCAAATGGAAGTAAACTGGATTGCTCCCAATAGTTGGGAAAAAGAAAAAAAAAACAAGCTCTACATAGTCTTTCAAGATCTCTGTTTCCTGATGCTCATATGGTGAGCTAGTTTTGTTTTAATTAACCAGTATGCATATGGCAAGTTTTAACAGAGAGAAACCCAAGTGTAACTAATATTTAAGGACAAAAGGAATGAGAGACAGGGAGAATTTATTTATTTAGCAGCCTTAAAATACAATTGGTAAGTATAAGTAATACATGTAGTTGATTATACAAGTTAATTTAAGAGTGATTATATTTTCATTAGGCAGCACATTCCTTTACCCTGCTAAGTGAGTTGAAATGGTATCTAGATGATTGGCAAAAAAAAGCTCTAGCAATTAAAGGAACAAAAACAACTTTAATTCCTTAATGTCTGAATATACAGGTGATAATCATATTTGGGAGGAAGAAGCAAAAAAGGAAAAATTCATTTCATTTCAAAGTTAACATTTGGTCTGATTCCAACATATTGGACTTCCTCTTTTCCATGGGAGTATAGCAATTATCACTTTTTAATGTGGCATTGAGATTGAAGAACACTCTTGTGAAGTGCATCAAACATTCTTGAACTGTTTTCAGAACATTCTTTTCATGGAACTGTGGAGCCAGCTGCTCTTCTGCCCTAGTCAGTTAGCGTTTTGTGATGCTTTAAAGAATGTGTGTATAATAAAACAAAATCTCAGACATTGATCCAGTTGCAGCTATTTTAAGGAGGTGATTATAGCAAAATGAGACACTGATTTATAATGTACTGCTCCTTCTGGTCTAGACCAAATTGCATGGCTTGTCACAGAAGTGACTTATGCATATTTCAGAGAGAGAAAAAAATCTATGAATGTAACTTCAGGATGGATAATAGACTTTCTCTTGGTGTGTGTGCTAAGAGAATGCAGACCTATCAGTTATTGTGAGAAAAAATCATTGATGTGGTTTCGTAGCTGCCCAAGTGCATTGAAATGATGACATAGCTATTAGCAAATTCAGTATGAAAATACTCCTGTTAAAGACAATCTTTTAAATATATATTTTTAAAATTTATTTATTTGAGAGTGAGAATGAGGCAGAGAGGGAGAGAGAGGAAGAGAATGGGCACACCAGGACCTCCTGTCACTGCAAACGAACTCTAGATGCATGCGCCCCCTGGTGCATCTGGCTTATGTAGGTCTTGGAGAATCGAACCAGGATCCTTTGGCTTTGTAGGCAAATGCCTTAACCGCTAAGCCTTCTCTCCAGTCCCCAAAGACAAATTTTTATTGACATTACATATTCAAAGAGTAAAACAAAATTTTAGCCAAAATGTATAGGATTGTGGCTTAGCACCAGTACTTTCTGAGGCATTATGTGAACCATATTGTAATTTTTATTATCTGAAGTAGTAATATTTATCACTATTTTTAACCCAGCATATTAGAAAACTGGATTATATGATATATTCTCAATACATTGTACCAAAGACCCAGAGGGAAAATTGTTGATATGTTAGCTCCCTCGTGCATTCTGTAGTTCTACTGACAAAGCATTGATGCTCATGGCAAAGAAATACTGTTTTTGCTCACTCACTTACTCTGAAAATTGATTGTATGTAACACTGGGTGACTTTTGAAATCAGCAGAAGTTATATCTGGATTTTTGATGACATCTAGGCACCATAAGAAACTAAGATGATAGCTATAGTATTGTTTGACATTATTAAGTGCCAAAGAACTATCATATGCTCAGAAGTTTTTGTCAGGTACTGTTTATTGTTAGATCTGTTTTTTGACACTGTCTTTTGTGTAAGGGCTTAATTTCCTTACTTTACACATAAGAAATGAAGCTCAGCAAGTTTCTGACTTGAGAGCTGAGTTAGAGTCAGAGCTGTTTGAATTGCAACCCAAGTTTTCCCCTTCTTCCATGTTGCTCTTTGCAATAAAGACACTTTTCTCCCAAGCAGCACTCAAAAACAGATTTAGAAAATCTCAGTTTGATCAGGACAAAGTTTTTCTTAGGTTGAGTTATATTGCTCATCCAAATGGACTGCTTTTATCACATCTCTGATCACACACTTCATACCAGATAGAAAGAGCCACTGTTCTGCAGTTGTCTTTCCTGGATTTCTCTGTGAATTTTTGTCTTCTTTGATATATAATATCACATAGCCCAAGTAAGAATGTGGTGCAGCTTGAGATTAGTGTAAGATGAGCTGGTAGTCACTAAAAATCTTATTGTAAAATGTTGAGATTGAACTAAGTCAAATTTAAATCTTAGGATTTCTTCACTGTCGAATTTTAAAGTGCAGAGAATAGGTTTCCCTATGACATGAGATCTGACTTTGAGTATTCAGTAGGTTTGAAATATTAGAATGTAATCAGCATTTATGCCATAATTTAATTGAGTATCTCTTGGTCATTAATGAATTTACTGATAACCTAAATTTTTAAAAAGATTTATTTATTTTATTTATTTGAAAGAGAGAGAAAGAGGGAGAGAATGGGCATGCTAGGGCCTCTAGCTGCTGCAAACAAACTCCAGGCACATTCACCACTTTGTGCTTCTGGTTTACGTGGGTACTGGAGATTTGAACCTGGGTCCTTGGGCTTTGCAGGCAAACATCATAACTGCTAAGCCATCTTTCCAGCCCTGCTACCTTCAATTTTGATCATCATTTTTGGGTTTGTATCTTATTTCTGTTTCCCACTTCCACTTCTCTGTGCTACTGCTTTAGGGAGTCTGAATGGACTTTCCCCTATTTTGTTTTACTTGATTAATTGCTTTTAAAATAGGATCTTTGATAGGCATTCTGACATTAGCATAGAAACTCCCCCTTTGACAATTTAAACAGCCCTCATGTGACTATTAATATATCATTGATACATCTTACAGCATTCTGGGACACTTTAACATTTCCAACACTGAATACATATGCTCTAACTAAAGTCACATTGGAAATTTTTATTTATTTATTTATCTTATTTTATATTTATTTATTTGGTTTTCCAAGGTAGGGTCTTACTCTAGCTCAGGCTGACCTGGAATTCACTATGTAGTCTCAGGGTGGCCTTGAATTCATGGTGATCCTCTTACCTCTGCCTCCTGAGTGCTGGGATTAAAGGTGTGCACCACCACACCTGTCTCATTGGAAAATTTTAATGGAATATAATAACTGGTGATTGTTGTGAGGCAGAAGGAGATAGTAGTTACTAAAATGCTATACATTACACAGTTACGGTATGATAATACATTCCGTTGCAGCATTATATCATGAAAAAGGACCTTAGGTAATGCTGATTGATGTGTACCAAATCTAACTTTGATGGTGATTGATGACAGAAGAACAGTTGTTCCTCACTCTGATTCATTGCAAGCAGGAGGACTGAAAGCACAGACTTATTTGTAGCCCCCAAATCTACACTTAGAGCACTTTCAACAGCCATTCACTGACATGTGCAAAATGGTGGAAAATTTGAGTTATATAATGCTTCAACAAGACAATTCTGCTTTCTTGGTTCAATTCTTATATTGTAAACAGTGTCCTATTTGAAATCTATTGAGTACCATTTTTTTAAAAATGTGGTTACTGTTGTTGGTTTTGATGTGTGTATGGCTTTAGGCTCAGTGCTGACATGCTGTTCAGTGTTCTAAGTGCAAGAAGGCTATGATAAACCTTACAAAGAAGGTCCATGCATTAGGTAAACTTTGTTTAAGCATGGATCAAATCGCACTGCTGATGGCAAGTTCAATGTTAACAAATCAACCATGTATGTTAACAGATCAACCATGTATGTTATATAAAGTGTCTTTAAATAGAAACTTACATAAAGCAAGGCTGTGTATTGGAACAGTAGATGAATATGTGGCCGAAGGCTTTCAGGAACCACATCCATTATTTCCCCTGGCAAGAGTGGTTCTGAATTTGTGAGCTTGGTATTTGTGGCAGCTTTATAAACCATGGCTTCTGCAAATAACAAGAATCAACTGTCGATAGGGCCACAACAAAAATCTTCCAAAATGGTCAGAATTTCCAATTCACCTATTTAGGAATTCAATTTTCATTAGGGAAGGAATTTTACTTGATATATTAAAGTCTCTTGTATATTTTGGTTCATTCTCACTTGTGAATTTTAGTACTTCTTTGGGCCTATCCTGTAAGTTACTGTATAATTGTTCAAGAATGAATGGTTAGACAGTTGGGCTTTTAAAAAGATTTTGTACAAAGGATATTGCAAGGAATCCTAAGATAAACCATTTCCTGCATCTTAGCAATCATAGCCACTGAGATTTCAGGAATTCCATGGCACACTAGAACTTTAGTGGACCATGCCTGTGAGAGGATAATGGTCCTTGCCCAGTTGGTCTCTGATTCAGGAATGGCTCTGTAAGGCGCTAGGACAAGCTTTTACACAATAAGAAAAGCCTCAGTGAAGTTCACTGTAGTCTGTTTTTGTGGCTGAAAGAATGGAGAGATGATGCAGACTTTTCCTTTGTGATGGACAGAAGATAAATCAGGATTAATAATGATCATATCTTAATATACTATCTAGGGATCCAATGATCCTTTCCATAAGTCTCTGCTATTTTTCAGGGGAAAAAATAATGTTAAACATTTATTTTACTGAGAACAGTTCTTGTGCATTATTTTAGAAGCGCTGTCACTTATATGCTGAAGTGGCCACTTAACTGGACAGGCCGTGCTTCATCTGAACTGATTGTTGTGTCTCTCAAAGTATGGTTCCAAGTAGATACTGGGGAGTTGAACTTAGGTCATTAGGCTCTGCAGGCAAGCACCTTAACTGCTGAGCAATCTCTTTGATCCTATATTTTGTTTTTCAACATTTTGACATATAAAACATATTGATCATATGTCCCCTGTATTACCCTCCTCGGTCTCACTGTACTCCTTCTCATCACTTACCAGTGGGTGTCACAGAAGAGCATCACTTCCCTCCCTAGCAACCTTTGACTGTCATTAGCTCATCAGGGTGGGGTGTGGCCTCCCAAACCCCTCTTCCATCTATAATAGAATGTTGACTGGACCCATTATATTCAGGTCTTATGCTGTAACTACACCTGAGTGAGTATGAATGCCATGGCCTTGTCATTTCCAGATGCTAGTATTCCACAGTACTCTTCTAGGTCTTATATTCTTTCAGTTTTATATTCTGTGATATTTCCTGAGCCCTGGAGGGGATAATGTCATGTCCTCATCATACTCAGAAGTCATCATTTATTTTCAACACTTGACCAGTCATGATTGTCTGCATTCAGTGTTTCCCACTACTAAATTAAAAAATAATAAATCAATTAAGATATTCTTACCAAAGCTTAGAGCAGAACTATATATGCATGCAAACATAAATATTTAGGAGACAGTTTTATAACACATCCATTTAGCAATACAGCAAAATTGATTTTTCTGGATATTTTCTTTAGGACCTACATCCTTCCCAGCCATGGGCTTTATGTATTATCTCCTGTGGAGTAGGCCTCATATCTAGTCATAGAGCTGTTGGTCACCCCCATAGCTGTACCTGTCATGCCATTACTGCATCAGAAGCACATGTTGCCTGGTGGATCTGTGTTGTCAAATGCAGTATTCACTGCTGGGTGGTATTTGTTGACTTTTCTTTGCCAGCAGCCTGAATAGCACTTTGTGGCACTAGGAAAACTAGACAGCAGGAAGGAAGCTCAGTTCAACTCCAACTTGATTTCTCTGTCCTATATGCAATGTGTTTACCATTATCCTCACAAGTCCTAGCTCAGAAAGACCTGTGCTTGTTCTAAAAGTCACATGTAGTCTTAAAAGATAAAAGAATAGCATTGAGAATATAAAAAATTCCCCCATAGCCATTCAGAGTATATTTGATGCAATAAATAAATATTAACATAGCATCTTAAAGTGTTTTCAGAAGATAAAAATTTTGAAATATGTATTTCTTTTTAAAAAATATTTTATTTGAGAGAGAGAGAGAAAAAAAAAGTCAGAGAGAGAGGAGGGAGGGAGAGAAAGAGAGAGAATGGGCATATCAGGGCCTCTAGTCACTGTAAGTGAACTCCAAATGCATGCACCACCTTGTACATCTGGCTCACGTGAGTCCTGGGGAATCAAACCTGGATCCTTTGGCTTTGCAGGTAAGTGCCTTAACCTCTACACCATCTGTCCAGCCCTGAAATATGTATTTCTAAGTAGTGGGTTTGGTGTGCTTCTTCGTGTTGTGACTCATGTATTCTTATGGCGATGAATTTCTTATCCTCACAATATATTACATACTAGCTTGTGTGCTATGTCTGGCTAGAAAAGGCATTATTTAATAAGCACAGAGGGTCTGTTCAACTCATACTTTTACTGAGGCCCCCATAGATTAAAGATGTTTTGTTTGAAAATAGACTGAGTAATAAGACCTAGCTAATAAATAGATAGTACAGTTTACTAGTACCAAGGAGTTCTGAGTCCTCTAAGGAGCTTACAGCATTCTAGAAAGCAATCATCATGTTTAGTACAAATAAAGATAAAATACTATTTAGCTACTAAGATGAAGGTGTAGGAGAGACATGCCCACTGCCTTTCTCTCAGAGACTTTCTGACTTGGTTTTTGTGTGTCACCAGCAGCTAGAAACTTTCGCCAACTAATTCTAATTCAAACTTTGGGGACTTAGGAGTCCTCAAGTCAGAATTTTGAATAGAGAACAAGAATCAACATAGATTTGTTGGTAAAATTGAAGTGCAATAATTATTTTAGATGCTTTCATGTAAAAATGTATGCTAAATTTCTAAGAGAAAACTTAATAAGATTGAACTCTTCCAGGTTCCAACAAATATATTAGAATAGTAATATTTAATTTGAGGTAAGGTCACATTAGTGGCCTGATTAACAGGCTGTTACAGATATGAAAGATGCAAATGTCTGCAACAGAACATGAGTATTTCTCTAGCTGTCATGAAATTTAAAATAACATCTTGGTTTCTTTGACCTGGTTTACATGTGATATAGCTGAAGGCAAGAGAATTGGCTTTCTTAATCCCATTCTAAATACAACATATTTTCATACCTGAAACCACTCACAGTTACTGCTAGGGAATCAATTTGATTTGGAAGACTTTTTACAGCTAATGAAGCTAACCATATTTCTTTCCAAATGCACACAATAGAGAGTTATTGAAACCATGAAGTGGATTTGTAGACAATCTATGTATAGCAGGGAGTAATTTAAAACAATGCAGCTTTCCCATTCAGCCACACAGATTTACTTAATCTTGAGTCCAGGACTGACAGCCTCCTTGGGGAATATGTCTGGTTTATAGCTATGAAGACAACATGACCTTTTTAAACTTTTGTGGGTCACTGAGGAAATAGTTGACTAGGTGTGTGAACTAAGGATTCAAACTCCTACATTTAACATTAAGGTGAAGGGAGAGAAACTTTATAAATTAAACAGATTAAATAGCAATATAGTAATTTTAGAGTTATCAAATAGCTTGATAAGCATTATTGAGAACATAAATTCTTATAAATACTTCTTAGGGACCCCAAATGTATTACAAAATTAAGCTTTTAGTTTATCGATTTTCTTTGAAACCAGCATTTTAAAATAAAATTGTTTTAGATGTTAAGAAGTATTAGAATTGAGATTAAAGAACAAAAAGTTAATTGGGAGCACGTGTGGTTGAATATAAAACACTACAAGCATAATTCTAGCAATAACTTAATGTTTGGGTCTATTTAAAATATTTTTTGGGCTGGAGAGATGGCTTAGGTGGTTGCCTGTGAAGCCTAAGGACCCAGGTTCAATTCCCTAGTACCCACATTAGCCAAGTGGCACATGTGTGTGGAGTTCATTTGCAGTGGCTAGAGGCCCTGACATGCTCATTCTTTGTCTTTCTCTCTCTCCCCTTTGTCTCTCAAAATTAACAAATAAAATACTTAAAATTTTTTGTTAGGTTTTCTTGAAGTACTTAGGTTTGTTATGCTGAGTTTGGCATCCATTTGAATCCTTTATCTCCTCTTTTAAGGGGTTATGATGGCAGCAACTTTGGTCCCTGTCTGTGTCTTTAGGAGAATTTTATTTTATCTTATTTGGAATAGAAAACATTTAATATTGATAACACTAAGGAAGATTAAGCTAAGAAGACGACTAAGGCATAGTTATTAAAGGATGAAGTGCTTACATTTTAGTATGATGATGAGCCCATGTGTTTGGTAGATAGGTCAGTGAGGAGAAAACTGAGCTAGGTTTTCAAGAACACCGGCGGTGTGGAGCTTTTAACAGGGAAGGTGTGAACTGGGTCCTTTTATAGCACTGCAGTGCCCTCAGAAGATATTCAAAAGTAGTATTGGCTAAAATAATAGAGATGTTGAAAGAGTTATTTTATGGCTATATCCTAACTGCTTTTTAGCCCTGCTTTCTTATAATTCATGAGTGTGTTTTGAGCAGCAAGAATGAAGCAATTCTACATTATATTTTAAGATCAGCACAAGCCTGGTGGGTTCATACAGACTTTTACATATTCTTGCAAACATTCCTTGTGATTACATCATTACTGTTTCAAGTGAACTTAGTGATGTGATATGACCCCTACAGGTGTGGATTTTAAAAGCTGAGTTCACACTTCTGGAACACACTGGAGAAATTTGCATGGCTTTTCATCATATTCTGATTGAATAGTGATTATGTAAATGTGAATGATTTTGAAACTGCCTCATTTTCAGTGAAAATTTGTTCATATAAAGACCGATATATGGTTTTAAACTTTTACTTCAGAATTTGATCAGTTCATGCCATATCACTGAGTATATCACATGCAGAAGACATTGAGTTCACTTGGGGAACTTGATTCCTGGGAAATTTGGCTCAGTTTGTAAATGTCAGTCTTGGTTCTATATTTCAGCCATAAAACTTTCTGGAAAACTATCTATGCACAACAGTAAGATGTTTGTCTACTTGTACTTTCAGAGGAATTATAAATGCAGAAACCTCATAAAAATGTGACACTGTGAACAGTAAAATAAGAATATTACAGAGAATAAATCATACTTTGGTAACTAAAAGAAAATTGTTTCCATGTGCCATAAAGGAATTTGTGTTTAGTTTCTCAAATTTAGATTTCAATAAAGTGTTTTTGGAACCTCTTTCTATTACTGTGATCTTAGTGATATTATTCCTATGAGACTTAATTTGATTATAATAGGGGAACCCATTTCTATATTCCAATAAGCATTCTACTCAGTACACTCAGTGTGCAGTTTATTCAGTACTATGTATTTGTTAGTAAAGATATTAGTGTACTTAATGCATATAGAATTAGCTCAGTCTTCAAATCTTCATTTATAAATGTCATTAAAATTCTCTGCATTCCATGGGATGAACCATATCGTGTCTGGTCTAAAACATTTTAACTAGTCAATGTGTCCAATTTGAATTGCTTTTGTTCATAGGACTCTGCTCTGTAGAGCTATTTCTGAATATCTCATCAGTTGAGATAAACCACAAGTATGTAAAGTGAAGTGGATGTCTGCTTAATCTCAAGAACTCTTTAGGTTCAGAAATGTGGGTTCATCAAAGAGCAAAATCAGTTAATCTTTGAAATAAAATATAATGAACCAATAAAAGAACTACAGTTCAGATAGCTGACATCATACAAATGTCTTCCAGAAATCAGAGATTTTTCTCATAGTATGCTTTTTGCTGATTTTCCCTCTTATAGAATACACAAAGAACCAATTGATTCAGAACCCAGAACAATCAGGAGCTATGACATATGCTTATTGCCTTTATTTGGTTAGAAGTAAGGCTATGACGTATTTTAGCCTGGTTTCTAATCAGCAAATAAATGAATAGAAAAGATTTTTCATCATACTATTGAATTTAGGTATAAATAAGTATAACTTATTATTTACATTGTACTGGTATATAGAAACAATTGTATAATTAATTTTTTATTTTCAATGAGAGAATGAGAATGGACATTCCAGAGCTTCTAGCCACTGCAAATGAACTACAGATGCATGCACCTCTTTGTGGATCTGGCTTTATGTGGGTACTGGGGAATTGAACCCTGGTGATTAGGCTTTGCAGATAAGTACCTTAACACTGAGCAATCTCTCTAGCCCATACAATTATTTATTTATTTATTTTAAAAAAATTTTTTATTGACAACTTCTATACTTACATACAAAAAAAGCATGATATTTCCCTCTCCTGCCCCCATACCCTTTTTGTTTAGTAGGGTAAATAATGATTTATTGGGTTCTAAATTGGCATTTTGTAATTTTTTTTGACTTCTTTTTAAAATTAAGAACATTCTTTCTATGGATACATCATGTGTTGGTACCATCTTTTCCCTCCTCCCTGCCCCAATTGTGCAGGGGGCCCTCCTCAGTGGGATTGCTGCTATTCCCCATGGGGTTGTGGGTTATGCATTGTGGGAGCAGTCAGTCAGGGGGAGGCAGTGCCCAACCTGTGGCTCTTACAGTCTTTCTGCCCCCTCTTTCACAAAATTCCCTGAGCGTTGGTGGGTGTGTTTTAAGTGATGAGCTTTTAGGAACCTCTGGATCTCTGCTTTGGTAGGTGTTGAGTATCCTCAGGGTCGGTCTCCTACACCCTGGCACTGATTGTCAGACTCACCATGGAAGCAGCACTCTTGCTGGTCTCCCCACTTCCCCTGTGGTTTCACATGGGCCATTTTTTTAAATCATTAGTTATCTATATAATGTGTATACAGCCATGATGGTACCATCATTAGCCTTCTCCCTGTCCTCCCCCTCGGGGATTGTGGGTCTTGCATTGTGGGGATAGCCATTAGTTATGGGGGAGAGACAATGTCTCTGTGCATAGTGACCCAACTTATGGCTCTAACAATCTTTCCACCCCCTCTTCTGCGAATTTCCCTAAGCCATGTTGGGTTCATTTTGGGTCTATTTCAGTGACAAGGTCATGGGAGTCTCTGTGTCTCTGGATCTCTGGTTTGGTAGAGTTGAGTGTTCTCTGTGTCTATCTCCTTCACCCCTGTGCTGATACCAGGTTCTCTGAGAAAGCAGAACTCTTGCTCATTTTCCCAATTATTCTATGGCTTCAGCTGGTGCCATGGTGAGGTGCAATGGGCTGATTCTCTCCTCAGGTTCTGTTTCCATTTGAAAAAGAGAAGCAAATTCTCCAACAGAGAGTGAGGTCAGTGCAAGATACATGGATAACCATTTTTGTTTTAGAGAGAATTAGATGGGTGTAGTCCTTCTTGTATCCCACTATTGGTGGGACCTTGATAATGGAGAGCCCATTCATTTTTGATATGGTTCTGACTTGTTTCCCACTTCCAGGTATGGGTTCCATTCCACTGAATGGATCTGTTGGCCAAATCAAGAACAGGTGGTCCACCAGACTAATTCTACCTACCCCGGAATATAGGAGGTCTTTCCATCTGCTCAAGTCCTCCTCAATTTCTTTTTTGAGTGTTATTATGTTTTTATTTTATAGGTCTTTCATATCCTTGGTTAGTGTTATTTCAAGGTATTTATTTTTTTGTGGCTATTGAAAATGGGACAGCCTCGCTGATTTCTTTCTCTGTATATTTGTCCTTTGCATATAGAAAGGATACTGATTTTTGTGTGTTGATTTTGTATCCTGTCACTTTGCTGAATGAATTAATCACTTTTAGAAGTTTTGAGATAGACACTTTCAGATCAAAACAATGGCTATAGATATTCAGACATTAGGGGATTACTGGCATTTTCCTTCGGGCATTTGACAGCAAAACAAAATCATGGGAACCTGTTTGTATGAGTTCCTCCAGCTCGTGGACTATGTAGGAAAGGAATGAAGATAAAGATATGGCATAGCAGAAGTAAACTAGATAACTGAGAACTCACACCCTGTTTTGTTTCTTTTTGGGGTGGTATAGCTGCAAGTAGTAGCATGGAAAAAGGGTAGCATTGACTAGAAATAGGAGTTCAATACTGGCCATTAGAAGACTTACATTATTCTGTCTTCTTTGTATCTCTAAAAACAAAGACATCCTCATTCTCTGTGTGCCCACTGTAAGAGACTGCCTTGAAGTGCAATCTTGAGTGAGAAACAATGTGAATTAGTGGCAAGTACATATGACTAACAACAAATCTAGTCATGTGCAGGAGTCTTCTGGGACCTGTTTTATCACCGGCAAACACCAGGCCTAATAGATGCTCTGCACCGTTTCTTTCAGTTCTATTTCATTGTGATTTGATAGTTCTACAAATCAGTCATTCAAGCATGGTTTACTTACTTTCATACTTGCAGGATTATGAACTAAGGATTATGGCAACTGTGCTAGAAACTGTTAGTATCAACTGATTAATATAAACTTGAACTGACGTGCTTCTGAAGAATTCTTAGGAATTCAGAAGTAGCTGTTCATAATCTACCTCTGTCCAGGTTGTCAACATTGGATTGCACATGTTAAGTGTAACAGGAGTTGTATGATCTAGGAAGCATGAGTACAGGTATTCTAACTGGGACTCTACTTTGTCAGGAAAGATAACACAGGAAGAAGAACTATCATATTAGTACTAAGGCCAAATCTATTGTGGGCCTGAATTGAGGAGCTCAGTAAAATCTTATTAGATTGAAATTCCCACAAAATGGTGGCTACTGATTGTTCATTTTTGTTGGATAACAGGTATACTTGTTTAGAGGAGTGAATTTAATTTTTTGAATCAAAGAGGATTAAAATTGATGATATATGTATATTATATATTTGTGTATGGCTCAAACCAATAAAGGTTCAAAAACAGTTCATTAGGTGAGGACATATCCCTACCACACTTCTGAAGTTAGATATGTAGTTTCTGGTATGACAGCCAAGACAGTACAGCTTGCATTACTTTAGTGAAGACAGAATAGCAAACTCTATCAACATCTCAGCAGAGACCAGATTACCCTGAGATTGTATAGTTTACTCTTCCCAGGACTACTCTTCTTTTGTGCTCCCTTGGAGAGTCCATTTAGTTCAAAAGAACACAAAGGTATCTGCTTCTGCTGAATTTTCTTATTTAGTAATACTTTACACTACCTGTATAGCAATAAGCCATGTCTCTTAGTCTGCCAATGACTGCAGTGCCTCCACATTACCTCTTGTTAAATATAACAAACCATAGCAAAGGCTTTGTCCTGAAGGTGAGTGTCCATCTTCTGCACTACTGGTAGGTGAGCAGTGTTCTACTGTGTGATGATGTATAGTTGGTCAATGGACTACTGTCAGTCATCTATGTGAGTATGCCAACTTTTGGAAGAGCATACCCTGCCCAAAGAAAAGGCAGATGTAAGATAATGCATGAAGGAAGAAGCTTGAAAAGCAGCTTGTCAGAGAACAGAGCTGTCTGTTGCCTCCTATCTATGGGAACGTAGGTCAGTTCCACATGGCCCACATGCAGCCAGATTTGTATGGGTGAGATGCTTGTCACCTTCCACCTGTACCCAAGTTAATGTCTTTGTAACTTACTGTTTAATACTTTTCAAAGTTGCCATGTTTCTAGGTGCTAAATTAGGGCATTAGTAGTCTTGCTCCATAGGATTGTTAGAATACCTAAGAAGATTACAAGAAAAGTACTTGCCCATGTCTGATTCTTACTAAGTAAGATTAAAATATTTATTATATATGGTGTGTTTCAAATAAACATTATATTTATGGATAGTCAAATGAATGAACAAAATTAGCCTTAAAATAAGTCATAATGAAGAAAATCCAAACCTCATTTCAATGAAATATAAGGGAGATTGGTTATTATATGTTTTAAACCCACTAAATACCATGCTAATTAAAAAAAATTTCAGGGGGTAGTGTATAGCAAGAAGGCTTTTTTCAAGTATGAGGAGAACTCTAAATCACTATGGTTAAACTGTCTTAAAGGAAACAGGCTTATTTTGGGTGGTGAACTTTGTAAGTTGTTGGAGGGATCACTACTTAACTATTTTTAACACTTCTTAGTTGGATTATTTGTTATTTTATTGTTGAGTTTTAAGAGATCTTTATATATTTGTGAGGTATTTGCTTTTAAGATACACAATTTGCAAATAGGTTATCTCATTCTGTGGTTTGTCTTGTTTTTTGGAGGTGTCTTTGAAACACAAAAGTTTTAAATGTCTTATGTTGCTTGATGTAAAAATTGCCCAATCCAAGTAATGAAGGTTTGCTCTTATTGTATCTTCAAGGTTTTATAGTTATGGCTCTCATTTTATATCTATGAGCCTCTTTTAATGTTTGTATAGGACTCAGGTATGAATGCAACATCATTTAAAAATATTTATTTGAGAGAGAGAATAATGAATGAATGAGAATGGGCATGCTAGGGCCTCCAGACACTGCAAATGAACTCCAGACTTATGCGCCACCTTATGCGTCGCCAAACCCATGCACCACCTCGTGCATCTGGTTTACGTGGATACCAGGGAATTAAACCTGGGTCGTTAGGCTTTGCAGACAAGAGCTTTAACTGCTAAGCCATCTTTCCATGTGTAATTGCTTTAGTTTTTTCCCTTTGTGGATGTTTATCTCAGCACCATTTGCTGAAAAGACTATCATTCCCCCATTCCAAAGGTATCTTGGTCTAAATTAGTTGACCATAAATGTAAGTCCAATGTCTCTTCTAAGGTTTAGAGGTCATCCAATTTGTTCCAGTTACATGGAAGACTGCTTTCTCAGATATTTTGCAATAAGTTCTCTTCTTTTCATTTATACCTCTCAGCTGAAACTAATTTTCTATCAAATAACCTTTGTCCTCCATAACACACTTTACTAAATTAGCCATTTATTGCAATGTTAACTATTACATTTAGAATTCAATTAAAAATCTGACTTGAAATTGTAGTTAGCAAAAAGTTTATAAATCCATTTTGTGTTTAGATAAGTCAGAGAAGTCATATATACATGCTTAGGTATAGAAGGTAGAAAACATAGTTTTGAAGAGAATTTCTTTGTATTTAAGTAATGTGTACTAATGTAGACAGAGTTTAAGTGTTCCAAGAGATGTGCTCAATCACAGGGTACAATGGTGAGCAAGGACATGGTGACTTCCACCTTCGTGGAGCTTTACTTTTACTGGTCACCCTCTGAAAATCCTGATGTTAATTGGAAACTTTGATAACAAAGCTGATAGGTACAAAGAGAGGGGGCAATGAGGTCTGACTTTACAAAGGTCTTTCTTCCTGATCTTTTGATAGAAGAGTGGAATAGTCCTAGTTGTTTAAAGATAATTCTTGCATGTTTCCATCTTATTGACTAAAGGTCTTCTATCAAAATCATGAGGAGATAAAAATTTCCATGTAAGAGTTGACCCTGAATATTAACCATGTTGTCCTGAATATGTTCCAGGGTCACTTTTGTAGAAAAGTTTTTATGGAACATATTATTACAGTCTGTGTAGGACAGATGTGATTATGTTTGACTTGTTTATTAACTTTTATAAAAATAAATCATATAAGCAAACAGATCTTTGTTTTGTAGAGGACAAATCAAAAATTTTCTGAGTAGCTCACTTAACAAAAAAAAAGATCCAAGCTGTTACCCCGACTTCCTGTAGACAGTGTATATCTGCCAGCTATTGTTTTACTAAGTGGAAGATGAATCTCTGCCAAAGGATTTAAAAGCTCACTTAGAACTATAAAATTCCTTAGTGTAAAGAAATAAAATTTGCTGGGCTATATGTTAATCAAAAGGCAGTGCATCAAGCTAAGGGGAAAATCTGCAGACATGCAGGCAGTTGCATGCTTAGATTTCCTTTTATATCACATTAAAACAAAAATTATGGAAGGCATCTGTTAGCCTGAAAGCCAGATTAGACCAGAAAGGGACCTGGCAAGTTCTCTCACCTATACTGTGCCAGCCATGGCAAGATCAAAGGGTACCAGGGCATTCATCACACACTTAGGGAGTTCCCTGTCTGGCATCTCTCATGCCAACTGGCATTGCCAGTTCCCATGTTCTTCTGCTTTTCTGGAGCAGAGGGTAGAGGGCTTCTCACTTCCTCTGTGCTGCATGTTCTATTTCATATTGATGCTATTTTCTTTCCCAAATTGGCTCCCTATATCATACAAATTGCTTTGCAGATTAAAAGAACCCTGAATTAAAGCTGTCAAAATTGATCTAGGATTTCTTTAGTCTTATAAATTGTATAGAAAGCAATGTAGTTTGATTTTTTTTCTATTTCTAATTTATTATAGATTGTATATATGAAATATTAATTATAAAGTCAAGGAATAATGCTATCTGTACTCTTTCTAGAACTTTTTGGCTAACTGCAGTGGAATCTCATTCCAATACCATTAAATAAAGCAACCTCATTGGTATTATGGAATGTGCATTGTATTTTGCGGTTGCTTTTCATTTTTGTTTACTTGGAACTAGGTTGCTTAAAATGGACCATTTATGAAGTCAGACACAGCTTCAGTCTCTGTGAGTCTGAAGTTTTATTCTCCTTTATACACATATACTACACTGTCCCTTTAAATATAAGCCACTGATCTTAGTGACATGAGTCCCTGATTCCAGAGAATCCAGGCAAAAAGGCAAGGATGAGTATAGGCTAAATCCTGACTATGGGACACTAACTTCTCTTGGGAAACACTAATCACTTTTATGGGTAAAGGCTAAGTGTTAGATTCCGTTTTGTCTATTCATATGACAGAATGTAATGTTATAGTGCAATTCTGTTTTATTATTATTTGTCATAAGATGGAGGATTTTCATATTCGATGAAGCCCTTGTCTTTAATTCCTTGAAGAACAAAGGACATATTAAAGGTAGTTTAGTCTGTATAGTGAAGGTAAGACATGGTGCTGGTTATCAATTGCTGTTTAAAAAGTTATCCACAAACAGTGCTTTCAAATAGCTGCCATCATTTGATTGGCTCAAAGAACTGTATCCTGGACAGAGCTATCCCAGCTGGGGCTGTAGACTCCAGTTTTAAGTTGACTCTTCTCAAGAGTTTCAATGGGATATTGGTTGGGATTTATAGGTTCTCTCCATGTGGGTATCTTCACTGGACCATTTGGACTTTCTCAAGAGTGTGGCAGCTGGCTTGTGAAAACAAGTATCCTATGGGTAGGAAGTAAAAGCTGCCAGCTTCTAGCCTGGGTCTGAAATTTGGTTCAGCATCTCTTACACCATCTAAAAAAAAAAAAAAAAAAAAAGCTTGTCATGTGCACATATGTGTATGTGTGTTTGTGTGTATGGGCATCCATTTGTGTGTGCATGTGTATATGTGTGCATATAGATAGAGGTCAGAGGTTGACATCAGGTATCTTGCTCAATCACTCTTCTACCTTATTTATTTATTTTTATTTTTTTATTTATTTGAGAGAAAGAGAAAGATGCAGAGAATGAGAGAGAGAAAGAGAGAGGATGGCTGTGCCAGGGCCCCTAGCCACTGCAAACAAACTCTAGATGAATATGCCACCTGGGTCCTGGGGAATCGAACCTGGATCTTTGGCTTTGCAGGCAAATGCCTTAACTGCTAAGCCATCTCTCTATTCCCCACCTTATTTATTTTAAGGCAGGGTTTCTCACTGAACTCAAGATTAACTAATCTTGTCAGACTAGGTAGCCAGCAAGTCTCATGGAGCCTCTTGTCTGTCTCCCTTGCATTGAGATTATAGGTATGTGCCCCACATCTGGCTTGTAAGTGGGTTCTCGGGATCCAAACTCAGGTCCTCATGCTTGCACAGCAGGTACTTTGCCCACGGAACAATCTCTTTATCCATCTTGTGCCATATTCTGTTGCTGAGTCAGCCACAGAACCCATTCACATTCAAGGTGAGAAACATGGGCCTTCCTCAATAGAAACAGTACCAAATAATGGCGACTATGTACAATTTACCACAGGCAATTCTTTTTTTTTTAATATTTTATTTTTTATTTATTTATTTGAGAGAGAGAGAGATATACAGAAATAGGCAGGTAGAGAGAGAGAGAGAGAGAGAGAGAGAGAGAGAGAGAGAGAGAGAGAATGGGTGCACCAGGGCCTCCAGCCACTGCAAACGAACTCCAGATGCATGCACCCCCTTGTGCATCTGGCTGACATGGGTCCTGGAGAATTGAGCCTTGAACTGGGGTCCTTAGGCTTCATAGGCAAGCGCTTAACCACTAAGCCATCTCTCCAGCCCCACAGACAATTCTTATGATGAGTGAAGAAAACTATCATTGGCTTAGTAAAAAGTAGGTACTTGGATGCTTCTGCTAATCTTAGACTCTGACAGTCACACTTGAGAAAAGTGAAACAAACTAATAGACACCATCATTTGATAGTTAGCATTTTAGACATCTACTCTAGTGTTTCGAGCATTTTTGTTTCAAAGTACACACAGTTGTATGAGTCCCCTGTAGTAAACTTGAGATCATTGCCACTTCTGAGCAAAAAAGTCTACCCTTTGCCAGTAGTAGCCCAAGGTTTTGTTATGCGTTTCTATTGGTACTTACAAAAGGCAAATATAATTAAGTAGAGAACTGTGCTCTCAGTTCTAATACTCTTGTTACTACTATTACTAGTATTATATTCTACAACAGAAGATGGACAACTTCTTACTATCATTCCTGTAGGTAAAATTTCTTTTTAAAAAAATTTATTTATTTATTAGAGAGAAACAGAGAGAATGAGAGTGCCAGGGCCTCCAGCCACTGTAAATGAACTCCAGATGCATGCACCCTTGTGCATCTAGCTTATGTGGTCCTGGGGAATCAAACCTGCCCCCTCCCCTCCAAAGATGTGGTGGAGGTGATCTGTCTCATGATGAACAGTCAGCTCTCTATTCTTGATGTATTGCTGTGTCCTAGATCTCCACCATCTTAAGATAGAACAGATTCTCCAAGCAAAGGTGAGAGCAGGTTGGATTAAAGAGGATAAGCATAGTTTAGCCCAAGAGCACTGCAGGGTGTCTGGAGTCTATTGATTCCTTATCTTTTGGGATCTACCTTGGTTCCCAGTACTAGATATGAGTTCTCCCCCACTGAGCAGGTCTCATGTCCAATCTGAGATCAGTTGGTTCCCTGTATAGACCTTGTGCCACTATTACACAGGTGTGTACTTCTTGCTTGGCTGGTTAATTCCTACATTTCACCCTCACATGGATGTTTGTGGAGGTACATGTGCTTTCTGTACCCTAGTATTCTTTGGGTTCAGCCCTGATGAAATACTGCTGGGTTCTGTTCAACCATGCCTGAAATGCTTGGAAGACCACAGCAGGTGGAAACACCCTGTGAATGCTTGGGTTCCTTGGGATTTACAAAGAGATTTTAAAAATCCAGATTGGGAATATGTCAAAAGACCTCTAGGAATGGGATGTCTTTAGGTATTCTGAAAAAGAGCTTTTCTTTTATTGTTAACATAAAAAAATTATCATTTAAATTTTTGGTTTTTTCTTAACTTGTTTCATGTTCATAGAGTGGAATGCTTACTGAGACAATGCTAGTTAAATAAAAATATTTTCCCCTCCTCCCACACTCTCTCTCTGAAATGACCTCCACCCTTCTCTTACCCTAAACGCTATCCTCAAGAGCCTGAATATACAGTCACTAAGACAGGAATGATTCCGAAAGAAAATGTTCCATTCCTCTCCTCCCTAGGCAGATGGCTGTCCCTGGGGCCATTGAAATTGCTACCATAGACAACCTGGATTGTCATATGGGGCTGTGTCTCTACCTGCAGATTGACACTGTTGTGTAAATTAAAGACAATATCAGTATTTTTATTACCTAAGAGTGATCTGAAAGGTTATGGTGGAACTTTTATTCAGGGTAGGGGAAGAACTTGACCTATTGTGTGAAAATTAAATATACTGAGAATAAAAATAAGGCTATATTGAGATTTTATCTGTTAGATTATACTAGTTCAATCTGACTGGCACCTGGTTTGTTTTTGCAGGGATGACTCTTGGGGCCTTGCATATATAAAGTACTTGTTCTGTCACAAAGCTACCATCTAAACTCAGACGATGATCTCTTTTGGAATAGAAGTAAATTTTAAAAATTTAGGAAAAAAACATAAAGTCTTTCTCTGAAGGAACAGATACCCACAGATGTTCTGGACCATTTTATGAAAGTTGTGAAATTATACTATTAGGAGGCATTTAACATTTAAAATGTCTGTTTTTTTGTTTGTTTGTTTGTTTTTGTTTTTTCGAGGTAGGGTCTCACTCCAGCCCAGGCTAACCTGGAGTTGACTCTATAGTCTCCAGTTGGCCTCCAACTCATGGCAATCCCCCTACCTCTGCCTCCAGAGTGCTAGGATTAAAGGCGTGTGTCACCACGCCCAGCTCTGAAATGGCTGTTTGGAGGCTTCTCTGCTTTCTATTGTAATCTCTCCCTTCCCTTCCCTTCCCTTCCCTTCCCTTCCCTTCCCTTCCCTTCCCTTCCCTTCCCTTCCCTTCCCTTCCCTTCCCTTCCCTTCCCTTCCCTCCCCCTCCCCTCCCCCCTCCCTCCCCCTCCCCTCCCCTCCCCTCCCCAAATTGGCTTACTGCTGAGGCATAAGAAACTAAAATGAATATCTAACAAGGACCATATATTATGTGTTGATATTATTATTATTTTTTGGAGAGAAACACAGAGAGAGGGAGAGGAAGACAGAGATAGAGATGGGAGCACCAGCAGCCTCTCAGCTGTTGCGAATGAAATCCAGATGCGCGCGCCCCCTTGTGGTCAAGTGCGGCATTACGCCCTTGCATCACTTTGCATCTGGCTAAACGTGGGACCTGGAGATTGGAACCGGTGGTCTTAGGCTTAGGAGGCAGGCGCCTTAACCGCTAAGCTATCTCTCCAGCCCATATGTGTTGATATTATTCTTGAGAACAAGTGTTTCTGTTGAAAGCATTACTAGAGTGGAGACATACTTTGAGATATTAAACACATTACAGAAATGCTAAGTTTGCATTGTAATCACACTTATTTTATTTAACAAAGGCTTTTGAAGGCAAACAAGAGAAATTTCTTAATGCTATCACCAGTAACATTTTTGGCTCTGATTTTAGATTTTCTATTTTTCTAAAGATATTAAAATTTATTTCCTCATATTTTAAAGAAAAAGTGTATTGGTAATTTTTTGCCTTATATTTTGTTTTAATGCTGTCATTTATTTCTTCATAAGACATATTCATTTGGATGAAGTGGATTCTTTTTTCTTCTTTGTAAAGTCCTCTGGGGTATCCAGTAAAATAGCATAGGAGCAACACTCATTATTTGGCATAAACTCCAATCAGATGTTTGGTACAATAAAAATGAAACCTTTGCCATTAAGTATTGTTATGTCATTAGCTTTTGAAACATGGATTGACACTAGCTTGCTCTGAACATGTATGAAGTAGTGTGTATCACTGCACATATACACTCATTGCTTTGGGGCCATCCTCTATCAAAGAGAACTCTCATTGTTAAGAATACTTGTCCATATCTATTGAAAGTCACCTTACTTTAACAGCATATAGCTAGGGGAAGAGAACCTGCAAAAGAATTGCTTCTGTGTCACATTCTTATCATGGGAGGTAAGGTGGGAGAAAGGGTGGATGTTAACAGTGCAGTAATGAAAGATTTTAGTCAAATGAATGGAGGTTGTTGTACATTTCTGGTTTTCTCAGGATAGTGGTAGCAGCAGGAGTTACATAACTGTAAAAAAATAGTCTAGTTTGGGCCTGGAGAGATGGCTCAGGGGTTAAGGCACTTGCTTGCAAAGCCAAAGACCCAGATTCTATTCTGTACCCATGTAAAGCCCAACACATGAAGGGGGCGTATGCACTTGGAGTTCCTTTGCTTTGGCTAGAGGCCCTGCCATGCTCATTAATTCTCTCTCTCTCTCTCTCTCTCTCTCTCTCTCTCTCTCTCTCTCTACACACACCCCTCTGTCTTTCTCTGCTTGCAAATATAAAATAAATAAAAATATTAAAAATAGTCTTATGTTTTGTGTGTAAATAAGAATAGAGAAAACTGAGCACAAAATGATTCTTTTGGGAACCTTGTATTCTGAAGTGATAGTTCTGCCATATGCTGTTAACTCCTGTAGCTTATTATTAAGGAAATCCAGTTTGGTGTGACAGAGGAACCCTGTGTGGGTTCATGGACAGGGATGCGCCCTCTCTTTACAGTGAAAATGAAAATACCCATTTGCTGTTTTCTATAATATGATCCTTTGTCTTCAATAGAAGAGTATACTGAGATACTCTTTAAAATTGAAAATTATTATACTGATTAACTTTTGGAGAAAGTTTTGTTTGTAAATTAACTGAATGATATCAAAATATGGAAAATTTTCTTCTTGATTAAATGTCCCTTTCATGGAAAAACATCTGTTTTCAGGAATCTCAGAAACTGTGCTTGTCAGTCAGTGTGAGGCCGTGGCTGCCCCTTCAGGGTATGAGGCAGTGTTAGCTGAAAGGAATCACCTCAGTATGTGTTTGTTGAATGACTGAACATAGTCAGAAAGCACAGAGTGCGGTATGACTCCATTGTTTCTGATGTTCTGGGTGCTCAGTATTCAGAGGCATGGACATTAGCTAGGAGATGGAACTCATTCCTCCAGCCAATGCAGTTTTTTTTTTTTGGCTTAAGATAACAAATATTTATTATTCCATAATTCTAGAAATCAGAAGCCCAAAAGGAGTCTGTCCCACTTAGACTAATGTGTGGTGGTAAAATGCACGACTCATTTTTGAGTTGTCAGTTATGTTTGGATCATCTCTGCTATGATTCTCATATGATTGTACCATTTGTTTGGACCAGTAGTGGTCACAGAGAATGAGTACATGTGAGTCCACTTTCTCTAATGCTGCTAAACTACTGGACAACTAGTTTATGCTGATGAGGCAAAGTAGAGGTCTACCTGGCTTGTTTTAGGTAGACGAGGAAAAGCTTTTCAGTGATTTTTGGATGCAGTGGAAAACTGTCTTGGAAGCTAAGTGTATTGGCGCATGTCTTTAATCTTGGCATTAGGGATGCTAAGACAGGAGGATTACGAGTTTGAAGGCAGCCTAGGCTACACAGAGAGTCCTCTATCTTTTTTTAAAATGCCCAGATACTGTTATCACATGGAAGAACAATTCTTTAATAGAGCATGCTGTGATACTGTTACTGGCAGCACTGTGGAGATTAAGGCTGGTTTGGGCTGTGGGATATAACTGTGTACGTGGATGAATTTTAAAGTAAAAATTTACTTTGTTTTGTTTCTAACTCTCCCTCAGTTCCTTCAACAGTTTTTCCTTGTATCCAAACTTGATTGTAGCAGGGGGGAAGGAAAGGGAGGAGACCGGGGAGAGCTCTACACCAGAGAAAGGGGGAGGAGGGATAGAGAGGAAAAAGAAGGGAAGAAAAGGGATATGAATGTGCCTGGTGCCTTGAATATTCTTTTTTTTGTTGTTGTTGTTGTTTGTTTTTTGAGGTAGGGTCTCGCTCTAGCCCAGGCTGACCTGGAACTCACTATATAGTGTAAGGGTGCCCTTGAACTCTTGGGTATCCTCTTATCTCTGCCTCCCAAGTGCTGGGATTAAAAAACTTGAGCCACCAAAATGAGCAATAACAATATGGCTGGTAGTTACTCATTACAATAGAATCATCAGAGTTTGAATTATAAAGCAATGATTAATAGCTAATAGTTATATCAAAACAATGGTAAACTTGATATGTGTTTTTTCAGAATTATCTATAAACCAATAACCAGTTTTTTTTTTCTCTTTCTGTCTCTCTCTCTCTCTCTCTCTCTCTCTCTCTGGGTATGTGTGTGTGTTCGTGTATGGAGCACATGTGCCATACTGAATATGTGGAAGTCAAAGGATAACTTTGGGGGTATTGATCTTCCCTCAGCCTGTTTTGTTTTTTGTTTTTTGTTTTTGTTGTTGTTGAGAAAGGGTCTCTCTTTGTTGTTTTGCTTCTAGGAAGGCCAGACTAGCTTGCCCATAAGCTTGGGATTGTCCTGATTCCATCTCTCATTGATATATGTTCATTGGGAATTTAGACACATGCCACTTTGCATACAGCTTGACATAGGTTGGAGGGTCTAACCTCTGGTTGGCAGGCTTGCAGAGCAAGCACCTTTAACCACTGAGCAATCTCCTCAGCCCATAATTAGCTATTGCGGAACTAACATTTGCTTGAGGAAAAATGATCCAATAGGAAATTTTCATCTTGAGAAATTTTAGTTAAAGGTGACCTTCAACATTTGAACCATATCATAAATGTTTTGTCAGTGAGAAGAAGCCTTGGGGACAAGCCATCCAGAGTGCAAGTTGAACTGTATTGAGGACCTGAGTTGATCCTCTTGCAATTCACTCAGGCCTTCCTCCTTCCTACCTTACATCACTGCAGCTATGTTCCAGGAAGGCTGCCAAGATGGTAACTCCCCCATCCCCAGCAGCCCCCATAGCTAATTGATGATCTGATATGGGATGCTTTGACTCCCAGAGCACATGTACACACAGTGAGCTTACACAGGCAACTGGCATCCTCACTTTTACTTTCTTTGGCAACTTTCTAAAGCACTACAGAGCATGCAGTGACCCTTGGTCCTTTACCTAAAAGTAAAGTCTGAAGTCTGTTAACCGTAACATGAAGAGAAACCGCATGTTAACCAGGGTCACTGAAATGTTGTATGTCAGGTTAAAGGTTAGACTTTATAGCTTGGATTGACAAACTTCTGGTGTTTTTGTTTACAACCATCAGTTTCTGTATCTAAATTCTCTGCCAAAATTAGGTACCTAAAGCAGAGCTTTGTACAGACTAAGGGATGCCAACAAAAGGAACTTCATTTGGTAGAGTTTGAAGCCAAGCTCAGCTGATTGGACTGCCCTCATGGGTCACTGATGTATTACAGGAGACAGTAGACATGAGGGAGTCGTCAGTCTGCCACCAGGGCTTTCCTGTCCCCACTCATCCCCTCCCTGGTTCTTGCCAAATCTGCTTTGCATTTGAAGTTGATTGAAATGGGTCTCACTGTTACCCTGTCAGCTGAAACCTCTGTGATTTAGAGAGCTTTCTCTTTGTTTCAGTGGGTGCAAATAACTGAAGTAAAAAATCTGGATCGTTTTAGTTTGCTGGAGATGACCAAAGAGAACAGCATCTGGGTTTACCGCCAATTAATGGAAAAGTGTTGTCAGGTGCATGAGATGAGATTTTTGTTAGAAAGGTGGTCATGTGGTGCCAAAGTTTGTTGCTGTTAATGATCTCTCTGGGGCTGCTTAGAAAGTCCCTGGAAAGCATTATGAAGAATTATACCATCTCGGATTTAGGGAGACTTATTCTTCCTAAGAGCACACAGTGCCTTTGCATATAGATCGTCTCATTTATCTTCATAGCATCACTGTGAAATAGTTGTGACAAGTATAATTATCTCCTTTTTATGGAGAGAGAAGATAGTGTGCCAGGAGAAACCAGAAAGCCACATAATCTTCATGTTTTATTGTACTTTCTTTTCACATAGGTGAAAGTACCCTTTAGATATCTCGATGTATCTTTATTACATATGAAAGATATTCATGATGAGTGAGTTAGAAGGATATTAACTATATTGTGTCATAAGATAAGTCTAGTGAAATCCATGAGTTGCTTTATTAAATCCTATATATTAAATGTGTTATCTTATAAATTGAAAGGTCTATGAATGAACATGCATTTGTTCTGAAAAATGAGTCAAAATAATCTTAATCCCCCCAAACTGGAAATATAGCTTGCCTAGCAGTATGAAACAGAACCAGATGTTATTTTGCAGGGTAGAAGGCAGCCTGACGTGAGCACTTGGGTCATGGAATCTGGGGATTGAGCCAAACTCAAAGCAATGTTATTATATTACATCAGAGACACTGTGGAGAAAAAATGATGTAAAATTATGGAAAGTGAATTGGGTTCTTTAGAGCAAAGGTGTTTGGTAAAATAAATATGTTGTCAAGAGCCCCCGAATTATTTGAGTAAAGTGTTAGGTGAAACTTTATTAGATAGGATGCAGGTTTTTCTGAGGCAATACAAGATCTGTAAATACAATGGCCATCAAGATAGAAGTCTATATACGCTTATACAAGTCTGGGCAAGTGATCAGAGTGGTCTGGCAGCTTGACAGTAGCAGGCACCCAGAGCATTTGTCTTTTCTTTTTGACCCCAGGCTTTCATTTTATGGCTAGGATCACTGTTCTTATTTTACAGTCAGTGGGGACAGGGAAAGAGGCAGAGGGGAACCTGTTCTACTTTGGAGTCCTATACATCAAGGTACAGTCCATTGGCCAAGATTTAGTCTCATAGCTATATCTAACTTCAGAAGAGTCTGGGAAAAGGTCTATAGTCAGTCAACCATAGAATCCCACTCAATGTGAGGGGCTGATTACTAAATAAAGGAGAGAATGGATATAGAAAAACCAACAGTGTACAACACAGAAACACTGTGCAAAATATATTACCTACTTTGACTCATAAACAGTGTGATTGTTTAGAGCTAAGTGCTATTCAACCTGATTTCTGGATAATATTGCTAATGGATACATGGTGTCTTCTACAATTTCCTTAGTTCTTAAACTCATGATATAGCTGAAATAGTAGGACAATGGATTATATAATTCTTTTTAAGAAAACTAACAGTTTTTATTTAGAATAGTCATTTCTGTTTTAATATTTTAAATTATTTATTTGAGAGAAAGAGAGAGAAAACACACATCAGGGCCTCTGGTAACTGCAAGCAAACTCTGGATATATGTACCACCTTTTGTATCTGGCTTATGTGGGTACTGGGGAATTAAACCTGGGTCCTTAGGATTCATAGGCAAGAGCTTTAACCACTAAACAATCTCTCTAGCCCTATGTAATTCTTATAAGGACAAGTACTAAGACCATCACTTTTTGCCATATTTCTTAATACTTTGTATTGTAGCAACTATATTCTGGTAAGGAAAAAAAAAAAAAAACCTTAACACATACACACACAAATACACATCAAGATAGTAAAATTTGGGAGAGTGTTAGGAATTTCCTTATATACTCTATATTTCTAAATCAGTTATAAATTGTGGTAGAGTCAGAACTACTATTTGATTTTAAAAGAAGACAATGAAAAAAATTACCATGAGACAGGGTTAAACATAGTTTTTAGAGGCCCATATATATATTTGCCTCTTTATAAAAAATTGTAGGTATCTTATTTCCTTATACACCTTGTACACTTAATACCTTAATATACCTTTAACAAATAAGTCCCTCAAATGTACTTTAAAATATTTCATTTACAGGAATGAACTTCATTTTGGAGTATTTCCTTATTCAATTAGCATATTTGATTTGCAGTTAGTAAGGGGTTTTCCTTTGGAAAACATTTAAGCTTAATATATTAAAGCTTCACTTCTGTTTTCCATGATCATACTCAAGAATTGTGATGCCATTTTGATTGTCATTTATATATGTCCTGTTATTTGTAATTTAATAAATTTTATTTTTCTTTAGAATTTTGTTGAATTTAAGCTTCTGTATGAGTCTTTTCAGTCATTAACATGGCAGCTAGGGAAAGGGAGCTTTTAAATCTTTAATGTCTTTTAGTTCTTGGATTGTTTAGTATGGGGTAAGGTATTCTATATTTTTAAATTTTATTATTTTGAGAGAGAGAGACACAGAGAGAATGTGTGTGTATAGGCACACTGGGGGCCTCTTGCCACTGCAAATGAACTTCAGATGCATGTACCACCTTGTGTATCTGACTTTACCTTAGTACTGAAGAATTGAACCCGAACCAGCTGGCTTTGCAAATAAGTACCTTTACCTTAATGTGCCATCTCCCCTGCCCTGGTATTACTTTATTATTTTCACCCTGTATTGACATTATTTCTTCTTATTCACACTTTCCTCCATCTCTGCATTTCTGTTATTTCTTTTTTTGTTTTTAAATTTTTGCTTATTTTTATTTATTAGCAACAGACAGAATGAGGGAGAGAGAGATATATATAGAGAGAATGGATGCACCAGGGACTCCAGCCACTGCAAACGAACTCCAGATGCATGTGCCACCTTGTGCATCTGTCTTAGGTGGGTACTGGAGAATTGAGCCTCGAACCAGGGTCCTTAGGCTTCACAGGCAAGCGCTTAATTGCTAAGCCATCTCTCCAGCCCCTCTCTATTATTTCTCCATATGTCAAATTGATGTGTTTATGTTTCTGTCTATGTAGATATAGACCCCTGTAGATATCTGTTATGGTAGTAGTAGCTGAATACGTTTCTGAGCTCTCCATTTGTCTGTTCTTTCACCAGTCCGACACTAGCTTGATATAGATAGAGACATATTCAGAGTTATGAACTTATAGATAAGCATATCAACAGATAATTCATATTGTATATTTAGCCTCTTTCAAAGGGCAGATGTTTTCAATTTTAATGAACTCTAATTTCTTTTTTTATGTTCACAGATAATTTTTCTTGTTTTGTACCTGAGAGCTCATTGCCAATTCTAAGGTTCCATGAATTCTGCTGTTTAGTGTTTTCCATTTACATCTGTGACCCATTTTGAGTTAGTTTTTGTGAAAGGTACAAGGGGTGTGATCAGATTTGCTGTCATTATTAACATGTTAACACACACCCAGATTTACCAGCCCTGTTTGCTGAAACACTGAATTGCTCCACTGAATTGGCTTTGATCCTCTGTCAGTGACCAGCTGATTGTATTCATGAGGGGCCACTCCTGAGCTGGGATTTAGTCCATTGACCCATATGTCTGCTCTTTCACTAGTATCACACTGGCTTATGTCAGTAAGTTTAGAAATTAGGTGCTGCCCCTCTTTTGACTGTCTTCAGTATTGTGTTGGCTGTTCTCAGTATTTGTTAATAGATTCCATTAACTCATGGGTAAATTAGGAAGAACAGACATTTTACTATCAAATCTTTGTATTCACACAGATGACCTAGTTATCCATTTAGTGGTTCTTTGATTTTCTTTATCCGAGTTTTGGAGTTTTCTTCATATAGACTTTGTATATATTCTCTATTAGGTTTAGTCTTATTCTGTGTGTGCATTCCCTAATGTCAGTGACTTTTGTTCTTAATTTCAAAATTCAGCCATTTGTTGTGGCTATATTAGAAAGTAGTTGACTTTGCTTATTAACTCTGTATTCTGTATTCTCCTATTAATTGCTTAATTATTCTAGAGTGTTTTTATTGATCGAGATTTCTTCATTAACAGTATTTTCATCTGTGGAAGACATAGTTAAATTTTGTGTTTTCTAATCTGCTTACCCTTTATAGATTTTCATTGTCTTATTATATAAGTTAGGATTCTAAAAATGTTAAGAGTGATGAGAAGGGACTTTGCGCCTTGCCTATTATGGGCAGGGGACTTTTAGTTTCTCCCATTAAGTATGATATTGATTGATTTTTGTAATAATTCTCTTGTTGAAGAAATTCTCCAGTTTTAGTTGGCTGTGGGTTTTATAAAGTTGCATTTTGTCATTTTTCTGCATTCATATAATCATATAAGGTTTTTCTTTAGTCTGTTGATATGATGGATTACATTAATAGGGGTGTGTGTGTGTGTGTGTGTGTGTGTGTGTGTATGTATGTGTGGTACTGGAACCAAGGCCTTATGTATGATAGGCAAGTACTCTATCACTAAGCTAGCTTCCCTAGTCCCAACATTAATTGGTTTTTGTAAATAGAGGCAATTATATATACCTTTGAAAATTTCTACTTTTGTGTAATTCTTCTAATAAGTTATCACATTCATTTTGCTGTTTTAACTTTATGATGACTTACTGGATCAAGTACATATCAATAGAACTTGTGACCTTTTTTCATAGTAGTCTGGTTCTAATTAAGTATTCAATATAGATAGGATTTGGGAATGGATTGAATGAGGTTAGTGGGGAATAGGAAATTAAGACTTGGAATTTATTGAGATTGTAAATGAAGGAAGAAATGACAGCAATAAATATTCAAAGATATAAATTTTGTTGTTTGGTTCTAGTGGTGTGGTCAGGAGATGTCTGTCAAGAAACTCAATAAGCAGAAAACAAATTGCATGAAGAAATTTTGGGAATAAGGAACATATGACAATGATAACTGAAGTTTACAAGTTGATGAAATTGTTAGACATGGAAAAGAAGAGAAAAGGAAAAGGAAGATCAGGAAAACAAAACAAAGCAACCAAGCCTCTGAGGCATACTTAGACCCAACCAAGATGACTGAGACAACATGTTAAGGAAAAACCAAAATTGCAGGATAGGATATCAGAAGTGAAAGAGAGGTAAGAAGACCAGAGAGAGTAATCAGTATTGAATATGAAGGAAAAAGTGATAAAGATATCAACAAGCTAAGGTTCATTGATTTGACAAAGTTCATTGGTAGATATTTTTCCCCTTGAAGTATAATAAAAAGTAAAAACTAGAATTCCTGCAGTAAATGGAAGTGGAGGCAGTAATTGTACACCATGCTTTCAGAAAGACTGGCAGCCAAAAAAGTTAATTAAGAGGCACAGCAAGACAGAAGGAAGGTGTGTCCCCCCCCCAGTCTAGCATGTATGAATGTAGCACAGAGGGAACTACTGGAGAGAGGCATTGGTGATGTTCCATGGAAAGTAAACAACAGGTAGAATGAGGCTACTACTCCAGAAAGTTCTGCCTCAGAGTAAGCCAACAGATGTGTGTTGCATGATGGATGATTATCCACCTTTTAGAAAGCTTTATTCTTTAATATATAAAGGCATCTGCCGGTTTCCCTCCGCCGGCAGGTAGAGCGGAAGAGAGAGAGAGCTGGGCCAGCGGCTCCTCTTGAGGCTGAGCGGGAAGACGGGTGTCAGCGGCTCAGACCCCTCCCCCCTAAAACACTGGAGAGAAAAAAACACACTGAGCCGGGAGTCCTGTCGAAGCAGGAACTCCTCTTATTGTAATGAGAGGGTATATATATATACTGAGAAAGAGGGTGGGAAAAAGGATGAGAGAGAGGTGTAAGGGCCAATATTATTTCACCACGTCAGCAGTAGCTGGGCGGAGGCAGTTTCGGCTTAGGCCTTGCTGAGTCACTCTTAAGCAGAAGTAGGCCAAGGACAGGTTGCTAAACTTTAGTCAGGCTTAGGAAGTTCCACTAGGCCTCACACCTGGGCCTCTTAAGCAGAAGTAGGCCAAGGACAGGTAGCTAAACTCTAGTTAGGCTCAGAAATTTCCACTAGGCCTCACACTGGGGCCTCTTAGGGCCCAACCGGCATCTATCAGTTACTTGAGGCTAACTAATTCTGTGATAATCCATAGCACTCAAATCTTAGCAATTTCAGACAACTAAAGCATGTCTTGCTGGCACTCCATGTATTTTATGTAATGGGCCAGCTGGGGGCTTTCTGCAGTTCATTCTTGTTCTGGGAGGTATACTACAGAATAGCTTTCTTCCTCAGTATTTTCAATTACCTTGGCAGAAGAAAAAAAAAGATACGGTGAATTATGCAGGCTCTTAAAACTCTCAACCCCAAGTGACTTTCAATTACTTTAATGTACATCTCACTGGTGAGATCAAGTCACATGATCATGGTGCCTTCCAACAGGTGAGGAAGTACAACCCTAGCATGTTCCAGGCAGGAGAGCTGGCCAGAGTGCACGCAAATAGCCATGATGGCTGCCATAGGGAGTGTACTTATTTGTACTCTGATAGGGATTTGTAGTTATATTTGTGTTACTTTCTATAAAAATTAGGCCTTAGTTTTCAGGAAAATAATCCCATGTCCCAACTTTGCTCTTCTGGGGAAGACTGAGTTAAGCACATCTCATTTCTGTATGCAAAGCTATTTTCAGTTTCAGGATCATAATTCTATTTATGTACCAGAAATACATGTGATAAAAGGGGAGACATGAAATGAATACATCAAAGCTTTTTTTAAAGCAATTATCAATTTAAAATTAAAGCTAAAAACAATAAAATTTGGTAGAACATCTTTATTAGATTTGACTAAAGATTCTTTATAACTTTTAAGATTTATGACTAATTCTTTTTAAAAATGTCAAGTGCTTGAAAGGAGAGAAAGAGAAAAGCTATAGCAAAGATCTGAACTTGGCTGTGCAGATAGATGCTCAGGCTAACAGTTTAGCTCCCTTTACCTGTCCACTCACTGAGTAAAATATTGCCTGTTATCCCTACAGGGCACATTTCCTTCACAGAGATGCAGTCCCAAATTGCATTTATAAAGGCTGTACAGGGAAGTGTGTTGTGTTCAGAGCAAGAGCCATACTTTAGGTTCATGTACCAGACTAATCTCCTGAATCTGACAGATTCTTCACAAATGCACACATATTAGAAGTCTTTAGGGAAGCATCCCAGACATTTGTAGCATTATTAGAGATTTACGTTGTAAACCATTTTAAGTGTGAGCATGACAGAAGTAGTAATTTTATGGATTTTGAAGTATTTTTTCTCATCATAGCTGAAGCAAATATATCTGTAACACTTTGCTGTCTCTGTTAGAAAGTGAGATTTTAGTATGAGCACAGGATTAAATCCGGATGTCATTATTGCTGTGTGACATTCATTTCCTGGATCCTTTACAGACTATCAACCACACTATAAGATTTGATTGTTCAGCGAGTTTTACTTGGTAATCTGTGAATTGTAGAAAGGAAAAGGAATTTCTGTCTGTTACTAATAAACTTCTTTTTGTAATGGGGTGCTAGGGGTTCAGAAAAGTAGGGGTTCTGGGGGTTCTTCCCTCAGCTTGGCTCAGTTGGCCAAGCAGAATCTCACCAGAAGCTGGAAGTTCACCAGTGGTCAGGTAAAGAACGTGCCCTCCCCTTGCAAACATATTTCTAACCTTATGGTGGTGGGCCCTGCCTTCCAGCTCAGGTGAGCCAGAGGGACAGCAGTCGGTCTGGGCTAGGGGCTGTCTGGAAGAGGCTAGCTATAATGCCAAGTTGTAGGATCTAAGCTCCCAACCTTTGGCTCTTACAATCTTTCCACCCCCTCTTCTGCAAAAATCCCTGAGCTGTGGTGGGTGTGTTGTAAGACTACTTTAGTGATAAGCTCTCAGAAGCCTCTGGATTTCTGCTTTGGTATGTGTTGATATGCTAAGTGTAGATCCCTATTTGTCACCATGCTCAGAAATCTATGAGCGTGATGGTGCATGTCTTTAATCCCAGCATTGGGGAGGCTGAGGTAGGAGAATTGCTGTGAATTTGAGGCTACCCTGAGACTACATAGTGAATTAGTAGTAAATTCCAGGTCAGTATGGGCTAGAGTGAAACCCTACATCGAAAAAAGAATCAACTCCGAATATATCAATGACAACATGCAAGACCTAAAACTCTGAAACTGCTAGAGGAAAATAGGGAAAACTTCTCAAGATGTGGGAATAGATAAATAACTTTCTGAATAGGTCTCTGGCCACCCAAGAAATAAGTTCAATGGGACTTCAGGAAAGTAAAAAGCTTCTGTATAGGGAAGGGAACAGTTAACTGAGTGAAGGGACAGCCAATAGAGTGGGAAAAGTCTTTGCCAGCTATTCATCTGATAGAAGCTTAATATACAGGATATACAAAGAACTCCAAAAAAAAAATGATACAAAAACAAATAGCCCAGTCAAAAAGTGGGATAAAGAACTAAACAGTTCTGAAAAGAAGAAATATAAGTGATCAATATATATTTTAGAATATTTTCAACATCCTTAGACAGCAGGGAAATAAAAATTAAAATTACTTTGAGATCCCATACCATCTCTGCCAGAATGGCTTTTATCAAAGAACAGAAACAAATGCTGATTAGTGTGTGGAAAAAGAGGAACCACTGTCGGAGGGAGCATAACTTGGATGCAGCCACCATGGGAAGTAGTGTATAGGCTGCCAAAGGTGGCAATATGACACAGCTATACCATCCCTAGGCATATTCCTAAATGACTCTGCACTGCACCTGAGAGACACTTGTTCATCCATGTTTACAGCTACACTCTTCATAATAGCAAGGGAGTGGAATCAGCCAAGATGTCCATCAACCGAGGAATAGATAATGAAAATATGGGAATGTATATAATGGAATTCGATTCAACTGTAAATAATAACGTATGAAACTTTCTTAAATGGTTGGAACTAGACAACATTAAGTGAGGTAACTCAGGTATAGAAAGACACATACATATCATATCACATGTTCTCTCTCATATGTGAATGCTAGCTTAGAGCCTTTAGATATGTGTGGTTTTGTGGGAAAGAAATTATGCAGAAGCCAGGATAGTACAAAGGAAGAAAAAAAAAAAACGCTTCAAGGAAGAAACAGAGAAAGTAGCAGAACTTAAGTGATATGAGAATCAAAGGGGAGACACTGGGAATGGGAGGGCGAAGATACGGAAAGGGGCAGAGAGACAGGGAAGGGAGGGTTAAATAAAACTAAGTACATATGTTAGTCTGATACATAAAAATACATAATACTATGCTGATAGACAATATTATAGTTGACTCTCAAACCTAACAAAAAATGTATTGGAGTGGAGAGAAGACGTAGCAAGAATTAAGGCCTGAGGAAGCCTGAGACCTCCTGAGTTCAAATCTCCAAAACATAGACATCTGGACAAAGTTCACATGCCTGTAGCCCCAGTCCTGTAAGGAGCAGAGACTGGAAAATTGCTGGGACTCATGAAAATGTCACACTCTGGAATCAGTGAGAGACTCCGATTCAAAGGAAACACATGGACACCTAGTGTTCTCACCTGGCCTCCTCTGCATTTGTGTGCCTAGGGCTCACATACATACACTGCATATACCTCACCACACATAGTACACACATGCAGAAATATTTTGGCAAGATGAGCAATGTCTGTTACATTGGTCACATTCAATATGTAACAGTCATTTATATATTGTTAGGTATTAAATTTTAGTATTAGTTGATTTCAGAAAAAGCTAGATTTATCTGTTGGCATATACTAAGTGAAATAATAATATGTAGAAACAGCCTGTGTAGTGTGACCTTTATGAAAATAAGTCATAAAATTTGAATTTATATGTTCCTCAATGCATGTTTACAAATTTCAATATGAAATTTACACAGGTTCATTTAATATTGAACAAATAACCTGATAAATATGTTTGTAGAATATATATTTCATTTATATATTTTAAACAGACCATAAAAATTAGCAGGACTATCCATCCAAGAATCTTTCACTTGTGTCTCTGTGATAATTGTGTTGATTAATCTCTGTAAAGTAACCCTGGAACCTTCCACTACTTGCCCACTCATGATAATTAAAAAGTCTCAGCAACTGGTTGATTTCTGTATGGCTTAGGAGCACAGCAACTTCCTTGCTTTATCCACTCCAGAGAAGACATGCAGAACACATGCAAGATGCATTGTCCATTAGTTGCACTGAATTTTATAGATACCAGATTCTAAGGACAAATTAAAAATGAAAACTATGTTCTAAAAGATATGAAATGGAAAAGTGCTGTCATCTTCACTGGGTGGAATCCTGATAGACATACAGTTGAGACTAGATGCTTTGTGTGTACATCAATGTACATACCATTTATAATACATGCCTTTGTGCATTGATGAAAATTTATACTATATATATAAATAATTGCACAAATATAATACATATGATATTTTTATTTCATATGCTACAAACTGTGAAAGAAATGGTTTTGTTGTTGTTTAGGTAGCAACCTTTACTTACAATTTCAGACAGCTGCTTTGGACTTCGAGAGGAAAGGAAGGCCATGAGATTGAGTTTTCTTTCAACATTGGAAAGGTGAATTGCCATAGGTCTCTTTTCCCCAAGATGGAAGTACATTAACTTTACCTGGCTGATCTGAGAGCCTCTGAGGTTGGAGTCTGAGTCCAAACCCACTGCACTAGGAAAAAATTCAACATTTACTCAGTAGATTACTTCCTTTACTTTTGTTGCTATTTTAGAGCCAGAACAGAGGGTAACGCAGGGCTCTGTAAATATGAAATTAAAAGGACTAGCTGGAAGTCCTGATGCTGGGAGCTAAATATACTATACCACATTCACTTCCTTTGTAGAAACAGAAAAATGAGAAACATATGGAGCAAGTTGTTGAGTTGATTTTTGCCCTGTACTCTATTCTTGTAACGAATTTGTTTTCAGAATCAAACATTCGGAGTGCTTCCTGGTGGTTGCATGTGAGTTTGAAAACATCACACAGCATGTGGGACCCAGTAAAACACAAATTTTATTTGTTTTCCTTGGCTTCTGTATGTCATGGTCTGTTCAGTGTGACAGTCTGGAAAACAGTAAATTTAAGCAAGGTCTTAGGGCTGAGTCATGAACCTCACTTTGGCAAAGTCTGGTAATGAGAAGTGGACTGGATTCGTCTCTTTGCATAGTTTGTATTATTGGTCTTTAGTTTCTCACATTGTTGAGTTTGGAAATTTTAATTATGTATCCAGACACCATTTTATACAACTGTTTTTACTGAATATGCGTGCCTGTTCTAGTAGATGGATGGAGAATCCGGATCTACTAAGGTAAGTATGTGTGAAGTATGTCAGTCTCAATTGCAGTAATAGTGTGGTGTAATAAGCAAGCACAATATTTCAGTGGCAAAATAAAAGCATTAATTAAGCTTATGTGCCTTTGGGTCAGCTGGATGTGTGCTCATCTGTACTACACTTGTCTAGGGCAAATGGGTGGAGGAGTTGCTTTGTTTTATTTCTCTCTACTTCGGTGACCAGTAGACTCATCCTGGCCTGTTCTTATGGAAATAGTAAAGGGGTAAGAAGGACGCCCGAGATATGTGCAGACACCCAAGTTTTGATGGGGTGGGGGTGTTTATCACATCATATCTACTAGCGTTCTGTTGGTCAAAGCATGTCACATGGATACTTCTAGGCAAGGAGCAGAGACATACTGTTCTCTTTCCTAGGAAGAATTGTAAAGCTACCTGGTGTAAAGTGTCTGGATACCTGTGGGCTGTAAGAATTGGGTCCATTAACACAATCTACCATGAATGTTGTTACATGTTTTCACAAGCCTTTGTTGAGAACAGAGCATATAGGTAGTGGGGATTGATGGGCCCCGTGGAAGCAGTTTACATACTAAATTATCAGAATATATTGCCTGATTGGGTGAACAATTTCCTTACTGTGTGTTTCTCCTCTCAATCCCTTTATACACTTAATGGGGTAAGGATAGCATCTATCTTGTTTATAATGTTGTTCTCAAGCCTGTTAATAAATCTGAGCATGAAAATTCAGCAAATATTCTTTCAATGAATTCATAAATTATCTAAAACTAGGTCTCTTTCCCAAATCTTTTGAGTAACAGATAAATTGATTTGTAGGCCTCTACTGAGCATTTTTAATGCATGCAACATTGTCATTAGTACTAGGTGGGATATGACATTGTGAAAGGAAAAAAAAGGCTCTGATCACAAAGAGAGGACACATATGTGCAAATGTCCACTCTTTACTTCTTGCCACCACAGTTCTTTCTTTGTGGTCTGTTGAACTGTCCAGTGGGGTAAGAAGTTGGCTAAATCATTCCTTCTTTTAAATTAATTAATTAATTAATTAATTTACTTATTATTTATTTGAGAGAGAGAGAGAGAGAGAGAATGGGAGCACCAGAGAGAATGGGCACACCAGGGCCTCTAGCCACTGCTAAAGAACTCTATATGCATGCATCACCATGTGCATCTGGCTTACATGGGTACTGTGGAATTGAATGTGGGTCCTTAGGCTTTGCAGGCAAGCACCTTAACCAGTCAGCAATCTCCCCAGCCCAGATCATTCCTTGCTATTCAAGTAATTGAGATTCCATTGTCAAGGAGTCTGAATTATGTGTACCCAAAATACTTTAACAAATTTATATGATCATTTTAGTGCTTAAAAACAAATTGCTTGTTTTCAAGAAGGAAAATGGTATTCTTCATAGATCTTTATCATTAGTTTCTGTCTTGATTCTTCCACAATTCTCTCTCCCTGTTCAGTGGTTTCTTCTTCCAGTGTCAGAAAGACTCATGTTAATTATATCTGAAGACTGACCATATGATTTCTGGTTGTGGGTATAGCAGGGGTGGCTCTACAATTTCTGAGTAAGACCCAGGAGAAGACAGCTACTTCCAATTTTGGAAATGCAGTGGTATTTAGTTCTCTTGGGCCTCAAATGCAAGTTCCAATCAGGAGCAACAGGGAAATCACTCTCAGAATTCTGCTACCCTGGGAGGTAAACAGAGGCACTGGGATGCTACAGGCTTCCAAGTGCAGGAGAACAGAAAATTGAAAAGAGCTGGTGGTTAAATCCCCTCTGCATTTGCTGTTATAGAGGCAAAAAGATATGATTGTTCTCACCTGTTTGAAGAGTCATGGCTCATGTTTGTGTAACAAAAGGAAAGCATAACACATTGGTTTTGTTTGTATGACCTTAGAATTTTCAAAAATCAATACCTAAAGGCCAGAGTAAACCTGTCTGTTTTCATGTTTAGGCTAAATGAAGAATGGACAGCCATATAGAAAGTGATTGGATAAATATGTATGTGCCAATGGTGAGAGGAGGAGGGAATGCCCACTAATGTCTAACTGACAGATTCTTCTTCGCCTCTCTGTATAGCATTCCTTCCTCCAGATTATGGGTCAGGACCATTCTGGAGTGAGGCTTCTCAAAGGAGAAGGTAGAGAGCGACATTTCTAGACCTTTCTGTGAGCTTCTTGTATCTGGATGGGCATCTCTTGAGAGATTGGGAAATTTTTCTTCAATAATTTTGTTGAATATGTTCTTTATGCCTCTGGCCTGGATTTCTTCCCCTTCTGGTATACCCGTGATCCAGATGTTTGGTTGTTTTAGGGTATCACATAGTTCCCTTGTATTCTGTTGAGTTTTTTGAACTTAGCAAAGGTTTTGGACTTCTGATCAATTTCTTCTGTCTTCTCTTCCCGCTCAGAGGCTCTGTCTTCCACATTAATGACTCTGTTAGAGAGGGGTTCCAGAGATGTTTTTATAAGCTCTATTTGATTTTTGTTTTCTGCTGTTATTTTGCGTCATGTCCATCTCTTTTTTTGAGGTATGATTTCAGTTTGAGGTCTGATTTTCTTGGTGCTTCCTGGAGTTCATTCTTGCATTTGATCATGTCTTCATTATGCTTCATCAGATGGTTGTTGAAATATTCCATTTGTTGACTCACCTTCAATTCATTTATATCTTTTTTTGAGGCTTCTCTGGTTTTCTTCAATTAAGTTAAACCTAGTGCTTAAATAAATGATTCTGCTCAATTTCATTGCAATTGTTTCACTGCAATTGTTGTTTTTTTTTTGATGGTTTGCTTCAATTTAAGCAATTCTTTTGGGTTCACATAGCTTGTTGTGTTTTCATTTTGGGATTCAATTTCTGTTGTTTTTGCTATGATTTCATTGGAGGCTTCCACTATGGGACTAGACATCCTTGGTGGAGATCTCTCAGTTTTCTGACTTTTTTTTTTTTCTTTGCATTGTGGCCTACCCATGTGTAATAGTTTGGATAGATGTCCCCTAATATATTCAGTGTTTTATTAGTTTATAGTTTGCATCTGCAGCCACTTGGAGGATCACTGGGCATATCTTAAAGTGTGGTGGTGAGTTTAGGGTTTCAATCTAAAGATATGCAAAGTGTGCCTAGCTGGAGTTCCTGAAGTGTGCTGTGCTGTGGGGGCTTGGCTTGTGGCTTTTGCTCTCTGTGTTTGGTCCTGTAAAGGCAGGCCAGCTTCTTCTGCCATTATGGAACTTCCCCTGGATCTGTAAACTTTAATAAATAATCCCTTCCTCCATAACTATGCCTGGTCTGGAAGTTCATCTCAGCGAACCTGGAGCTGTCTGTTACACCATGTCAGGGAAAAGTCTTATTTTATTGATGAGGAAGCATGTATTTATCCTTGTAGGATCTTCAGTGAGTGTTCTGTTTTAAGTGTGAAGCAGATTGGTGTATGATGGGGTTATAACTGCAGATGTGCAGACTGTGGAGATTGCAAATACATCAAAGGTATCTGGAGAACTGGGAGGTGGGAAACTTGGAGGTTCTGGCCTACTCATTTCACTTGCCTGCACTCTTCAGCATAAGGGAATCAGGGGTTGGTGAACCATAAGCTTGAGAGCCAGGCACAAGAGGCCAGCTTCCACAGTGGCCCTGTACCCTCTGGCTCAGGGGAACAGGGATTTGGGCACCCAGGGGCTGGTTAATCAGGGAGTCAGAGCAAAAGGCCTGCTTTTGCAGCCTACAGGCAGGGACCAGGCAGCCCCAAGTCAACAGCAGGGGTACTGTGACCAGGAAACTGGGAGATAGGCAAGGAACTGGGGGCTCTGGACTACTCACTCTGTGTGCAAACCCTCTGGAGTGGGAGATCTAGGAGTTAGGGACCGAGGAGAGGTCAGTCAGGAAGCCAGAGCAAAAGGTCTGCTTCTGCAGCATGCATGCAGGGTCCAGGCAGCCCCAAGTCGGCAGCAGGGGTACCCAGACCAGGGAACTTGGAGATAGGGAAGGAACCAAGAGCTCTTGCCTACTCATTCTATTGGATTATTCTTTTCTATTCTTTTCCCTCAAACCAGGTCTTTTGGGCTGGAGAGATGGCTTAGCGGTTAAGGCACCTGCCTCCTAAGCCTAAGAACGCTGGTTCCAATCTCCAGTGGTTCCAATCTCCAGGTGCCACATTTAGCCAGATGCAAAGTGATGCAAGGGTGCAATGCGCACTTGACCACAAGGGGGGCACGCATTTATATTTTGTTCGCAGCAGCTGAGAGGCTGCTGATGCATCCATCTCTGTCTTCCTCTCTCTCTGTCTCTCTCTCTCAAAAAAAAAAGTCTTTCAAGTTTCCTAAATTTTTTTTTTTTTTCAATATCCTGGCTTCCTGAGTTCAATTCCCATGACGTTTAGTCATTTTTATTGCTCCAATTTATCCTTCCCTGCAACCTCTCACTTCTGTTTGTTCCTGCCCCTCTTAATTTGCAAGGGCTGCCAGAACAAGGTGTGGCAGACATGGTGGCTGAAACATTAGGCATTTATTTTCTCATGCAAGTGGAGTATGAAAGCCTGAGCTCAAGGTGTCGGCAGCTTGGTTCTTTGGAACCTTCTCTTTGCCTTGTAGATAGACATCTGCACACCCTGTGCCTTCTTGCCATGAGTCTGTCCAAATTCCACTTTCTTATAAAGACACTAGTCAACTTGCTGGCTGGAGAGATGGCTTAGTGGTTAAGGTGCCTGCCTGCCAAGCCTAAGAATGCCCATTCAATTTTCCAGGTCCCATGTTTAGCTAGATGTAAAGTGACACAAGGGTGCAATGCCACACTTGCCCACAAGGGGGCACATGCATCTGGAATTCATCTATGGTGGGTGAGAGGCCACTGGTGTGCCATTCTCTCTGTCTGTCTCTCTGTCTCTCTCTCAAAAAAGGCCCTAGTCAACTTGCATTAGGAACTACCCTAATGACCTCATTATTACTTAATTACCTTTCTAATCATCTTTTCTCCTTTATTTTTTTTTTTTTTTTTTTTTTGGTTTTTTGAGGTAGGGTCTCACTCTGGCCCAGGCTGACCTGGAATTAACTATGTAGTCTCAGGGTGGCCTTGAACTCACGGCGATCCTCCTACCTCTGCCTCCCGAGTGCTGGGATTAAAGGTGTGCGCCACCGCGCCTGGCCTCTCCCTTACTTTTTTTTTTTTTTTTTTTTTTTTTGTTTTGTTTTGTTTTTTTTGTTTTTTATTGTTTTTTGACGTTGTTTTTGTTTTTTGTTTTTTTTTTTTTTAATCAATATATATTTTTTATTTATATTATTCTGATTTTACATTCATAGTATTGGTTCCATTGTCCTCCTCCCCTTCCTCCCACTTTCAAAGGGGCCCTCATCGATGGGGAATGTTTATCATGCATTGTGAGTTTGCTCAAGAGTTCTGGTGGATAGGCCCCAGTCTCTGTGCATAATGCCCCAACTTGTGACTCTAACAATCTTTCCGCCCCCTCTTCCGCGAGTTTCCCTGAGCCACATTGGGGTCATTTTAGTTCTGCTTCCTTGATGAGGTTTTGTCTCCCTTACTCTTAACAGTTTCATTCTAAGGTACTTACTTGGGATTAGAAGTTCAACATGTAAATTTGGGGGACAAGACAACCTAACCATTTCCACTGATAGCCTTTGGTCAACTTATTTTTTTGCATGAATTACTGCAGTCTTCCTACTTTCCCCCAGGCTTTTCACCTTCATTTTTCTACACCTATATTATGCATGATCATGGTATTCCTCTCTTTAGGGAGGAGGTCTTCTTTTATCAGTGCCATCTTGGTCTCTGTTAGCTGATGCTTATTGGTATCCATCATGGAGCTGTTTGGCCTTTCCAGGTGGGCTGCCTGTTTCTGCAAGTGTCACTGCTCTGTCCAAGCAGATTCTGTGCTTTCCCTCTCTCTCCTACCCTATCTACCTTCAAGACTCAGCTCAATGGCTGTCTGAGTTGTGGAGCTGCCTGACATTCCATGTTGGAATTAATTCCTCCCTCCCAACTACCACACCTATTGTATTTAATTTTATTTCTCTAGAGAAGTTGCTACAGTGTCCTTTGATTATTGTAATTTAAAGGACTCTTATCTCTGTTTCCAGTACATAAATTCTTTTAACATAGAGATGGAATCTTGTGTTCCCCACAGTGCTTTCATCCAGCTGGTAGAATAGAAACGTGCACTTAGGGGGAATTAGATGCCATTCCTCTGCTATCCTGCTCTGAGATTGAATAAATTCTGCTATGATTTTTCAAAAACCAGGTATTGCTGCATGTACAAATGTTTCTTATTGCTGTGCATATTTAATTGTGGGTTTAAATTAGCATCTGTTTTTTTGGAGTTAAATATTTTTGGGTCTGTGAACCTAAAATAGATGGCAACTAACCTCTGAATGTGTTCCTCCTTGTGGAATTGGAAGGCGTTCTTGAAACTGAAGAAGGTGGTTGGCTGAAGTGAGAGGCTTTGAGGGATAGTGGCTGACTACATGGGTTACTAAGCCCTCAATATTTTGTAGTAGCTGCTAAACTCTGTTTTCTGTTGCCCTTTCTTGTGGGTGACAAGTACCAAATCTCTGTGGCACACAAGGGAATGAAAATGAGAGTTTGGGGTTCATGGCCTTAGCCATTTGAATTTGTCACCCTAGTCAAATAGCACAGTCTTTCTCCTCCGTCTTGCATTGTCCCTTTTGGTTTCCCACAAGAATTTTTTTTTTTTTGCCCAACTTGATGGGCAAATGCATAATTTATTTCATCACTGAATTTATTGTGAAAGTAATTGTTTTCCTAATGTGTGGAACCAATGTAAACAAAGCTAAGAAGCATGGTTTGTGGCTTATTTAAAACACTGCTTTCTGTGTGCTGTTCCAGCAAGCTGGTTGCTTTGCTGTGGGATAGTGGTCTGGTGTGGATTAGCAACCTTGCAGGAAAATGCTGAAACAGTTTGCCATCTTCCCTGAAAAATAACACTGCTGTACACCAGAAGGGTGATAGGCTGCATGCTACTCTGAAACTCTTGTTTTGGATTCTGGCTGCGCTTCCTTATGTGGAAGAACAGACACAGGATGCCATGCTGCAGCTCTAAATGTCACGTTTGATGAGTGTACCCAAGCTTGTGGGTTGGCTTAAAAAAATCCATAGCTTAATGAGAAGGGAGAGAAATGGATTATGAGATAATAGCAGAGCTATAAGAATTGGAATACTTACCTATTCCTATATAGCTGATCAATTGTTAGTTTATGCATCTATTCAGATCTTCTTCGTTCCTCCAGTGTAACAGGTGTTTGTTCACTAAAGTAGACTTTCTAGCAGGCCCTTTCATCTTGTGAAGACATGGCCTTTTCACTGACTCTAACAGTGGCTGCTACTGCTCAGCAGAGCCTAGGACACTGGCCTTGGACATGGGGACAGAGGTGGAAGGTCAGCCCAAGGGTCTCCACCTATTCTTTATTTTTTAAAAAATTAATCTTTCTTACTTCACACTATGTATGTGTGTGTATATATATATATATATATATATATATATATATATATATATATAGTTTGTATATATCTGCATCATTATAATCACTATAGTTTTTTTTCTTCTTTAAAAATTTTATTTATTAATTTATTTGCAAGTAGAAAGAGAGAAGAGAGAGAGAATAGGTGCTCCAGGGCCTCCTGCCACTGCTAAACTCCAGACACATGCATCACTTTGTGCATCTGGCTTTACATGGGTACTAGGGAATTGAGTGCTAGTTATTAGGCATTTGCAAGCAAATGCCTTAATGGCTGAGCCATCTCTCCAGCCTTACTAATTGTTCTTATTAGCTTCCTTACTACTTCCCCCTGGTCCTTCTCATTTTTTGTTAATCTCCTTTCTTTAAATTTTATTGTATAATACATATGTATACACATTTATATGTAAATTTAAATCTAGACTCCATATATGAGAATGAGACTCGTGTAAGTATGGCTTGTTTTGCTTAACTCAATGATTTCCAGATACAACAATTTTCTTGAAAATGTTATAATTTCATCATCATCATTATTATTTAGAACTGAATAAATACCAATTGTGTATATGTACCACCTTTTCTTTATTCACTTCTCTCTTGGTGGGTCTATATCTTAGCTATTGTGAACAATGCTACAGTAAACATGTATATTCAAGTATCTCTGTGGTATGATGACTTAGAGTCCTTCAGGTATATCCCTAATAGTAGTATGTTGGGTCATATAGTAGCTTAATTTTTAACTTGGAGGAGCCTCTGCACTGACATTCCTAACAGTGGTGTATAGGGTGCCTCTTTCCACATATCCGTGCCAGCATTCACTGTCATTTATTTTCTTGATGTTAGCCATTCTGACTGGGCTGATATAGATAAGCTATCTCAAAAGCAGTTCAATTTGTATTTCCCTGGTGGCTATGGCTAAGGATGTTGAACTTCTTAAATACATACATATACATATATATGTATATATGTATATATGTATGTGTGCGTGTGTATATATATATATATATATATACACACACACATACACTGTGTTTCTTCTTTTGAAGACTACCTTTTCAGTTCTTTAGCTCACTTTTTAGATGATGTTTGTGTTTTTTATTTTACATTGTTTTTGTTGAGGCATAGTCTTACTCTAGGCCAGGCTGACCTGGACCTCCTGCTGTAGTCTGGGCTGATAGTTAATTTTTGTGTCTCTTTATATATCCTAAATACTGATGCTCTGTCTGGTGTAGAGTTAGCAAAGGATTTTTTCTCATTCTGGAGGTTGTCTCTTCACTCAGCTGATTGTTTTCTTTGCTGTGCAGGAGTTTCTTAATCTCATCTATTCCTATTTGCCAGTCCGTGAGGGTTTTCCTGTGCTACTGGAGACTTTTACAGAAAATCCTTGCCTATGCCTATATCGGAGTGTTTTCCCATTGCAGTTTCAACGTTTTAGCTTTTATGTTAAGGTGTTTGATCCATTTTGAATGGAATTTTGTGCGTGGTAAGAGAGATGTATTTTCTTTCGGCTACATATAGAAATCTAGCTTTCCCAGCACCATTTGTATGTTTTTCCTTAGCATCAATGTATGCTTTTGATACCTTTGTCCAAAACTAGATGGCTACACCTATGTGGATTTATTTCTGGTTCCTGTATTTCATTTTATTTGTCGACATGACCACGTTAGTGCTAGTACCATGCTGTTTTTGTTGTTAAAGCTCTGCCATCAGCTATTATGGTATGACACCTCCAGCATGGCACTTTCTGCTTGGCATTGCTTTAGTGCTTCCATATGAACTTTAGTATTGCTTTTTATATAGTTAGGTGAAGAATATTAATTGGAATTCTGAAGGGAATTGTGTTGAATCTGTAAATCATTTTTGTTTGCTGTGTTCACAATACTAATTCTGCCAGTCTTTGAACATGGGAAGTCTTCCATGTTCTAGTATCTTCTTTAGTTTCTTTTTCCATTGTCCTAAAGCTTTCATTGTAGAGATCTTTCACCTCCTTGGTTGCACATATTACTATCTTATGTATATTTTAGGCAATTGTGAATAGGTTTTTCCTGATTTTTTTTTAAAGAAGCTGGCTGATGTTTTATGTGTCATTGCTGAAAGTGTTTATCAGATCAAAGAAATTTCTGGTGGGGCCTTTTGGTTGTTTTAAGGATAGGACCATATTGTCTGCACACAGCACATTTGCCTTTTCTTCCTCTTATGATATTGCTCTAAGACCTCAAGCCCTATAATGAATAATGGTAGAGAGTGTGCTCACTTCGGCAGCACATATACTAATACTGGAATGATACAGAGAAGATTAGCATGGCCCCTCTGTAAGGATGACACGCAAATTCGTGAAGTGTTCCTTTTTTTTTTTTTAAAAGAGTGAATATCCTAGTCTAATTCTTGATTTTTGGAGGTGATATTTTCTGCTTAAAATAAGGTTGCAGCCTGGGCTAGAGCAAGACCCTACCTCAAACAAACAACCCTACCTCAAAATAACAATAATAAAAAAAATGGCTAGAAGTTTGTAGAATCTAATTTAGATTTTACTATGTTGAGGTAGGTTTCTTCTAGTCCTAGTTTATTAGGGGATTTTAAAAGATTTTTATTTATTCATGGGGGAAGGAGCAGATAGAGAGAATGGGCACACCAGGGCCTCCAACCACTGCATACGAACTCCAGAAGCATGTGCATTTGGCTTATATGGGTACTGGGGATTCGAACCTAGATCCTTAGGCTTTTCGGGCAAGGGACTTAATCATTAAACCATGTCATCAGCCCTATTCAGGGATTTTTTCTTTTTTTTTTTTTTTTTTTTGGTTTTGCAAAGTAGGGTCTCACTCTGGTCTAGGCTGACCTGGAATTAACTATGTAGTCTCAGGGTGGCCTCAAACTCTCGGCGATCCTTCTACCTCTGCCCCCCAGTGCTGGGATTAAAAGTGTGCGCCACCATGCCCAGCTTCAGGGATTTTTTAAGATTGAAAGATGTTGAACTTTGTCATATTCCATCTCTGTGTCTATTGAAGTGATCATGTGGTTTTGCTTTTAATGTAAGGTGCTGTAATACACTAATTGATTTGGGAAAGTTTTAATTATTTTTCAGTTATTATGATTATGTTGAAGTTGTTTATTCATCTTGATTTATTTTTGGTAGGTCATATGTTTATAGGAAGTTGTCCAATTTCTTCTAAATTTTCCATATTTTAGAATATAAGTTTCAAACTTTTCCATAAAGATCCTTTGGATTTTCCCAGGATTTGTTGTAACATCTACTTTTTCCATCTTTAATTTTACTAATGTAGGTCTTTTCTCTTTATATTGATTAGTTTGATTAGGGCTTTGTCAATATTTTTTTTCAAATAATCAACTCTTCATTTGATATATTCTGTGTATTGCTGTTTTAGCCTCCATTTCATTAATTTCTGCCCTGATCTTTATGACTTTTTTTTTTTTTTGCCATCTACTGCTTTTATGTTTGGCTTATTTTCTGATGAGATTCAGGTTATTTGACATGGTCTGATCTTTATAGTATATGCACTCATAGCTATAAAGCGTCCTCTTAGAACTGTCATGGTTGTATCCCAAAGATACTGGTAAGTTGTATATTCCTTTTCAGTTAAATCTGGGAATTTAAAATTTTCCTTTGTGATTTCTTCCATGACCTAGTGTTCATTCAAGGTATAGTATGCAGAATCTATGTATTTGTGTAGTTTCCCTAGCTATTGATTTCTACTTTTAATACAAGCAATTGTTTCAGCGCTCTAGTATTAGTTACGGCTTGTTCCGTGACCTACAATGTGGTTGGTGGGAGATAAGGTTCCATAACTACTCAGAAGAGAATGAACATTTGTATTTGTTAGGTGGAATAGTGCATATATTGTGTTTTTTTTTGTTTGTTTGTTTTAGTTTGGATAATGTATCTGAAGGTGAGAGTATTTAAGTCACATGCTATTATTTTATCAAGATCTATATGAAATTTTATGTCTCTTAGTATTCATTTTGTGAAGTTGGAAACCACAGTGTTTGGTACATGTATTTATAATTGTTATATCTTCTTTGTGAATTGTTCTCTTTACTAACATGTAGTGGCCTTTGTCTCTTCTGGCTAATTTTGGTGGGAAGTATATGTTAACAGATACCACAATATCTATGAAGCTTGTTTTCAGTTTTTCCTCACTTGGTAGGTTGACTTCGATTTTTTTTTGAATCTCAGTCTATGAGTGTCTTTGCCATTGAAATAATGTTTTTTGGAGGCAACAGATAATCAAATCTTGTTTTGTAATCTAGTCTGCTTGTCTTTTTAAATTTTTAAATTTTCAATTTTTAAACTTATTGATTTTTTTAAAAACAGGTTGTACACATAGACCCCTCTCCCCCACCACAATTCTGCTGAGAGTGTTCAATGGGGTTGTTAGTATTCAGTGTGAGGACCAAGAGGCCTCAGCCACTCTCTGATGGGATGGGGGAAGTATAGTGTCTCAGACAATTCCCATTCACTCTGAGGCTCTTATAATCTTTCTGGCCCTTCTTCTGCAGTGCTCCCTGAGCCTTGGTGGGCAAGATAAAGATCTGATTTAATGTTGTCTTCTTTTTTTTTTATTAACAGCTTCTATACTTACATACAAAAAACACATGATATTTCGCTCCCCTCCCCCCATTCCACTTTAGAACTCCAATCTCCATCATATCCCCTCCCTCTCTCCATTAGTCTCTGTCTTAATTTGATGACATCATCTTTTTCTTCTATTTTGAGGGTCTTGTGAAGGTATTGCTAGGCTCTGCAAGGTCATGGATATCGAGGCCAATTTCTGTCTGGGCAGTTGCATTGTAAGAAGTCATACCCTTCCTTTGGCTCTTCCATTCTATCCGTCCCCTCTTCCACAATGGTCCCTGAGCCTTGGAAGGTGTGACAGAGGTGTTTCAGTGCTGGGCACTCCTCCATCCCTTCTTCTCAGCACTATGTTGCCTTTTGGGTCATCCCAGTGGTCATCTCCATCTGAAAAGAGAAGCTTCTCTAACCAGAAGTGAGAGTAGTGTTAATATGTGAATATGAGCATTAAGTGTAGTGCTTTCAAGGGCAGCTTGGTGGGAATAATATATACATTTAGTCAGACAAGAGCAGGCTTTATACCCCTAAGGCTCATGACCTCACCTGCCATAGACTTTTGCTTATGTTTTTCAGTACCAGGTATGTATTCCCTCCCATAGAGTGGGCCTTCAGTCCAATTATGGAGCAGTTGGTCATCAGCAGTGAAAACAGTGGACACTGAATATTCAAGTTTGGCCAGACAGGCCCAATGACTGAACGGGTGCAATAGTGGCATGTCTACTCTTGGGGTAACCAACTGCTCCATAATGTTGCTTTCTTTCTAGACTCTGGATGTCTGTTTTTATGAGGTTTGAGGGACCACAGTGTCTGTCACCATTTTCCTGGAAATGGTTTTCAGGCTAGCCATGAGAGCAAAATTCATGGCCTTGCTTCCCCTGTAATGATTTCTAGGTCCTAGGCAGAAGAGAGGGAGGTGACCCATTTCCTAGTAGATAGCTCTCTCTTCTTGATGTATTGATGTGTACTTGTTCTCGCCTGTATTCTCCTCCGTCTGTAAAATAGAACAGATGCTCCATCCAAAAGTGAAAACAAATAAAAGGGGATATACCCAGTCATTAGAAAGATATATTGATGTGTATATTCATTCTTCTTAGAGAGTAGTGGAGGTTCTCTCTGGGTAGTCTGTTGACTGGTGTTTCATTTTTCTTTACTCAATTATGAGCCACGAGAGAGTCCTGACTACTCATTGTCAATTGTTTGCCTTTAGCCTCTAGAGATTATGTGAGATGGTACAGATACAGCTAATTCTTCTTTTTGGGTTCTTGTCTTTCCACCATGAAGAATGAAGTGGACAGGCAATGAGGGGTGAAGAAGCAGGGAGGCCTTTTTTTTTCCATGAGTGAGTGACAACTGGAATGAAAAAGTGGAAGCTCTGAACTCTTGGTGGTGGCAGGATGCCAATGAAGAGGGTTTGCTAGTGAGTGTTCCAGTGTTCAACCCTTAGCAGGCCTTGGGATGCCAGCCAAGAGGGGTTCTGATTAGAATTGCAGCTATTGCCCTAGCAAGTATTGAGCCCTGGAGAAGCAGGACCCAGAGCAGTGAGTCTGGGAGGCAGGAATGGCAGGTCTACCCCCAAGCAGGAGCAGGTCTTCTTCCTCAGATGAGTGGAAGGGAATCAGCCACTGGAGGTTGTGCAGGTGGGCTCTAATTGGTTGAGTACATGGGAATGAGGTGAAGGGAGCTATAACCAATCAAGAGGGAGCCTGCTAAACTTGGCAAGGTAATGTGAGGACCTGCCAAAAAGCTTCTCTCTCTCTCTACCAGTGGCTCCGTGTCCCTTGCAGCCAAGGAAATCATGGGTAGGTGGCACTTGACTTTCAAAAAGGACCCAACAAGACAGTTGGACCAGGGATTTTCAAAGCCTGACTGATACCAGTGGCTTTGATCACCTCTGGGGAAACTTCTATCCCTTTCAATGCTATTATTAAGTCTATAACTCTTTGGAGAGTTGAAAACCATATTTATTTATTGCTGAATTTTCTATGGCTAATGGGCTTCCATTGAGTGCAGCTCAGCTTGGGCAGGAGGTAACAGCTGGCTTTAAAAATTGATGTTTCTTCATTGCAGTCTGATTCAACTTACTGCTATGAAAGAAGCCACTAACCACAGAGAGTAAGATAAGAATAACTTTGTAGACTTGTTTACTAACTTCAGGCTGTACATGACAGATAGATGTGACTTTATAATGGCAATTTTCTTTTGTAGCCCTTTTAATGTGCCAGGGTTCTAAATATTTTGCATATTTTTACTTAGCCATTTTCCCACCAGCCTATGAAGTATTCTTTTTGAAGTCTTACAAATAAGGCAATAGGCCAAGAGAAGCCAAGTAATTGGCCCTGAGTTTTTGTAATTATAAATGTCAGAGGCAAGGGGAGAGAGAGGGAGAGAGAGAAATAAAGAGAACATAGAAACACAGGGCTCTCTTTTACAAAATGGTAGTATCCTATTACAATAATTTATATAGCTTTTTTTCTTCAAAGTACTTTAAAATGATTTAAATAACATTGTCTTTTTATGTAACAATAGCACCAGTGATTGCCCAATATATCTTACAAATTTTTTCCTGTAACATTGATCAAATTACATTGCGTCATTCTTTAGTTTTTCATACCACTTTCTATAGACCATCAATAGTTTCATTTTTTGAGATGGATGAGTAAAGTTTGAGGCCAATTTTTGGCCACAGAAGAGAGCAAAGTATTTACTGATGTTGAATTCATGACCTTGGACTTTGTCTGAAGCATTCTCTAGTCAAGTGAGCTTCTGGGATCAGATTATATACATCTGGAGAGCAAACATTATATACATGTTTATTCCTCCTATATCTGTTTAGAGGGATCCAGGTGGGGAAGTCTATGTTTTATTGTCTTCTTGGTGTAGCAATAATGTCATATTTTTCAGAATACAGAGTGGATCCTTGAAAGGGTAGTTACAAAAGGGCTCCAATTGTATTTGAACCATTTGTTTCAATTCCCAATAATTCCTGAACATTTTTGGATTCTTGAGAATTTTGTTTTTTCAAATTTGTCACAAAGTTTTTATAGGCAGGAAGGTTTATTTACTACAAAAGATGAGGCCTGGTATGCTTTCACAAACAAAATTAAAGCTACAGATCTTTAGTATATGAAGAATTTTTCATTGACAGTACTTTTCTTCTAATTTTAAAAATTATTATTGTGTGCATGCGTATGTGGAGGACAGAGGACAACCTCAGGTTTTGTTCCTCAGATGCCGTCAAGTTTTCTTGTCCACTGCTCTGCTCTGCTCTTTTTTTCTTTTGAGACAGGGTCTGGAAGAAGTAGGCTAGCCTGGCTGGCAAACAAGCCCATGTTTCTGACTCCTCATAACCGGAATTACACATGCCTGGCATTGTTATGTGGGTTTTAGGAATCAAACTCAGTTCCTCATGCTTATGATGCAAGCACTTTAGCAACTGTTATCTTCTCAGCTCCCTAATAAAATTTAAAATTTAAAGAAGTAAAAAAAAAAAATCCGAGAGAAGAACAACATGCGATAATCCAACCCAGTTAGGAAATGAAAAGTAGAAAAGCTTTTGCGTGGGCACGAGGAGGTCTCAGCTTATTAAGACATTGTTTCTAGATCATGGAACAGCCACCCACAAGGCTGTGCAGAAGAGACTCAGGTGTGGTTCTCTTTGGTCCCACCACATATAGGAAAATTAGGAGAACGAGGGCATGTCTTGGCAAAGCAGATATTTCATTGTCATTCATCTTTCATACAGTTGGTACATTTTGGCAAATGATAGGAAAACCCTGTCCTGGTCTGCTCAGGTTGCCAAACAAAATATCCTAGGATTAGTGGCTTAGACAACAGACATTTATTTTCTCCTAAATCTGAAAGCTGGAAGTTGTTCAGCTCAAGGTCCACTGGGGTGGTTCCTGCGGAGGCTTCTCTGTTTAACTTACTGCCTCTTGCTTACTCTGCTCACCGGATGGGGAAAGAGCAGGCTGTTATCTCTAATCCCAACATAATAGGTTTACTCTCTTGAAGATTTTTCATATCATAAGGTAGCCAAGGACGAGGCTTTTCTAGTATTGGGTAAAAGAAGTCCGTGGACTAAAAATCACCATCATTGAGGACTTAGTCAAGTAAGCAATATAGCAGTGTGGGTAGTGTGATCATTTTGCATTGTATGATTGGCACACACAAATAGGCACTTTTTAAAAGGCTTTGAAAATGGCTTTCTTTAACAAGCATCTTGACTGCTGGTGGCACTTTCTTTTCTATAGATCTTTTTTAAAAATTATTTTATTTATTTTAGATAGAGAGAGATAATGGTCAGACTATGGCCTTCTGCCACTATAAATGAACTCCAGATGCATGCACCACCTTGTGCATCTGGCTTATGCGGGTCCTGGGGAATTGAACCTAGGTCCTTTGGCTTCACAGGTAAACTCCTTAACCACAAAGCCATCTCTCTAGCCCAAAATAAGAAATCAGTGTATAATGGTAAATTTTTTCACTGGCTCCTCTTTTTACTTATTTTTATTTGTTATTTTATGTTATATATAACACGTTATTATCTTTTATCCCCTCACCTCTGCTCCCGTTACCCTGTGGGCCCTTTTCAGTAGGGTTATGGTATTCACTGTGGGATCATGAAGGCCTTTAATTCCTGTAGGGTAGCAGGGAGACAGTGCCTCAGGATATTCCTACACACTCTGTGGTTCTTATAATCTTTCCCCGCCCTCTTCTGCAATGTTCCTTGAGCCATGGCAGGCCTGTCAGCAGTGTGATTTAATGTAGAATTCTCTGTAGCCTCTGTGATTCTGCTTTGATAGGTTTTTATTGATCACCATGTCTGTCACCATCACCCTGGACTGGTTGTCACACTAGCAGTAAGAGCAGTATTCACATCGCTGCTTCCTCTGCAATTTCTCCTAGCCCCTGACAGATGTGGTAGAGCTGGCACATCACATGGTGGGCAGTCAGCTATCTCCTTCTCTTACCAGTGGGCCTTAGTTCTCCTCCATTTTCTTCTGCCATCTATAAAATAAAGCAGACTCTCCAATGAAGATTGAGAGCAGTGTGGGTTAAAGGAGATACATAAAGTTATTTGAGAGCCCAATCTTCTTCTCCAGAGATCAGTGGGGGCTTATCTCTGAACTCTGAATTTCCTGTGTCTTGATTTCCAGTAGCAGATATAGTTTTCTCCCACTGAGTGGGCCTCTTGTCCAATGAGAGAACAGTTGGTTACTGACAGAAGCTGCATCCACTATTGGACAAGTGTGTACTTTTTGTCTGGCTGATTTGATTTCGTAGTCTGCAGGGTCCCCTGCTTATTCACGCTGTTAGTGGCCGTTGTCCTTCAGAAGCTCCCATGGGGCTTTCCAGAACTATGAGGGCTAGCCGGGAGGGAGCTAGTTTCCCTTCTAGCATGGTACTCTAATAACTGACTCATCTTGTTCTGGTGTCCCAGAGGGCAGAGTCAGGATGGAGAGGTGTGATTTGCCAGGAAAAATACCGTCTTCACTAAGAAAAACCTTGGAGAGTGTTTGAACTATTGAGTAAGGAAGGAATAAGCTTCCTCATGAGATGACAAGTTCCTGGTTACTGCATGGTCACTTTTTAAGGAAAATGGTGGCGAAGTGACAACAACAGAAGTGCTAGATGTGACCTCCTAGGTCTCTCTTCCCCAACCTTCTGTGATTCTAGAATGTCCCTTTAAGGAGCTCTCCTTCCCTAAGGAGGGATTCACAAATGGAAGTGACCTCAGTGACAGGCTTATTGGGACTTAGAAAACAGGATTCTGACTGGCTTCTTCAGGCAGCCTTGGAACTTGAAGTTCTTTCAGATTATTCCTGAAATCAGAGCTACTGACCATGACTTTGGAGCTAAATATAGTATGTTTAGTACCATTGTGTATCCGATTGGGAGCCAGTCCAGTGGCCTGGCTTCTTACCTTGGTGTCCCACACTTCATCAGGCTCTGGACATGCTCCTTTTGTTTGATGCCAGCATAAGCATTTTATTAGAGATCCAGGAAATGATGAAGAGATAAATGTTAAAAAGAATGTTTTCAAGGAAGATATTAATGGAGTGTTAATACATCTCACTCTTTTCCCAGAGCATGATTCTCTAGGGGGATTTTGGATTTATGGCAGTGAGAGTTTCTACTAGCCAATAAAACCCGTAGCTTCATTTAGCAACAAAGTAATTATGAATATTAATTAAAGTACCTGATTTAGCACTTCTTATTAGCAAAATTCCTTGAAAACTCTGATCTGGAAAAAAGCCACATGCTTGCTCAGCTATGGAAACCTGGAGCCAAGAAAACCCATGTATGCTTTCTTAGCACTGAAGCACGAGACAATAATAACACTGTGTTCTCCAAGCTGAAGAGCTTTAGACATCAGCATTTTCTTCATGAAAAAGGCTTCAAAAGAGATTTGTGAAAGAACTTTTGAAGGCGTTCCCAGAGCTCAATCATATTTTAAAACTGCTGTGTGTTTTGAAGGTATTAGTAATATGGTCTTCATCAATACTTTAAAAACTAGTTTATTCTATACCATTCCAAGTGAAAATCCCAATGCTATTCTGAATATTTTAGCTGTTACTAAACTACATCCATGGAAAGTGCAGAGGGCCATCTGTGTTGTGCCCTTCATGAAAGTTTTGTCTAACAGTTTTAACATTTATTTCTAATGACAAAGGATGCTTTACAGTACACAGTAATTTTTTTTTTTTGCATTACAAACATCTAATGTTTCCAAGATGCCCAAGAGAAACTGAAATGCTCATAGTAGTTTTGATCTATATAGAGATTTAAAAATCCCTGTGTGTGCTGTATTCTTCCTTTTGTCTTTCATCATTGGTCTTTATTCTTTTTCTGGATTTGGGGCAGGAAGGGGTGGAAGCAAAGAATCAGAGGCTTTGATATAGTATCACTGCAGTGCTACTAGAAACTGATCCCAGTCTGCTTGTGTTAATTTATTTTAAAGCCTCCTCTAATATATTTGTGGTTATGGATAGGGTGAGTAATTTCTCTCACTGTCAGTGTATTATATTATAGAGGTAGATGGTCCTAAGCCATAGGATTAGTGATTGGGTATTATTAATATCTAGTAACTAAGGCAGTCTTTGAAGCCTAGACAAAAATGTTTTGGAATAATGAGCAGTGAAAGAAAAAAAGGTTTGGATAAAATCACTTGATTCTGCCATATATATATTGTGACCTTTATGGTTCTCAGAAAAGCAGCATGAAGCTTGAAAGGCTAATAAGAAGTCTTTTTTTTCTTTTTAATACATAAAGTTCTCCAGCAACAGATTTACTTTGCAATTTATCCCAACACCTGCTGGGGCAGACACTGGGCTCTAAATTGGCCTTTAGTTCTAATGGTCCTGTGATGTGGTATTCATCATGTGCTCTATCAACTTTGTAAATGTCTGTCATTCCAGTTACAATTGATGAAAATTTTAGAAGTCTCATATAGTGCTATCCAAACATTCTTAGTGCCTTAATAGTCATCAGAAGAATTGGGAAATGCCAAGTGTACTACTCACCATAAAAACTGATGAGACTTTGCTATGTTTATGAAATGCTTACTTTTGATTTTTAAAAATAAAGAACATATTTTTTGGGGAGTCCTGAGGATAGAGCTCAGAGCCTGATGTCCTGTATACATACTCTACCACTGAAATAGATATAATTTCCAAATACATATAATGACTATCTTATTCAAAAAATTATATGGGATCAATATAATTACACTGTTGTTAACTGTTTGGGTTCTTTTATTTAATGATGAGCAAACCTATCCTCTTGTTCACCTTTCCTGATATATTCTTTATAGTGACAATTTAATGCAACCAACATCCTCGAAAGTGATATAGTATTGGTCAGAATATATATGAGCTTGGCCATTGCAGAAAACAGAATGGAAATTCCTGAGATAATGGAAACTAGAACAACTATAAGATGTATCATCTCCATTGGATATGGTTTGAGCGTGAAGTGTTCCCCCACGCCAGTATCATGTGTTTGAACACTTGATCCTCCATGGGTAGAGCTATTCTGGGAGATTGTAGACATTTGGGATATAACAGCTAGCTGGCTGACATAGACCACTGAAGAATGGCCTTGATGTTATAGCCCAGCTCCACAAGCTGTGACCAGCCACAAGCTCCCACCACTGCACAGCCTTTATATGGGACTGTATCCCTTAAATTGAGCCAAATAACCCTCTTCCCTCTTATGTTGCTTCTGTCAGGTATTTGGTCCCAAAAATAAGAAAAGATACCTCATGCAAATACACTGAAGAGACGTTTGCCCTCCCAGGCTTCCTGCTGTACTGTTTGTTCAAAGTAGCTGTGATATGGACTCAACCTGTTTGACCACAGATGGATGAATGAAGAAATGATAACATGTATATACAATAGAATACTTTTGCTTGTAGAACATAGGAAATCCTTGTCACAGCATGGGTGAACCTTCAGAAGGTAGATGCAGAAAGGCAAACATCTGTCAGTTACTTTTTCATTGCTGCAACCAAAGAAGCAGTGCAGGGATGGAAGGGTTTATTGCAGCTTGTTACAGTTCAAGGTTACAGTCCATTGTGGCAGGGCAGGCATATGGGCAGTATGAACCTGGGCAACTGGTGACATTGAGTCCAAGGTAAGGAAGCAGAGAGTGATGACTGCTGCTGCTCAGCTTGCTTTATTCTTTTCCATTCATTCAGCCCCAGCCCATGGAATTGTGCCATTCACAATTAGGTGGGTCCTCTTACCTTTACTAACCTAATCTAGAAAACTCCCTTACACACGTTTTCAGAGATTTCTTTCCATCGTGACTCTAAGTTCTGTTAAATTGACAGCCAGAGGCTAGCCATCGTATTTGTGGAAACTGAAGACTGAACTCAGAGCCAGAGAGCATAAGGATGGTTGTTAGAAGCTGGAGTGGCAAATGTGATTTGGAAGATGGTCCCCAGGCCCAAGATTCCAGTTAGGAGGAATAAGGTCAAGAGATTGATTGTACACCATGTTGACTATGTGAATAATCATGTGTTACATGCTTGAATCTTGCTAAAAGACATTTTAAGAGTTATCTCCACATAAAAGTATATTAAATACGGCCTATGATAGCTCAGTTTAACTAATGTGTACATATTTCAAAATATGTTGTCCATAATTTTTGTTAATAAAAAACTTTAAACAGTTCTATAATATATCCTGTTTTGATATTTAGCTACTGGTCATTAATTGGAAAATATACTTACCAAAATTTTAATATAGATATGCTATTTATTCAAAACAAATAGGATTTAAAACTAGTTTCATCTGTATTTCATATGGGTAAATAATGTTTTACTTAAATTTTAAATATAACTTCAGAGTGAAATCAAACAGTCACCATTTGCTCTAGGAAGTTCAAGGATGGATTGTAGTCTATGAAGCATCTGAAATTGAGTATAAAGTGGTGTGTATATGTATATTTCTGAAGGACAGATCCACAGCTTCTTTCAGATTCTCACAGGGGTCCTGGCCACTATCCTAATCCCAAACATAAGAGCTAAGAAACAGAGGATTAATATAAAGTAGAATAGGTGGGTGAAAAGCTTCAAAGATTTATCACCAAAAAAGCTGCTGCTCATTGATACAACCACATGCTTCCTGGTGACAGAACTCAGAGTAGATCTTCCTGAAGCCTCAGGGCTACTGGCACTGGTCAGGATTTGTCCATGTGCTGACATGATGGATGGTTTTCTAATTTTTCTTCTGAAAAAAAGCTTCTCTATATATTTAATAAATGTGAAAATATTAATAGTATACTTTACAAATATTTTTAAATGAATATTTTATTTTTTATCTAAATATAAAGAAATCTACCAAACCTGCAAATTTCTCAGATTATAGTCCTTTATGACATAATTTTAGTGAAATCTTCAAACTACACATTATGGGTTTGAAGCTAATTTTAGAAATGTTTAGTGAAACTATCTTAATAGAAGGCTTGTTTTAAAATCTTCGAATGCTTAATGCCCTGTAATATATAATCATCACCTTCATCACCCTTTCTAAGTATTTTGCATTAACTTATTTAATTATTATAGTAATCCTGTATTGTAGGTACCACCAAAGTACCCCATTTTATGCATCAGAAAACTGAAGCAGTGAAAGGTTAGCCACTATCCCAATATATACTCTCTGTAATATTTCACTGAGGAAATAAGCAAATCACTCAACATAATTTTTGGTTTTTCTTTAGATTGTGAGTAGTCATAAGAGCTAGAAGATCCAAAGCCTGGATTCATGTGCATCTGACTCTTTATGTGGCCTTAAAAGCCAATAGCCATCAACTTTGTACTTTGAATGCACTATGGACAGTGTTGCTAAAGATCTCATATTACAGTCATTTGAGTATATTTACTAATTGACCTCAATAAATAGTTTATTTGCATCTTAATCTCCCTGAACTTTCTGTCCTCCAAATAATTCCAAGAGTAAAGTATTAAACATATGTGTTAAAGTGAATGCCTCACTCTAACAAGACGTACTCCTTATCTGAATATAGTTATACTCCTAATCTTTATACATGCTAAGACAAGAGAATTAGCATTGTATCCAAACCCCATGATGCTCACTGCACTGTGGATCTCTTTGACAAAAAGCCCTAGAACACAGTAATTAAAATATGCAAATCTTCCATAATAGACTGAGCTTTCAGTCTTTGCCTGTGGAAAATCCCAATTGATTAAATGCGAAGCATTTTGTCATTAAGTTTTAATTGTTTACTAAACAAGAAGCCTATGCAGAACTTTCTAAACATTTGCTTAAAGATAAAGCATCATTTTAAACTATTTTAAACTTCCTAGGTTTCCAAACTCTACAGAAGATCACATTAACAAGGATATAGCTGCAAGAGGTTCAAGTTTGGTTGGGTGGTGGTGGTGGCGGGGGGGATAATATGGACAAAATGCAGAGATTTCTAGCCCAGAATAAGACAGATGTTTAGGTGCGTTTGTGACTGCTTCTTTCAGTTAAACAATGATATCTATTAAGCAAATTGAGATGGATGGTTAAACAGTCACACGGAGACTACCTTTCTCTACCCTGGCATGCCAGGTTTCTAACGGGGAGTCTGGTTTCAGAAATCAGAGAACTCCAATTTGGAGCATGTGTTTAGGATCACGAATGCCTATGAGAAGTCTCAGATGACTATGGCAAGCAGGATGGGGTGGGCACACATAGTTGGACTGTGCAGGGCTTTGAACCCCACAGCTCTGGTGGGAGCTGCCTAGCAGCTGTCATGTCAGGTGCAGTGGGGGAGGGAGGGGCCTCCACAGGTTGCAGGCAAGGCTGCCCTGACTCGGAGGATGTGCTGCTCTTCCCAGTTGGAGGAATCTCAGGGATGCTGATTTAATTGTGTGGGCACAGGTGGTGACTGTCACCTTGAAGGTCTTCCTGTCACTGTACAGCTTATTTGCTGTGCCTTCATACTAGGAAGTAGGGATAAGATTTCTTGAGTTCTTGTGTCCGGTGGCAGATAAATGTGCTAAACTTAGGGCAACTTTTATCCCCCTTTTAAACACCCCTTTTTCTCCCAGTGCTGGGGATTGAGCCAGGGCCTTGCACATGCTAAGTAAGCACCCTGCCACAAGGCCAACATTGCTTAAATGTGTATATTCTTCATTGTTTTCTGTGTGAGTGATCAATATCCTACAGTCCTTTTTTGTTTCTGTTTTTTTCAAGGCAGGGTCTTACTCTAGGTCCTCCTACCTCAGCCTCCTGAGTGCTGGGATTAAAGGTATATGTCATCCTATAGTCCTTTTAAGTCCTATGTCATTCTTACTTACAGTGTTTACTTGGCTTGAGTCTCAAAACTTGTGAGAAGAAGATTGATGAGCCCTTATGAGATTCATTGTTTCAAAAAATGTTTATGTATAATATATGTGTGAGTGCAGGTGTGTGGGTACCATAGCATATGTGTGGAGGCCAGACGACAACACTGATCTGCCTTCCCTCTTGTTTGAGGCAAAGGCTCTTGTATACGCCATACTAGCTGCCCCACAAGTTTCTGGGGCTAATGCTCTTGTCCCTCCTCCCATTGAGCCATAGTCACTCTAGGATTAGAGATGTGTGCTACCAGGTCTGCCTTTTCATGAGTTCTGGGATCTGAGCTCAGGTTATGCTTGCATCACATGGTTAAATAGTCCATATTTTAGATGAGGAAACTGAGGCTCAGAGAGATTTGTCTGTCTCCTGTCTCATCATAGCTAACAAATACAGGAGCACATTTGAATCAGAATCATTTGGTTCCATGCTTAATTCATTGCTCTTTCTGCACAAAAAGGCTGCACATACATGGAGTGTTCTGGTTATTTGTTTTTCTTAACCCTCCAATGTTGAGGCTAAAAGACAATGTTTTAATAAACAAACTTTGAGCCATATTTCACAAACCTTTACCTAACACAGTTGAAAAAGATTTTTAGTTTTGAATCCTCAGGGGACGTTACTTGGCAATTTCCCATTGTAAGGAATGTTTCAGATGTTTATATTTGCTACACTTTATTTGAATAATTGGCATGAGGATGTGTCTAGGATGGACACATACCACCAGAATGGTAAAAAGAAACTTACTTCAATAGATAATGGAATTAAAGCAAGAAATGCAAGCCCTACCTAAGAAATACACACATCTGTAGATCTTTCCTGGTCTTTAACTCACTTATTTCTAAATGCTGCATTTGAAGCACTACCTGGTCCTTTTTTAAAAAATTATTTTTTTAAGATTTATTTTTATTTATTTGTTAGAGACAAAGAGAGGGGAAGAGAGACTGAGAATGGGCATAGCAGGGCCTCTAGCCACTGCAAACGAACTCCAGACACATGTGCCACCATGTACATATGGCTTACATGGGACTTGGAGAATCAAACCTATGTCCTTAGGCTGCTCAAGCATGGGCCTTAACCGCTAAACCATCTCTCCAGCCCTTAAAGATTATATTTATTTATTTATTTATTTACTAACTAGACAGAGAGAGAAGAGAGAGAGAAGGAGAGAGAATGGGTGTATCAGGTCCTCTAGCCACTGCAAACAAACCCCAGACACATGTGCCACCATGTTCATCTGGCTTATGTGGGACCTGGAGAATTGAACCTGGGTCCTTAGGCTTTATAGGCCTGTGCCTTAACTGCTAAGCCACCTCTCCAGCCTTTCTAAAGCGGCAGAGTATGGCAGCTCTGGCCAGCTTTGCCTTCAGTGTCCATCCTTGCAATATTAACATGTGTCCTTTCTCTTCTTTACTCTTTATTCAGTTCATTTAAATAGATGGACCTACAGAAGCAGATTCGGCTTGAGCCATAATTACACAATGAATACATTACCTGGAAAATCATGATCTCGTTTTAAATTATTCAAAAATGTTTTTGTTGGGAGCTCTGGCACATCCTCATTAGCATGGATCTGGTCAGCCAGGCTGAATCAATCACACAGGGAGAATTCTTGTACTGCCAGGCTTGTCACCTCCTGTTAACTCACAAGATAAACTTGGCCTGGAACTTGTGTTGGCTGGGAAGTACGCACACGGTATTGATAGCAGATGGTGCCCACTGCGTTTGGCCTAAAGGTTCCGTGTGCATCAAATGGAGAAATAGGTCCTGGGAGATGGGAGTAGTTTTATAGCTAACCTTGGTCCCTGGAATGCTACAAGGTTTCCACTTTAGTGTTTCTTAGGTGGGGCTTTTGTTTTATTGGAGATGGGTGGGTGGCTCTGTACACTGTTGTTCAGGTTTTATTTACACTGCATTTTAGCCTTTCTCAGTCCCATTTGCTCTACAGATGCTGAAATGAGGCTCTGAGGGGAATGTGTGCTAATGACACAACTAGGCAGTTGCAGATGGGCTTCTGGTCTGGGCAAATAGAAAATACAGACTGCATTCCATTCCGTTCTTTGTGTTCACAGGAGAGAAGATAATTTTCTAATTTAGGAACTTGATTTCGTTTGTTTGCTGAATTTGTTCCTAGACCAGGAAATCCAGTTACAGATATCCTATCTGGGTTAGTTTCCTAGGGCTTCTGTAACAAATCACCTCAACATAGACATTTATCCTTCTGTAGTTCTGCAAGCCACATTCTCACCTAGAGAAGACAGCCTGCTTCATCTTTTCCAGCTTCTTGTAGCTCCAGGAGTTTCCTGGCTTGGGAAGTGTTACTCAGTCTCTGCTACTTCCTTCTCTCTCCCGTTTCTTCTGTCCACATCTTTTCCTCTTATAAGGAAAGTTGTCATTGAATTTTGGGTCCATCCGGTTAATCCAAGATGATCTCAGATGTCCTTCACTTATTCTCTCCCATCCAAGTACCAACTGTCGGACACATTCAGGGCTGTATAGCCATAAACAACTTCTAAGTGAGGTCACAGTCATAGATTCACAGGCACTGATTGTAGGATGTGGACTTGGGCATATCTTTTGGGTGACCACACTTCAATACAATATACCAATATAGTGTGGCTACCTGGGCTCACACATGATTCTGCTCTCTTTCTGGGAACTTCATCATTCCAACCTGCATTGATGGATCCTTTACTTGTCAGTGTTATTTCCTAGGTCCTCCACTTTATTAGGGAAATCCCTTCTCTAGATTCCATGTGAGTGCCTTGAGGAGCAGTCCTGGCAACATCAGTGGGTGGTTCTGGTAAGTGTTCATTAAATGCTTGTTAAATAGATGAATGGCTGTTGACAATCAGCAGAACTTTTTGAACATTTATGGGCTGTTATATTATTCTCTAATGCATTTACATTAAACAACATCTTCACTTCAAAGTTTGACTCATTGGAAAAAAGCAGTTGACAGGCCAAGAAGTAAAAGCTATGAGTAACTCTAAATGAGTTAGAAAACACTGAATACTGATACCAAGGGCCTCATAAATGTGTAAGAAAAAATGACCCAGATGTAACTAGACATCTGTAGGTCTTCATTAGGTAGTATTTGACCTGTGTCTTCAGCTGTACCCTGACATTTTGTGTGGCTTTAAATATTTCTATTTAATAGCAAGCTAGATGTTCAGTAGATACAGAAATACTTTATTAGTAGAGTATTGAGATTGTATCTAAAAACAAATGAGAAATGAGTGACTAGAATCTTATGCTTTGTGAGTACTTATGTAGATTGGCTTGATGTGCCAATAGAGAATATTTAAAATTTATGAGATGAGGAAAATCTTTTTTTCAGATATAATCACAACTGTGCTTTGTATGATGAACTCTTACTGGAGGCTGTGTAGTTTCCTGACCATTTAATTTAGTGAGAAAAAATCCTCTCTGACCTATACCCATGTAAATAATTTAAAGTTAGTTAGTTCTGATTACTTTATATGGCATGCTCATTAAATGGTATAGATTCATTCTCAGGTCCCCAATTTTCCAATTAAAAGACATTAACTGCATAAAAATGTTAGGCTTGGATTCAATACAAACTATTTGCTTTGTAACACTAGCATTCTGGAGTCATTTTTCATGACCTTGACTATGAATAGAAGCATCTAACTCTTCAATAGGCTTTTCTGGCAGTATTGCTAAACACTGAAGTGAGATGGTGACCCAGAAGGATGAAGGGCAAGCCTGGTTTTACATGAAGCAGCCAGTAAAGGTGCTGTTTTAATTGCTTCCTGTTTACTGCATTGGTGAAGGAGTGCTCCTTCAAAGAGTAATGGTGATGGCCAAACATACAACACTTGATAGTGCACAGATGAGTATCAGCAGCTGGCCAGTCACCTGTTTGAATAGCTGCCACACAGAGCCTCAGAGGGGTTGCATTTGGTAAGAATGAGCAACCTCAAGCTAGGAGAAACAGGCTTCCTAGTGTCAAGAGGGTGGAAACCCTGAAATTCTTCTGGAAAAATGTCATTTTCTTGCTTAAATAATTCTGTGGATTGGCAGGGAATTGAAACCTGTTTTTCAGGGAAGTGGGGATTTGTGTCCCCATGATTATAGGAATTACTTGGGCAGGGGGCTTAATCTGCTGCTGCAGACTGGGGAGGGGTAGTGAAGGTTCTTTTAGGCCTTCCTGGTTTCACTATACATCGACAACACATACAGTCTTAGCTTTCAGCCTTACTGCACAAGTGTTTTCTGTGGTTCACAGACTTAATTTTCTTAGATACAGAACTGAAATCATTTCTCACAAACATCATATGTACTAATGGTGATTAATTTTCCTTACTTGTTGTAGTTACTTTCTTGTTGCTGTCACAAAATACCTGACAAAAGTACTGTAAGGAAGGAAGGGTTTCTTGTGGCTCATGGTCTGAGGGGATACAGTACATTATGATAGGGAAGAAATGGTGGCAGGTCACTTTGCATCTATGGCTCAGGAAGCAGAGAGAGGTGAATGTTGGCATTCAGTTTGCTTCCTCCTCTTTCTAGTTTTTAAAAGTATTTTTTTTATATAAGGAGAGAGAAAGAGAGAGGGAGAATGCATACATTCCAGGGTCTCGAGCTGTTGCAAACAAACTCCAGATGCATGTGCCATTTTGTGTATCTGTCTTCACCTGGATACTAGAAAATTGAACTCAGGTTGTTAGGCTTTGCAAGTAAGTGCCTTCTCTGAGCCATCTCTCCAGCTCTTTCTATTTATGTTTGCTGTAGGCCTTAATCCATAGAATGCTGCTACTGACATTCAATGTGCATCTTTGTTCCTCAGCTAACCCTCTCTGGAAACACCTTTACAAACACACCCAGAGCGGTGTCTCCTAGCTGATTCCAAATCCAGACAAGTTGACAGTGACAATTCACCATCACACTAGTCCATGGATAGAATGTGGAAAGTGACCTCATGGTTATGTTTTCCATGCTTCAGCACCTCTTCCAGCATCCAGCATTTAATACCTACATAATTATAATATAGCAATAACGAACATATAAGAATTATATATGACAATAAATTCTTGAGCTTATGAATTATTTAAGTTGTGTGAAGATAATTTTGACATGTTTTATAACAACTGAGTTCTTACTTGGCAAGATTTTTAGAATTGAATTTTATAAATTTTATTTATTTATTTATTTATTTAGAGAGAGAAAGAGGCAGATAGAGAATGGGCACATCAGGGCTTCCAGCAGCTGCAAATAAACTCCAGACAGATGCATGCACCACCTTGTGCATCTGGCTTACATGGCTCCTGAGGAATCGAACCTAGGTACTTTGACTTTTTTTTTTTTACAGTAGATTAATTTTTATTTTTACAGAGGTCTAAGGAGAAAAATATTCCTTTGAAAAATTATGACGTAGGGAGATAAATAACATTACTGCCTATGTCAAACCTTACTGAAAAAAATTTTTTATTTCTATTATTCTGATTTTACATTCATAGTATTGGTTCCATTATCCTCCTCCCTGTCCTTTCTCTTCCAAAGGGACCCTCATCAATGGGGAATGTGGGTCGTGCATTGCCAGATATCCAGAGACACAGAGGCTCCCAAAACCTCATCACTGAAGCAGAACTAAAATTACCCCAATGTGGCTCAGGGAAACTCGTGGAAGAGGGGGTGGAAAGATTGTTAGAGTCACAAGTGGGGGCCTTAAGCACAGAGACTGGGGCCTACCCCCCAGAACTCTTGACGACCCCCACAAGGTACTTTGACTTTTCAGGCAAACACCTTAACCACCAAGCCATCTCTCTGACTGTAGACTTGATTTTTTTTTTTTTTTACACTTGGTGGATTTTTATTTTTTTTTTTAATTTCCAGTTTAGGTTTGCCAAAGGAGGCTCATGGAGAAGGTCATAGGGAAACCATTACTAAGTTTCCTTGTAAAAATGATTGTAACTTTACATGCTCTCAAATATATTGAAATTATGCTCTTCTATAATAAAATTTAATACATAAAGTAGTATTTCTCAGTTTATCACCTAGATTAGAAGCTAATTTAGAGCATTTTACTTATCAAAAAAACTTCTCATGTCTCACTGCATGGCCTTTACCATGTCTATTTTTTAGTAGAACCCTGGAAACTTCTTTATAGTTGTACCTTTTATGTCCCATAAATTTATTATAACTACTTATTAAATTATTAATTTTAATACATTTTTATTCCATGACAGCTACCAGATAGAATGTTCCAAATGTAAGGCATTTCGTAGGCTAAAGTATGCTTTTGTTATTTTAATCGCTTGACCAGTCAGTCATGATAACTATTTAGTTCAGGATGAAGTTACCATAATCTTATTTTAAGTCTAGTGCCTGCTTGATGAAGGAAGGACAGTGTGATTAAAGGTACACCAAATGCTATATGGCCTCTCTCAGTGCTCAGATACTAGGATGCTATTTATTCAACTGAACTCTATTAAAGAAACTTTCGAATTTTGACCACAGAGAAAGATTCTGGGTTTTAGGCTCATAATAGGACAAATGAGAACACAGTTGTGAATTGAAGAATTGAAATGATTTGTGCCAGAATGGTATAATCAAGATAGATTATAATCAGGTGAATTATGGTCTTGTATGCAGGACACAGACCCACCGGAGGCATGAAGGATCAGATTGTGGTCAAGGCATATATTTATAGAATGGCTTAAATCAACTAAATTCATCTTTCAGGTCCCAACTTGGACATTATTGGCTGGAACATGGCTTTCCTGCCCCCCACTCTCCCACCCATGGAGTTGTGTCTTTGCCAAGTGTCTTAGTCTTTCATTTATGTATGTGTGTGTGTATGTGTATGTGTGTACTTTTTAATGTATTTGCATATTTAAATACCTTTCTCCTGTTAGGCTATGAGCATTATGAGGATAGGACTATACTCTATTGTTCTTATCATTGTCCCTTAGCACAATGCCTGGCATAATAGATGTTTGTGTACAGTGGGTGGCTAAAGTAGCCAAAGGAGGTTTAAGTATTAGAGACTGTTACCAGTAAAATCCATAAGCAAATTGCTCCTATGTAGTCTCTGGCTTTCAGACCTGATTGTTCAGGTGACATAGGACACCTCTGGCTCTGTAACAAAATGGAGTCCCTATCTGTAGAGACTGTTGTATTAGTCTGCTTTTCTTCTTTGTTTTTTACACTTTTTTTTAAATTGCAGTTTTCAAATATGTACATAATGTAGCTTTAAAATTTTATTTTATATTAACTCCTGCTCCCATTACCCTGGAAGTGCTCATCAGTGGAGTTATGGTATTCATTGTGAGGTCATGAGCCTTAGTCAGTCCTGTCGTGTAGAGGAATGTGGGACGATGCCTAAGAGTATTGCTACCCATCAATCTTTCTACCCTCTCTTTTGCAATGTTCTCTGAGCCATTGAAGACCTGTTGGTGGTCTGATTTAGTGCTGAGTTCTCTGTGGCCTCTGGATTTATGCTTTGATAGGTTTTGACTAATCAGTGTGTCTGTCACCATCACACTCAAGCTAGTTGTCAGACTAGCAGTAAGAACAGTATTCATGTTGCCACTTCCTTGGCAAGTTCTCCTGGGCCCTGACAGGTGTGTTAGAGGTGGCATGTTTCATGGTGCACAGTTGGCTATCTTGTCTTATTGATGGATCTTGGTTCTCCATTTTCCACCCTTCTTTTTAGAAGGAGGTCATGTGGGAAGAACTATGTAGCTGAGCTGCAGGGGAAGGAAGAAGTGATCACATAGTCTACAGCAGAACAAAGTTGACCTTAAAGGGCTGGTCCTTAAAGACCTTGAGTGACTCCATGATGTCATTAACTGTTGGACTGTGGTCCAGGAAGTGGTGGACTTTTAGGGGAAGTGTTGTGGGTATTTGTTCATCATTTGCAGAAAATGGATTACCTTGCATTGCACACAGTCTCAAGGTGTGTGGCTATCATGTATTTTATGGACACATATTGAATACCAATTATATGTCATCTATTATTAGAGGTAAGAGCTGTTCAAAGAGGAATAAGATATAGCACTCGGAAAACTCCCAAGAAAATAAAATACATAAGCAAATAGCTACAATGCAGGTCTTCTTTCTCTCCTCTCTTTCTATGTAAGTCCACCCCATTGTCTTTCCTACTCAGTCTATAAATCCATGAAGTGATAGACAAAAACTTAGAGAGTCAGGATGTACCAGCCTTCAGAGATTATGTAGACTAAGTAAGTGAAGGAGCTGAGAATACAAACAGCAGTCATGGCATATTAACATAAGAACCATAACATAGAACACAAATCAATGCCATTCCAGTGGTGAAAAACATCACTCTGACAACCTTGCCAACCACGCTTGGAGGAGGCTGGTTTAGGAAAGTTTCTAGGCAGAGAATGTGGAGAAGGGAATTTTAAAATAATAGGTACGTGCAGAGCAGATTTATTAAGGAGCATTTCTGGGCAGATATGATGTGCTATAGGTGGCAGAAAACAGAGTGGATGAATTTTACAGTCAAAGTAGCTGGGGAATAAATATGTATAAGGACATTTATACCAAATTAATAAATTGAAATGTATCCTGCAAAGGGCAGGAAATATACGGAGAATTTTAGACAAGAAGATGACACTATTGGGTTTTTAGCAAGATAATTTTCAGCATAGCATAGACAAGAAAGGAAATGTGGAGAGGAACCAGAATCACAGGAGTGGTGCAGGAAAGCTACCCAGAAAAGTGATGTCTCTATGGTCTGGAAAATGGGAAACGTGTCACTGAACGCACACCAAGAAATGATATTGAGATACTAAGAATTTTTTTTGAAATGTTTGATACTTTCTGTGATGAATCTTAGGTTTTATAAATGTTTCTTTCTGAGTCAACATTTGGATTATTTCGAGTCACAACTTGGTTTAGTTTTGTCTTGTTCCATATCAAACTTTTGGCACAGCACTAAAATAGAATCTCCTGCAAGGAAACTTTATTTTGATATATAGCAGCTCCTGAGAGCCATATATGTCAACAGAAACTGGAGTTTCATAGGCATATTTTAAGTTAGCAAAGGTTGGACTATAAATAATACTATGAATTTTGAATCTTTTATGACTGGGTGCCTTAACTAATGTTTATGTGAATGTTTGCATGTAAAATACATGCAGTAAAATTAGTTGGCATATTATGATTGTCTCTTCCTACTTGTTAAGTCAGAGAAGGTGCCATAGCTTATGGAGGAACTGTGCAGTAAGTGAAATATGTTGTATTTACAAAGCATACTAACAAATGGACACTCTTCCTTCTCACTGGAACTTACTTTTGATCTTATATTTACTTGGTAGTATTTCTTCAGTCTATGATGTTGACTAAGAGTATTGTAGTAAATCCACTTAAAAATCTTCATTATTTAAAAGCCAGGATAGAAAGCAAGAAAGTCAGGTGGTGGTGAAATTTCACATAATATCAAAAGCACCCCCAGGCAGGGGCTGCCCCAGAGAATTTGATTTCTCACCATGATGCAGGTCCTTCTTCAGAAGACGCTGTAAGCCACTGCAGGAGGGTTGGTTCCTCAAACCTTCCTTCAGCATTCTTTGCAGAGACCCTTAGAAAAGGCATTCTCGAAACTCTAACACATTCTGTTTTTCATGTCCTCCCTCCTCAGACATACTAAGGAATCAAGGATATTTATGGATGGAGGATTTGGTGGACAGTTGTGACCAAGTTGTTTCTTTTCTATGAAATCATTAATCGACTTCCCCCTCCTGTCTGAAATTACTCAGGCTTACAGTGCCACTCTACATCACTTCCATCTTTTATTGCCCCTGTGGTATTATTTCTCCTTTGCATTCACTAGTTCCATGAAAGAGGCTCTGGCTTGTCCATGAGTGTATCTGAAGCTTACCATGGTGGTCAGGGATAAGCTAATGCACATTACACATGACTCAGAACAGAGTGGCAAGGGCTTCCTAGGGGAAGAACAACAGGAAAGCTGGCTTTGGAGAGTAGAGAATGGGGTAAAAATATTACTCCACTACAGCTGTGGCTATAGCTCTACTCACGATGAGAACAACTTTAGAATGATACATTTTAAAAACAGTACCTGGTACAGAAAACATCTGTCTTCTCAAATGATCTCACATTTATTCTTCATTCATTCAAGAAAGCCATAGTAGAAAAGACTATTTCTTCATTTTCTATGACATAGGCGGAATTGGGAGTCAAAAATACAGAGGAGTTACGAGGCATAATTCAGAAAGCACTTGGCTAAACTCTAGAAGTGTCCCCTGCCTCACTTGCAGCCATATATTGCCTAAGATTTGCACAATCCTGACCCAAATAGGACTCTTGAGACATAAAGATGAGTTTTAGAAATCGTACCTCTGGTTCAATTTCAAGGATTATTTAAATCTACTTCCTATAAGGGTTCTTCTCTCCCCTTTCAGATAAACTCTTGTGTAATAGGGCAGACTTCACATTTTCTTCCACATTGTAAAGCTCAAGAAGAGCATATTTGTTTAAAAATTACAAATCAAGATCTCACTGGGCATGTCCATACTCTAGACATTTGATTAAAATTAATTCCCCAACTTCAGAGGCATGTTGTTATGACATTTTCTTGCTTCCAAAATAAAGTTGGCCGTATATATCTGTGGCTTCCAAATCCTTGGATTTCACCAACTATAGAACAAAAATATTTCAAAAAATAAATTGCAACTGTAATGAATATGTAGACTTTTTTTTCTTGTCATTGTTCTCTGAACAATACAGTATAAAAACCATTTCAAAGGAATCATGTTACATTATGTTAGGTATCATAAGTAATCTTGAGATGTTAAAGTATGTGAGAGAAGGTGTGTAGGTATGCACTGTTTCACATGAGAACTTGAGCTTGCATAGATTTCAGTATCCAAAGTAAGTTCTGGTAGCCATCTTCCAACCAGCAGGAAGAGACAGGTATACTTTGTTTTGTAGCTTTCCCAATCACTTTCTAGACTCAAAGAAAATTGTCATAGATGTATCAAATTCAGTAATATTACACTCCACAATATAGGACAGAATTAATATTTCTGAAAAAAAAATTCCCCTAATTTCAAGCAATAACTTGTGTACTTGATTCATAGGCAGTGAATGTTTTATTTGGTATTACTTTCCAGAAAGAAAAGCAATGACAAAGGGCAACATGGAAAGCTTAGTAAAATTGTTCTCACAGTGCCAGGAAATCTTTTCATTGTAAACATGTTTCAGTGTAACTGTGATCTGACACAGGTCAGTGAAGCACAAAGCTGTTTTCACAAATGTTTGGATGTCTAGGCTTTGGGAAGAAATGTTCCAGTTCCAGGCTCAGGACCCGGATCAACAGCAGAGACCCAGAACCACCAGAAGTTGGCACAGTTTTATTTGTGAGCCAAAAAAAATGGAAGAAGGAGCTTAGAACTGAATATACCAGTTTTCCTGCAAGGCTGGTTAAGTTGAATTCCCAGCCAAAATAAAAGCAAGAAAATGACACTTGGGACACAGAGGGGAAGAAGGGAAAGTGACAGGATGTTAGTTAGATTGGCAGAAAGGAGCTAATGAGTCCCAGTTGTATTTAAACGACAAGCTTTAAAGTTTTTAAAACATAAGTCGTGATGGAAGGAAAGAGATCAGGGACAATTGATCTAACAGACGTGCCAAGTGAAAGATATTTGTTGTTCACTGGGGAATCTGGACTATGCTATTGAATACTTTTAGCTCTTCTTATAAGTTATAACTAAAACTGCATACACCTTCATACTCAGACAACTCACATTGATTTGAAATTTGTGGAATGTCTATTACTCTTTTTTTTTTTTTTTGCAGGTAGGAAGTTGCTCTAGCCCAGGCTGACCTGGAATTCACTATGTAGTCTCAGAGTGGCTTTGAACTACTGGCGAGTCTCTTCTTTCTGCCTCCAGAGTGGTGGGATTAAAGGCATGCACTACCACACCCAGCGTGTATTACTCTTAGATAGAAAATTTGAGCTAAGTTTAGTCTTCACATTTGTTTTAAAAAGTAAAATATAAACTAAATATTTTTAATGTTGAAATTCCAAGTACTTTCAGAGGTTGGAGGTGCTTCAGTTTAGGAAGTATTCATGTTGACTATCTAGATACAAACTTCCTTCAACTTGGAACCTGTGCAGTGGTGCACTCCCCTTTACATTATAGGAAAAGACAGTCATGTCATTGAGGCAGTGTAAACTAGATGAGAATTCAAATTTTTCTCACTGTTTCCACTATCAGGACTACTGATTCTTTTTTAAAAGAAAAGTTTATTTATTTGAGAGAGAAGAGAGAGAGGAGGAAGAGGGAGGAAGAGAGGGAGGGAATGGGTACACTGGGGCCTCCAACCACTGCAAAGGAACTCCAGATGCATGCACCACCTTGTGCATCTGGCTTATATGGGTCCTGGGGAATTGAACCTGAGTCTTGGCTTTGCAGGCAAGCACCTTAACCACTAAGCCATATCATCAGCCCTAATTCTTAGTTATTTTAAACAATGTATAGTTTCCAGATTTCCTTTTAAAGGTTTAAAAAGTTTGAATGCGTGTACAAATTTTGTTTTTTCTTCTGGTTTTCTCTTTCCAGGCCAATGGGTTTAAATGAATAGGATGATTCTGATCTCTGAATTTAGATCTTGGCAGTAGGTAGAATAGTGAGTCAGCCTACTGCATAGTGACTTTATGGTCCCTCCATGTATTCTGCTTGAAAATTAAAGTTTATTTAAAATTTTGATCTTTAATTTCTGCTTTTAAATTCACCTTGTGTTATTTCTTGTACTAGAATATTTCATACTCATGATATCTTACCTCCTGATTATGGAAAAATGAAAGTTAGCACCCATTTTTATCAACACCCCATAACCATGCTTCACATGGTCCCTGTTATTTCTCCTCTCCCTTTCACATTCATGTTGTCTGAAACCTACCAAAAACAGTTCATAGTTGCTATCCTTTATAGACCAAAGAGTATGGTTAACCTCAGGCAACTGCTTTCACAGAAATACTAAATAAAACAAATGTTTTGTACCCCCCCCCAAATTTGGTGTTTCATGATTATTGGTTGGACTTAAAAATCTAAGCATGTAATGGATAAATTTGAACTATTACTTTTGGTAACTCATGAATACTTAGTTTTATTCCATGTACAAAATTCTGTGACCACGGATTTTGCTGAACAAAATGGAAATAATGCCCCAGAGTTCAGCTGTGAAGTCTATGTCATAGAGAAGTGTATCTAAATGGCTCAGGCATTGTATTTTCCAGAGTGATCCAGCCGGCTTATAATAAGAGAGTTGATGAAAAGCAGGAAGATACAACATCAACTGCATGTAATTATGATTTTCCAGATACAGACTGGGATGAAATTTCATATTGCTAATATCTTGAATGAAATTATTTTGCATGTGCTTAAGATATTTGAGAGCACAAGTGTCTTCATATAGCATAGAACAATATAGAAAAAATATTCTGTACTTTTTTTTTTTAATTTGAGAGTGACAGAGAGAGATAGGGAGAGAGGCAGAGAATGGGTGTGCCAGTGGCCTCTCAGCCGCTGTGAACAAACTCCAGACATGTGCACCCCCTTGTGTGCATGTGTGACATTGTGTGCTTGTGTCACTTGTGCATCTGGCTAAATGTGGGACCTGGAGAAGTGAATGGGCATTCTTAGGCTTCTCAGGCAGGTGCCTTAACCACTAAGCCATCTCTCCAGCCCGATTTTGTACTATTTTTTTTCAAAAAATATTTACTTATTTATGAGAGAGAGGATGGGGGGATGGGCACACCATGGCCTCTAGCCACTGCAAACGAATTCCAGATCCATGTGTCACCATGTGCATCTGGCTTATGTGGTTTCTGGGGAATTGAACCTGGGTCCTTGGCTAAGTTCTTTCTCCAGCCTTATTTTGCACTATTTAGTGCTGTCTTCTCCATTCATTAAAACCTCCTTAGAATGAGTAGATGCACAATGAGATAAAGAACATTGTTAATGATCTGGTGAACATTGTTAACCTACTTTGAATTCTGAATGTTAAAATTTATTGTGTTATAACAGGCTTATGATTGCAGTCAGCAGTTAATCAGTTAATTCCTTCAAAATCCAGTCTCTTACCATAAAAACATAAAACAAAATCCACCTTGTTTTGATCCATTCCAGTGTGGGGCATGGAGGAGTGGCAGCTGGGGCATCTGCTCCATGCATTCTTTCGAGGACCAAGATGCATCATTGTGTCTCTGTACTGACTTCCTTGCAAGGTCTGTCTTCTCTTGTCAAGCGGACAGAGAAAAGGAAAATCAGGGAGGTCTTACCTAAAGGTTCTTCTACACACCAGGCCTACTTCTGCTTACATTCCATTGTGTGCCCAAGAGGGAAAGGAGACAGTTTGGTGACTATGTAGCATTCTCTTTCACAAGCATGTCTTGGGAAGGCATTTTGTAGTTCAGAATTTTCACTAATTAAAACAGGGCCATACCACTTGTTAATCCTTATTACCCAGGTTTTACTACTTGGATTAAGTAATTACTTAGCAGACATGTTGGAGCAGTTTGTAGTTCTGTGATCATCAGCAGAGACCACTCTCACATTGGCTTTAAGCCGAAGGTCAGGAAATCTCGAGGAATTATTTATTTTACTTCTGTAATTAGAAATGACTCGTGTGTGTTACAACAGATCAGAACCAGAAACCAGCAGGATTTGATGAGCAGACACACAGGTGGCTTCTCATAATGAACCCGATCTGAGGAATTTGGAGCACTTCAAGGGCTGAATTGACTTGCAGGTGTGCATGTTCCCAAAGTCTGACTTCAGTTACCTGCCAAAGAAGCAAAGCCCCATTCATCAGAGAACACCTTGAGCCATTTATGCTATTTAGGCTTCCAGAGGCTGCTGCATTGCATTAGCAGCAGGACTTCCTGCTGGGGAAAGGGTTGATCTTCTGCAATTAGTCTCTTTCCATTTCCCACTGCTTCTCATCTGTGCACTGCTAGCCCACTGCGCCTTCGTCCTTCGTTCTTTCATATCCCATCTTGATTTCCCTCCAGTGATGTAGAACAAAAAGCCTGGAGATTTGGTGGGCCATTTTATTGGCAGCAGACAATTTGGGGCTGATGATCTGTCAACACAAATCCTGTGCTACTCACTTGGTGACACTATGCACATCTCATATCCACTGGTGGATCTGAACAAATGTACTAAAAATTAGCACAATGGATTTGAGTGTAGCTTCCTTTACTAGTTAGGACAGTTTTGCCTTAACTTGTTAAACCAAGACACCAGGACTTGAGTCAGAAGCTTATATCCTAGCACTCCTCTGGGGAATGCAAACTCCGAGAAACAAGTGAGACAGGGGAAGTGGAAGGTGGGTGAGCAGATACAAGCAGGTGCACTTTGCCAGGTTACAGCATCACAACAAACTCCTCAAAGACTGCTCAGTGTTGCAAGACATCATCAGAGAGGGCATTTGAATGAGTGCATGTCACAGTAGTCTCCTAAGCAGGAAGAGTGAATTTATTTGTTGGCTCCGTACTGTTAAATTTAGGTGAATTCAGTCCCGTGGAATAGGGCATCACCTCCTCTGTACATCCAGGGTGCATCATGTGAGGTCGCTGCCAGAATGTCCATTCCCTGCATGTCCAGCATGGCCAGTTTGATCAGATCATGCCTTGCAGGCCTGATTGGATAGCTGATACATCTGCTGTACCAGCAGCCTGGTTCCAGGACTAGAAAGGCTCTTGCTGTGGGGTCAGAAAACTCTGTGAGCACATCAACTAATTTTAGGAAATGTTCATTCTGTCCATCTAATTCTTTGGTCATAGCAATTGTAATTTCTGTGACGTCTAATTCATTTTAACATTATCTCCTTGATGCCAGACATTCTCTGTGCAGTTCAAACTTTGAGGACATTGGACTTAGGAAGATCAACAAAAGTTGAGTGAATGATGAAATAATAATTGCAAGTGTCCTACAGCCCACAGAATTTGTCACATAGATTTCACCAGTACTTTTTACTTGCCTGACAACTTCAAGAAAAATTAATTTCTGATCACTGTCTCTAGTAACTTAAAATCATAATTCTCTGTACTTGCTTCGCTCATTTCTGTTTTGGGGAATGTTTGCTTATATATTTAATGAACGAGACATGCTCTATATTCACTAGGAAGCAAATCTTTCTGGTCTATCTAATTCAAAATTGGCTACCAAACTGATCTGTCATAGGAAGCCTTTCCTTGTACTTCACATCTTCATGGGCTATATGAATACCATCTGCACTGTCATATGCTAATTTCAATTCTGTATTATCTTGCAAATGTTCTCAAGTTCCTTTCAGTATCTTTTATTCACTATTCATCCCATGGCGAATTTTGTGTAACACTGGACATAAATGTTGGAATGCCTGGCAGAGAGCACGCAGAAAGTTTTGGGTTCCATTGAAACATGCACTGAATATTCCATGTCACCTCAGGTTTGGAAGGAAGCACTTGGTGCTTTATACTAGTTATCATAGGATCATGGTTGGGTCACTAACTGAATGTGTGATCTTGGGTTCCTCGACACATCTTGATCTCTTCATGTGCACACGTCTGTCACCCCAGCACTTTGTGAGGTAGATGCAGGATCATCAGGAGCTTGAGGTCATCTGTGTCCACATAATAATACTGAGGCCAGCCTGGGCTATGTGAGACCTAGTCTCCAAACCAACCAACCAAATAATTGTCTTGCTAGATAACTCAGTTGGCAAAATGCTTACTTATCTCACAAGCATAAGGAACTGAGTTTAATTGCCAGAAAACCCATGCAAATATGCTGGATATGGTGGTATACCCCTGTAATTGCAGTGCTGGGGAGGCAGGGGCATGAGAATCCTTGAGCCTCTATGGCCAGCCAATACAGCCTGCTTGGCAAACTACAAGTCAATGATAGACCCAGGCTTCAAACACACACACACACACACACACACACAAAAAAAAAACCCAAAAAACAAACAAACAAAAACAGGTGGACAGCATTCCCAAGGATAACAACCCATGTTATCCTCTGGCCTATACATGCATGTATACGTCTATGTTAGTACACATGAACACACATACACATACATTTAGAAAGATAAGCAAGCTTTATAAATGAAGAACATCTTTTGTAGCTTTGGTATAATTTTAAAATATGCAGTAAAATAGTGACAATGTTTTTTTTAATTGTTTAAGGATGAGGGTTTCCATGGAACTGATTGTTTATGCTGTCTTAACTTTTATATAATTCCCTCTTCACCCTCTCCCCCCTCCAAGCCCCTCCAACCCCAGACATTCCATCTCTTTCCCAAGAAACCCCTGCTCTCCTCCCACCCCATTTTTTCTCTCTCCTGGTCTCACTCTAATTTTTTTAAAATTTATTTTTATTTATTTGAGAGAGAGACAGAGGCAGAGAGAGTGAGAGAGCAAGCATGGGCATGCCAGGGCTTCCAGCTACTGCAAACGAACCCCAGATGCCTGCAGCACCGTGTGCATCTGGCTTACATGGGTCCTGAGGAATTGAACCGAGGTCCTTTGGCTTTGCAGTCAAGCACCTTAACCACTAATCCATCTCTCCAGCCCCTCACTGTAATTTTATGCCCATATTCCCGTTGCTGACAACCATTTGCACTCATCTTCAATTCATCCCAGTTAGGAAGGAACCTCACACGAGAGAGTCCCCGTGGTGTTTGTCTTTCTGTGCTTGCATGACCTCACTTAGAATGATTTTGTCCACCATCATCCCTTTTCCTGAAAATGATATTATTTCATTTTCCTTAGCCAAGTAGAATTCTACTGTGTGTATGTAGCACATCTTCATTATCCAAGGGCATCTAGGCTGAGTCCAGTTTCTAGCTATTGCCAATAAGAGCTGCAACAAACATGGTTGAGGCAGTATCTCTCTAGTAAAGAGGGGAGTCATTAGGGTATATGCCCAGGAGTGGGATAGCTGGGTCAAATGGTAGATCTATTTTCATCTTGTTCAGGAGTCTCCATACTGATTTCCTTAGTGGTTATACAAGTTTTCATTCCCACCATCCTTTTCAGGAGTCTCCATACTGATTTCCATAGTGGTTGTATAAGTTTTCACTCCCGCCAGCAATGGGTAAGGGTTCCTCTGTCCCCACAGCCTGGCCAGCATTTGTTGTCATCTGATTTTTTGGTGTAAGCAATATAATAAACATCCAGCATTCAATTGTGGCAATGGGTTATGTAAAACAAAGAAGATAATGGTCATTTAAAATACATAGTACAGGACGAGCATCAACTTTTGTTATCTCTTCCATAAAAATTCACATTTATTGCCAAGAATTTTAAAAGCTTATATTTAAACAACCAATTCAAACAATCCTATTATAGGTATTAGCAGATATAGTTAGAGGTAAGGGGAGTACTGATTTCCTGAATTATAAGGTGAATCAACATCAGGAACTAATTTGAATTTCTATTCAATGTATCCACGGCACTGTGGACATTTTGGACAAGATAATTTTTTTGTTTGAATGACTGTCCTGTGAACTGTAGTATTTAGCAGCATTCTTGGCTTTTACCACTAGACACCAGTTCTGCTCTCTATGTGGGAATCAGTGTCTCTAGAGATTCCCTAATATCCACTTTGTGCAAAATTTTCTGTGGTTTGACAACCACAGCACTAGTTGTAGTTTTAAAATCTGTATAAAGAGTTTGTAACATATGCTGATTACAGAAAATATTCAAAATCTACCAATATTCATATCTATAAAATAAAATGATTTATGATAAAGAAAATAAATTAGCCAGTTATATAGACATCTGTACCATTGTATTTATGGGGGGTTGGTTCTATCACCCCCTGCAAACCCAAACCTGCAGATGCTCAGGCCTTATATAAAATGGCATATTTGCATATGACCTATGTACACCCTCCCATATACTTTAAATCATCTCTAGATTATTTATATTAATACAGCATAGTTGCTATGCAAATACTTGTATTATTTAGGGAATAGTGGCAAGAATAAATATTTTTACATGTTCAGGGCAGATGCATTATTGTTTCTGCAATGTTGTTGGTGTGAGTTTCAGCAAATCTATGGAATGTGGAATGCTAAGCTATGGAGGCCTGGACTGTATGTAGTTTGATAAAGGGATTTGGGATATGCTGTTTAGAAACTTCATCCTTTGAGTTAAGAACCACAGTGCATTCTTTCCTCACGTTTAGGTCAGGCAGCAGGTCACTGGCCATCCCATGGAGTCAGTGGTTGGGTCACACAGTGCTTCCTGCTGACCTTGGGCTCACTGACTAGCTCTGGGGCCAACAACAGTGCACACTTGTGATGTGAGCAGACAAGCTATACTCTGCAGATTGCTAGAGCCTGCTCACAAAGAGGACATTTGGATGATACTGGCTTAACCATGACTTAGGTCAAAGCATGGTAAATAGATGTAAAAAAACAAAATAAGTGACTGTCCCCTCTGCTTTTTTTAACCCTCAGTGTGAAGGCAATTGATTTCTCTATAGCTCCAATAATATTTATTATTTGGGGTTGATTTCCATGGCACTTCTTACTTTTATTAATTGTTTGCTCTGTTTATAACCATAACTCAACATTTTTGTTTGATTTAATTGTTTAGACCTCTTAGCTGGCTCATGGATATTTCTTCTGTTCTTGGGACTCCATGTCACCTTGCATCCAAAGCCACAGTCCCCAGTGTTAACACACCACCTCTGTTACTTTTGGTAGCATTTCAGTCTTATATTAGAGCCCTGTCTGTGCATTCCCAGTATCTGAGCGTGCTGTGATTTCATCCTAGTTCATGTTCTCCATTCCAGCTTCTTCTTTTATTTTCTTAACCACTCTGTACTATGGGCCCTACTGTCTACTACCTGTCACATTGTTACATTGACCTGTGAGCCCTTGAGCAAGCTAGTTCAATGGAGGTAAAGACCTTATGAGGATGGTGGGTTGGGAATGACACTAACAGTGTAGGGAAGAGGAGTGTCTGACATGCATGCTGGTTTCCATGACTATTAGTCAAGAGAAATAATTGTTACCAGAATCACTATATTAGCACTTTAAGTAATGGGGTGGTTATATAACTCAGTTACCTAGTTGAGGGATGTATTCAGTTGAGCCCATGAAAATAATTAGATTTAATTAAAGATATTCTTGCTATAGAGTGCATCCTATACTCTGTTTCTGCTTATTGTCTTCACTACCTTGGAGCACTGTGAAAAAATTTTTGCATGTTTACCTGGGAAAAATATTTACTTCACAATTAATAACATTGGTAGTCTGTGCTTATGAGATTTCTCCCTTTTCTAGAGTTGGTTTAATTATGGTAAGGTACTTGCTACATAAATATACTAATATGCAGTGTAGGCTCATGAGAATATCATTGGCAGACTCTGTCTTTATTAATCTGGGAAATAAGATTGGAAAACTCTGATCATTATTAGGTCCTTATAGGGAAAACAGCTAGATAACTGGGAACAGGCAAGGTAAGAAAGATTTTCAAAACACAACTGTTTGTGGCTTTTGAATTTTGAACCACATGGCTTTGAAAAATAATATTAAAACTTTAGACTTCATGATATTTTCTTTAAAATATTTAAGTTTCTCTGCAAAAAAAATTTTCCTAAATTGCTAAAGCAAAAGAGAGGTACATACCAGCATTAATCCATTGATCTTATTAAATGCTACTCATTGATGTATTTCTGACTCCTATTTAGACAGTCTTGAGCATAGGCAGGAGTATGACTCCTCCTGTTTGTCCTTGCTGGCAAGATGTGCTCCTAGTATACTATAGCTACTTAATACATACTTATTTAGTGAGTGAATGACAGTCTCAGTTTCCTGTTGATTTCTGCCTTCCTTATGACAGTGAATATTCAATATTTTTAATGAAATATCAGGCAACAAAGCAGAGCATAGCTCTTTGATAGCATTTGAGAATATATTTAGAGGAGAGAGTTGAGACATTGATGAGAAAATCCTTTATCCATTTTATCCCTCCCCCTATTACATGTCAAACCTTCCTAAGAAGGCACAAGTGACTAGAACATATATAAGAAAGATATTCTCCCTTCCTCCTTACTCTCAAATATCCCCATGACTTAACACTTAAAACTGTTCTAGGGCTGGAGAGATGGCTTAGCGGCTAAGGCGCATGCCTGCTAAGCCTAAGAATGCTGATTCCAATGTCCAGCAGTTCCAATCTCCAGGTCCCACGTTTAGCCAGATGCAAAGTGACGCAAGGGCGCAATGCTGCACTTGCCCACAAGGGGGTGCACACATCTGGATTTCGTTCACAGCAGCTGAGAGACTGCTGGCGCGCCCATTTCTATCTCCCTCTCTCTCTCTGTTTATCTCTCTCTGTCTCTCCAAAAATAAAATAAAAAATAATAAAAAAATTAAAAAACTGTTCTATTCTTGCTTTTTAAATTTTATTTAATTTTATTATGTAATTTAATTTAAAAATTTTTTTTGAGGTAGGGTTTCACTCTAGCTCAGGCTGACCTGGAATCCACTCTGTAGTCCCAGGTTGCCTGCGAACTCACAGTGTTCCTCTTACCTCTGCCTCCCAAATGCTGGGATTATATACATGCTCCAGCATGCCTGGCCATTCTTTTTCTTTTTCTTTATTTAGTTGAGAGAGGGAGGGAGGGAGAGAGAGAAAGAGAGAGAGAGAGAGATACTGGGCATGCCAGGGCCTTCAATCACTGCAAACGAATGCCAGACACATGCGCCACTTTGTGCATCTGGCTTATGTGGATTCTGGGGAATCGAAACAAGGTTCTTTGCCTTTCCAGGCAAATGCCTTAACCACTAAGGTTTCTCTCTACCCCACCATTCTTGCTTTTTAATATCAATGGGCATAACTGGACAGCACCAAGTGCTTATGGTAGAATAACTGCAACCAAAACATAAAACCCATTTTACAGGAGCATATGGGGAAATGTCTTGTAGAGGTACCATTCAATTTTTCTTTAGCTCAACAGGTGGTGTGTCAACATTCCTGTAATTTTATACAGACGTATTCAGAGGCTTTAGTGCTGTGGACTAGAACAGCCAGCTATGTACGAGCCTCTGATCCTGCCTGTGCCTTTTCGGAGTGGCGCATGCGCACAGTTAGTTCTGAGGCCACGGCCCTGTGGCAGGAGCTCGGGCAGCATACTTGGTGCTCTTATCAGAGATGTTTTTCCCAGGCAGCACAACTAGTAAACAATTTATTTTAATATGTTACATGGCTGTCTTGATGCCAATAGCCTATCAAAAATTTAAAAGAGGGCTAGAGAGATGACTTAGCTGTTAAGGCGCTTGCCTACAAAGCCAAAGGACCCAGGTTTGATCCCCCAGTACCCATGTAAAGCCAGATGCATAAAGTGGCACATGCATCTGGAGTTTGTTTGCAGTGGCTGGAGGCCTTGGCTTGCCCATTCTTGCTGTCTGTCTCTCTTCTCTCTCTCTCTCTCTGCTTGCAAATAAATTATATTAAAACATAAAAATATTTAAAAAAATTTAAAAGACAGGATTAGTGATTTTTTTAAAAAATAAAACTTATATTTCAAATATATGCATCCAAAGCAGCAGCAAGGATATTAAAATGGCTTTGAATTTAGAACCTTCTCTCTTCAAGGGAATTTATTGCCATTTCTCTTTCTGTTTGCATTGTCATCAAGGTTCCCTTGAGGTGTTAGTGAAATAGTGCAGGTGAATATAATCGGGAAAGCCACAGGAAGTCCCAGAAGTTATTTTGTTGACTAAATTAAGAAGCAGCTTTGCTCTCTGCACTAGGCTCTGGAAGTCACCTGACAAAGGTCGTTTTCCTAAGATGAGTTAATCGAACGTTACTATGATCTTACTGAAGCGTGCACTTTGGATTTTAGTTGTCTTAACCCATATTTTCCCACAAGCCTTGAGTTTGAAGATATGCTATTTAAAGCCTAGTAATTTTTGTTGAGTCAAAATATATTTTGTCAGCTTTAATCTCAATTTCTTCATCCCTTGAGATTACCCATACCTGTCTCCTTTGGCCACTCGGCCCTTCCTGAGAAGGAGTTTTAAATTCTTCAACTCCAGGAGTTAGTGACTGTCAGCAACAATTTGAGGAGGGGCATGTGACAATGTGTTCAGTTTAGTGCACTAGACTACCATGATTCTTTTGTTCAGTTGAAAATAAAAGCGATGTCCCAGGTATCACAGCAGGTAGGTTAGAATCTACCCCTAAATGATTTCAATTTGGAAGTGTCTCTTGACTTTTGCTGGGTCCCAGCCATCTTTGGAATTCTAGTGAAAGCTATAGCACATATACACAGGGGGAAAAAGTTCTTAGGCAAAACTTGTGCATGAAACTTGAGGGGATTAAACGACTCGCTTGGGTGCAAGTTAGAACCCTTGATCTATGGTTCACTGCTACAAGAATTGGTTCAAATAGAGTGAGTTCTTGTTTTGTTTCATGCTATTTTTCTTATTTATGTGTGATTTACAGTTGAAATCCCAAATTATCTTGTTTTTCCATTCCTTTTACCATCTAAATCCCCACTCAGGCCCTAAGCTGTACCCCAGCAGAAGAGCTGCTTTGTAGTAATGTAGTAATACCAACATAGTATTGATTTGAAGCAATTCCAAAAAGAATTGTCAGTGATGACAAACTTGGACAGGAAGCCAGATTTAAAATCACTAGCAGATGAATACTTTTCATAGCTTGCTGTTTGACTATTAAGAATTAAACTTTTTTGACTTGCTAATTTTTCTGGAGTATGACACATAGCTTGCTGTGGTACTCCCCGGCTTTCACAGATGATACCAGCAGGCCTGGACAAAATAAGCAAGCCAGCTTTTGGTATTTAAGTTGTTCTTATTTTAGTGCAGGGAGGCCTACTTCAAAATCTTGGCCTAAAGGGTTCTTTAGCTTTTATCAGACAACATGCTTGAGAAAGTGCCTTTCATTTTTTTGTTTCCATTGACACTGACACACTAGGTCAGGCCTGTCCCAGAGCAGCATGTCTAAACAGCCTCCTTTATGCAGGTATAATTGGGGTTGGCTCTCAGAAGGGTCAAGTTAGAGCTCCTGCCCTTAGAGCCACAGCACCAGCAGTTGACAGCAGCAGCCTGGCACAGCCTGTGAAACATGTAAGACAGCCACTTAGGGTTTGTTGCTATGGACTTTTTGACAAATGACTTTGCCCTGACAGTGTACCTAATAGACAGCTTTTGTTTTGGGTCTGGACTTGTGCCCAAACTGTGGCTTTTCCTTAAGCACTTTACTTTTGCTTTGTTCTTGTTGCCTTTTGTGCACTCCAATTGAGTTGGTCCAAAAGCCTTTGCTGATTTCCCTGCTTGTGCGTCACGTGTAGCCTATTTACATAACAGTGCCTGGCTTAACCAAATACACTTTATGTGAGTTCAGAAAATTGAACTTTGAACACGTGAAAGTTCTGCTGGTCTGATGATGAAGGTAATTAGTGTGTGATGGCTTAGACTGTGCTCATTTACACTGAACATTGTAATAACAAAAATTGACCAGCAATGAGAGGATATGATCTCAGACTCCTTCCAAGGGCTCACTCGTTGATGGATTGTCTCCCATACACCAGGACCCTTGAAGAGATAAGTTTAGCACATCAATTTTAGCCTTATTTCTGTAGTATTTTTTTAATATATGGATTTCCTAGAATTCTACTTTGGATAGCTTTGAAACAGGAAGCTTTCATAATGATTTTAAATTGCCTCGTACATCTGAATTTAGTTACTGGAATGCAAGTACCTTATAGTACCCTTTTAAAATCCTGTTGTTTTAAAGCTTGTGACATAATTTATGACTGTGAAAATAGGAGTGATAAATTGGAGACCAAAGTATGTATTGCTTTTTGCTCCAGCAGCCTAAGGGATAACAGCAGAGGTCAGACAACTGAAGCCTGTTTCATTTTCTTGGGTTCTGTGGTGTTCGTGTAGGAGAAGGAGAGGAATTATTTCTGAACCCTGGGTACAGTAGTGCCAGATGACTCTTATCTTGAAGTTCTATAAAGTTTGATTAGCTTTATGCTCCCTGGATCAGGGTTGTTTTAAAAGAGAGTGCTATGTTTAATGTTATGAATATACTCACACCATGCACATCCTCCCTGCCTAGCTTGGAAATATTTTGAGTGATATCAGAGCTTCCTTTGTGGTCAGAATGATCCAGGTATATGAGGGAAGAAACAATAGTGGCTAAGAGAGGGTATAATAGGATCATTTCTCTCTTGCTAGCTAAAGATACATTTACCAGGCCCTTCTCCCTTGTCCACTAAAGAACACACAGAATAGCGAAATGCTAGGCGGGGTTCTTCCTGATTGAAGTCTCAAGAGTAGAGAAGTTAAATTAAGAGAAAGACTTTCTGAAGCTTTGTTTCACTTGACATGCCATGGAATTCTGATTCCCCAAAGAAAGTGCCTTTTGGCTTTTGCTTGCTGACTTCCATCTCTTTTTGCATCTTCCTATTAATGGCAGTCTTAAATGCTTTCTTTCCCACTCTGGTTCTGTGGTTTCTTCATAGCTTGTGGAGTGGAACAGGTGATATGCCAGGTTTCTATTAAGTCTGTGTGCCCCACACAGTGATGACCCCATAGTTTTATGACCTCTCTCTGCCTTCCTCAATAATCCTTTCTCCCTCTCACAGGCTTTGGAAAGAACTAAAAAAATGTGTGTGTGTGTGTGTGTGTGTGTGTGTGTGTGAGAGAGAGAGAGAGGTATTGGGGGAATGGAGAGAGTTCTCAAGTGGGAGAGGACTATGAGACATCACCTTCAGTGGATATTGTACATAAAATGTGTAAGACAGAGCCGGGCATGGTGGTGAACACCTTTAATCCCAGCACGTAGAAGGCAGAGGTAGGGGGATCACTGTGAGTTAGAGGCCACCCTGAGAGTACATAGTAAATTCCAGGTCAGTCTGGGCTAGAGTGAAACCCTAACTCAAAAAAACCAATAAAATAAAATAAAATAAAATAAAATAAAAATAAAAATAAATTTTTAAAAATGTGTAAGACAAATGATTGTTCTTGTCTATACTGTATTTGCAAATATTTCCATACATAGTCCATCTCTCTGGGTGGCATTTAATTGGTATTCACCCTAGGCTGCAGAGATGGCTCAATGGTTAAGGCGCTTGCCTGATTGCTATTCACCCATCATAAATAAATAAATTTTACGTATATATGCATGCTAGGTATGATTTATCTGAATGGGGGCAGTAAAAACTCTTATTATATCCTTAGTTTGCAGGTATAATATTTTAAAAAGTATTCATACTACTTCCTTGAGTTTTCATTTGTTCCAGTATATTGGTCTGCAGTTGCTCAGTGGCAGGGGCTTTGTGCTGATAAGATGGAATAAGGCAGGCCTCCTTCAAACACTCTATGCTAGTCTGCCAGCTAGTTACTGGCTGTCAGCTTCCTCAATTGAAATGGGATGCTATGGGCTGGCAAGATGGCTTAGTGGTTAAGGCACATGCCTTTGAAGCCTAAGGACCCCCGTTCAATTCTCCAGGTCCCACGTTAGCCAGATGCACATGGTGGCCCATGCATCTGGAGTTTGTTTGCTGTGGCTAGAGGTCCTGGTGTGCCCATTCTCACTCTTTCTCTCTATCCCCCCACCCCTCTGTCTTTAATAAATAACTAAATAAAAATAAAAACAAACCAACAAAAAAAGAAATGGGATGCTATAACATTGGCCCCACAGGGTTGTAGGAAACATTCATGGAGCTAAAGAGTACATGGTGTTTGGTACACAGTAGGACACTTAATAATAGGTAACTATTGCTTGATCTTAATAGTAGAGAAAATATACTCAGAACAACACTAATGACTTCAAAGTATAGAGTTCTTTAATTTTCACAGTTGTTATTTCTGAAATTTCCCCAACAACTTATAATTAAATATGTTGTTACTTTTGGATAAAGTAGGCCAATCAAAATTAAAAGGTACTTTTTGAACTCCACTTGTACTATGCTAAGTTAATTTTATCATAATAAATATTAAGAATTTTTAACCTCTAATTTATTACTGAGTTTTTTTCCCAGTTACACACCTTTTGATGTAAAGTTAAATGTCACTTCCTTGTTTTTTCTTGAAAAATCACTTGTTCCTCTAAAGAATTAGAGAGTATAAAGATATGGTTCTAAGCAAATATATTTTATCTAGGAACATCATTAGCGAATACTGGAGTAGATCTAGTCAAACATCTAATGAAGTGGGCCTTTAGGAACTAGCTTAGACTTCTTAGTATTTTTCAGCACAGTAACTCTAATGATGACCTTTTTATATAAGTTAAGCTAGTTTTATTCACCAGATAGTAACCATTTCTTTGGTCTTGACATGTATTGTCTGAAGAACATAAGCATATACGTAGTCTATTCTAGTGTTGAAACTCATCATCATAAGGTCTCCATGACAAGTGTGCCTCATAGAAAAGATTGATTTTCCCCCATTTTTTCAATGCAACTTTGCTCTTACATAACTGATTATGTTAATGATAATCATTTGTCTATTAAAATATGTAGTTGAAAATATGTTAAAATATTTGTCTATTAAAATATGTAGGATGTGGTGGCACATGCCTTTAATCCCAGCACTTGGGAGGCAGAGGTAGTAGAATTGCTGTGAGTTTGAGGCCAGCCTGGGACTACGTAGTGAATTCTAGGTCTGCCTGGTCTAGAAGGAGATACTATCTCTATCCCTCCCCGCAAAAAATAGGTAGCTGAAAGAAACTTTTAGCCATATCTCTGCATTTCTCTATTTTATTTTCCCTTCAAGACTGAAAGGGAACTTTTACTATGTAACATTCTTGGCATTTATCCAAGAATGAATTTCCTATATTCTTGATACTCAAGAAATTATTACTGCACTTTTTATTTAGAAGTACCTGTAGGAGGCATAACTTGAGTAACTGGGCAGGAGAGAACAACCAAAAACCTTAGAAACTTTTGTAGTCTAATAGATTCTCTTTTTAAGATTCATAGTGGGGCTACACAGCTTTTGAAAAAGAATCATACAAGACCAGATCAAATATGAATATGCAGAGTATTTGATGGTCTATGTGTGGCTTTAGTTTCTGTTTTTCATTTTTATTAGAGAATGGCCTTGCTGAGGCCTCCTGCCATTGCAGGTGGGTTCCAGATACATGCACCACTTTGTGCATCTGACTTTATGTGGGTACTGGTGAATCAAACCCAGGTTCGCAGGCTTTTCAAGCAAATACCTTTAATTGATAAACCATCTCTCCAGACCTAGATTTTGGATTTTAAAACAATAACAATCAATTTGTTAGAATTAGCTTAGATAAATTAGAGACAATAGAAACTTCTGTACACACAGGTCTCCATATATGTGTGCACTCCCTATACCCTATATAGTCACGTAGAATTATTTGTAGCACACTGTCCATAAGATATGCTCATTAAGTGTGAAAATCAGAAATGACCTCTTGATTTTATATAAATGTGTGTGTGTGTCTGTGTCTGCATTATTGTCATGTAGAATAGCTAGCTGTTATGTTCCCATTATTTTCACATATATATGCATATTGATTTCACAATCACTAAAAAAAAATCCCAATTATTTAAGAGAGAAGCTGTAAATAAAATACAGGCAGCACTGTGCCAGATGTTTCATGATGACTTCAGTGCAACATGCATATAAATGTTTGATTTACTATCTTTTGTAGATTCATTTATGTAAAGCAACTTTTAACCACAATTACAGAGCCCTTAATATCCTTAAATTTAGGGCTATAGTCAGAAGTGTGCATGTTGTCAATGTTGGAATTTTATAATTGTAAATTTTCATAGGCAAAGATTATATTTTATTAAGGTTATATCAGTCACCTCCGAGTACAACATTGTCATACATTTTAGTGGGATCAATCAATATTCACTGATGATTGATTCAAAATCTTATAGTTTGGATATATTTCAGTACTTAATTGATGAATTTATATTACTTAAATTATTCAGTATCTTCATTGATAGCGAATGACCCAGTTGTTTCTGAAATGGTTCTGTCATGATCTATTGCCAGTTATAGATTTGTTGCCAATGTGATTCAATTCCACAAAATATTATAAAATACTTACTAAATATGTGCATTTATTTGATATAAAGTGTACTTATAAAACTAGACAGCTCAAATTTAGGAGTATATGGAGAAGTTGAGATTGAGAATATAACAGACAGGCAGGTATGATAATGCAAACAAAATGCATTGTGATGGTAATCTTGTAGATAACCTTGGTTCTTGTATGTTTCTGAAGAAAGACTTTATAAAAAAGGGGTTAAATGAAGATAGGTAAAACTGTGCAAGTTGGAGAAGGTAGAAAGCGGAAGTGGATGAGAAGGTTTCAAAAATAATGAGACGCATTATTCCAAATATGCAGACATGAATTTGTGGGGAATGGGGATGTGGTAGTTTGAATCAGACATGCCCCATAAACCCATGTGTTTGAATACTTGAGCTCCTGCTGATGGCAATTTGGGAGGTGGAGCCTTGCAGGAAGAGGTGTGTTTCTGGGTGGGGCTTAGAGATGTTATAGCTAGCTCCCCCTTGCTAGAGTTTGGTTTACTTTCTGCTGTTGTTTTCCACCTGCTGTGTCAGAGGTGCTGTCCAGCCTCTGTTCATGGCATGCTTTCTCTGCCATCATGAAGCTTCCTCTCAAGACTGTAAGCCGAAAATAAACCCCTTTTCCCCATCAGATGCTTTTGCTCAGGTGTTTTGTCCCAGCAGGGAGGAGGTAATTACAACAGGTAAGAAGGGTGGGCTAGCTATACCATAAGGTGGCGGTGGAGAAAAGGTGCAGAAGACACTGGCCAGGGTTAAGCCAGAGTGGAAAATCATAAAACACCACACTCTGGGGTGGGATGGCACTGCAGCCTGGACAGCAATGGAGCGATGGAACCAAAACTGTGAGAAATGTAACTATTGTCACAGTATGGAGGATTTATTGAAGTTAAGGAGATAGGGGAACAGCCTTGGAGTAGAGCAGGTCAGTATGACGGTGAGCATGGGACTGACTTGGGGGATACTCTGCCCATGGTGGCAGGTACACATTCACATGTTTCAGTTTCTAACTTGGACACTGACTGGGATGGTTAAAATGGAGATTTGTTGTAGATAAAAAGAGTCGAGGTTTTTTTTTTTTTTTCATAAAGATAATAACAAACCTTGTTTTCTATATCTTAAGTAATGCTTGGAACTAATTGCAACATATGCATATATCCGGAAAACTGACCTTTGTTGCTATTTATAATATTGTTATTAAATCTCATTTCTATAAATCCAATTTTTAAATCTTGAGGATTGTGTGATTTGAGTTAAATAAATATTCATTGGAAATTGTTTATGTTTTAGATTCTGTGTCTATAAATTTCTGTCAATATAGTTTATTTACAGTGACAGAGCTTCCTGCAGCCCAGGATGGCCTTGAACTTAACTATGTAGCTGAGGATGGTTTTCAATTTCAGATCCTCCTGATTCCACCTTTGCAATGCTGGGATTAAAGACACGTGCTACCATTTCCAGTATATGCATTGTGGGGGATAGAGACCAGGGCTTCTTGCATGCTAGGCTAGCACTCTACCAACTGAGCTAGAACCCTATCCCTGGTCTGATTTACTTGTATTGGTAGCTCCTTGTACTAGAAAAGCCATACAGTGGCAGTAAAATTCAAGCTCTTTATATTTACTGATGATGCTTCTTTCTATCAAACTCACTTTCTTTTAGGCCTAGGAACTGCCTAGGACGTTAGTGAGACTTGGCCTCATAATCTACAAGGGATTAGGTACTCCTAAGTCCTTCCTCAATGATCTGCCCCTCTGTCATCTCCTATGACAGTCTTACTCCTTTCAAGGGGCAAGCTTTCAAATAGTCCATTCATAGAGGTGATGCACATTCATGGTAAGATTGATTTTACATGTGCAAATAGAAATACTCTACTAGAGTTTAATGGACTACCAGGACAGAACTGAAATAAAAGTGATTTTAGAAACCAGATTATCCATTGTTTTATAACAATAAATATTTGAAAAGCAAGAAGCCCCACCTAACTTGAGAGGAGCAAGAGTTCTCTAGGGTCTTGCCTAGACTTGGGGTGTTTAAAGTGAAATCTCAGTTTCTAGTGCTGTGAGTCTGGGATAGGACAACCTGCAGCCCTCTGTCCTATTACATGGGAAGGAAGGAATGGATTTTAGGGATTTAGTATTAACCTAGAAATGTGTTTGCAGTCTGGAAGACTTCAAGTCCATTGTATTGGTCTTTGGGAATTTTAAGGTGGATAACAAGCTGTGATACAAATTCAGGTGACAAATTAGGAAAATACATCTGAGAAATTTAGCTGTTGCAAGGGATTAAATGCTGGTGATTTTACCCTTCCTTTGGCAACACCTGTGCTAATAGAGAATCCTGCCTTGGTTCACAGTTGGGGTGGTACATATTTTTCAAAGAGGTTCTTCCAGTCTCTGTGTGAAGCACCTCTGAAATATTTATTTCAATATAGGTGTACACACACACACACAGTTAAGTCTGAGTGTGCAGATTCCAAAGGACTCATAGACGCAATAATCTTTTTTTTTCAATATGCTTAACCCAATAGTTATGAAATGTAAACTTTGGAGGGGACTAATTGAAATAAAATACTGGGAAATGAGAAGAGAATACTCCATATTCTGTAGGAGTAGAAACCCACTTCTCTATCCGGATGGGAAGTTGCTGCTGGGAGACATGGAATCCATCACCACAGCCTTTTGACAGGCTAACCTTGGAGAGACACAAATTAAACTCTTTCAGTTGCTGTTTTGAAGCTAAAAGTGTTTGACCAGTTCAGCCCCTGAATGGTGTTTAAGGAATAAAGAGAAAAGAGCAGGAAGTTCTAATTGGCAAATTACTCCTTGTTATTTAGTTTGGCTTCCACATTGGAAATTCCAATAATGAGGAGCTTTGTGGGACTTGCCCTGCACAGAACCAGGGGCTTTGTGTTCAATTACTATTTAATGTGAGGATATTCAAGAAACACATTGTACCATTTAAGCCATCACTTTCTATTAAACAAATATTGTTCTATAATGATTTTTAAATCTCTCTCCATGGATGCTTTTATTATTCTGAACTATCTGAGTGAAGTGTAAATTGTGAAGAAGACATAAATGGGTTTTTCTTGTTACATGGTTTTCATAGGGATGCTATTAATGAACATTTCTCAAAATGTTAAAAATATACATTACTTAATAGTCAGCTTCTTCATGGTTATACTACTACTAATTAAACAAAAAGGAAAAGATGATTAAAATCATTGCAAACTGTATGTACCACAAGATGAATATTGCCCTTTGAGTCTAGCATTTCAGAATGCTAATGAAGAATTTATTTAATAAGTATATAAATACTTTTGATACTAATTTTTGACAAATTTGAAAAAAATGGGCTTTAATTTACAGCATTACCCTACAGGTGAACAAATAGTTTTTCTTCAAGAGTGAATAGCATTGAAATATTATGGAGGCTAAAAAACGTATCCCTTTCTATTTTGCTGGTACCACTGATATAAAACCAAATTCAATCAATTTTGATCTCTTAAATGTTATGAAAGGAATAAAGTAAAATATTAGAGCTTTACTAATGAAAATGCAAATTTCAGGAAAATGGTTATATATAACCCTCATGAAATGTAGGCTCATCCTTTCAAATAAAAGTGAAGATCTTACTTGAAAACTTCTCTTTCCTCTATTCCATAGATAGGGTCATTGGAGTTTAGAGGACAAAGAAGCTCTCCTTTCTTGATTGATGGAGCATCCCACATTCTGTAACACTCTGTTACTGGGGGACAGGATTTCATGGCATCAATATTACTTGGAGCAGTTCTGCCATTGAAAGGGCTGTGAATTAATTGCCAGTTTCCTTTTCACAATTAAATGTCTCACACAGGAACAATTTGTATAATGCTTTTGCGAATGCTAATAGCCCCTGAGGTACTAATCTTGCCTCCTTCTTGAATCCTTACAAAATTGTGTTTCCCAGAGTGGGACTTGGTTTTAGACTATGCTGTGAGGTGCTACGCAGAGGTGTGAAGCTAGCAATTGGAATAGTTTTCTGGTGAGTTGTTCAGTCTGATTTTTTTTTTCTTAAATTTGTTAGACTTTACTGTTTAAAAAGGATGAAATTGCTTTTTTTCTTCCAGTTTTAATTTCTCTAAATCAGAGTCTGTATGGAGTGCAGCCAGAGCCATCAAAAGTGCTTGATATTGTACTTGCTTCTTTGCATTGCAAGTCCCTCACTCATCAAGGAATAGGTTCAAATTCTTTTAATGAAAAAACGTGGTAAGCACATCTCACATTTTGTTTTCAAAACTGGCTAAATTGGGGTTACCAAGACCAAAATGAATTGTGTTTGGGAGAGGATGGAGATCACATAGGAGCCATGCCATTGAATTATGTATAGATTGACATTCATTGACATTCTTTATATTTATAATTCCAATGACATGGCACCTAGAAGCTTGAAATTGTTTCCTGTTATCTGATAGGATATAATGTGCTTAGCATTTCCTTTTATGAACATAATTTGGGTGGCAGTTTGGGGTTGATTGTTATAACATCTAGATGGGGAAACGACTAGAAGGTATTTCTAGTGGTCCAGGTAGGAGACAATAGGGGGCCTAAGTTAAGGCAGTGACCTCATGAATCTGGAGAGGAGAGGGTAGAGTCTACATTTATGAAGAAGTGGATCATTATTCAAATCCTCTTTTAAAGCTTTTTGAAATGTAGAGTGCATTATTGTTTCCTGGAGTCACCCTTCTGTCCTGTCCCACACCAGAGCCTGTTGTTTCTGTTTAACTGTTATTCATTCCTCACTGATCAATCTTTCCCTCTCTTTCCACACTCCAATTTCTGGATTCTGGCAACTACCAATCGGCTCTCAATTTCAGTGAGATCAAAACTTTAGATATCAGATATGAGAGATCCTGCGCTGTCTTTCTGTCTGACTTGCTTCATCTAACATAACAATTTCTAGCTCCATTCATGTTGCTGCCCATCACAAGATCTCCCCAGTGTTAATTGCGTGATGGTATTCTACTGTACATATGTTCCATATTTTCATTTCCCATTGATGACCATGGAGGCTGTTAAAAATGCTGCTGTGGACATGGGATTGCAGATGACTTCATTTCTCATGGTTATATAGTCACTCAGCAGTGGGGTAGCTGGGTCATATGGCAGTTCCAGTTTTTAATTTTTTAAGGAAACTCCATCTTGTGTTCCATAATGGCTGTAATAGCTTACATCCCCACCAACAGTATGTACTGGTTGTTTTTCTCCACATTCTTTCTAGCACTTATCTTTAAAAGTATTTTTACAATAGCTGTTTTCACTAAGGTGAGGTGATATTTCATTGTACTTCTTTGTGTGTGTTTGTGTGTGTGTGTGTGTGATGTGGCTAGATTATTTTTTGTGCAGGGGTAGATGTGAGTGTGTGTGTGTCTGTATACATGTGGAGGACAGAGTACAATTTTGGGTGCTGTCCATCTTTTTTTTTTTCTTTTTTGAGACAAGGTCTCTTATCGGCCTGAGCTCACCAGCTAGTCTCGATTAGGTGGTCATTGAGTCCAAGGGATCTTCTTGTCTCGCTCTCCTCAGACCTGGGATTACAGGCACACAACATACCTGACATTTTTATCTGGATACTGGTGATTGAACTCAGGTCCTCAAGCTTAAAAGGCAAGCAGTTTATTGTTGTGGTCCCCCCCAAGGCCAGCTCAGGAGGGACGATAGGGTCTCTGCCGAATTGGGGTGAGCAGCGCGGAGTCACGACACAGACTCCGGGAGTTGGGTGAAAGTGGAAGCGAGAATCCACAAACTCGTTTATTCAGGAAGTGTACATGGGTTTTAAGGGGCTGTTAATCTTTGCATGGGGCGGTCCCCTTTTGGTGACCAATGACAGCTTGTCTCTGGACAGGACATCTCGTAGTAGGCCTCTCGCGAGCATGGGGCTGTAACTCTTGTCACATCAAGCCTGCGCAAAACGCCATTTTTACAGAAGCCACTTCCTGTTGTCTTTTGCCATGCGGTCTGGCTAGGACCAGGCCTGTATTGTGCCATACAGTTTATTGACTGAGCCATCTCTCAGCCCCTCACTGCACTTTTCATTGCATTTCCTTGATGATTAGTGTCACAGAACAATTTTTCAGCTACCTGTTTAAAATATTCCATGCATATTATATATTTATATGTACAAATATTTCATACACCTGTTTATTTGTACCTGGTAATTTATATACCATTTTTGAAAATGTCTATTTAGTTTTATTGCCCACTTCTTGATTGGTGCTTTTGAGTTTTTTCAGTCTTACATATTGTTTTGTTTTTTTGTGGCACTGTGAATAAAACCCAGGATCTTCACACATACCAGGTAGCTACTCTACCACTGAGCTACATCTCTACCTCTCTCTTATATATTCTGATATCAGCCCTTTTCAGATGTACATTCTGCAAATACATTCTCCCATTGTATAATTTGTCTCTGTCCTTTATTGATTATTTCTGTTGCTGTGCAAATGCTTTTAAAACTGAGGCAACCCTATTTGTCAACTTTTGGTTCAGTTTGTTAAGTTTCGAGAGTCCTTTACAGACAATGCTTGTGCATTCATTCTAATGTCCTAAAGTATTTCCCCTATGGTTTTTCTTGTAAATAGTTTCATAAGTTAATGTCATATATATAATTTTAATCCATTTTGAGTTGGTGGAGAGGGAGGGATTGTTTTATACTGCATGTGGCACCACTTAGTGAAAAGATGTTCCTTTCTCCAAGCATTTTCTTAGTGGTGTTGAAAATCAGTTGGCTGTAGACATGTAGGTTGTATATTCTCTTCTATGGTGTGTCTGTTATATGCCAATGCCATGCTGTTATGATCACAATAACATATTTGTGTATTTTGAAATCAGTGTAATCCTACATGCTTGGCTACAGATATTAGATGACTCTTGCGACTTCTTGCATATTATAGAAAAATTAAAAAAAACTGATGAATATCATTAGTTTTTTACATGGGTTTCATTGAGTCTGATCATCATTTTGGGTAGTATGGACATTCTAACAATATTAATTCTTGCAATCCAAGAACATAGGATGTCCTTTTCTTTGTATTGTCTTCAATTTTTGGAAAGTTTTTTTTTTTTTTTTTTTTTTTTTTTTTTTTTACCATAAAGTAATGATAAATGTTTGAGAAGCTAGCTATATTTAACCTGAATTAAGTATTACATTGTATATGTCCATGTATGAAAACATTATATGTTACACTACCATTAATTATATATACATTCTATCATATATTTTAATGTATTCTGTTAAAAATTAAATTAAAAGAAAAACTTATTCAGGTTGATTGTTGAGTGATTTATTTGAGGAGTAAGAGAAGTTTTGCACAGGATATTAAGGTTTAGAAGTAGAATCTGGTGGCATAAATGGTTTGCTTAGATATTTAAATTGATTGTTCCAGGATATTTTTTTTTCATGTTTTTGTGACAATTCCACTAAGTGTCTACAATTGCAAACAGGAAAATGCTATATGTTCTTCCTTGCTTAAACCCTTCAAATTTGATTCCTTTAGGTTAATGCTAAATTTCTTTCACATAGTATATGAGCTATCTCTTTCTATGTTAACAAATTACTCTGAAACAATGATTGGAAACCTCACATGGTTCTGATGGTCAAGTGTCTTAAGACTTCTTGGTTCTGACTGTGGGCCTCCCACAAAGCTGCATTTGTGGTGCCAGTCACAGCCGCAGTTTTTCCAAGCCACAATGTAGGGAGGAAGCTGCCTGCAAGCTCACTTGGATGGCCTCAGAGAACATGTGGGCCTGTCTAAGGGCTGCTTCACAATGTGGTCATTGGCTTTCCCCAGAGTGAGATCCACAGATGAGTGAGAGCACCCAAGACAGAGCCACAAATCTTGGATGTGACATCCTATTACTTTTGCTATAAACTATTTGTTAGAAGGTCTGATGCCTATAGAAGCTGGGATCACTGTGGTCTCTGTAGGGCTGCTTCCCACACATGTGTTCTATCATCTGGACCTAATCACCCATCTCTCTAGTTTCATGCCCAGCCAGTTTTTCCACTCATACTTGTTCCTAGCCAGATCAAACTTTCAGTTTATGAAATGTTCTTACCCTGCTTGGCCTCTAGATATTAAGTGAGACATTCTTTTCCTTTTCATGATCTAACTCACAGGTGACTGGAGATTTTAGATTGAGTGTCCGTACTCAGTAAACATTACCAACTATTCTTTCCCAGTTTGCCAAATTAGGGTGAAAACTCTCTTCATTCCAGGGTACAGTTTCTTTCAGTTACAGCGTGTATATATTACAGACATTACGAATACTACATTTTAACTCGTGTAGCTTTTATGGTGGCTGTGAGCTATATCCCCAGGATAGGACTTTTGTCCAGCATAATGTTGGGTAATTATTGTTTGTTGAATAAATGACTAAATGAACACCAAAAGTACAAGACAGTCATCATACTGTATCATCTCATGTACGTGGATCTATTTGAGAACCATCACATACATATTACTTCTTCTGAATACATTTTCTTTTATATTTGTGGATCTAAGACTTTATTATAATGGGGAGACAAGAAAGGGATGGATGGGGAATGAGAAACAGAAGAGAGAGAAAGGGCGTGTGTGTACCAGAGAAGGAGAGAGAGCAGCAGGGACTGCATGTGCCTGAGAAGCAGGAGGTCTTTCTTATGTCTGTTGGTTTGGGGAGAAAGAAAACCTGATTTCTGTTTTATGTATTTTTTTTTTTTTGCCTCTCTCATTTATATAAAGACTCAGGTTGTTATAGATTTAAGTGAAGTTTCATCAGTTTGGTAGCATCAAGTCCTTCTTTTGACTTAGCTGTCCTCATTTGTTTTGCAATTTGAAGATGGGTTAAGTTAAGAAGGACCAAGGGGATTTAGTTTGAGTGAGGTGTTTTCACTTTCAATCTAGGTGGTAACTTGGGCTGCATTACATTTTTCCATTGACTCTTGATTGATTTAAGGCAAAGTGGGCAACTGCTTACAGAAAAATAGTTTGTAATTGTTTTTGAGGAAAGCCCAACAGACCGGCCTTTATTTTTTTAGGGGGTGGGGTGGGGGGCAGAGAATTGGTGCACAAGGGCCTCCAGCCACTGTAATCCAACTCCAGAAGCGTGTGCCACCTAGTGTGCATGTGCGACCTTGAGTGTTTGTGTCACCATGTGAGTCTGGCTTATATGGGACCTGGAGAGTCAAAGATGAGTCCTTAGGCTTGGCAGGCAAGTGCCTTAACTGCTAAGCCATCTCTCCAGCTTTTGTAAATTATTTTTTAAAAGGCATCAAGTTGCAGTTGAACTCTCTGATGAACAGAAAATACTTCATTTTCATTTCCCCCAAGAGGCAACCGTTTCAGTAAAAAAAAGTCTCTAGCTGAAAATATTTTGGTCTTGATGTCCTGCCTATTCCTGAGCTGATTCAAGTAGCAGGGTCTCTCTTTCCTCATCGTGGAACCTCTGGATGCATGGTCCCTCATGGGAGTAGGGCATTAGCCTCGACCCAAGGTCCTTAAGGTCAGAAGAAGCCTTCAAAGTAACCCAGTCAGTCCATCACTTTTCAACTGGGTCCATTTATGTTGTGATTTTAGTGGTTCTCCATGAAGTAAAATTCAAGAAACAAAAGGATGCTTCATAAGGTCATTTTCGTTCCATCTGAGGTTATGTCCAGACATTTAAGAAAATGTCTTTTGTGAAGATTTAAAAATGGGGGCATAGTCTATATTTCTGATATTACAATTGGTACAAAATGGTGGGATTATGCATTTCACTTTTAGTTAAATGATTAAGACAATATTTTTAGTAAGTAAACACAGTAATGAAACAGGACAGTAAGAAAAAGTATTTTAACTTTTCCAGAGAGTAGTCTTTTTTTCCCCCCTGTTAGTCAATTCTTCAATTCCTATGCGTTATGGCTTTCTACCTATTCATGGAATTTTTTCTGCTAAAGCTCAACAATGCTGATGAAAGCAAGGTGTTTACGTCACTGGAAGTTTATTTATTTTTATACTTACTGTCTTCTCTATCTTCTCCTTGATTTCATGACACTATTCTCCCCTCCTTTTTACCATTTTCTTTCCCTGTGCCTCCCCATCTTTCAGCACTTTATTCATAGCTGTCTTGTTAGGCTCCCTTTGCCCGTTCTCTGAGGAGTCTATGGGCTCTCTCTTGGCACTCTTTTTGTCCTTTGCCTGTAAGAGAGTCCTTCACCAGCATTTCATCTGTTGTTTGTATTCTGGCAACTTCAGATTTCTAGCTCCATTTTATACTCATTCCCCACCCCCGCCAAAAGGGTCTTGTTAAGTAGTGCTGGCTACTTTTTGTGTAGACCAGGCTGGCTTTGAACTCCTGGACATATTCCTACCTCATGAGTAAATTGTATACTTCTCCATGTTTGACTCAGCTTAGAGATTTTCTCCAGTTTTTAGACTTATATTTTCATATCTGTTGACCTTTTGATCCAGACAAGCTTCTCACACTTGAACTTACTGCTTCTCTACCCCTTCGTGCCCATGTTGATTGACAGCTCCATCATTTGCTTCCCTAGGTGATTGAATTTTTGTGCATCTGGCCTATATGGGTCCTGGAGAGTCAAACCTGGGTCCTTTGGCTTTGCAGGCAAATGCCTTAACCTCTAAGCCATCTCCCCAGCCCTTGAATTTTTATATTTTCTCTTCTATCACTTCCCCTTCTATGCACTTGTCTAGGTACCAAGTCCAGGCAATTGCCCCTTCCTTCGTTCCTTTTTCTCCTTCCTTCTCTCCTATTTCTCCTTCCTTCTCTCCTTTACCTCCTTCATTTCCCTTCTTTTTCCCTCTTTCTCTTTCCTTCCCTTTCCTTCCTTCTCTTCCCTTCTGTTTCCCTCCTTCTCTTCCCTTCCCTCCTTCTCTTTCCTTCCCTTTCGCTCCTTCTCTTCCTTTCCCTTTCCCTCCTTCTCTTCCTTTCCTTTTTCCTCCTTTTCTTCCTTTCCCTTTCCCTCCCCTTCCCATTCCCTCCTTTTCTTCCCTTCCCTTTCCCTCCTTCTCTTCCCTTCCCTTTCCCTCCTTCTCTTCCCTTCCCTTTCCCTTCTTCCCTTCTCTTTCCCTCCTTTACTTCCCTTCCCTTTCCCTCCTTCCCTTCCCTTTCCCTCCTTCTCTTCCTTTTCCTTTCCCTCCTTCCTTTGCCTTGCCTTTCCCTCTTTCTCTTCCCTTCTTCTCTTCCTTTCCCTTTCCCTCCTTCCTTTGCCTTCCCTTTTCCTCCTTCTCTTCTCTTCCCTTCCCTTTCCCTCCTTCCCTTTCCCTCCTTCCCTTCCCTTCCCTTTTCCTCCTTCCCTTCCCTTTTCCTCCTTTCCTTTCCTTTCCTCCTTCCCTTCCCTTTTCTTCCTTCCCTTCCCTTTTCCTCCTTCCCTTCCCTTTTCCTCCTTCCCTTCCTTTTTCCTTCTTCCCTTCTCTTTCCCCCTGCCCTTCCTCCCTTCCCGTCCCTTTCCCTCTTTCTCTTCCTTTCCCTTCCCCTCCTTCCTTTGCCTTCCCTTTCCCTCTCTCCTTCTCTTCTCTTCTCTTCTCTTCTCTTCTCTTCTCTTCTCTTCTCTTCTCTTCTCTTCTCTTCTCTTCTCTTCTCTTCTCTTCTCTTCTCTTCTCTTCCCTTCCCTTCCCTTCCCTTCCCTTCCCTTCCCTTCCCTTCCCCTCCCCTTCCCCCCTTCTCTTTCCCCCTCCCCTTCCCCCCCTTCCCTTTCCCTCCTTCCCTTTACCCATTTACTTTCCCTCTTCACCTTCCCTTTCCCTCTTCACCTTCCCTTTCCCTCTTCACCTTCCCTTTCCCTCCTTACCCTCCCTTTTCATTCTCCCTCCTTTCCTTCCCTTTCACTCTCCCTCCTTCCTTTCCCTTTCACTTTCCCTCCTTCCCTTCCCTTCCCTTTCACTTTCCCTTTCTCCCCTCCCCTTCCCTTCCACTTTCCCTTCCTTTCCCTTCCCTTTCACTTTCCTTCCCTCCCTCCCTTCCTCTCTGCCTTCCTTCTTTCCTTCCTTCTCTCTTTCCCACTCTCTTTTGTAGGCAGGGACTTGCTGTAGCCCATGCAGACCTGGAACTCTCTGTAGCCCAGGCTGGCCTTGAACTCCTGGTAATTTTCCTACCTCAGCCTTCCAAGTGCAGTGCTTGGATTCAAGGTGTGAACCCCTATGCCTGGCACGTGATTGCACTTCACATCCCTTTTCTTCTCTCAGCACTTGAGGGCTACGAAATGCTTATAAACATCTTAAAATGTCACAGTGCCAGTAACTCCTTAAAGAAGGGGGATGTGCTCCTAAAGTCAGAATCCTTAGAGGGAGTATTCTTAGAGTGTGTAACAGGTTCCTGTGTAGTGCTGATAGACTCCAGAGGCTGAGTACTTCCAGCCTAAGTATTGTGAAAGTCAGAAATTCCTTCTTCCTCACAGGTGCTGTTGCCTCTGTTAGACTCTTAACACCTCTATTCCTGACTGCTGGAACACCATCCTGCCTTCTGTCCTATTATAGTCTATGTAGTTGCCAGAGTACTCATTATTAAAAACCCATTATCTCCTATGTAAGATTCTTAAGGACTCCCCATTACTCATCAGAAGAAAACAAAACAGTATCTATACTCTGGCCCCTGGCTCTCCTTCCACCTAACTCTCTGCCTTTCATTTAATCCTTGGCCTCGGCCATGTGGAACTTGTCATGACTGAGCACATCTTTGTTTTTCTCATCTTCATGTTTCACTCAGTCTCAGCTGTTCTCTCCTTGTTTTTTTATTTGGCTGACTGTTGTTCATCATTTAGAGGCTGACCCCATCCTTCTCTCTCCCCCAGTCCCTCCAGGGAGTGTTTCATATGTTCACCACAATGTTGTGGAAATCTCAATCACTGTTCTTGCTATATATATCACTTATTATCTCTTCTACTTTTCCTACTTGAAAGTACATTTTAGGCTGAGGAGCATGGCTTACTCATCTTCACCTCCCATGTTTGAATGTTTCTATATGTTCATGAATGTTGAGATAATAAGTTAGCCATTTCTTCACTTAAAAACATTTATTGGAGGACTGGGAGGTGTCTCAGTGCTTAAAGGATATGGCTTGCATAGCCTGCTGGCCTGGGTTCAATTCCCCAGAACCCACATAAAGCCAGCTGTAAAAAAGTACTGTAAGCATCTGGTGTTCATTTGTTGCAGCAGAAGACCCTAGTGCACCCATACACACACATACATATTAACTAACTGACTAAATAAATAAACATTTTGGCTAGGGAAATGGTTCAGCAGTTAAAGGTACTTGTTTTCAAAGCCTGGTGGTCTGAGTTTGATTCTCCAGTACTCACATAAGCCAGATGCACAGAGTGGCACCTGGAGTTTGTTTTCAATGGCAAGAGACTCTGATGTGTCTATACTCTCTTTCAAATAAATCAATTAAAAAACATTTATTGAGTTCCTGCTGTATGCTGGTGCTGTTGTGCACCTAGTTTTATAGTAAGTTTTTAAAAATTATTTTAAAATTATTTTATTTTTATTTATTATTTGAGAGAGAGGCAGAGAAAGAGAGAGAAAGAATGGGTGTATGTGTGTGGGGGGAAGGAATGAATGAATATGGGTATGTTAGGGCCTCCGGCCGCTGCAAACGAACTCCAGATGCATGCACCACCTTGTGCATGTGGCTCCTGGGGAATTGAACTTGGGTCCTTTGGCTTTGTAGGCAAGGACCTTAACTGATAAACTATCTCTCCAGTCCTATAGTCAGTTGTTCGTGTGTGTGTGTGTGAATTCATCTGTCTATTCATGAGTATGTGTTCTCATGTGTGCGGGCTCGTGGAGGCTAGAGGTTGACATCAAGTATCTTCCTCAGTTGCTCTCTACCTTAGCTGTTTAGACAAGGTCTCTCACTGAGCCTGGAAGCTCACCAATTCTGCTGGACTAGCTAGCTAGCGCGTCTTTGAGATCTTCCTGTCTTTACTGTCCTAGCAGTGAGATTATAGTTGTGCCTTGCCACGTTTGGCTTTTACATGCATGTTGGGGATGCAAATGCAGGTTCTCATGCTTGCATGGTAAGTTCTTTAACCACTGAACTGTCTCCCCAGCAAATACATTTTGACAAGAAAAGGAGACTTTCCTAATGAACACTGAACAAAGTGGGTCCTTTTTTGATAATAATTTTTTGCCTATTATTTCTTAATGTTTACCATGGATATTTCTTTAAAATATTTTATGTGGGTAAAGACCCTATGAGGTATAATGAAAAATATTAGATAATGGTAGAAGCTAATATTAAAATAGAATGTTTTTATTTTTTTTTACTTTTATTTAGGTCATGGAAGCAAATCTTATTTTAATATTCTATGGTTATAGAATACATTATAAAATGTTGATTTAGAGATCTATCATACTAAGTACTTGACAAGGAAGAAAAGAACTTTTCTTTTTTGGAAACAAATACAGAATAAAGCTGTTGATAGATCCATAGCTGCAGTCTCTCTGAAATAAGTGTGCTCTAATTAATATTACAAAGAAATTTCATATTTAAGTTGTTTTTCTAGGGACTGGGGATGGATATGTCTCAGTAATAGAGCACTTGGGCAAAGCCCTTGGTTCAATCCCCAGTACTGAAGAAACCAAACCAAAAACAAAGCAAAAGCTGTAATCTTGCTGGGCATGGTGGCGCACACCTTTAATCGGGAGGCAGAGGTAAGAGAATTGCTGTATGTTTGAGACTACCCTGAGACTACATAGTGAATTCCAGGTCATCCTGAGCCTAGAGTGAGACCCTACCTTGGAAAAACAAAACCAAAACAAAAAAAGTTGTAAGAGAGAAATGTTAGCTCCATAAATCAAATATTTTGTTAAAAACATATGAATATGCTATGTAAAATTAATACTTTTATTTTTATGCTGTAGTATTGCTGCTATTATTATTATTATTATTATTATTATTATTATTATTATTATTGTAGCAGCTACTCACATCTCTAATTCTCTTCAGTATTTCCAAGTACAAGGATCACATCAGAGCATAGTGCCAGAAACTCATAAGATTTATGAAATTTATGATATTGTCATATTGGAAGTGGCATTTTAGAGAGTTATCTCTTCTGCCAGATGTGATGGCACATGTGCAGTGTGAGCTCTTCTGGAGAAAAGCCAGTAAGTGCATGCTCTGCCAAGATGGAGCACTCACAACAGACCCAGGTGGGATTCCACCAAAGTTCGCCCTAGGAAACCAATTAGTTTATTGGGTTTCTTAGCAAACATTACAAGAACATGGAGACCCTCAACAGCCTCATCTCTGCATGAGTGATGATCTCCTCAAAGTTGAATTGATGGAGTGCCTTGCTCTTTGGTCTTCCACCCTCTGGTTACTCTATCTCCCCCTGAACCACAACACCTCATGCCTCACTGCACATATCAGGCATAGGGACTTCTGAGATCTCAGAAGAGAGTTCACAGACCCTCCCCAAGCTCCTCCTTCCACGAGAGAAATGTCAAAAGCCCCAAGACTTGTGCATGGTTGCAGCTACTTCTGATAAAGGTGATGATATTTATTTTTCCCTTAGAACTGACTGTGTCATACAACATGCTTGTCATCATAGCACTCAAGAAGCTGAGGCAGGCAAGCTGCTGTTGAGTATGATGCCAGTCTGGTCTACATGGCAAGACCCTGTCTTTAGAAAAAAAAAAAGCAACCAGTTTTATAGTAAGTTTCCTCTTCCATTTCCTAAAAAATCTGTGTCATTAATTTCTTATATCAGAAAAGCATAATGCATAATCCCAGAAAATATATTCCAAATGTCAAAGTTCATGTTGTGGTTCAAATGATTTTATTAACAAAAACTTATCCGTTTACTAAAAATAAATTGATTCTATGTATATTTGATAATGTTGTGGTATATCTCATGTAAAAGATGGTTTATGGTATCAAACCATTTAATCTCTTGAAATTTTACTTTAAACATTTTTCATAGTCCCAAGAATAAACATAGATAAAAACCAATATGGGCTTTGATCCTTATTTCATATCTGCCCATCAGCCACAGATGAGAAATGACATTTCCTTAGATATTTTGGAAGTTACCTCTTTAAAAGTTTTTCTTGAGAATCTAGGTGGAAAATTGTGATGATCTGAAAGAAAAACAAACCAAGTCATTTGCAGGTGTGTTTTTACCATGCCTATAATCTAAACTACTTTGTCTAACCACTTGCTTCCCTGTGATGTCCTAGCACTTGCACCACCTATCCCTTGCCACACACACACACACACACACACACACTCACTCTCTCTCTCTCTCTTTCTTTCAAAATAATATTTTTATTTATTTATTTGAGAGAAGGCAAGAGGCAGAGAGAAAGAGAGAGAGGATGTGCCAGGGCATCCAGCCACTACAAATGAACTCCAGATGCATGTGCCACCTTGTGCATCTGGCTTACATGGGACCTGGAGAATCGAACTGATGTCCTTTTGGCTTTGCAGGCAAGTGCCTTAACCGCTAAGCCATCCTTCCAGCCCTATGACACTCTTTCTTGATGTACTTGTCACTAACCATCCCTCAACCCTTTCTTTGTTTATTTTCAAATGTAGTAAGTTTAGTCTTCAAACCTCACTGGCACTTTTGAACATGATGAAGTTCAAATGCATGGCTAAGAAAACTTTGAGGAAGAACCTCCTGTCAGAGGAGGGTGTCCATGCCTACCTGACTCCATGGGGGAGTAAAGAAGAGAGCAGTCCCCTCCATTGCCCATTTGATGTTGGCATTGGTATTGTGTGGACACAACACAGCTGGAATACAGGCTCCCTTCTTCTACACTGTAGGACCCTGCCTCTGAGGTCCTGGTAGTGTGGAAGCAGGAAGGCCTTACTTCTGTGCTGGACTGGCCTTTTCACATGCACCATGCTTTTCCTCCTCCCAGATTGATCACATCTGGATCATGACATGCTTAGATTAGAAGACTTTCATTGCCCCAATGGGAAGTATGTTGATCTCATGCCTTTCATCCTTCCATATGTTACTCATAGACTCCTCAGCTTTGTACTTTGTATATATATACCCATTTGATGTCTACAAAACATGTGACATTAAAAAGCAAGGTGCAAAACCTGCCCAGGGGAATACCATTAAGGGAGTGAGCACAGTGGTGTGTACAAAGCTGTGAGCTTCATCTGGAATAATCTTACTTTCCATCATCTTTTACACTTCAGGCACTTAGTATCTAGAGCCGTGGTGTACAGTGTAAATAAAATACACATGCAATTTTAGATTTTTTTCTAATTGCTATGGTAAAAAACAAGTAAGTGAAGTTAATTTAAATTATAATATAATTATTATAATTATATAAAATTATAATTATATATTAATTATATATTAATTAATAATTAATAATTAATTATAGCTCAAATGTCTGAAATACAAAGTTTTCTTTATTATAATTATTGTGAACCTCATACATAGTAGTGTGCCTTGTGATTATTAATAAATAATGGTATTATTAATAAATGATAGTGTGATAAAAACCCTGCTAATCAATAAATAGGCCAAGGAGCTGGACAGTTTCCAAAAGAAGAGACATGAATGCCAACAAATATTTTTAAAATTGTTCAAGGGCTGGAGACATGGCTGAGTGCGGTTAAGGCATTTGCCTGCCAAGCCTAAGGACCCTGATTCAATTCCCTAGTACCCATGTAAGCCAGATGCACAAGGAGGCACATGCATTTGGAGTTTGTTTGCAGCAGCTAGAGGCCTGGCATGCCCCCCTCTCTCTTTATAAATAAATAATCATTTAAAAGTGTTTAACATCCTTAGCCATCAGAGAAATGGAAGTTAAAACTACTTTGAGATCTCATTCACACCGGTCAAAAAAGAGCTTCATCAAAAAAGGAACAGAAATCATTGGTGAGGATGTGTGAAATGTGTGACTGGTGGAAAGCTTACTGGTTTGAAATGTAAATTGATGCAGCTAGTATGGAAATTAAAATGGAGGGTCTTAAAAATTAAAAACACAACTACCACATAACCTAGATATATCACTTCTGAACATACACCCAGGACTCTGTATTATAATGTACAGATACTTACACGTCCATTCATTGCTACTCTTTCACAATAACAAGGAAATAGAATCAACTTAAATGTCCATCAACTTATGACTGGATAATGAGAATGTGGTACATATACACAATGGAATTTTACTCAGCTGTTAAACATGAATGAAATTATGAAGTTTTCAGGAAAATGGATGCATCTGGTAATTAACTGAGGTATCCCCAAAATCAGAGACAGGTACTACATGTTCACTCTCTTATGTGGATCCCAGCTTTTATTTGTTTTCTATGTGCAAGTTGTGTGGGTGTGAAAATGGGCTGTGAAACTAGAAAAGGGACTGTGACAGAGGTGGAAGAGGGTTTGAAGAAAGCAGGAAGGGTAATGGAACACATGTGACATGATGTGGAGAGGGGACTATTGCGGGTGGAAGAGTACAAAGGTGGTTAGAGAGGATGGGGGAGAGGAGAGAAGGATTCATAAAAAATAATTCAATGAAATGGCATAATTAAACCTATTACTTTGTATGGAAACAAAATCAACAAATAAATTAGAAATGATGGCATGAATCTATCATGGCTGGGAATATATTTAGAATTATTTGTGCTAGGGAGGTAGCTCAGTAGGTAGCATGCTTTCCTAGTATGCACACTATCCTGGGTTTGATCCTCAGTTCTGGATAAACTTGTACATGGTAGTGTAGGCCTATAATCCCAGCACTTGGGTGGTAGAGGCAGGAGAATCAGAAGTTGAAGGTCATCCTTGACTACATGGTGAATTGAGTTTGAGACAGGCCTGGGATCATGAAACCCTCTAAATAATTAAATAAATAATAGGTACATTCTTTTATTTATGTTATTTTTATTTTCTTTATTTATTTACTTGAGTGGGGGAGAATGGGCACACTAGGGCCTCTAGCCACTGTAAACAAACTCCAGATACATGCGCCACCATGTGCATCTGGCTTACATGGGTACTGGGGAATTGAATCAGGATGTTTAGGCTTGGCAGGCAGGTGCCTTAACTGCTAAGCCATCTCTCCCGCCCAAATTCTTCTTTTTTAAATTTCAGTTTTGATATATGAATTATAAACTCATGGCTCAGAAATGTATAACTCATAGGTACCAATGTATTTTCAATGCAAGGTTAAATTGAAAGGGTGTTATGACCAAAAACATCTGATGACCATGACATCTGGTTCAGGTCCCTTTTTCTTGCCAAGTAGTGACACTATCAACATTGCCAATATGTTTGCTTTTGCTTCCTCCAAAGAAGTGAGCTAGATTCTCCTTCCTACTTCTTCACCTCCAGCAGACTTACTGTTCACTTCTGTGACTCTACCCAAACTTCTTTTGTGTTTGCTTCTCTCCTTCCACTTTCCAGTTATAAGAATTATATTTTTCTTTCAGGATATAGCAGTTTTTACTTTCTGTAAGTCAATGCTAGTCAATCCACTCACTATTTCTTTGTATTCCCTAGTTCATTGTTTCTTAACTTGTGTATGTATAGATGTATAGTATGTGTGCATGTGTGTTTGAGTATATGTGTGTGTTATGGCATATCATGACATGTGCAGAGCTCAGAGGACAACTTTGTGGCCTCAATCCTTGCTTTCCACCTCTGAGGCAGGATCTCTCCCGTTCTGTCCATTCTTGCTATTCTGACACTGCTGCACTTGCCAGGCTAGCTGGTCTGAAAGCATCCGAGCTTCTGGGAAATTTTCCTGTCTCTGCCTCCTATCACCTCATTAGCATGCTGAGATTATATAGCTTCTGGCTTTTTACATTTAATCAAGGGTTCTAATTGGGTACTCGGGTTTGAGTGGCAAGTATGTTGTTCACTGATCCCTATCCTTAGCCCTCGTCTAAGTCTTTATTTTTTACCATGTCATTGATTTTGATACTTTATTATATTTTTACTACATATTTTTAATTTTTAAAATATTTTATTAATTTGCTTGAGAGAGGCAGATGAGAGAGAGAGAGAGAGGGAGAGAGGTGGTGGGGGTATGGGCATGCCAGGGCCTCTAGCCACTGCAAACAAACTCCAGATGCATGTTCCACTTTGTGCATGTATCTGGCTTGATGTAAGTACTAGGGAATCAAACCTGGGGCCTTTGGCTTTGCAGGCAAGTGCCATAACTGCTAAGCCATCTCTCCAGCCCAGTACTTGTTTTTAAATAAACTTTCATGTTTTTAGTGCATGCACTCTTTTCTCAACTAACTTTTGAGTATTTTAAAATCTCATTGTATATCTTTTTATGAGCCATTTAGTGCTAATAGAGTAGAGAGCTACATATGATTATGCAAATAAAAATAAACTGTAGCAGAATTGAACTTTAAATATTCCTGTTGATTTGACTTTAATCATCCTCATAAGTATGGTTTATTTTAGTCTACATATCTGGTGGGATCTTAGTAAAGTGTGTATGCTTTATAGAAAGATAATTAATAATAATTTTTTGAAGGCAAAGAATTTTTATTTGTTATGTTTCCTCAGAACTCCAAAATTATTTCTTTCTTTTGTTTGTTTGTTTGTTTAAAACAACTTTGACTTTCCAAAAAGGATAGTTTATAGACCTTTTCCCACTGGCTTGTTAAACTTGGCCAATTCTGTATAATGTCCCATAATTTTCTAGTTTCACGTGATCTAGCAGGAATAAAAATGTGTGGTTTTCTGACAGTCAGCTGTCATATTGTGTGGCCTAGAAGGTAACATTTGACATGTGCTAAGGGACTGGGATAAGTTACATAAATCAGAGCCTAGCTTGGCCCAGATTTCATTGTCATCAGATCATATATGCACTGTTTATTTCGTGTTTTGCCTACATTGATTTTTTAAAAAAGTTCCCTCTGAGCAGTTTTGAAAAGAAATACTTTATTTATTTGTGTGTGTGAGAGAATGGGTGTGCCAGGACTTCTAGCCACTGCAGATGAACTCCAGGTACATGTACCACCTTGTGCAACTGACTTACATGGGTTCTGGGGAATAGAACCTGGGGTCTTTTGGCTCTGCAAACATGTGCCTTAACTTCTGACCACTGAGCCATCTCTCTAGTCCCCTCCACACTCTGAGCATATTTGTGGTATCACACTTTTTTTTTTTTTTAAGTTTTGGAGAAAACTATACATTTTTAGCTTGACCATTGTGATTGGGATTTGACTAAAAAGTACAAAAAAAATTAAACAAACTCTTTGACAAAGTACCACTAAAAAACAAAAAACTGCTTTACTTCACTGGCTCTCAGGCCCTATTGTGTACAAGAGCCACTTGAACAGCTTTTGTGAAAAGCTTGTCTCAAAGTCTCCTCAGACAATCTATATTAGACTTTTCAGACTTAGAATTTGAGTCTTCCTGCTCCTAGTTTCACATATTGTCATAACATAATAAGTTTCTGACCATGGCTTAGACTTCTAGAAGCAGTTTTGGTCTGGATACTGACAAACCTTCTCTAATTCTATTACCCAAAGATGAACTTGGTGCTCAGGCATCAGAAAATTCCTGGTAGTCACTATTGTAAGATTTCTTCTCATGTACTGTGTGCCTGTGAAAAGTCACTGTTTTACTTCTGTATGCCCAGCAGGAATACAACCCACCTGTGGTCACTTACCAACATTCCCTTCCTTCTTAAAGTAGGGTGGATATTTCTTGGCCAGGGCTAAATATTTAACCACAAGAATTCAAGTCTCTCTCAAAATTCCATTTGGTTTTGATTTTTCTTTTCTTTTTTTTTTGGCAGGTAAAAATTTTGGAGATATAGGGACTTAGTTGGTAAGATAAAATACAGCATATCTTTTGATATCAAAGGAAGCATGCACCAGGGAATAATTCTGTCAATTCTTGTCACTGTCCATAATTTTATTTTAGTTGTTTCCTTATATCAAATTTAAAAGTAACTCAACTGATTGACAGGTAAACAAGGAGCAATGCTTCAGCTGCCCTTTTTTTTACTATGCTAACTAGATAGATGTTGCATGAAGGTACAGATTCTAAAGATACACTATTTTACATAACAGGAGCCAGTAGTTAATCTGTACTGAGTCCCCAGTGACTTTTAGACCATTGATAACTCACCCCTACCCCTGGGATTGGTTTTACTCTTCTCCCTTCTTTAACTTCTGAGGAATCAAAGGCTCACAGAGTAACTTGTCTGAGGTCATTCAAGTAATAAATAAGAAAGCTATGTTCATATTTCCCACAAGTACAAAAATCAGTTTTTTGAATTCAGTATTCCAATTAGAAGTTATCCATGCATCAATAATTAATCTCTTTTGAGTATTGGAAAGAGTTAGGGCCAAATTATGACCCAGGAATGTTGAGATTTTATTAGGCCTTATAAATGCTTAATTAGAGTAGCATACACTGAGAAATGAAGACATGGGTGTAATATCCAAATAGCGCTTTAGAGTATTTTATGATTCGAAACTGATACACTGTTGTACTGTAATGATCTTCCTAATCACAGGTGATTCCTATTATATATTTTGAAAAATTTATCTTCTCTGTTTCTATTACATTTTCCATCGTTATTAGTCTGTTCCGTAAATGAACAATAGCAAAAATTAAGTTGGGATAATGAGAATGTAGAAGGGAACTGAATCAAGAAATTTTTTTGAGGTAGCATCCCATAGATTTTAAAAAATGAAATTGTTAGGTCATTTTATCTAGTATTTGGAAGAAATATAATAGAAATTATATTTAACTTGTGTTAAATATTTGTAATAAATGCAATAGAAATTGTATTTAACTTCTGTTAAAATTTATCTTATCCTTCCAATAAGAAAGGCTTCTGGGTTTGAAGCATTTTCACCATGTGCAATGCTTCACCTTGGTATGACATTCTAATGAGATTTTATTGTTATGTTTGTACTGACAGTATTGGACTCAGTTACATGATAAATACCAAGATAGGAATCTTTGTTATACACTCTTGTTTTAAAGATTTAAAATATTAATTGCATTGTTGGCAAATATGTTCTATTTCCTGAAAGCTGTGCTTTAAGAGACAGAATATAAAAATGAAATGAACAAGCTTTGAATGACTTGGTTCGATTTGGTTTAGAAAGAAGGTCAACATTCATCAAGCAAGTGTGTTTTTCACTCTATATTAAAAAAATAAGCAAACTATTTTCAGGGCTGGGCATGGTGGTACAACACCTTTAATTCCAGCAATTTGGAGGCAGAAGTACTAGGATTGCCTGAGTTTGAGGCCACACAGAGACTACATAGTGAATTCATGGTCAGCTTGTGATGATATAGACCCTACCTGGAAAAACAAAACAAAAAACAAACAAACAAAAAAAACACCCTTTTTAAAAAAATTGAGGTACCACTTTTAGTTTGGGGCTTATGAACGTTTCATGACAAAGGCAGCATTTGAGCTTTAATTTCAAGAACTGGTGACTTCAGCTATAGAATCCATCCCAGAAAGGTGAACAGTATTGAAAAACACATTAATCTATAGTTTGGAAATCTTGAATAATTTGAAAAGAGCAGTTTCTTAGTTGGACAATATCTTTAACAGTAGCCTTCAATCTTATAGTGCATTAAAGTGTTGGGATTTAAAAAATGTTTACTGTTATATTCAAGACTCAGTATAACTGGAAGACCTTGAAAAAACTCACTACCTTCATTAAAAAACCATTTTCAAAATAAAAATTTCCCATATATTGTCTTTTTTACAAAAGATAGCCACAGTCATACAAAGCACATAGGAAATAGTTACAGATCTGATGAATAAATGAAAACAGCCAGCGTTGGGCACCAATGCCTCAAAGTTATTACCTGCAACTCTTCTCACATTTTTATTTCCTACAGAGGTGCAACTGTTGGTAGTCTTTTATAGTCACAGTGCTTGTTTGATGGCCCCCCAATATATTCAGAATTTTATTAAAGTTTGTAATTTAGATCTGCAGCCACCTGGCTGGAGGAGGTATCACTATGGGTGGATCCTAGGGTCCACCATTAAGGTGGGGGAGTGGATTTAGAATTCCAGTCTAAAGATATACATAGTGTGTGAGTTCTACCTGGGTATACAAAGTTCTTGAGTTCTACCTGGAGTTCCTATAGTGTGCTTGCTTGCTTTTTGTTGGTAGCTTGTGGCTTTTCTCTCCCTCCCTCCCTCCCTCTCTCCTTCCCGCTCTCCCTCCCTCCCTCTATTTGGACCTGTGAAAGCTGGCCAGCTTCTTCTGCCATTATGGAACTTTCTCTGGACCTATAAGCTTCAAATAAAATTCCCTTCTTCCGTAACTGTCTGATTTGGAGTTTCATCTCAGCAACCTGAAGATGTCTGCTATAGTCACAAAATATTGTTTCATATTTTTACCAGAAAATTGGCAAGGTTTGCTTTTATTTGTGGTTGAAAAAATGCTAGTAAGTGTTTTGGTATTGATATGTAAGTACTGATTGTAATTCTCAGCTTACCTGTGTTCTGAGGTTTCAATATTGGGTTATCTGTCATCTGTTTCCTGCAAGAGGTTCCAATGTCCATTGTTAACTTCAGTGGTAATAGAGACAGATTCCAAGTCCTGAAAACCGACAATAATTAGTAGTTATGATGTTAGAGCATTTGTCTTATCACCTAGTGGCCTTTCTTGGTCAATTATTATGGGTATATAAAGTTAATAATTTTATAAAAATAAAATTATTGTTCACAGTTTTATATTCTGTAACTAACTTTAAGGTATATCAGCACTGCCTATTTGAATGTCTGTGTCTGAAGGCTCATTCGGGGTTGGTTGAGGCTGAGTGTGGAAATATGCTCCTTGAGAGAAAATGGATGTTCATCATCCTGCCAGCTGTACTTGTGCAGTTTCTGTGATTTAGACGTACTGTTTCCTGAGGAGCCTCTTCCGCCCACCACTAGGGATAAATCTGTGTATTGAATAGATTGTCTGTATTATAGCAATTGCCTTCAACAAGCCATCATCATTAATGACATCATACCATCAGGGTTGTTTCCCCAAGGGTTAGCAATGTGTTACCTACTTTCCTCTACAGATATATCACAGGAATAGATAGAACTTAAGTTTATACATCTCTTTGATAATTCTTAAGAAAATAATCTTCCATTGGTAGACATACATTTAAAGATAGAATTTTGCTGGGTGGGATGCTGCTTGGGTCATTCCTGCTTTTGTTGCTGCTGTTAGAAAATTTGTGATTGGGGTGGCTCATGAGATTTATTTTTTAAAAAATATTCTATGTCCTTACATAAGCATAATAAACAAGAAAGTCACAAGTAACATAGTTACTTGTACAAACATAGTTGTACAAACATAGTTAAATATATCCCAAGACATAGTTCCAGTTGCAGTAAAGGGAAGGATAATGTGCATGTATATTTTGCTGTTCTTCTACTCAAAAAAGAAAGGTAAATTTGTTATTATTTTTGTCAAGACAATTCATTAATAGAATTGCATTATTCATCCAAATAATTTTGAGTTTTGATTACTGGATTTTGGGCATAAAGTATTTCTTTCCAGAAATTAAGGCAATTCAAGGCAAGAGATGGACCATTTTGAACATAGTGGTACCTCTGGAGAACTTAAATATTGACATTCTTAACACATGTTTTTAAAGGTGTGGGAGCTATTCTTTTTCTACCAGCATGAAAGATGAGCAACTGGGAGGGACACAAAGAAAGCATTTCAGTTTTTATCTTTCATCATAGGCTCATGTTTGTTCATGTGACATTCTTCTTCTTTTGTTAGAACAACAAAATAAAACAAAATGTTTGTGTATCCTTAAGGAGAAGTTGTAGGCAGAACTGACAATTTCATAAAATCAAATATTTTAAACTTATTTTAGATTGTAATGATGACTAATAATGTCTAACACCCTGAGTATTTGGACCACATAATTACATAGCGTAACTGATCATTAGATCGTAGGACATTAATTTAAACCCTGAATTTAAACCACAAATTTAAATTAGGATAAAATGGTAAAATATACATGCAGGAGCTGCAAAACTATCTTTGTGCATAAAATTAAAAAGACTGATTAACTGGGGAGCAAAAAAGATTAGAATATATTGAACAAACTAAAATTATTTTACAAATTTTAAAGTCAATGACTGAAACATAATAAAAATAATCATAGAAGGTAGAGTCTTTATGTACTTCTAATTTTGTATTTTGTGACATTTCTTTTTTCATGAATGGATGTGCTCTGAATTTTTTTTTCTTTTCTTTTTAAATTTTTTTTTTTTTTTTTTTTATTTTCGAGGTAGGGTTTCACTCTAGTTAAGGCTGACCTGGAATTTACTATGTAGAACCAGGCTGGCTTGGAACGCACAGTGATCCTCTTCCCTCTGCCTCCTAAGTGCTGGGATGAAAGGCATGCACCACTATCCTCTGAATTTCTATTGAATTTAATCATGTAAAATGTGGGGCTGGGTCTATGGAATTTACCTATTTGAAAGAGCTTATCTTGCTGTATGTTTGCCCTTGTGGGCCAGGGGCACACTAGTTGGGGTCAGAAGATACATGGCTCTTAAGATGGAGAGATTGCAGGAAGACCCAAGTAGTCTTTGATGGTTGTGGTACCCAGGACTGTGTCCAAGAACAACAGCTGGCTTCCTCAAATGCCTTACAAGAATTACAGACCTATTCATGGGCATTTACACAAGCATGAAAATAATTTCACTTTTCAATGTCCGTATCATCAAGAGAATATTATTTCATTGCATTGTGAAATACCTTATCTCTTAATCTTCAGTCCTAATATAAACGTATTATTATGTTTCTTTTGTTGGGTGAAGTTCAGTATACATTTTATGGTTTGTATTGAGTTACTTAAGCCTGTTTTGACAGAATTTAGTCATATCAATGTAATCATTTATCCATACCTTTAACAAGCATTACTAGGATGGTCTAAGAACTTATTTCCTGGTTTAATGTAGATCAAATCTCCATAAAGCTTTCTATAGTTTTAAGAAACTTTGCCCAAAGAATTGGGTGCATATTGAAGAAGAAAGACAGAGAATGATGGTATTTCTACTCCCTAGTTTAAATGAAAAGGTAAAGGGAGTTTTAAACCTTTCCCTTTTATTTTTTAGCTTTGCTCCATGTTTGAAGTCCACCCTTTAATTTTATTTTTATTTTTTGCTTACAGTGCTGGCCACTAAGCTTGGAGCCTTGTGCATGCTAGGCATGCTCTCTGCCACTGAGCTATATCTTTACTCTTTACTCTTCAGCTTTTGGTGGAAATCTTTAAATCTGACTTTTTGACCCTCTCCTCATCTCCACTTAATCCTACCTTATCATGTTTGACTTCCACTACTTCTTCTCTCTTCAGAATTCATCTTCCTTTCTCCACAAGGAAGTTCCTGAGTTCCAAAATCACACATCAGTTCCACTGGCCTGCAATGGTTGATTTAGCATGAGAGCTGAGCACTGCGTGATGCTGTGAAGACTGAGCATGAGGGGCTTGGGTGGGCTTTGCTACTCTGCATCCCTTTGATCTCTCTGCTGAAGTTTTGCTCTTCCCCTTCACAGCAGTCAAGTGGACAGCCATTGGAACCAACACACCTGCATGCTTACACATCCCTTACACACACACACACACACACACACACACACACACACACACACACACCTTCCCAAATAGCACAGTGATATTTTCATATTGACAAAGTAATAGGAACCTATACTGTGCAAATATTTTCCTGTGAATATGTCAGACCTACATATGTTCATATCCACAGCCCTTCTGCTGCCAAATCACATGAAGACCAATGTTACATAAGGTACAAGTCCATACTATGTTCTTCTCAAAGTAACAAGTTCAAAGAACCACCTGTCTCACGATGGCTGCTTCCTGGTTCTTTGGCCATGGTCTTAACATTATGCTTTCTGTTGCTTGTGCTATTTCACATTCTGAGTTAATGTTACCTACAATTCTATCTGGAAATGGAAAGAAAAAAATAAAGAGGTTTGTTTTCTTTTTGTTCAAGCAAATTCCTTTAACTGGGGAGGGGGGTGTTGTTCTTGTAGTTACTGTTTAAATATCTTTCAGATGTGAAAGTTTATATAAATCTAAGTATACAGAAAGAATTTTGCATTTTGTTTTGACTCTTATTTAAACACATGAATTTGATTTGGGACTGAAACCATTTTAATGCATTTCGTTTATGCTTTATAAGTATTTCATTGGATGTCCGTATGCATAAATTTTTAATAACATCCTGCTTCTCACTATTCTACAATTAGTGCTCTAGCTATCTGATTTGACTGTGAGTTGAATTGGCTGCATAAGCACTTTAGTGAAGCTGTTCATTACGATGATGATAACTTTCTTATGCTTTCTATATACTGCCACTCCTGTCACTGGAAGAAGAGTCGGGTGGTCTTGATGGAGTAGTCCTATCACAGCTTAAATTCAAGATTTGGTCTAGCCTCCAGACTTCCGTTTCAGTTGTTACCCGTTGCGCACATGTCTTGGATAAAGAAAAGGTTCTGTTCTCTAAGATTGGCAACCTCATACTCTGATTACCTGCCAAAAGTGAAATTCCTGTATGTCATCATGATATTCTTGGTAAACGTGTTTGAGCATGGCTGACATGTTTGAATTTCCCAGCTTCCAGATGCTCTCTTAGGTCTCCATGGCTCCCACACACTGCCCCTTCGCTCCCTCCTCAGTCCTCCTCCTCGCCATGCTGTCCGTCACCTCCACACCTGGATGACTCCTGATCTCTCAGAACCCACCTCTGCTGTTAGAGCCTTTGTAGCATCTCCCTCGGCCCCAATTCTGTCTTATCTTTCAAGTCTGGTTGAGTGTCCATCCTATGTTCATATTTAACACGTAATTACTTTGCTCAAGCATATAGTTTCATCCAGTCCTGAATTGTAAACTCATGGTTCTCAGCAATTATGCCATTTATCTGACTCTACCTGCACATGTTAGATAGCAAAATTTTTCTTTTTTTTTTTGAGGTAGGGTCTCATTCTAGCCCCAGGCTGACCTGGAATTTACTATGTAGTCTCAGGGTGGCCTCAAACTCATGGTAATCCTCCTACCTCTGCCTCTGGAGTGCTGGGATTAAAGGCATGTGCCACTGTGCCTGGCTCAATAGTTCATTTTTAATGACATCATAGGAATATCTCTTGTAGAGGCTTGAATATTCATTTTGCTTTCTCTGTTGTCCCTGGTGATATATGCAACTGGTGTTATGATACCAAATCATTCACAGATCCAATAGGAAGGACTATTTTGATTTTCCTAATATATTTGGCTCTTGATGAAGACCTATAATGATATTGGATGTTTTATGCTTTACGATAGGACAGATGCTGGGAAGTGCTGTTCACTTATTATACTCCAGATTGTCAATCCTCAACTAGTGTCTTAGTGCATTATCTCTTCTGATGTTTGTGATGCTTTTTAAAGATTAATTTTAAGGTGGGAGAGATGGCTCAGTCATTAAAGGCACTTGCTTATAAAGCCTGACAGCCTGGGTTTGATTCCCCAGTAGCCACATAAAGCCAGATGCACAAAGTGGTGCATGCACCTAGAGTTTCTTTCAAGTGGCCAGAGGCCCTGGTATGCCTATACTCTTCTCTTCTCACTCCCTCTTAAATAAATACAGATTAATTTTATCATATTCATTCTATAATTGAGAAACTAGAACACAGGAATACTAATTAACGAATTTCTTTGTTACTCAGTGGCAGAGCCAGGATTTGGAGTGTCTAGGTCCATCTATTATTTAGAGCTCATGGTTTTCATGCTACATATGTTGTCTTTCTTCAGATACATATGGAAATGCTTACGAAAATGTGACATGCTTATGAAGGGTTACCATAAGGACATCTTTTATGGAAATAGCATCAAAGCATGATTCACGAAATGGTTGACACAGTTGCCAAGCTTTTCTTATTGCCCAATTTACAATAAACAGCTATTTAATTTTAAATATGTTTGATGTTAAAGTGTCCATTAAGCAATAACAGAATTAGCACTTTCAAAAACTATGTTGCTATAAAAATAAAGTCTTCTCAGACATGCTGAAAATTATAGCAAATTCAGTAATAATATTAAAAATTATGTTTGAAAACACACACACACACACACACACACACACACACACACACCCTCCTCTACTATACTAAGCCATCAAGACAAGAAGAGCTTTGTGTTTAAAAAAAATAATCTCTTGTGCTATTAGAGGATCACTTTCAAATTCCCTGAAAATGTGAAATCACAGTTCTGCACAATGTCCAGGATTCAGGGTCTGGTTTGCACATTTGTGACAAATCTCTTCCCAGAGCTACAAAACAATTTGTTTCTGTCATCAGGGGGTTAAAGAAGCAGTTTTCTTCCTGTGCTGTTGAGAGACTTTTTTCCCTAAGAGATCAGGGAAATACATCAGAAAGGAGATTATTCACATTTGCCTCAGCACTTCTAAAACATTTGTTTGTTGTTCCTCTTTCTCCCCAGTACAGAGTGAGGCTGTCCTTAGTCCCTGCTTATCAAAGCAATGGAAGAAGCCTACCTAAGCACTGTCATCCTGTAGCACTTCAGTTTTCACTGGACTGTAAGAGGGTTTCTGGTTCAAAGCTCAGCTATGTTTGGTGGTCCATCTTAAAGGCTCCATGGACATTTGCCAATTTTATAAAACTGCTACAGAGTTCAACAGACATTTGCATTCTTGGCAAAGTTCCACCTCAGAGAACTGGGATGAGAACAGAAAGAACACTGCGTGGACAAACACAAAAACCTTTGTAGAGATGTGATGGAATACGCTCTGTCATATGCACGGTCTGTTTTCTCTGCTCTGTCATGCTGTGCTATGATGGTTTTCAAGTTCGGAACAAAAAAATTTGCTTTGGAAACACACTCACTTTTTTTAGGGTGGGGAGGCTATTTCCTTAAGAAAACAATCTCCAATCAGTTTAATATAGATTGTTAAGATGTATTCAAGAGATAAAAAAATGAACTCTGCTTTCATATAGATAGTAAAAGTGGAAATACTAGTTTTATTTTATAGTTTATAAAAGCTAAGTGAACATATTTTTCAACCAAACATGAATTTACAGTGAAGAACAATTTTACTCTATAATTCCTTACTTTTTGTAAAGGACAAGCATTAGCCTGGAAAAGCCACGTGTGTCTTGATGCACCTTAAACCAAAATGAACTGTGAGACTTGTCTGTGGTCTCTTCCACTTCCCTTGAAAAGCAGTGAGTCACTTCGGAATGGTGTGTTTGGGCTGGGAAGGATACTCAGGACCCATGTCAATATCCTAAAGGTCATCTGTAAAACTGGACTTTATTACCCATGTTCATTGATGAGTTGAGAATACAGTAAGTAACTTAATGTGTATTACTAAATCAGTTAGGTCACTTAATATTTACTTAGTTGACCTAATATAAAAGTAAGATTAAGCAAATGGGCAAACACGAATTAGAATAACTGCAAGCCTGGAGAAACCATGATCTGAGTCTCAAGGGTTTAATGTTGAGATTCTTTAATCATGAATTTCTTTTTTAAAAAATTTTATTTATTTATTAGAGATAGAGAGGGGGGCGAGAGAGAATGAGAGTGAAATGGGTGTGCCAGGGCCTCTAGCCACTGCAAATGAACTCCAGACGCATGTACCACCATGTGCATCTGGCTTATATGGGACCTGGAGAATCGAACTCTGGGGTCCTTAGGCTTCACAGGCAAACACCTTAACCACTAAGCCATCTCTCCAACACACTAATGAATTTCTTTAGCCAAGGAATTATCCATTGTAGAAAGATAGCATTGGATAAGCATTTCCACTGAAGCATTAATATATCTCTCTATTATCTACAATCTTCCCAACAGAATTTGATATTAAAGATTAAAAAATAAGTATGATGCTCTTCCTCCAAAGAGCTCCTAGCTTAATGGGAGAGAAAGATAAACACTTAATTGCAATTTGAATATGGAAAATTTATTTAAAGTCTAAGAGCTAATGACTCTAGGGAGAGAAAGCTTCACAGAGGGTGTACTGTTTGAGGTGAGACGTAAAGGATGAAGGGGATTTTACTAAGAGGTCTTGCCATTACCCAACCACCGGGGCTGAGGTCTGGCCAGGAAACACAGTGTCCTTGAGAGAAACTCAGAGAAAGACTAACTCCAGAGGCTAGATTGAGAGACATTACCGATTTGTTTCTGCAGGGTCTGGAGGATGTAGACAAGCTCCAGCACAAAAGGTGAGGAGAGGTCATGGTCTGAAAAATATGTGAAGAACAGGCTACAAAATGAGTGCTCACACAAGGGGAAGAAGGCCGCATCTATATGGGCCCTTCCAATCCAGAGGAGGACACCTGAAGAGTGACTTTGGGATAGGTTCAGTCCAGGTGTCCTGGGCTGACCTTGGGCTGTCAGACTTGCTGTAATGTTATTGGTTCCTGCTCGATACAGAGAAGTGGAAGGAAAAACACTCCACACAGAAAAGACAATAGTTGCAAAAATACTGCATAGTACATGAGGAAACACATTTTATGTACAAGCAAAATCTCCATATGCAGTTGCACATAGAGACTGGAGAAAACCCTGTGTCAGTGAAGAGAGAGATTTTGAAGCCTTAATGTGCCACTGTAGATTTTGTACATATCATTGAGTTAATGAATCCTTGAAGGAAAATGACAGCTTTGAAGTTGCCAGTGATCATCCTTGAACTCAGCTGGAAGTAGCTGGGACTAGAGTCATGGGGGCTTGGCAGGATGCTTTCAAATAGTATAGACAAGATGAGAAAAAGGCTGGACTAAGACATGCAAAGAAGTAGGAAAAGGAAATGTGCATTTTCTGGAACCGGGAGGCTTTGAAGGCAGTTGGGTATATGAGGTGACATGGGGATAAGGTCAGGGGTAAGTCTGGGATTTCTTGATAGACAGTATTACCATGACTCTTGATTGAAAATAAGGGAAGGAGAAGGTCAGGATAAATTGGCACAGTGAGAATTTAGGGCAAGAAAGCAGGAAGAGTTAAGCAGTAATCTGAAATTTACAGATCTGTGGAAGTTACCTTTGAGGGGTCTGAAGAATGTACTCATGTGAGATTGTGAGTATTGAGTCGGAGATCAGTATGTGAGTTACTGCTACTGAGCTGAGAGTCATTAATATTCAGTTTGAGCCATGAAAGCAGGTAAACTTTCAAAAGAAAAGCGGTGTACAGAGTAAAGAATAAAAGGTTTGATTGCTTTAGAATAGTAATCCCCAAGGACAGCAAGAAGAAGTGGAGTCTATAAATAGCAGAGCAGGATGAGGGAACCAACAGTAAAGAGACGCTCAGGAGTTTACAAAACAGAAGCAGCTGCAGAGAGGAAGTGCGGCTTTCCCCAGCTGAGTGTCACTCCTACGGACAGAGCACAAGTCATGGCCTTGGCACCTTTTTTTTTTTTTTTTTTTTTTAAGGACTGCTTGGTTGTTCCCAGCCAAATGATTGGAAAGTTTTAGGAAACAGCCATTAGTTAATATATTTTAAAACTGCAGTAATTACTATTTTTTTTTTTTTTAAAACATACTACTTTACTGAAGTAGAGGGAGAGGTATTATTTATAGAAGAAATGTACAAAGTAATGGTGCAATAGTTTTTGATCTACAGCAGTAAATAACTATAGGTCATCAAGAATGGAGAAGGGGAAAAAGGGGTGTGGTTAGCTTAGATCTCTCAGTGTTCCCCTCGTAGTTGTGCAGTGACTGCTCTGTTCTTTGTGATGGGGCACTGAGCATCCTCAGGAGCACAGGTTTATGCCTCAGCTCCAGTCCAAGGCCTTTCCTCTTCCTTGTCCCTTAAAGAAGCCATATGGTGAGGCTACAAGGATGAGAAATAACAGAGGACATGGATATAGCATAGATCCTTGACACCACCACGTTCTCCTTCCCAGAGGGATGATAGAGCTTTTAAAGAACTTGAGCAGAAATCTACCTACCAGTTAATTGAATCTATAGCATATATTTAGTCTGCCTGTAATTTCTCATATTTTTCATGGTGTGTTTATATCAGAAATAATTGTGTGTTTAAATACTACATATCTAAATGCATCATAATATATACATATATAGTGTGTGTTTTATGAATCCAACTATGTACTGAAACAAATATAATCTAAACACAGTATTTGTCTTCTTTGTTCACAGATGAAAATTGGCATTTGAAACCTATAGTATAATAATGTATCATATGGTAGAAAACCTTTGTATTTTCTGCACATGTGTGCACATTTCCACTTCAGATATAGACACGGTGAGAGCTGTCCCTATACATAAATAGGTTGTTAAAGAAGAATATATGTTGATAGATTTTGTATATTTTTGTTTAGAAAACAAAATGGAAGAGTCTCTCACATGGAAGTCAAAGCTAGGTTGAGTTTAAGAAATGACACGTACGCATTGGTCCCTTCCTTGCCCAGGGCTTAGCTGTGTGTACATGAGGTATCCACAGGGAGAAAAGGAACAAAGAGCTTGGCTTTGTTCAAATATGTTTTTGTTTTAGTAAGTCATTATTGGTGGTCTCCTTTGGTGAAGTCTGTTTTTTCTATTTGATAGCATTACTTCAGAGGCTCCAGATGCCTTGTAGATGCTGTTTTATCTGAACAAGGCTGACATCTCATTTCTCACTTCATCTTAAGTAAAATCATGTGATTGGAGGGGAAAATACCAGGTTCCCCTCTTTTCCCCAGGCCTTTTCTACTCCCTGCTCTCGAAATTTCAAGTTTTACTTGTCATTGATAAAAATATATATCTTACTAAATGATAAATGGTTACTATTTCTTTCTCAATAGAAAATGATGAGAAATTTACACCATAACTCAAGCGAACAATAGCATGTTATTCACTTCTGAATAATTCTGCCAAAAATGACCTTTTAAATTAATACTGTTTTTGAAGACAAAGTTGGAGAAAAACTATATGTATATATAGACTTTGTGGAAAATGATTCCTATAAACTTTCACTGGTATACATTTAGAAACCTAGGATTTTTTTTTTTTTTTTTTTTTTTTTTTTTTTTTTTTTTGGTTTTGAGGTAGGGTTTCACTCTAGTCCAGGTGGAATTACTATGTAGTCTCAGGGTGGCCTCGAAGTCACAGTAATCCTCCTATCTCTGCCTTCTGAGTGCTAGGATTAAAGGCGTGTGCCACCATGCCTGGCTTCTAGGGAAAAATCTTTAATAGCTGTTTCACAAAGATAGGATAAAAGTTGTTTTTAGTGACTGCCTTGTTTTCTTTAGTGTAACTTTTGTATAAACTATCTTATTGGGTCCTATGAAGAATAATGAATTTATCATTAGGATTTTTACTAAACTAACTGAAAAAAAAACTCTTGTTGGGGCTCTTACTACATTTTAAAGAGCTATTGAGGGTTATGGAGCACATGTCATCATAATGTGATTGGTGAGAGTGGAAATTTGCACCATTTTGGTGAAAGCCTCTAATGTTGAATCTCTCTGTGCTTGTCAGTGCTAATGAAACATGGGGAAAATGCTTTTAGCCACTTTTTTCTTGTGTGGTTCTCATATTGACTGTCCATAGTTTCTGTTGAGGTTGAATACTCACCCAGTAATTATGTGTCATGCACACATATAAGGAACTGCGATGAACATACATCTTAATGACATGTCTCCCTTGTAAGTATACAATTTGAGAAGTTTCTATGTTTTTCTGTTTGGAGAAAAGTTAGTAAGATATAAAAATATACCCAGTGTACTATCAAAATAAATACAAACAGTAATTTGTTAATCTTAAGTCAAAGTAGTTAGTGGGAAAGGTGAAAGAGAAGTTGACGTAGAAATGTCACTGCCCTTGGAGTAGGGAGGTGATGTTGCTCAGTGGTCGGTTGTTTGCTTAGAAATTTCACTGCTTGTCATCCCCAGTTTTAGACATGATGCTTGCACCTACTGTCAAATGTCATGGCAACAATAATCTATTCTAGGAAATGGTAGGATGAGAATGTGAGGCCAGCAAGAATTCTATTTTGAATAAATCACTGGTATGCTACACATTTATGCTTACAAGATCAGTGATACTCTGGTCATCTGAGTTATGATCCTGATCATATGAAAGATGTCCTTCATGCTGAAGATGAGGGATAGCAAGCACATGTAGTTCCTCCACTGAATATAACAGAGATGGAGAGGTTGGCATGTATGTCAGTAGTAAAGCATTTTCCTAGCAGAAAACTTGTAGAAATTAATAAAGCTGATAAGTTTGATGAAGTATATACTAAAGTGTATGTGGGAGGAAAAGCTACTACTTTAGTATATTACAGTAAATTTTGCTGAAGAGTATTTGAGGTTTGTTTAATATATTTACCTTCTGTTTCCTGGAGAGAATTATGATTAGGACAAGTACCAGAGCTCTTCCTAGGGTTGTTTTATATTCTTTCAAACAAGGAAAATGGCCTATTTCCAAGTGGTAGTGGCTTCCATGTTCTCCTTTTCATAATGCTTTCTTTTTCCTTCTGAAACAAATTATTCTAAATAAAATTAATGAATTCTTTCCAATGTTGATGCCCTTTAGATTTATTATGAGAAACTGTTTTTCTAATTTACTTTTAAAAAGTTACAAAAATCAGTGCACATGTATTGTAAATAGCTTAAAGAAATTTACCAGCCTTGGCAGTAACCAGCATGACTAACCATTGAAGAGTTATTTTGAGGGTTCCTAAAGATTCACTGTTATTTCAAATTAAGTCATTTTGGTATTTGCCTCCAAGAGTTTAGACATCACGCCATAATTTCATCTAACACATTTATCTAGCAGATTTTTTTAAAGTATGATTCAAATATTTTAGTGATGAATAAGACAGGCTGATAGGTTCTTTAGCTTTCTTTCATCCATATGTTGTCTCTCTCTCTTTCCTTTCTTTTTGGTATTGGTGAAGAATTTTTTCTATAGTCATTTTTTTGTAGTTTCCCATGGCTTATGTGTGTGGGTGTGTTGTATGTCTTACAGATTTAATATATCAATGCTTTGTGCATTATCCTTATTAATGCTCAAATTGCCATATCATTTATCCATTTCTCTGAGCCCCTTGGCAGAACTCTGGTAATCTTGACTTGAAAGTTTATATGATCTGTGGAATGACAAGATCTGTAGTATGACATAGGGTGGTATATGCATTTATGTGAAGTTGATGGCATTGGGATCTTTTTGTAATATCAGTTGCGGACAAAAATAATACTTTAGAATATCAGTGCATTTCTGTGGCCCATTACATATTTTTTGAAATAGCTATTTTACTGCTAACTAGGTTGGTGGTTCTTTTTGCTGTGATAGAATACCTGGAAGAGTCAGGAAGGAAGGTTCTCTCTCTCTCTCTCTCTCTCTCTCTTTTGAGAGAGACACACAGAGAGAGACAGAGGAAGAGGGAGGGAGGGAGAGAGAGAGAGAATGGGCATGCCAGGGCTTCTCAGCCACTGTGAATGAACTCCAGATGCGTGTGCTTCCTTGTGTGCATGTGTGACATTGTGTGCTTGTGTCACTTTTGCTTCTGGATGTACATGGGACCTAGAGTTTGGAATGAGCATTCTTAGGCTTCTCAGGCAGGTGCCTTAACTGCTAAGCCATCTCTCCAGTCCTCTCTTTGGTGCAGAGTTTTAGAAATTTTAGTCCATATGGCAGGGAGGATGTGGCCAAGCAGCCCACATTATGGTGGAAAGGAAGCAGAGTCATCTTAATAGGAAGGAGCCATGAAAAGATAAACCTCCAAGTATAAATCTCTGGTGACCCATTTTTCCTTAAGCAGGCTCTGCTTTCCGTAGTTCCACCACCTTCCATAGTCGATTCCAATTTTGATTCCATCAATGGATTAAACCATTCACATTAGACAAGAGCCCTTGTGGTCTCTGAAACACCTTCACAGATACACTCAGATGTGGTTACCAATATTTGGATGCTTTTCAATCTAATCCAGTTGTCAATCAAGATTATCCATCAAGCTAGCTCTGGAATTCTGCGATCAGGTACAGGTAACAAATGAACTTAAATTAACTTGTCAGAGAACAGTGGATGAAGTAAACTTTTAATAGCTCTTTAGTCCTGAATTCTGATGATGAACGTTTAGAACTGGGATTCAATTGCTGCCCCTGAGACTACAGAATAAAATATTGCAAGTTGTTTTTGTAGTTGGCTTTGTGAGTGTGAGTATGTGATGTTGGAAGTCACACTCTAACCCTTCTGCATGCGATTAGGTGGTCTACCAAGGAGCAATATCCAGAACTTATTGTTATTTTATTTAAAATATTTTGAAAATATTTTTTCACATAATGAATTTATACTCTATTTGTATAGTATTTATTAAGATCTAGTGTTCTTTGAATAATTTACTTAATAGTCCTACATTACTGAAAGTGACCATGTTTATAGCAACAAATCCTATATATAGCCTTCATCCATTCAAATATGACCTACTTTTGTTCAATTGCAGAAAATCATACATTAAAAATATAAAATGATTTAAATTGCATATTTTTCACTCCCACAACAGCTTTTGAAGGTTCTTAATTCCTTGTGATTTAAATTATAGGATTTAAAATATATTTTTAAAGCTTTGTTTTAGGCTTACGAAAAAAAAAATTGTATACAAAGTACAGAGATTTTCCATTGAATCCTTCTACTCAAATATTATGCTCTTATTTGTAATCTGCTAATTTGGTAAGAAAAATTCTCTCATTTAAATTCATTAGAAGGTATATACCCAAATGTTACTACTTCAAACAGTTCTTAATTATTTGTTGATATGTCTCATGTATTTTACAAATTAATTGTTTATTTGCCTTATTTACCTATATTTATGTTTGCATGAGCACTTTTGTATATTTTATGTGTGTAGATAGATATATATCATCTTGTGTGTGTGTATGTATGTATGTGTTTGTATACATATGTATATAATGTTTCCAGTTATTACAGATTTTTTGTGATCTTTTTGCTTATGTTGAAAACTTGACTTTCATGTACTCAGATGCATCATTCCTTTTTCTTTTTCTTCCATTCCTTTTTCTTTAAAATGTTTTTAAAATTTTATTTATTTGAGAGAGAGAGAAAAAAAAAGAGGGGGGAAAGAGAATGAGCACCTCAGGGCCTCTAGCCACTGCAGATGAACACCAAATGCATGTGCTACCTTGTGCATCTGGCTTTACATGGGTACTGGGGAATTGAAACATGGTCCTTCGGCTTTGCCAGGAAGTGCCTTAACTGCTAAGCCATCTCTCCAGCCCTATTTTAAAATCTTTATTTTTATTTATTTATTTGAGAGAGAGACTAAGATATCGAGAGAGAAGGAGGGAGGAAGAATGGGCACACCAGGGCCTCCCGCCACTGCAAACAAACTCCAGGCACATGCGCCACCTTGTGCATCTGTCTTAAGTGGGTCCTGGTGAATTGAACCTGGGTCCTTTGGCTTTGCAGGCAAGTGCCTGAACCACTAAGCCAGCTCTCTAGCCCTATAACTTTTTAAACCAATGGAGGACTTATTTTTAGATTTCCCACTCTTTCATATGTAATATCAATTATTTTATACCACAACTTTATAATTTTTTAATTTTCTTTTTCACCATTTATTTATGATATTTATATACTAACATGTTATTTGTTCTATAGGCAAAGGATCATGTTCATGGATTTTAAAGAGACGTTTTAGTAAAAGAGACAGTATTTTGTATTTTACCATATCTTCTTTACATAAAAATAGATGTACTTAAAAGATGTACATGTGCCATTAAAATATATTTTTATATAAAAATTCTATTATTTCAATGTGAAAGCTGTTCAATCCTGGTATTTCCAAATTAGTTAAATAAACTTGTATATTAATGTAGAATTTTCATTCCCTTTTCCCAAACAAAAATATCTGACTGACTATAAAACACCACAGAAATTCTGATTGGTACTTACATCTTTACTATATTTTGCCCACTGTACCCAAAATCTTTTCAAAAACTCTTAAGAAGTATGTGTGTGCACATGTGTATATACACATATATGTACATATACACATATATATACACATACATACATATATATGATATATATATGCCATTAGAAATCAGTGTAAGATGTTAACAGAAACAACATTACTGTCCACTTGTTCTTTGACCTCCATGCCCCAAATACTTTATGTGAATTGTTTCCTTCAGAGTCATCATGTTAGCACACCTATTGCATCAATTAAGAAACTGAGCTTAACCTATCCCAGATAAGCAATATCCAATATCCAAACAAACAAATAACCAACAGTGAGTACTAAAGCCAGATGTAAACCAAAGTAGTCTGATTTCAAACCACATGTATTAAAGGACTACCTAATATGTATGACCTTGGCATTATTTCACATGGTTTTCTGAGCTCTTAAGTTTTTTTTTAATTTATATTATTCTAATTTTACATTCATATTGGAGACTCCGTTATCTTCCTCCCTGTCCTCCCCCCTCTGAAGGGACCCTCTTCATTGGGGAATGTGGGTTGTGCATTATGCATATAACAACAGCTATATAAAGGTTTTATGCTTGAAAGGAAAAGTCCATTTTTTGTTATCAGTTTGAATTTTTTGGCCTAGAAAAATGTAATTGGTTTAATTAGTAAAGACAAGCCAGGGAGATGGCTCAGTGAGTTAAGTCTTTGTCATATGCAAACACAAGGACCTGAGTTTGGATCTCCAGAATCCACATAAAACACTGAGTATCCAGCACTAGGGAGGCTGAGACAGAGAAACCCTGGGGCTCTCTAGCTAGCTAGTCTAGCTGAATCTGTATCGGTGAGCTGTGCTGTGTGTTCAGCAAGAGAATCAAAGAATAAAATGATGAGAGTGGTTGAGGAAGAAACTCTTTACCTCTGCTATTCTCTACCCCCCCACCCCCGCATATGAACACCCACATACAGTGACCATACCCATTCAAACGTGCGTGTCTACGCTTGAATGCCACATATACATACACAAACATAAAAAGCTAAAAAAGAAAGAAAACCAATGAAGCATTAATGATTTAAGACTGATTTTTTTTTTGCTAAGAATAACAGTTTATCAGACATAAAAATGATTAATACTAACAATGATATTTAAAATGGAGTTAAAGTAAATTTCCTTTGCCATACAGTCAAGTCCTTTAAGTCCTTCCATCTACATGGATTCAAGGAGCAGGGATCATTGGTATCAGGAGCAGAGGATTCCACTTGATAATGTGAGTTCTTGGCTCAGCAGCTTGTGTTTTAGAGCACCTGTACATGACCATCCCATGGGGCAACACATCGCCTCGGGCTTTCTGCTGGGTCATAGAGGGTTAGCCCCAAGGCAGCTCAGTTCTTAGGAAATGGCTATCATCGTAAGCACCTTGGCACTCTGTGTCTGCCTAAAGAAAAATCCACATTTTCATATGATAAATTATGTGATGGGGGTGAGAGGATCCTCCAGAGCAACAAAAACCTCGTGTTTGTGCCCTCATGGAGTGTAAAACCAGTTTGCTGCTCAGATGCCTGTATAAAACTGATAGGCATTTGTCCCAGGTGAATGCTGTTGCTCCATCTCCAGTGTTTGCGTCTCATGAAGTGAAATTTGAGGTTTACAAAGCATCGTAGTTCAGCTAGCACGACTCATTTGTTAGCATCAGACAAAAGTCACAGGAGGGGCTGGAGAAATGGCTTAGTGGTTAAGGCGTTTGCCTGCGAAGCCAAAGGATCCCAGTTCGATTCTCCAGGACCCATGTAAGCCAGATGCACAAGGGGCACATGCATCTGGAGTTCGTTTGCACTAGCTAAAGGCCCTGGCATGCCCATTCTCTCTCTCTCTGCCTCTCTTCTATCTCTCTGTCTGCTTGCAAATAAAAAAATAAAAGTAAAGAAGAGCAGAAAACAAAAAAACAAACAAACAAACAAACAAACAAACAAAAGTCACAGGAGAACATTGCTTTAGACTGGGCTTCTGTGCTAGGCCCCAGACCAGACCAAACCAAAACAGACTCACTGATGCTCACTGCTACATGATGAAATCGAAGCTTCAGGGAAGCAGAGAGCTTTCAAACAGGGTTTCCATGAAAACAGTAGTGTTTTGTTTTCATGACTATAATTAAATACCTTAAGAAGCAACTTAAGGGTGGAAGGTCATTTGGTGAGGTGAGCATGGTTTGGGAGCAGCCTGGGGCTGTGACAGCAAGAGTGTGGGAAAGCTGGTTACACAGAGTGTGGGGTAGTATATTACACAGTGTATGGGCTAGTAGATTACACAGTAGCTGCTTACAGAGTTGGGGTGGCTAGTTCCCCAGCATCAGCAGTCAGGAAACAGAAAGACATTAACTAGAGCCCAGGCCTGCTGTAATCCATAAGACATGTCTGCAGCAACCCATTTCCACTAGTCAGACCCCAAGTCCTAAAGATTCCATGACCTCTCCAAGCAGCACCACCATATGGGGACCAAGAATTCAAGTACATGAGCCTCTTGCAGACACTTTACATCAAACTCTGAGGAGTAGATTATAGTCTACGTGAGTCAACAATAGAGATGTCCCTTCTACCAAACCCTTAGAAAGTAATTGAAATATCTGATAACTATCAGCCTTCCCTCCACCCCATTTTCTTGTTCCCATCATATTCTCATCGCTAGTGACCAGTGGAGTCCTGGTTCTGTTTTACACACGGGAGACCAATCTGGTTCATGAATTGCAAATAAAAGCCAACTAGGCCTGTAACTAAATATGCTCTAATTTTGTCTTTTGACATCAGAAACTCTCCTATAATCATAGAGGAAAATTAGCTGTTTGTTAAGAATTATGCAGCTGAGTTCTATTCCACAGCAGACCTACTTTTTGTGGATTATATTTTTATACAGTATTAGAAATAGAAAAAGCTGAACTTATAAAAATTTCTATTAAGCCAAATGACATTTTTGATCTATACAGTGTTTAATCCTTACCATCATTATTTTAATGAAGGAATTTTGGTCGTCATGAACTGTAGAAGAAAAGTTTCATTCTCTGAGACAGCAATACTTCTTAACTGCTAGTATGTTATTTTATTGTGATGATGACCTGCATTCTCTAGTAAGTGATAATGACTATGTCATTAGGCTATCATGTCTCCAACCCATTTTTTCTACCAATCATTCCAATTATAAACCTTTATTCAGTACATTCATCTTCAGCTTCTGTATAGAACTGAGTCTTGAAATCTCTACTTTTGGGAAAGAATTTCTCATGCTGCATTTAGAAGAGTACTTCAGTATGTGGCATGCCCTTCAGGACTTCTTAAAGATATATGACAGATCCATCTCCCTTTTTTCCATTTTCTAAATTAGAATCTCTAGGAAAAAGAAGTGTCCTTATTAGTATAGCTCGGCCTGGGAGCAAATATCCTGGTCTCCAGTGCCATTGTCATTCACTTAGTGAAGTGATAATGATGTTGTGTGTACAGAATCATAATCTCAGAGGCTTTGCTGAAGGTAGCTGATGTTTGGATTTGCTTAGCATTTTCAGGAGACACTGCTGCTTACCTGTTATGTCTGTATGACCTCTTTAAATGAGGCCTTTGGGCCCAGACACCTTGCCAGTATGTGCTGAAGTTGATTACCAGGACCATGTGTCATGAGAGCACCTACAATTCGTCTCTATCTCCTGACGTTTTTTATTTTGCGTCTTTATAGTTCCTACATGGAAGCATAGTGAAATTAATTTCCTGGTTCCTCAAAGCATATGTGATCACCATTATTCTTAGGTTTGAATAAAAATATGTATTAAGAAGAAAATTACATTTATTTCTTGTTTGTCATAATTGAGTTCTTAGAAAGTGCATCTTTGTCTTAACAGATGTCAAATGAAATAGATTCTCAGCAAGTTCTTGAATCACTTATTACTTGGATTTACCCTAGTGATGTCTGTTACTGTCATTGAAACAATTATGATGCAAGTAATATCAGAAACTTTAATTCATTCCTTAAAATATTTGAGTAACATACTTTAAATTTTAAGTGTAATGGACAATTCATGCAAAGAACAGTTTATTTGGGGTAATTTTTTTTCCACACAACAAATGGCATTTGGTTATGTGCTACAATAAAGTTAATAGTATTTTTTTTAATCTGAAAAGATTAGATAAGGAGGACATATGGACTGATCATTCAAATTATTGATTAGTATATGATCTGATTGTTCTGTCATTACAGGGTTCTATTTATCACCTATAACTTTTTTCTTTTTATTGTTTTTTCTTTTCTTTTTTTTTTTTTTTTTTCTCGAGGTAGGGTTTCACTCTGGCCCAGGCTGACGTGGAATTAACTATATAGTCTCAGGGTGGCCTTGAACTCATGGCAATCCTCCTACCTCTGCCTCCCAAGTGCTGGGATTAAAGGCATGCTCCACTATAACCGGCTTGTTTTTTATTTTCTTTATGAGAGAGACAGGAAGAATTGACATGCCAGGGCTTCCAGCCTTTCCAATCAAACTCAAGATGTGTGCGTTACCTTGTGCACATGTGTGACCTTGTGCACTTGTGTCACCTTGTGCATCTGGATTATGTGGGAACTGGAGAGTTGAACATGGGTCCTTAAGCTTCGCAGGCAAGCATCTTAACTGCTAAGCCATCTCTCCAGCCCAACTTTTTAATTTTTTGACTTATTGTTACTCTCACAACTCTTAACCCACAACCCCATGGTGAATATCAGCATCCCACAGAGAAGTGCCCTCAGTGGAATGGGGGTAGAGAAGAAGGAAATGGTACCAACACATGATGTGTCCCTACAAAGTTTCTATTTAATAAAAAAAGAAAAACTCTGGGGCTGGAGAGATGGCCTAGCAGTTATGGCATTTGCCTGCAAAGCCAAAGGATCCTCGTTCAATTCTCCAGGGCCCATATAAGCCAGATGCACAAGGGGGCGCATGCATGGGGAGTTCGATTGCAGTGGCTGGAGGCTCTGGCATGCCCATTCATTCCCTCCCCCTCCCGCTCTCTATCTGCCTCTTTCTCTCTTTCAAATAATTTTTTTTTTTTTTTGGTTTTGCAAGGTAGGGTCTCAGTCTGGTCCAGGCTGACCTGAAATTAACTATGTAGTCTCAGGGTGGCCTCGAACTCTCGGCGATCCTCCTACCTCTGCCTCTCAAGTGCTGGGGTTAAAGGCGTGTGTCACCACTCCTGGCTTAAATAAATAATTTTTAAAAAAAACTTTGAAGAATGTATTTCCAAATGCATATATAACTCATTTGATGATTTAAAAGCTTATTTTGACTTTTGGGTGATATTTTCAAATTTATCATAAATAGTTCACATTTCCACTGATAAGTATCTGAAATCTTAAAGTGTGCAGGATCTCAATGATGAATGATGTAAATGAATATGTTAGATTGATAGTCAGCTACCCAGTACATGAAACTGTGCAAGATCTAGGAGTGAAATGAATCAAATAAAGTATCAGTGACAAGGAAAAGAACAGAAGATTCCTAAGTTAGCAAATATAAAAAAAGAAACCACCCATTCTCTTTGAGGAATCATTTTCAAGCCTTTTTCTTAAGAAAGAAAGTCATAAAAAATCATCTTACAAATGGATATCAATGTTCATTGAGGATTTTCATGATGAACTTCCTGGTTCTTTTTGGCTGGAAGCCAGGGTCTTTGCCAAGCGAACATAATGGAAATGGGGAAACTTAAATTCATGGGCTTTGTGAAACCTCAGTAGTTCTGGCAGGATCTGAATGAAGACTTGTTTGATTACTCCACACTAGATCTGGTGTCGTCCCCATCATGTGCTTGTGGTTTGGATGCTGTTCCTTTGGTATTTCTATGCAACTATCAGAGGAGGGCTCACTGTCCCCATAGGATGGGTGTTTTATATATGTAGAAAGGTTTTACAAAGCCCTGGAAGACCAAGCAGTCATCCCTCATTCCCTCATTCGTTTTTCCTTCATTAGTGCTCATTTATTGGAGGTTTATTGTTTTTCAGACTGTTGATTCAAAAAATAAGTTGTTCAGGACAGGAGAGAGAGCTACCATTGAAGTACTTGCCTCGTTCCCTGAGGATTTGAGCTAAACTCCAGTACTCATGAAAATGTTGGGTGTGGGTCACATGCCTGTAGTCCCAGCAGTGGGGAGTTGGAGACAGGAAGCTCCCTGGAGCTTGCTTATCTAGTCTAATCAGTGCACTCCAGGCAAATGATAGACCCTGTTGCTCAAAGAAAGTCAACAGAAAACCTGAGGAAAACACCAGAGATAGTGTTCTGGCATCCATGCCTGTGCCTACACATCTGCATGTACACACATGTGCACACAAATGTAACATGCATGCATACCATACACATGCAAAAAATAGGGCCTGTAAAATCAGTTTGTTTGATTTATAAAGGATATTTTCCAGCTAAAGTTCCAACTTAAAACCCTTATCTTTTGGTTGCATGTATTTTTAAGAGGAAGGGTTAAACTAACACCGATATCAAAGGACTTTACTTTTAATCTAGAAATGATAAGAAACTTCAATTGACGATAAATGGAAGGACAGAAGGAAAATGATGTTTAGTTTATAGTTTTTGAAGCATTATGGAAGCATGTATGGCTTTTCCTGTCAATACTAAATAGTTTCACCTCCAAGAGAATGAGGGAAAGTTTATTCTGAGTCCAATATGAGCGACCATGACCAGAGAGTACAGATTCAGATTGCCCCAGATGACATGTTCGTCTGTGGAAGCTGTTATGAGAGTGAAGATTTTATTTTTATGGAACAAAAGAAAGGCAGAAATGAAGGCATTTTCTAAATCCATCCATGGGGGCATCATGTAGGTGGGTTATGTTATCTGATAGAATTCTTAGCTTTTGAGTTGGTGGAAACTAGTGGTCTGCTCAGAATGCCTTGTGAAAGGATGTTAGGTCAGATCCATAAGAAGGCACTGAGCAAGCTGTTAAGGGCTAAAGATAATTGTGACCCTCAATTTGCATCATTCAAATTCTTTGCAGTGTTGAAGTTCTAATGAATCAATCAGCTTTGTGGAATCTTCATCATTTTCTCAGAATTTATTTTACATTTCTCTTTTAATCATCTGAGCTTTATATTTGCTTAGAAGATCATCTGTGTTTAAAAGGTAGACCATTTTTTTATAAGCCAAGTATAAGGGCCTCTTATCCTTGGATCGTAGTATATTACCTTCCCAGTGAAGAAATAAAAGGGTCTACTTTATTTTATAATGTAGTTGGTGGAGTTGAAAACATTTGTTTTCTAACAATAGCTCATTAAAAAACTTTAGTGCTCACAACTTCCCATGAATCCTCATTGTCCTCACCCTGTTCTATAGATGAGGAATCTGAGGTCCACATGGCTTGAGTGAGGTTCTCAAGGTCTCACATTCAAACTAGGTATTCTCATACCAATTTGCATTTTTTTTTTTTTAATTCCATTGTAGCTATATTGCAGAGACTGTACAACATAATAAACATGTTGCACAGCAGTAGTTGTTACAGTAGTGCTACACATTGTTGCTTACTTTAGGTATCAAATTCACATTTTAAAAATCTTTGAATAAACTTTAGCAGTTTTTGTTGAATTCATGATCAAGTTTAATGAAGCATCTTAAAATTCAAGGTGGTTTTTATGGGAGGTGGGAGGTAAGGGAATGGATCTGGGAGTTGTCCAAAGGGAAGTCTATTCTTTGCTAGGTGTGATGGTAATGAGGGTGGGGGTACGGGGTGGGTACAAGTTTTAACTTCTTTTCAGGCTGTGTAGCTCTGTCTCGTATCTCTCAGAGACAAGTGGTAGCAGTCCATGTCTTAGCATTGTGTTCTCTGGGTCACAAGTTCCTTTCTTTATTGCATGAGACGGCTATCCCAAGCTGAGTTTTAACCAGTCACCTCAAGGTGAAAAGCTTAGTATCACATTACTGTTTCCTTGGGCTGTCATCCATCCCTCCTGATCAGCATGTCATAAATGTTTTAAGTCTTTGCCTCATAGCTTTGGGTTTGGTTCTAATCTGAAGTATATCGCCCTGGCTCACATCTCAATGAATCTTGGAAAACTTGCTGGTGTACTTGTGTGTTTATGCAGAGGAGCCAGACTCTTCAAAGGCAGTGGTGATGTGTCCTGGCGTATTTCAGATTAAAATGGATTCTGTCTGAATGTGGCGTTAAGGACACAGTATTGCACAGGGCTGTTTTCTGCCCAAAGAGTTATTAGTCATACATGTGAGCCACTACTTTACTAGTGAACAGAAAAGGGAAGTGTTCTGGAGATGCTTTAGCTACCTTCTAAAAGAACCACTGGGAGGTGCTATATATGCTTGGGCCCCTCCATTGCCCTGTGTGGTGAACAGACACACAGAAACAATGTGGGTGAAAAGTACTGCTTAAGCTATAGCATAAGACATTTCAGGAGAAAGGCACAATAACTGAGAATTATATTGCATGGACACTTGCAGTGGTTTGAGAGCAGATGAAGTTCTTAGGATGGAGGGTTTTGGAGGGACAAATCAAAAAGAAAAAAAAAAGGAGATGAGGTATTCATGAATACAAATACAGATAGAAAAAGAAGAGGCCATTGGAATAGCATGGAGACCAGTATAAATGGAGTTAAGGCCTTACAGGAAGGAGACTCAAGACAAATGATGCATAAATGAAGGATGTGGCCACATAATCAAAGCTTTTGGATGCCAAGGTGATGACTGGATTTAATCCCAAAATATTTTTTAAACTACTTCCACTAACTTCCTATCCAACCACTTCTATGATTCTTTTTTTGCAGGGGTTGTTGCCAGATTTGTATTTTTGCCTTTCATGGTGAGGGAAAAAAGGAGAGAACAGAAAACTTAGATTCTATTTGTGAGCATAAACAAATATAAGTTGTGCCAAGGAGAGGTACTTCCTCTAACTGTAGGCTGTAAATATTAATAACATTGGTTTAACTTTGGTAGTGAACATGTATCCCTTGAAGATGTTAATCACAAATGCTGAGTCCAAGTGACAGTCCCCTAGGCTGTTCTGTCGGACAAGACTTGTTACAATTCTCAGAAAATAAACTTTCCAGTGGAATTTCAATCTGATACATTCTATTTGAAAATCTAAGTGTGTGAAACCTAAGTACCCCAAAGAGGTTTCTGCTTTAAAAGAAAATGGCACCTACTTGTGAATACATGACCTGTAATGAGTCCTGTGGACCTCACCTAACTGCATTTCAGCACTGCAACAATGCATTTCCTTCTGATGGCTGTCATTCTAGAAGTGTATATTTTGCATTTAATTTCTGTAAGCACTTTCATAGTTTCTTCTAGAACTTTTGATTAAATATAATAAGATGACTGATGACAGATAGCTTCATCTAAGTGTACATATGAAGGAAAATAGATTATGTGAAGGTAGTCTGTAGAAGATAAGTGAAAAACTTGTTAACATGGAAATAGTAAGAAAAACTCAGATTACATGTTGATGAATAAATCATTAAGGCTTCCTACAGAAGGAATTTTGTAGCATTATCAACTTAACATGATTATTATAGCTCAAGTATAACTTTGAACTTAAATTCTAGAGAAAAATGGTTTTGTTTAGGAAATAAATTTAATATGAAGTAGAACGTTTTGCATTATACTATATTACATTATTACGTATTACTATATTACATTATACTATATTTACATTATACTATATTCTGTTGAACATTTACATGGGATTAACTTTTTTTTAAACTTTTTATTTTTTATTATTTTTTTGGAGAGAGACACAGAGAGAGACAGAGAGAGAGGGAGAGGAAGACAGAGATGGGTGCGCCAGCAGTGTCTCAGCTGCTGTGAACGAAATCCAGATGTGTGCGTCCCTTGTGGTCAAGTGCGGCATTGTGCCCTTGCATCACTTTGCATCTAGCTAAACGTGGGACCTGGAGATTGGAACCGCTGGAGATTGGAACCAGTGCTCTTAGGCTTAGGAGGCAGGCGCCTTAACCCCTAAGCCATCTCTTCAGCCCGGAACTAACTTTTTAAGGTGAAAACTTCCTGCAGACCTATTGGTGCTTCCTGTTCACCTTGCTTGAATTGAGTCTTTGAATAAATACCTACTCTGTAAATATATGTCTATAATACTCTCAAAATAAGTAACACAGTAGACACAAGGGTTCTGGGTATCTCTAGTAGATTTGAACTCGTCATTTACAATCATTCAGATGGGATCCAACATGACTTTGGGCTTTGCCTCTTTTAATGAGAAGTGATTAAATATGATCAGCATAGAAGTAAGAAATTATTTCTGTGCACTTTTAGCTCTTTGCTGGGTAGTAGGGAGATGCTTAAAGGCATGAGTACAGATGCTGCTATGTACCTGTCTCACATCCAGCAAGGCAGACTGCATGCAGGTAAAGAAGTTCAAGGTTAGAGATGAAACTGATCTGTCCAAGGGACTGGGATCACTTCATTGGAAGACCTCTTTCTTGGGTTTATCTTAGATACACTTCTGCTGTCTTATTCCACAATTTTGTTGTACAGAATGGTAATATCAGTCTTGATTGTTTTCCCTTCTCCTGCAAATGTAACTACTACAGTAAGCTGACAGGTAAGAGAGATGATTGGGTTAGGAGGAGTGCTGGGAGGGAGCTAAGACAAAAACAAGGTTGAGGAGACAAAGGAATGATGGAGAATGAGTCACTTGAAAATCGTGACCCTAACTACATAAATTGGAAATAATTTTTTCAACCTGTCAAAGAACTTTTCTCAACTTGCTGACATTAAATCTGAAATGATGTAGCCTTTCTCTCATGACATTTCATGCTGCTTCCATGTGAAACTCAAGCCACACTATCCTTTCCTCTGTCACAGGAATATGCCAAGTTTGTGTCCACCCAGAGCTTTGGTGCTGGCTGCTCTTCTCAGCATTTGGCTAGCTGAAGCTTTCCTATAGACTTGTTATTTACATCTCACTGACATACCCACTTTTTAGGGAGAACTTTGTGACCACACAAAGTAAGTAGCTACCCAGTTACTCTTTGTCCTCCTGTTGTAATTCTCTGCAAAGAATTTTTTGCTATTTTTGGCATTTTCCTTCTTTTTTTTTTTTTTTTTTTTTAGTGTGTGTGTGTTTGTGTGTATGCACATTTACACATGTGCACATGGAGGGCAGAGGACAACCTTGGATGTCATTCTTCAGGAATGTCAACAACTTCCTTTTTGAGACAGGGTCTCTCATTGGTCTGAAGCTCACAAACTAGGTTAGACTGGCTGGCCAGTGAGGCCCGTGGATCCTCGTGGCTCCACTTTCCCAGTGTTGGGAATACAGGTCTTTTTTGCATTGTTTTACATGTGCTCTGAGGTTTGAACTTGGGCCCTCATCCTTGTGAGGGAAGACTGTGCTCTCAGCTCCTTGGATCTTTTTTTATTTGCTTGCTATTATTTCTTGGTCTTATTTGCTCTTAGAAATTCAGGGCCAGTAACAGTACCTTGTTTTTTGTTTGCTTGAGGCAAGGTATTTCTTTGCAGGATCATGAACTCATGATCCTCCTGCCTCAGGCTCTGGAGTGCTGGAATCAGAAGTTTTATGAGGGAAATATTCTTAGCATATATTGCTATGCATATAGTTACCAGTCACTCATTTATTTATTTATCAACGTTAATTGAGTGACCATGTTACAGGGACCATGTTAAATTTTTAGGATGCCAAGTTGGATGGAATAAGATCCCTGTCTCTAGAAGTGAATAGATTTATGGGGAAGGCAGGCAGATATGCCAATCATTTAAGTAGATTGGGTTCTTATGACAACAGAGGTACTTAGTAGGTTCACTGAAAGAGTGAAAATGTCATATCTATCCCTCGAGTATACTGAGGCTCATATTTAAACCTATTACTGATCATTCTTTTATGACTGATTACAGTGATGCTGAGAACTGACACATACTCTCCTCTGAGCTACATCTCCTGCCTCTTTACTCTTGTTTTCATAATTGTCTTAATTTTTACATGCTTTGCACAAGTTAGATAACAGAAAACTGACAATAGTCCTTGGTCTGCCCCAATCATAAGGAGGTGAATGTAGCTGGGAGGATTTACTAGAATGAAGATAAGATACTTGCTCCATCCTAATTTGTAAAGATAGGGATTATGGTAAAATTAAGATACTTAAAAATTAATGGGGCTGGGGACATGGCTGAGCAGTTAAAGGTTCTTCCTTGCTAAGCCTGCTGCCCAGGTTTAGAAGCCGACACAAAAAGTGTAGTGGAAGTGGCTGCTGTTTATTTGCAGTAGCCAGGGACCCCACATGAGCAGGCATGTGCATGCACACACACACACACACACACACACACACACACACACGAATGAATGAATGAACAAATACATAAAAGTTTAAAAGTTAAATAGTATCACATAAATATATCCACATATTGTCATTCTGCATGATTCAGGCTGGGGGATGGCTCATTGGTAAAGTGCTTCTTGTATGAGCATGAAAACCTGAGTTTGGATACTTAGCATCCACATAAAATGCCAGGAAGGGTGGTGCATGCTTTTAATACCAGTGTCAGAGAGGCAGAGATGGGGAATCTGTGAGGCTCACTGCCTACCCAGTCTAGCTGAGGTGATGAGCTCTACATTAAGTCAGAGGTACTGTCTCAAAAAAAATTATATATATATATATATATAGTGTGTATACAACCATGATGGTACCATTGTTAGCCTTCTCCCTGTCCTCCCCCGATGGTGATTGTGGATCTTCCTTTGTGGGGGTAGCCATCAGTTAAAAAAAGAAAGAAAGAAAGAAAGAAAATAAAAAAATAATAAAGTTGAAGAGATATCTAAGAAAAAAAATAAGGCGGGGAGTGACGGAAGAAGACACTTGATGTCAGCTTTTGGCCTTCTCATACCTGTGCACCTGCACACACGTGTATCTACACATGCACACACATCACACACATACATCACATACATATGCAAAAAGTCCATTTTTCTATTTCAATGGAAAATTGAATTGGCATACATTTTTTGACTTCTGTAAATAATAAATGTGAAACTACACAGTGCTGGAGCATTGTCAACAAGAGATGTGAACTAGTTAAAATGACTAAAGGTAATAGTGCTTCATGAGGTAGCAAAACAGCTCACCAGTTTTGCCTGCCGACTTGGTCCTCTCCATAATGCCTGCTGTGTGGAATTTTCTCATTTATGTAGTTTGAAGGCTATACTGGTGGACCAATAAAATTATAAATGTGAAATTTGGTCTTGTTTAATAATGTCTGCATATAAAATACAAGGCTGTTAAGAAATATAACACCATATATTCATTATGAATCATATTCAAAGTGAAACTTTTATTAGTGCACTGGGAATTGTTTTATAAATGTAGGCTGAAAACAATCCAGTCCTCTCACAAGTAGAATGTTTTAAAAATTTATAGTTTCATGTACAGTTTTAAAATTTGAGCTGATTCTTGCAACCTGTATATGTTGATTATCCCAGACTACTGACATGAACCTCTGTCTACTTTGCCTCAGAGGGCACCAGAGCCTTAAGCCTTGTTCCCATGCCTATGGAGCCATAGTTCCTCTATTTTTGAACAGATTCTCGTAAAACTGAAAACATAAAAGATGTTTCAGTTCTTTTTATTTATTTATTTGAGAGAAAGGGAAAGAGAGAGAGAGAGAGAGAATGTGCATGCCAGGGCCTTCATCTGTTGCGAACTCCAGATGCAGGCACCCCCTTGTGTGCATGTGCAACATTGCATGTTTGCATCACTGTGCATATGGCTTATGTGGGACCTAGAGATTTGAACATGAGTTCTTAGGCTTCACAGGCAGGCACCTTAACTGCTAAGCCGTCTCACCAGCCCTCAGTTCATTTTTGTTTGTGCTCAATTGTCATTTTTGGCCTTCAAATTCAATGTATACCTAGGTAGATTTGGAAATTAAAAATGATGCTCACCTAATGTCAATTTTTTTTAAACTGATAATGATGATCTGACAAGATGTAGGAAACAAAGCCAAATATATTTCTGCTACTTCTGATATTTACTGATTGCATAAAGTATCTGTGATATTGTAGCTAAATTTTATGGTACAAGTGTATACTTGATTGCCTGTGCTTTGTGATAGGTATATTTATGAGTTAGTGAAAGACGACTTCTTTAGTTTATAATAACCTTCTCTTTGTAGGCACAGTACACTGTTCTGGTGAATATCTTACAGGGCATGCTTTAAGATGATTTTACAATTAAGCTCAACATAGCTGCTAAGTTGTGTTAACCAACACTGTCAAGTGTTAGATAAGATTGGTAGGATTAAATCTTACAAAGAATTTGTTGAATATGCAACAGTGCCATTAAATATGCCTTTTTATGTGTGAATTTCTAAAATATTATTCTCAGTTTTAAATATGCATCTATGTTTTCCAAGAATGAATTTTCAATAAAAAAGGAAACTTAGAGTCTATTCATGGCTACAAAAAATTCAGAGTATTAAATAACTCCTCTATTAACTTTTTGGATACCAGTCAAGTTATGTGTTATTTTAAAAATATACTGATATGAATGGTGGATAGAATGAGACTTAAATAATAATCAGAGAACAGTGTATGGTTCAGTCCACTGGCTACTTGACCTAATTTTTAACTATTGGGGGAATTCTAATTACTCAAGAAAAAAATACAGGTGAGGCATATTCAGAGAGCAGAACAATTTTGAGGCATATGCATCTATCTTATTAAATAAAAGAAACAGAATATACTATGTGTTCCTCAGAATGCATTAGGCAGCTTAGTATTAAATGTTCTGAATAAGAATGAGTCTGAATTGATCAAATACAACAGAGAACCACTGAAGGTAGAACAGGAGTATTGGAAATGCTAGATTAATCTATTTCCTGATATATACAAATGAGTTGGGGTCCACTTCTGTCTCAGGCAAGACAGACTGTGACAGAGAAATCAGCAGGATGTTAAGGCATCAGTGAGGTTAGACGAGGGCTTTCCTTGCCTGGTGCCATTTTGGTGAGGAGTACATTGTTGGGAGAAGAGGTTGGAAGTGGGTAAAGCAGCTACATCTCTGTGTTTTAGGTGCAGGATCCTTCATCACTTTGCTCAGTCAAAAGATTGAATGCAATCCTGAGGTTTCTTGTGCATTCTTCTCACTCTACCTCAGAATTGTATAGTTTTGTGTTTTTAACTAAGAGAACAAGCTCACAGCATGCATAAACAGTAGCATGGCTGAGGGCTGGGATGCAGCCATGGCTCTTGGATTCCTTGAATGTTGCTTCCCTACTAGCTTCTTGGACCATTTTTCCATCTTGCCCTGTGCTGCGTGGTTGCTAGGTGTGTCTGTGATTTAACCTTCATTGTACTCATACCTGCATTCTGAGCTGGAGGGAATCCATGCAGACTAGGTGACTGCAGGTGTCCTGTCATGCAGTCTGTTGATTCTTTCCTTGTTTTTCCATCTGCCCCCACCCACCTGGATTATTACCATTCAGCAGTCTGCGTCTGTCGCTGAATTCATTTGTTATATTTTAAAAGAAATTTTTTGAGAGAGAGAATGAGAACAGGTGCGCCAGGGCCTTCAGCCACTGCAAATAAATTCCAGATGCATGTGCCACCTTGTGCATCTGGCTTACGTGTGTCCTGGGAATCAAACCTGGGTCCTTTGGCTTTGTAGGCAAGCACTTTAACTGTTAAGCCATTTCTCCAGCCCCATCATTAGTGATCTTTTGATAATTCTTTGGGCACATGCAAGAGATGCTAAATGAAATTCTCAAAAAAAAATTCTAAAGAGATCCTGCTGCAGTGAGAAGGCAGCCTTCCTGGACTTCTGTGAATAAGAGAGGAAGGATCCATCCAAGAAGAGATGGCTTGAGTTGAATATATAGACGTAGGCAATGAAAAATTATTAATAACAATCATGAAACAGGTTAGAGCATTGATTTATTATTTACATGCATCAAGAGCTCAAATTATACTGACAATAAAGAGTGCTCACTTAGAGAACAGTCCACCAAGATTTTCTATTTATCTGTTGAATATTTTTAATGTTACATTGCTTACATCCTACAAAGTCTGACAATAAGCCATATCTAAAGCACAGATCAAATAGAGGTTATCTGGAATATAATCATTTAGGGGTTGATTTTCTCCACTGTTCTTCCAACTTTATTATCATTACTAGAAAAATTGGCATCTCTCCATTCAGTTTTATGGATATTGAGAGTCAAACATGCAACATGTGTTTTAATTTACCAAGTGAGATTCCTCTTTTCTTTTGGTACCAGAATTTTTGAGTTGAACAGTCAGCATCCTTTGGCTAGTATGTTAATTATGCATTATTCATAATGAAAGGTTCAAATTTGTTATGCTGCAACTGTTCATCCCTTGACAAATGATTCTGATAGGTGACACCCATTTTTAAGTAAATAAAGAACAGCAGGAACTGAAATTCTCCTAAAAATTGTGTAGTACTGGGAGCTTCCACGGCAAGTTGCCTTTTGCCCTTTTACTTCAAGTCTAGAAAATGCATGTGCTTTCCAACAGAACTAAGAATTGTTTTAGGGAGAGGGGCCCCCTGAGGCTTTCCCATTACTCCTTTGACTTACTCCATCCTCTGCATTTAGCAAACTTCCACCTCATCCTTCTAAAATAAACTGGATGTGTTTTCAGAGCAAAGGATTTGTGTGTGCTGTCATTTATTCTTTTAACAAATATTTATTGAGCGCTTTTATGTGCTCGGCAATGTTCTCACTGTTAGCAGTGCCAAAGATCAACATACTCACTTGGAGCATGGACAAAGAGGGCTTACTAAGTCAGCTTCGCTGAAATGCTGGATACTGAAAGGTAACAAGGGAAATAAGACTAGGAAAGCAGTAGATACTGTAGAAATCCTCAAATGTAATAATGTGGTTTTTTTCTTTGTTTTGTTTCTTTTTTATTTTCATTTTTCAATTTTTATTTATTTATTAGAGACAGAAGGAATGAGAGAGAGAGGGAGAGTGAGAATGGGCATGCCAGGGGCCTCTAGCCACTGCAAATGAACCCCAGACATGTGTGCCCCCATCTGGCTTACATGGGACCTGGAGAATCGAACAGGGATTCTTAGGCTTCACAGGCATGTGTCTTAACTGCTAAGCCATCTCTCCACCCCTTGTTTCTTTTTTTAAATTATGTACTTTACTGTATGAAAAAGTCATGTGCCGGTCTAATTTACCTCAGGTTATTCTCTTGTACCCTCTCTTCCCTGCCCTCATTCTATTGAGAGCCCTCCTCAGTGGGGTTATTGGTGTTCACATTACCCTTTGATGGCTTTTTTGGACAGTGAAATGGTACAATCAGAGCCATCCTGAAGGAAGATTTATTTAAGAGCATATATTTAATGTACTGGAGAGGGAAAAAACTGGAAGCTTAGAGTTGACTTACAATTTTACAGTTTTTTGGATGAATAGACTCGAAGGCCTAAATTAAGATAGAATAAGTAGAGTCAGAAGGATAGACAAGAGAGAAAGGGAGTAGTCAAGGTTTATAATAACCTGGAACTTGAGAGACAGGGAGTATCCTGTGCTTCAGCACAGGGTCACATAGAGTCTATTTGAGGAGTGTGAAGTCTGTATAGGGAGACGTTGAAGGCATTTGGAAAGGCAGGCTGGTATTTTGTACAGGGCTCAGGGATGGCTTGTTGGTACAGAATGCAATAAAGTAGAATTGAAGAATCCCAGATTCCCAGTGGCTAAGAAGGGGAGGACAATGGTACCCATACAGAATCTTGGGAAATAGCCTTATCAGTATTGAAAGGGACAGATCAACACTGATCAGCGAGAAGTGAAGTGAGAACGAGGGTTATGTGGCAACACAGAAGCCCAAAGGACTCTTCTTATTTCCCACTCACCCCTGGCTAAACCATGTAATGCAGCACTTCGTCTCAGAAGTCCTGCCAGTGGACATGTTTGTGATATTTTCATAAAATTTTCTAAAAATTTACCATAATAGTAGGAACTCTCAATAGGATTGTTGAGGGCTGGGATTCAGCTCTGCTTTTGGAATACTTGAATGTTGTTTCTTTTGTAGCTTCTTGAAACTTTTTGCCATTTTGTCAAGTGCTGCTGTGAGTTCTAAAGAGGGGACTCTAAGAAGAGAAATGCCATTGAATTTGGAAGCTTACTCGTGACTTATGAGGAAGCTCTTGTGAAATGGAAGTGATCAAAATCAGAAGGCAGGAAAATAAGGCAAACATAAAAGTGTGACTGGGGTTGTTATTTGTGAAGTGGAGGGTCATTCAGTTCATTGGAACAAAACAAAATGAAATAAAACAACCTCTAAACCAACCAGGTAGCTCACCAATATGAAAAGTACTTATATAAAGTGAGAGCTTGGCCTTGCATTCTAAATGAATCATGCTGGGCCCACAGTACGTAATGGAATATGGGATGCTGTTGGCCATAAAACCTGGTGTGTGGTTCTTGTTATAGCGCTGCTGGTATAATAACATACTAGAATAAATTCTTAAGAAACTGAAGGTAATGTGAAAGTGGCTTAAGTTCCCCTGCAGCGTGAGAGAGATTGAATGTGTGAGGTGAAAATAAACACGCCTGAACCATCTGGGTCACTGGCAATTATCATATCTTTAGACTGTGTGGTGGAAAATGTGTTTCTCCTACTTTGTTCACTGACTTTTCTTTTTGAAAGCTAACTTTTAAGCAGTTACCTTCATGACAGCTTGGGTTTTGAGATTGCAACTTTGCAAGAATAATATTAACACTATGGCTGTAATTAAGGAAAAGCATACCTATTTAGGCTTTCCTTCCCATGGTCTTTATTCTTTCAATGCATATGCTGATTTCAAATTCTGTGCAAGACACTTACTTGGGCATCAAATGGAATAAGATGTGTTCCTTTCCTTCAGGAAGCTTCCAGTCCCATGGTGGAGATAGATGGAGTAGAATAAGGCAGTTCTTCATTGCAGCTTTTGATCTAGGGGTCTATGATTTTAAAAGGACATGAGCTGAGAGAACTCTAGGCTTTTTTGGGGGGAGCAGAATTACCTGGAAAAACTTTGGGAAGATTGTGACACAGGATGCAACTTGAAATGTGTATGCTAAAATGTTATCTTTCATTTTAAAAAGCCATAGTCTTTTTTTTCTTGTAAATTATTTTTCTATGGCAGAATAAAATGGAAGCCAGAGAGAAAAGCTAGAATGAAACTGATAGGAAAAACCAGGAAAATGAAACCTATACTTTCTTGTGTTCCTTATTTATATCTTAGCAGAAGACTATCAGAAACCTGCCCACTCTGTATTTTCATATGGAAAAACGTATTTTAGTGTTGGTATATTTTCTCTTTAGTGATCTATAATTAAAGAAAATAATTGTTGTGCTTCCCTTTAGGGTTGTCTTTCATTGTTTTAAGTTTTATTTTTTTTTAAACTTTGCACAATCCCATTTTTTGACATGATGAACTATACAAGCTATACAAGTGGTAACTATAAAGCTAGTTTGTATCAGTCAGTAACATGTGTGACTACTGTAAAGTTAATAACTTCAAAAATTCTCAGACTAGACTTCTTGGGAAAAATACTTGGATTTGTTTTTTTCAGTAGGTCCTAAAATAAATGAATGCTTCTTTGTTTGGGAGTCCTATGAAATTTTCATTAGAATATCACATTTAAAGCTGCTTAAAAGCTTTGTTTTAGAAATGGCTGTATCTAACTTGTTTTGTAGACTACAGTTTGTATAAATATCCTTTTCTCCTTGCATTATATTTCTCTTTTAGCAATATTCCATGAGATAATTGTTTTTAGGGAATAAAACATAACTTTGTTCTAAAGAGTTTCTGAAAAATATTACAGGTATGTCAGTTTGGACACCTTGCTAAGTTTTATAATACTAAATATTATAGCCTTAAGAAATGAAAACAAATGAAATTGATTTCCTCTCTACTTTTCCAAGCTAAGAGATTCACTCTAATTTTGGTATATATTTTCTTTCTTTTCCCCCTGAATGGACAGTCCATAGCATTTCTTTGATATAAAGCTAAACCCTTGCAGCTGATGATGTGGTACTGAAGGCTAAGTCCAGTCCTAGTGTCCAGAAGAGTAAATAGGTTGGAGGCCCTTCTGCCTCTTTCCTGCCAAGTACAAAATATGAACTACTCAAGTCATGTGTGAGGCAGAGAATATAGGCAGTAGATTCATATTACATATTAGGGGGAAATATTGAGCGTGCATCAAATGGTTCTGACTTCTCTTTGTTATGTTCCTTACCAGCAGTGTGACTGAGAGTTTGCCTTACTGATTCTATATGAATATCACTTATCCCAGAACTTTTATGAGGATCAAATGAGATAAAAATTATGTTTCAAGTATAATCCTTGACATAATGTAAGCACAGAAAATTGAGGAAATTGATTGCAACTGAAAAAGTTATAACTTTACTGAGAATACAAAGAAAGGGAAATATTTGGGAAATATTCATAAAATGTGGGTTGCAAAATCTGTGCACAAGTGGGAAAGAATGGAACTAAATAGGAAGCTGTTTGAGTCTGAAATACATAAAGAACACAAATGATAGATAACTTCCATATAGTACTCATTGGAACCTTGTACATGAAACGGTTCTGACCCTTCCCAGTTACATTCCTCCCCTTTGTTTTGGATAGTTATATGTAATACCACTATAGATCATTGTCCTTAAGGTAAGCTAATGAATAGCCTAATAAAAATATTTCAATAGATTGAATTAATTTAGGAGAGAAAAATGGAAACTATTTGTGAGAGCTGGTGAATGTTTGTGTGGTATACCTTTATATAAAGCTCTCATAGGCACATTGAATCTTAGAGTTGATTTATCACTTCATACATGGAAGCATTACATTTTTTTTCTATTAGGATTAACTCTTTTAAGTAAATGGTGTATTTCACTATACTTATTTATTAAGTTTCCAGAAAGCTATAGTGAAACATATTTGTGTAGTGGTTAAGAACTGAGACTCTGAAACCAAGTGGTCAGCATTTGCTTCTCAGCTCTACTAATTTCTAATTAATTAAGAAGTTTTAGCTGGGTGTGGTGGTACACTCTTTTAATCCTAGCACTTGGGAGGAAGAGGTAGGAGGATCACTGTAAGTTCGAGGCCACCCTGAGACTACATAGTGAATTCCAGGTCAGCCTGGGCTAAAGTGAGACCCTACCTCAAAAAAAAGTTCTTTAACTTTATTAAGCCTCATCAGTCTTATCTGTAAAATGGGATACCAACAGGACCTATCATATAAAGTTGAGGGCAGAATTAAATGAAGTAATACTTCGGTGCTTAGCACGTGGTATCTGTTAATAAACATGTTGTTAATGTAATGGTATTAGTTGTAAATAATAACAAATACAGTTTTATAATAACAGTGTCAGAAGCTGACGTGGTTCCGTTTTCTGGAATAAAATGCTAACCAACTGTTTCTGCCTTCTTGTTGCTGTGACAGATAGCTGGCCCAAATCAGTTGAGGGGAGAAAGGGGTTGATTTTGGCTTGCAGTCTTGAGCACATGAGAGGAGGAAGCTTGAGGGGAAGCTTCATGGCAGGGAAAGGATGGCAGAGCAGATGTGGAGCTTCACATCTTGCCACAGCATCTGGCAGAAGGCAGTACTGGCTACAGCACCCCTAAACCCATCACTGGCAACACACCTCCTCCAGCAAGGCTCCACGTCACAAATTGCCACCAGCTGGATGCCAAGTATTTAAGCTATGGGGGCACTTTACATTCAAACCACCACACAACTATTTGCATAAATAATCACTACTGAGTGGGAGGAAAGCTGCTTATTCACTTCCTGTTTCTATCCCTTTGGTAATCTAAGCTTGAATTCCCTATCAGTGATTCCTGTTCCATGTCACCCTGTAGTCTCTAGTAATCTCAGTAGTATTAGATAAAATTCTCACCTTTTTACTTATTTCTCTTACGAGAAGTAGAACTATTTTGCCTTCTTTTTTTAACAATGAGGAGACAAAGTTGGCACTGCGGTTGTCACGTAAGCCAGGATTGACTCCTGTGCTGTGGTGCACCTTTCAGACTTGATGTAGCTCTCAAAGTAGTTGTTTGTCTGTCTCCGTCTGCATTCCGGCATCCTCCTGTGGAGAAAGGCAGTGTGTCATTTTTTAAATCTTTCCATCTCCAGTGCTTAGCTCAGTACCAGCTCAGAGGTGATTTTTGTTGTTGTTGTTGAGTGAAAGATGTATAAATAAGTTCAAATAGATTGACCAAGTGAGTATACAAGGGCAGTGTTCAGTGATATTCAACACTATCATGTGTGGTTAAAGTGGTTCACAGCGAAGGATGGGGTGTATTCTTTAGCAGAACAATGGGAGCATTCAGCTGTCTGGACACCAAGAACTAATGAAAACACATGAAAATCCTGGAGAGAACAAAATCCACCTACAAGATTGTGAGGCTTTGCTTTCCTTCAGTCTGATTCTCGGGATTACTATGAAACTCTTTCAGGACAAGTTGTCCTGTTTTATCCCAGCCTTTCATTTGCCTCCTGAGAAAGCGCTGTAACCCGCATCATCAATCTGTTGTTTCCAGGAGTATCAGCTGAACTCTGCTGACCACAACACTTGGTCAGCTTGCCAATGAAAGCATGCAGTTCCTTCTCCTCCTCCTTTGCACTTGGGTGCCATGTAACAGGCAGAAACAGAAGTCAGCTTTCAGATGCCCATGGCTGTTCTTGGCCCAGCTCTGCTCTGGTCCTCAGAGAAGTAGCTATAATGGCCCAGAAGCTGAGCAGCTGAGCACACCAACCAGGGAAGCTCCTGGAACTGCCAGGAGGGAGAGCTGCCTGAGGGGCAGAAATGCAGTCCTGCAACCTTAAGGGTCCCGCCTCTGCTGCTTCTAGCACTCTGTCTTCACTGTGGCTCCTGCCTTGGGTGGGATGCTTCCTGGTTTCCCCTCTGGACTTTACCATCTTACTTAGAGACAGGTCTCAATGTCCTAGAAACTCTTGCTAAACCATTTCAGGTATTGATGGAAAATGATGTCTTTTTTTCCCCCCATTATCTACTAATAAAAGTATAGCTTACTCATTTTTTAACCTGTCACAATACATATTATACTCATTTGTGGGGTATCATGCAATATTTTTGTAAAAGTATAAATATTTAAATCAGGCTTACTACATCTTTCTCCTCGAATGCTCATCATTGTGATAAAACATTCAACCCCCTTTTTAGCTTTTTGGGAATAGACAGTATAGTACCCTTATCTATAGTTGCTCTATTCTTACTGTAACACCAGAACTTCTTGCTCTCATCTAACTGTAACTTGCTAGCTGCTAACCAACCTTGCCCCATCCCCCCTCTTTCCTGCTCTTCCCAGGCTCTGGCAACTTCTCGACTTCTGTACGTTTTGTGAGAACATGTAGTATTTATATTTCTGTGCCTGGCTTCTTTCTTTTCTTCGGTGTGGTATGTATTCTTGTATGTGAGCATGTGGATGTGCATGCCGTGGTGCTCATGTGGAGGTCAGAGGAGGGCTTGTGTCAATCCTTGCCTTTCAACTCTTGAGGCAGTCTGTCATTGCTACTCAGCATTGCGTTTGCCAAGCCAGCTGGCCCATGAGCTTCTGACAGATTTCTTCTGTCTCCACCTCCCTTCTGTCCGTAGGCCCACTGGGATTATAGTTACCTACTAGAGCAAGAGGCTTTATGTAGATTCTGGGGGTATGAATCAAGATACTCATGCCTGTGCAACAAGTGCATTGTCACGGAACCATCGCCCCAGCCCTTGCTTCTTTGTTTTAACATAAAGTCCTCCACTTCCACTTATGTTGTTGCAGATGACAGGAACTCATTATTTTTTTATTACTGAGCAGAACTCTATTCTGTATATATTCCACATTTTCTTTATCACATATCAGTTGATTGTTTTTAATCTCACGCCAGGAAGAGCAGCAAACGGTGTTTCTACGATAACTGTTTCTCAAAACATGCTGTATTAATTTTAAAAAAATTTTTTGGAAAAGCCTGCTTGACTATTCTGATGATATTAAGCCTTCATACCTTTAGTTTTATTTAAAGAGAAATGCAGGTTTGAGTGCATCTGACAAGATATGATGACTAAAGGTAAGCTTTAAAAAATAGTAAGTAATACTAGAGCTTCCTAACCGAATGACAGATTTAACTCAGTGAGGCCCAGGTAGGAGCACTGTAAATATTAGAGCTTAATTGTAAATCTTTCCAATCTTGCCTTCTTTTTGTTTTGTTTTTGTTTTGTGAGGTAGGGTCTCACTCTAGCTCAAACTGATGTGGAATTCACTGTGTAGTCTCAGGGTGGCCTCAACATCACTGTGATCCTTCTACCTCTGCCTCCTAAGTGCTGGGATTAAAGGCATGTGCTACCACGCCCAGCTTAATGCTTCCATATTTAAAAGCAAAGTAAAACAGAGACTTGCAACACCTTATCCAAATGAGTTGTGAATGATGCTATCCTAATGTGGGGTTCCTTTCTTTTGTTTTAAAGATATAGGGAAATTATCAGAAAATACATAGTTGACAAACTCAAACATTGCAGAACATTTAAGACAAGTCAAAAGGTTACTACGGGTGATATTCCATGGCCAGCCAAGAAGAAAGAAAAGAAAAACACCTATGCTGCCATGACCTCCCCTCCTCTCTCTAGAATAAATCAAAGATTTAATATATCTGTGAAACTTCTCTAAATGTGGAAATATCTGTCACCGAATACACAGTGAATGTGTAGTCCCTGTCAGATCTTTAAGTGACCACATCAAGCCACACTTGGCTGGCCTCTTCAGCATTTGATCTTAGACAGCTTTCAATTCCAGTGATTGACATGATTTGAGATGCTGGAGTGACTTTACCTCTTCTGTCCATTTCCATTCTTGCCCTTCAGACAGTTGACCACATGTATCAATGGCTGTCTATTGTTCCAGGGCTGAAGTGTTGTAGGATGGTGTTCCTCCAAGTTCTGATACTGACCTAAGGCTATTTAAAATTCTCTGGCTGCCTCTGGGCAGTGGCTGGTGAACACAAAAGTGCTGTCAGTGTTGGCTGAAGTATTTAAATGTAATTCTGCTGTTTTTGTTCTGAAGGAAGAGGGAAGAGGGAAGAAGTGGGAGGCTAGTTTTGTTTTGCTTAGCATTATGGAAATGAAGGCCAGGAATGGAATCCATAAACTCCAAGGTTCTCTCTAGTAACTGCTTAGCCTTGTATGTGCCCACATGTGCACACGCGCACACACACACACATACACACTTTGAAATCTCTCGTCTTCTATATGTTTGTTCTAAAGTTTTATTGTGTTTAAATGTTTTCTTTCTTATGACTTCCTAATTTAGTGTTTTATTTTCTTTTAGCATATGTTCCCTTACTGTGTGGTGAAGTGAATTGATCTAATAACTGCTTAGGCACAGCAATAACAATCATTGCAGGACCTTATACTGTGTTTATTACCATAACCAATATTCTTTTTTTTTCATTTTTAAAAATTAAATTTTTTTTTAAATATTTGGGGAGAGACACAGAGAAGGAGAGGGAGACAGATAGAGATGGGCGCCAGTAGTCTCTCAGCTACCGTGAATGAAATCTAGATGTGTGCGCCCCCTTGTGGGCAAGTGCGGCATTGCACCCTTGCGTGTTTGCATCTGGCTTAACGTGGGACCTGGAGATTGGAACTGGGTTCTTAGGCTTAGCAGGCAGGCACCTTAACGGCTAAGCCATCTCTCCAGCCCACCAATATTCTTTTTTAATTTTATTTATTGGAGACAGAGAGAAAGAGAGAGAGAATGGGCTCACCAATGTGTCTAGCCATTGCAAACAAACTCCAGATGCATGGACCACCTTGTGCATCTGGCTTACGTGGGACCTGGAGAATTGAAACTGCATCCTTAGGCTTCACAGGCAAGCACCTTAACCACTAAGCCATCTCTCCAGCCCATAACCAATATTCTTAATAGCAATTATATCCTTGTCACTGTCTTTGACTCTACAGAACACCAGGGTTAGGCACTAACAACTGATAAATGCTAAACTGACCAATAAATGAACTTCACTATGGTAAAAGTTGTCAGTTGAGCAAAACAGCCAAATCCTCTTAAGGAGAGAGCTACATAGTTTACATACATAGTTTAACACACCTGAAAATCATATCCATGTGACCCTTGGAAATTCTGATAAATGTTTAGAATACAGACACGTTTATTATGAATGCTTAAATATTTAAGTTCCACATTGTCAGTCAAAACTTGCAGGAAGCATACAGTGTTTTGGCAGTTGTCTCATGGCCTTCAAGTGAGCATATGAACTCATGTACTATGTTCATTTGACTAAGTCTGAATGGATTATGTAGAAGGAAAATATACATGGAAAGTGAAATGTGATTAAAATTCTTAATGTATTGTATTACCTCTTTTACTAACTTTTTTCTTTGGAACTACTTTTTTTTTCAATGTTAATAGGAGTCGGCGGGGGAGGGATATAATTTAAAATTGTGTGCTTTTCCATGATTTCATGAGATCTAATAACAGAAAAATGGAATTTTAATATACTTTTCTTTCATCTGTTTTGACATGCTTTCTTTTTCAAATTATATGATGCAAAATCTTTTTCAAAAGTTTAGTTTTTTTTGGGGGGGGAGTCGGGTTTCAAGGTAGGGTCTCATTCTAGCCCAGGCTGACCTGGAATTCACTATGTAGTCTCAGGGTGTCCTTGGACTCATAGTGATCCTCCTACTTCTGCCTTCCAAGCTCTGAGATTAAAGACATGCACCACCATGGCTGGCTTTATTATTTCTTTTTGAGGCAAGCCCAACAAATTGGCCTTTTTTTTTATGAGAGAGAGAACTTGCGCGCCAGGGCCTCCAGCCACTATAATTGTACTCCAGATGTGTGTGCCACCTTGTGTGCATGTGCGACCTTGTGCATGCATCTCCTTGTGCATCTGGCTTATGTGGGATCTGGGGAGTCAGGCATGGGTCCTTAGGCTTCACAGGCAAGTGCCTTAACCACTAAGCCATCTCTCCAGCCCTGTAAATGTTTTATTGGCATATATTAATTATACATGATTATGGGTTTTATTATGACATTTTCAGTCTATGGCCTCACCACCCTGAATGTTCCTGATCTTGTCATCATGACATTTTCATACATGTATATATTATATATCAATTCTTATAAACATTTGGTCCTTCAAACATTTTTCTGGTCAAATCTTGACTTTAAATCCAAATTTATGGAATAACATTAATTTTTGCTGGTTTTCAGTTATACTTAAATCTAAAATGTTTATAATTTGAAGTTATATTTGTATAACTAAGCCAGTAGTTATTTTATTCTAGTAGAATACAATGAATGACTACAGATCATTTGAAAATTACATTTGCATGAAGAACATGAGACTGATAATGACATTTTGTTCTAGTTGTGGAATCTTCTGTGATAGAGCCTTGTGAGTCAGTACATGCAAGTTTACGAGTCTTTGAGTTAATGTTGGACTGTGGTATTCCCATCAAAAAGCTGATATTCTCTTGGCATCTGAGCAAGATCATCACTATTGAAGTTACTCAGCTATGTCACTTACAATCTCAACAATCTATCGTCATGAAATTACAAATTTCTTAGTCTTTAGGGTTGAATATGAGCCCATGTTCACCTTACTTTTAGCATTTTGTTTCAGGGGGACTTTTTCGTGTAGGAATATCACATGTATTCCTTCAGTCTTATTACATGTTTTACTGTTTTCCTATGGTCTGAGAAGTATCAGTGGCATGGCAGTAACTTTGTAGATATTTGCTGATACCTCCGATTTTTCAGCTATGAGGTTATACCTAAATAGCTAAATAAGTGCACTATTATAATAGAAGCCTTCTGTCATAGTCACATATTAACAAGATTAACACACAGTCCTCACTTTGGCTATTATCTCAGTTTATTTCCCTGAACTAAGATGAGGATGCTGCCTAATGTCCTGGGAAAATGTTTTAGATTTCATGTCTTGGCTAACCTTGCTTTTTTAAATCATTTTATATCACTATGTTGTATGCTGTATCAATGGGGATTTAAAAAATGTGTGTAAGTTTATATGTACACATAAGTGTGGAGGCCAGAGGACAACACTGGGTGTCAATCCTTAGGAATGCATTCCACCTGATTTGAGATGGGGGTCTCTCATTGGCCTATAGCTCACCTAGTTAGGCTAGACCGGCTGACTGTTGAGTCCCAAGGATCACCTGTCTGTGCCTCTTCCATCACTACGGTTGTGGGTGTATGCCATTGTCCCTGGCTATTTTATTTACATGGGTTCTGAGAATCAATCCCTCATTCTTTTGTACATCAAGCATTTTACCAACTGAAGCTGTTTTTCCAGCTCAACAATGGGAAATTTTAAGAGTAGCTGCTTATTCCATCTTCAAAGCAAAGAAAATAATACTGTTGTAGGGATTAGAATTGGTCATGTTTTTTGAAGCAACTCTGTTTCATTTTTCAACTAGTGCAAATAGCTATGCAAATATTGATGTTGACATTTGCTTACATAATCTTATTTTTAACCTATTGAATAATCAATGTCTGGGACAAAGGACATTTGGGGGGGGGTTGTTTCTATATATTAACTACTTTTCCCAGTTGTGGCTATTGTGTCAAGGAAATGACACTGGAAGACCAGTAGGATCCACGAGTGAACAGCAAAATAATGGAGCCTGACAGCATAATCTATGAGAAGAAGTTAAAGCATTGAGTGTTCTTGGGATCTAGGGAAAGCAACCAGGAAAGCTATGATAGCATCTTCAATTATATAAGTTATTGCTCGAAGGAGCAGAGGCACATTATCAGTAGACCACACAAATGGTAAATGTTGCAGTGTTCCAAAGCGTGCATTTTGTTGTGGTTCAGAGCTCAACCTTAACTATGTAACAATCAGCAATAAAACGCTGTCTTACGAAGCCAAAATCCCAGGGTACACTTAGGAAAGAACATTTGTTGAAACCGAGTACTCCTTTTGAGCAAATACACACCAAGTAGAGAAGCCAGCTCAGAAGGTGATAATGCCACTTGTCCTTGGGGATCTAATGGAGCTCTAGGTTCTCATGGCGATCATGGTGCTCAGTCTACTCATTTCGAAATCCTAGAGGAACATTCAGGGAAGAGTAGCCCCAGAAGTTACAGGTTTGGAGGTAGAAAATATTTAAAGAACTTGTTTTTTTTTTTCCCCCTGAGATAAGAGGCACAGGTCTTGGTAGGCGAGTTCTATCTGTCCATTTCTCACATACACAGACATACCTACAAACTGCTTTTTTTAAAGTATTTTTTATTTTTATTTATTTATTAGAGACAGAGAGAGGGAGAGAGACAATGGGTGTGCCAGGGCCTCTAGCCACTGCAAATGATCTCCAGACGCATGTGCCTCCTTGTGCATCTGGCTTACGTGGGACCTGGAGAATCAAAACTGGGGGTCCTTAGGCTTCGCAGGCATGTGCTTTAACTGCTAAGCCATCGCTCCAGCCCCCTACAAACTTCTTAAGAGCTCCTCTGGAAAGGGCTAGACTGTAATATCATGATATAGTAAACCCATCTAGAAACAGTGAATGATAGCATATCCTCAGAGAAAACTCCAGGATGGCAAAGCTTGTTTGCAGGTACCAGCCTAGAACACAGGGGTGGAAAGGAGTAAGTCATTAAATTCCATCCTGTACTGCTGCATTGGGGCAGCTCGTAGTGAGGTGGTGCTGAGAAGTCTGCAGTTTTCTGTGGGCCCCCTGTAGAGTTATACAACGGCTGGAGCACATCTGGGCAAGAAATAGCTTGGCAGCTGTGGTGCCGATTGCAACATCGAACATTGGGAAATGAGACATTGTGGTGAGGTTGGGCATGTGCGGTGGTCATGGTGTTTGTCATTTTGGAGTCTTCAAAGGTTTTAGAAAGAAGACAAACATGCAGAAGGCTCTGCAAGCTGAGAATGTGAGCAAGTCTGGACTACAGACCTCAGAAAGACAGAAATGGTGAAATCACTGTCAGCCACCACATTTGAGTCCCTGGCTGATCCTATAATGCTTAAAGCATGAAGTCCCACCATATGGGATTGCTGTGATGTGACCAAGGCATTCTCCATCCAGGAAAGTGCGCTCTGGTGATAGTGTCCACCTCAAATAGTAGTTCCAAAAGAGTAGAGATGTCTCATCCCCAAAACTCACCCATACAAAGCACATAAACTGAGCTATATAAGAGGAAGAATAACTATCAAATAGAGAACATTTTAGGTTAATTAGTAAGGAAAGACATGTGAGTTAAAAAGTGAACTATTTTCATCTATTTAAAGTTTCAAAACTAGTGAGATTATCTGGTTTTAACATGGGTAAGAAGACTGGAACTTTTGTGTATTTTTTCATTAGTCCAAGAGGCATATTTCTGATACTCCATCCAAGGAAGTCATATTGATTATGAACAGAACCCCTGTAAGCACAGAAAATGTTAATGCTATATTATTAATAATAGCCAAAATATGTAGGCAACAAAAATATCAACAGTAAAATCAATATCAAGAACTATGTAATTTATTCTAAACAGAAATGTCTCAGAAACCAAGTAATGATTAATAGTAATAACTAGGACTATTACAAGTAATAAATGATAAACATGGAAAAGGCTGTAAGAATGTTTAAGAGGATTAAAATGTTATACATGTAAGACAAGCATGCCAAATACATGGTCATGAAAGTGCACCAAAGATAACAGTTATGATAGGAGAGTGAAGTATTTTATATGATTCTTTTACTACTTTCCAAATTTCAAATTATATAGTCATTTCAGTTTTATTTAAGATTACAGTTTTTAAATCTATCTACTTATGGTAAGTAGCACAGGCTATTTCATAATTGAATAAATTAAACATAGTTTCAAATGTTTGAAAGCCAGAGGTCTCCATGTTTCCCAGTGAATTCCAATTCTTTTGTTTTACTCCCAGAAAATAAAATAGAGCCATGAATAGATAGACATTTCATTTACACAGAGCCCAGTGTGTTTGTTTCCTCTAAGTGCCCTGATTCTCCACTGTTCCCTCTTCCTTTGGATGCCATCACACGTGTTCTGACATCTAGCATGTTTAACCACTGATAATTCCTTAAATGATTTAATTAGTTTTTGATTCATTAGGAAAGTCAAAGACTTGTCCAAAAAAGGCAATTGTGCTTTAAGTACTGTTAGTTTTAAATTGCCTTTTTTTGGACAAGTCCTTGACTTTCCTGATGTATCTAAAATATTGAATATTAAATATCTTAAAGAATATTTAAATATTTTAGAGTGCTTAAAGTATCAAGAGGGGAACAAATACATCATAAGTGCTTGTTATATGCCATAACATATGCCTTTCATATATCCTCTCTAACTCATAATGATTTTCTCCTGGAGGACCAAGTTACATCAAATACGCAATGTGGTTTTTGGTTTACCCGTCATCTTTGTCCTTTGTATATGCAGAAACTGTGATAAGGACATGCTACATCATTTCAGCCTTAGCTTTACAATCAAGCTCACAGCTAGGTCATAGTTAAGTTTTCTGATTATTTTTGAGTAAAAGAATACTTGGTAAAGTCTTACTTGTCATATCCATTTTATGGATGAGGAAACTGAGAGGCAAGGAGATCGCTTGCACTTAGGAAATCACACTGCTAATGAGATAGAATTAGAATCTAATTCAATAAGTACTGCGTGCAGTACCAGTCTCACACAACCATACTGCATGGCCGGATTTGTATTTTAAGTCATGACTTAAGAATTTAACAGACTTACCATAGCAGACTTAGAAGTGAACTGCCTTCTGAGAAATTGAATTTTTAAATCTTGAGTTTGTTTCCCCCTCTTCCCCGCTTCTTCCTTTACTTCTTCCACCCTTCTCTTTCAGTGTGCCTATCAGGAATGATAAATCTGTTACAAGTGCACCATTCCCTAGACCAAATATCCTGCTTACTCATTACCGGTGCTTCATTGCTGCATTTATCTTTTCATTGAGATATAATGATCCAAACACTCTGTTGTTTGGGGAGTCTTTAATATGTCATTAGACCTTGGTCAAAGAAAAGGGCAGGTGTCCGCCTGTGAAAAAGCAATAATAGAGGGGATTAGCTTCCCAAGTCCAGCATGGGGCTTACTGCTCTGGCCGCCATCCAAGCTACTGAGGATCTGCACAGCTGGCCTTGGGGAGCCACTGCAAGTAGCGTCACAGGCCTCTGGGTGTGGAGCAGAGTGGGGCAGGAACGTGGAAGCACAGGTTTTAGATTTGGCGTTCCTTTTGTGCATCTAGCTGAACATTCGATATCAATTCCTGGTTCCTCCATGGTGATTAATGCTATTCCAGGGTCTTTGATTTTGAGATCTGACCCTCCTCTTCATTTCCCGAGATATACTTTGGGTTGAATTGAACTGGGGAAAAATTTTCACCTCCCTAATCCCTTTTCTTCCATCTTTTCCTTGTATTCCACTTTGCTTCTTTCCCTCCTTAAATCATTACCATAATCTTGGCTTCAAAACAATTGGCACCAGCCAAAGGCAGTCTCATGAGAGAGAGATTACTTTCATGTGTGGCCTAAACATAGCACACAAACTACTCCCTGGAAAAGAAAACAAAAACCCTTCCCCAGAAAATGTGAAGATATTATCCCATAAAGAAAGTCTTGCACTGTGTTTCTGATGTCCTATATAGCCCTCAGTGAAACCAAATTCAAGTTCTTAAATTTTGTTGTCCACTGGGAGGAAAAGCCTACTCCATAATTCTAATTTTAGAATGCTGTAAAGATAAAAATAGGTTCCCTGTTGTTTTCTTCCCCTAATAGTTAAAGAAATGCACTTTGTGTAGATGAAAAAGTTCCCCATTAAAACCAGTGAGGAATAGGCCTTGGGTTTACAGTGGGGTCTCATTGATTGTATGAGCTCTGAAAGTGTAGATATTTGGAGAATGCAGTTTCTAAAGATGATTAATACAATGAGTTGAAAAAGGTTTTTTTTTTTTTTTATAGTGATATTTGAATGCTCACAGAATGGTCTCATGTAAGTCCTATTTACCTTCCATGGGCAAATGGCAGGATCAGAACAAAAACCACAGCTGGTTCCTAAGCTCTCTTTTGGGATTATTACTCCAATGTCACTGTCTATGTGAAAGCCAAAAGACTTTAAATGCCACACTTGTCTATAAGAAGTTCTTATAAAAAATTAGAAATAAACCATGTAAGAATGAGAATAATTGCATCTGAAAAAGTTGTTGAAGTGACATGATAAAGTTAGATTGGTTTTTAGTTCACTAATTCATAGACTGACCAGCTATCAATCAACTACATTTTCCTCAGCATCAGTGCTCAAAGATGAATGAGACTAGTTCCCTGATCTTACGTGCTTGAGAATGGATGGAAACTGACTTGAAAATATATAATTGCAAGCACTCAGGAGGCAGAAGTAGGAGGATCATTGTGAGATCTGGATCTACAGAGAGTTCCAGGTACTTAGGCTAGAATGAGACCCTGTCTTGAAGAAAAACATGTAAATGCAACACAGTGCTCATGGTAATGACAATAGCAAATAGCTGCATGGCATTAAACATTTTTACTAAGTAGGATGCTATAGGCACCAACAAATTATAATAGACATTAGCTTCAATGAAGGGTGGAAGTTGGGAGATGCCCTGTTACACTAGATATTTCTTCTTTCAGTACCCATTTTGTATAGATTAGCAGGGACTTCCAAGGAAGGGGCCATGATGCTCAAGGTGTTAGGAGAGGAAGGTCTTGGTGGTGGTGAAGTGTTCCATACCTATGTAACACTGTAGTGTGATATGTGCTTGCAGTCAATCAGCTAAGTTTGGAATATTCATTTAATTCATTTAAAAATGAATGTCCAAACATTTCCACTTCTATTATTCCAGGTTGCTGCCTATTTTAACCTCACTGAGTGAGTTTCTGCAGCTGTCACTAAGCTTTGCCTCAGATGATGTATGTGTCACCCTTGGGCAGGTGGAGCATGCAAGAAAGACTTTGATGGGACTCTGCTCAGCTCCAGGTTCTGGATTTAAATGACTGATAGCACGTGTGGGTTCCACACAGACATTACCACTACAAAGGGCAGTTATGCACTCCCTTTAATCTGACCATATTGCATTTCATCATTGGTTGCTGCTCTGAAATCAAAAACCTCACTGTACAGTGAGTGCTTTAATCTGTCATCTTAAAGAAGGTCTTGTCAATCTTGGCTCAAAAATCTAGTCTCAGTGACCAAACTAGAGATAGTATGTAAACAAAAAGAGTTGTTCACTTGTTATTGACATGCTATCTTCTAAAATAATAATCAGTTATTTTGATTATTTTACCCAATAGAAGTAAGCAATAGAAATAAGAAGTTTATGCTTCAGACATACATATACTAGTAAAGCATACAAAGTTTATAAGAGCCACAGAGTGGGTAAGAATATCCCAAGGTTACAGTACCTCCCATAGAAGGAAGCCTTCATGACCTCACAGTGAGTACCTACAACCCCAGTGAGTAGGGCCTTCAGGGAAAGGGGAAAGTGGAGAGGTGTGTGTGTTCTGGGAGGGTGTGATGGGGTCTAAAGTTTAACTTTTTATAAAATAAAATGGAGGGGTGTGTGTGTGATTTAGCATTATTTTGGTTACTGCATCAAAGTTGTATAAGACAATAAATACAACAAAATGTATGTGCTGTGTATCTGCTGAGACAGTTCTTTATATTATTCAGGAACATCAAGCTGCCTTGTATTAACATAACTTACACAACTGACCAAGAAATGGCTATTGTCCATCAGAACTTGTGATGCAATTGAATGCAAATTCATATTGCATATTTCTGCTTCCCAAAAGTGTCTTGTTTCTTTATGAGAGAGACAGCGTGTGTAGCAAGATCAAACAACTGAACTCCTGATTGTGTGTACCCAGAGGGAATGATGAGGGCTCCAGAGGGATTTGTGTGCTCGCATCATCCTCTAAGCACTTCCCCTCCTCAATCCCTGTGGAATTTCTCAGCTGGAGCCATCACTCCAAAAGGTTATATGAGTCCAAAAGAAGCAGAGCAAATTGCTTTCATTCATTACCACTCCCTAGTACTTGCTGCAGGTCTGAAAAGCCAATAGAATTGTGGGCTCTGGCTGACTTTCTTACCATTGCACTGGATATGCCATCATTCCACCTCTCCCCTCTCTCCCCTCCTTCCTCCAGGCACGACTACTATTATTATACTTGAAGAATGATGTGTTTGGCCATTTCATACGAAATCAGTTGACTATCATTCATAGGTCTACTTGATGGGCTTTCAGTTATTACTTCGGTAGGTGCTAGAGAGCAGGTGTGATCGGTTAGGAGGAAATACATTAATTTTGTTTCTCAAGGAATCATACTGTTTGAAGGAAACACAGAATTCTCACATAGTCCTTCCATGTTATAGGTATGAGTTCTACATTTCTGACAAGGTATAGGGAGGCTCTGCTTCTCTATCCCAGATCTTGTTGTCGCCTTATTTCAGAGATGGCTCAAGTCAGTACTCCTGTTGGAAATTCTGAAGCAGAGCACGTGTATCAGTGGAAATACTAGAAAGAATTTTACAGGTTCTTAGGGTTTTCTATAGATATAAATACCCTACTAGATTTGCCCTGGGTTTTATGATTTATTATTATAGGTTATGTAATATGAGCCACAAGGTTTCCACTTCTTGGGGTGGAGCTTTGTGATTATTATGTTAGTTAAACTGACCTTGCATTGCTATAGATGCTCCAATAAAGAACCAATGTTTTCTAAGTCTTACCGGATGCATTTTCAATTATGAAGGTCTGTGCATATCATACTCAAAAAAATGTGGGCTCTAGGGAGGATCTAATTTATGTTAACATGCCAATGAGCTCATACTACTGCCAAGACTCAAGGCTGACATGTGATGACTGTTGAAAGTAGAAGGAAGTTTTTTTTTTTTAGTTTAACCAACATATATAAATCTTATCACTAGTTTTCTTTTACTATAAGGCTCAAACTTGGATACTTATTTGACTTTTAACCCCTCTTACTCAACCCTTATATTCATTTGGACCTCTAAGTTTGATTTGCCTTGTCAAATATTACTTTTAGCATCTCATTTTTGACCCCATTAGTCACTGGTCCGTTTATCTCCATATGCCTTGGTTTTTGTGCAAGACTCAATTGACCTTTCTGCTCAGTTTGACTTCCCACCATGCTGTTTTCTGCACGTTATCCTCTGGCCAGTCAATCTTTATTTCCTCCTGAGAATTTCCTCACATCTTCAATGTGAAGTCTTCAATAATCTCTCTTCTCAGCCATTTTTCAAGCATAAATTCCTACTTCCAAGAAGATGCTCCCACAGTTAGCTGTAATGCACAGGACTGATTGTGTTTTTCTTTGCCTTACTCCATCCCACCTCTCTTTACCTACTCTTTAAGTCAAACCAAGGTTTCTGCTCTCTGCCTTGCTTCTTCGACTTTGTTCTCTGAGGGACTGTGGCATAACCCTTGCCATTTGCAGTAGAGTGCTATGTTAGTTGCTAGCTAATGCTATTCTCTGCTTTGTTTTTTTCTCAGGCCTTGTATATCTTACAACTTCACGAGGTGTTTTCAGGAAGTAACCAAGTATTCACACATGAGATGATAGCATATAGCACACTTGCCTGTTTTTTTTTGACTTGAAATACTTTAATCATTAAGAGTTGCCTTAATTAATCCCACTTTGATCTCAGCATTCAATATTCAGAGAACAATTGCTTTCAATCAGATAACTAGAGGATTTCTCTTATTCACTGTAATTTTTTTTTTTTTTTTATAGAGAGTCAGAAAGAGAGAGAGAGAGACAGACAGACACAGAGAATGGGCATGCCAGCAGCCTTTCAGCCTCTGTGAATGAACTCCAGACACATGTGCCCCCTTGTGGCAAGTGTGGAATTGTGCCCTTGCATCACTTTATGTTTGGCTAAATGTGGAACCCTGGGAATCAAATGCACGTTCTTAGGCTTGGCAGGCAGGCACCTCAACCTCTAAGCAATCTCTCCAGCCCCACTGTAATCCTTTTAAACTCTGAGTTTTAACAGGCGGCTTCAAAACTTACCATCAGAATCTAAGAGTTTATTAACAATGGTTGTCAATGAGGTGACTCATGTGGAAGGTGACTAAACCTGATTTGTGTGTTTGTATGTATGTATGTGTATGTGTGTGTATGCGCGTGCATATTTGTCTGTATGTATGTTTACAAGTACACATGTGGATGGAATATAGGTTGTTTCAAAGTGGATTAAGATTTAATTTTTTTTCATTTTTACTTCTATTCAGATAAGGACATTTAGTAAATATGAAAAAATTTCTTTTTTGAGGTAGGATCTCACTCTAGCCCAGGCTGACCTGAAATTCACTATGTAGTCTCAGGGTGGCCTCGAACTCACAGCGATCCTCCTACCTTGGCCTCCCAAGTGCTGGGATTAAAGGCGTGCACCACCACACCTGGCTGAAAATTAATTTTTTGAACATATTTCAAAACTCTTTGTTTAAGAAATTTACTTTATAAATATTATATAATCATTTAAATTTAAATACATTCTTTTGTATCTTAAAATACATCTATTTTGCTAAGCATGGTGGTGCATTCCTTTAATCTCAGCACTTGGGAGACAGAGGTAGGAGGATCACTATGAGTTCAAGGCCAGCCTGAAACTACAGAGTGAATTACAGGTCAGCCAGATCAAAATGAGACCCTCTACCCCCCCCCCCAAAAAAAAAATCACACATTTGAGTCAAGCTACTGGTAAATTAAAAACAGGTCATTTTACTAGGAAGCATAAAGTACATAGCATCATAGTTTCTTTTACTCAGGCTACAAAATAAAAGAACTCATATTCTGCTTTCAAAGGACATTCTCCCCTATTACCTATTGTAACCTTTGAATGCTTCTTATCTACTTCTCAGGGATCTTTCATAAGTCATGTAAGGTTGATTGACACTTGAAATCAGATATACCACTTATTGGCCTGTGAGCTTTCACAGGCTGTGAGGTTTCCATCTTTGTTAGAACAAGCCATGTCAGATAGGAAGCCAGTGAAATGTTGATCTGTTCTTTCTTCATGTTTAAGGCTATGAGAGTGAGTACCCAACAAAACAAAGAGGCAAATTGTTTTTTTGTTGTTGTTGTTTTTCTTGTTTACTTTGTTTTTTGTTAAACTGTCATCTTAGTGCCTACTCAACACAGAAAAGAGATTCAACTCCCGAGGTTTAGGTGGTTGTGCTGAGCCAGCTCCTCTGCAGTTTCCTTGGACACTGTTGGCTCACCATGGATGGACATAGCAGCAGTGAAGGCTAGAATTACCGTGAAATCACTTGGGGAGGCATGTTCATAGACATCTCCTCATAATATTTCCGTATTCTAGGGAATTTGCCTGCCGCGGCAAATGACAGGATGAATTTGGGAATTAACTGTAAGGAAGAAACTATGTTTATGTTGAAGGGGGAATAAAACTGGTGGGGGAGTTGGAACATCTCCATTATCTTTTCTCAGTGGCCACAGAGGACTTGATCTGCTGATGATCACCTACGTTAGCATGTTCTGTGGGAGGCAAGCCACTTATATAAAATACATTTGAAATTTCCATCCTGAGTGAGTGAAAAATTGTCACTGTCCCTATTCTGAAAAACAAAATTAAAAACATTCTTTTTTTGAGAGGAGGGAGGGAAGGAAGGGGAGGAGAGAGAGAGAGAGAGAGAGAGAGAGAGAGAGAGAATGGGCATGCCAAGGCCTCTAGCCACTGCAAATGAACTCCAGAGGTGTGCACCACCATGTGTGTCTGGCTTATATGGGATCTGGGGAATTGAACGTGGGTCCTTAGGCTTCTCAGGCAAGTTCCTTAAGTGCTAAGCCATCTTGTTAGCCCATAAAAACTAGAATTTTGATAGGTAAGTAATGGGTTTTTCATTTGGACTATTGAGCTGGGTTGATGTTGGGAACCCAGGGTGAAGAAGTTTTCATTTGCAAGGGGCTTTACTGAGCAAATGAGAAATATTTGGGGATGTGGAAAATAATTATAACATTTTGAATGTTGCCTCTGTGACAGACATGTTTCCAAATGTGTCAACAGCATTGTCACAAAATGAATCAGAGGTTATGACTCACTTCATTTGAAGATGAGGAAACTGAGGCACAAGGAGCTAGCTGAGCCACAGATCAGGCAGACCATCTCTATGATCCATGCACATGAGCATTAAGGTGCTCTGTGGGTACCTGACATGGTGAGAGGTATTGTGGGAAAGTGGGGTGGTGGAGAGGACTACAGAGGAGGTTGAGCAGACATGGCTCACTCTGGAGACATGGAGGAGGATGGATGGCAGGAAGAAAGGGATTAGAACTTGCTCTTCCCCTGATTTCTACTCCATGTGTTCCCCAACAAAAGTATCTCCTACATAGCAGTCCCTTTATGTACACTCTGTTCTCCAGCACAGAGGCCTGGATGTCTACATAGCTGCTATGTGCTCAGCACTCAAGTCAGAAGGACTCTCTGTAACAGATATTATGTACATTTTTCTGGATGGAGAAATAGACTCTAACAGGCTAATCTTTAAAGTCATGTAAAACTGAAGTGTTGAATCTTTGACTTCAAACAAATCTCCCTGTGGTTGATTTGGAATGTAGGACTCTTGCTGTGGTAGTTTGAATATATGTCCCCCAATATATTTAGTGTTTTTTCTAGTTATAGTTTGCATCTGCAATCACCTTGCTAGAGGCAATGTCACTGGGGGCTGGTCTTAAGGTGTGGGTTTGAGATTCCATTGTAAAGATATGCAAATGTGCCTAGCAGGAGTTCCTGAAGTGTGCTGTGTGACCTTTTGGCTGTAGTTTTGCTCTGTTTGCTGTGGTGGCTGGTTGGCTTTTTCTCTCTCTGCTTGGCCCTGTGAATAGCAAGCTGCTTTTCCTGCCTTTATGGAACTTCCCCTGGATCTGTAAGTTTCAATAAATAATATCCCTTCCTCCATAACTGTGTCTGGTCTGGAAGTTCATCTCAGCGAACCTGAAGCTGTCTGCTACAGTAAAGTGGTACCAGAAGTGGGGTGAGATGAACCAGATCGTGTGGATGTTCGTCTTTTGGAACCTTTGTTTTGGAGGAATGGGCATGGACTTGGTGCTTGCAACTGAAGATGCTTTCTGGAGTGGTAAGCCAAGTTTTATGGACTATTCTGATGAGAGTTTGAGAATGCTAAGTGCAGACAGTATTGAACTTGAACTGCAGAAGTTTGATGATTGCTGATGGTGGTTGAGTTTGCATTGTTCTAGTCTCTCCTTGCTATTCCTTATACAGTTAAAATGTTTACTCTGTGCCTTTACATGTTGAAAGTATTTAACTTGTTTGATTTTACAGGACTCACTATCTTAAGTTGATCAAGACTGTGAGAACCTTTGAAATTGGACTGAGTACAATTTACAAAGTGTGATAGTTATAAATCTATTGGGGCCAGGAGCTAAATATATTGGGGCCAGGGCGGAATGTGGTAGTTTGAATATATGTCCCCCAATATATTTAGTGTTTTTTCTAGTTATAGTTTGCATCTGCAATCACCTTGCTAGAGGCAATGTCACTGGGGGCTGGTCTTAAGGTGTGGGTTTGAGATTCCATTGTAAAGATATGCAAATGTGCCTAGCAGGAGTTCCTGAAGTGTGCTGTGTGACCTTTTGGCTGTAGTTTTGCTCTGTTTGCTGTGGTGGCTGGTTGGCTTTTTCTCTCTCTGCTTGGCCCTGTGAATAGCAAGCTGCTTTTCCTGCCTTTATGGAACTTCCCCTGGATCTGTAAGTTTCAATAAATAATATCCCTTCCTCCATAACTGTGTCTGGTCTGGAAGTTCATCTCAGCGAACCTGAAGCTGTCTGCTACACTTGCCAATTTGTTTTTGTTTTTAAGTATAATAATAATACAAACTATTACTCATCTTTACAAAAAGCTCATCCATTTAACTAACATTTTATTTTTTAAAATTATTTTGAGGCAAGCCCAATAGCCTGGAGTTTTTTTTTTGTTGTTGTTGTTATTATTATGAGAGAGAGAGAAAATTGATGTGCCAGGCCATGCACCCTCTTGTGCACAAGTGTGACCTTGCACATTTGGAACACTTTGTGCATCTGGCTAACATGGGACCTGAAGAGTCGAACGTGAGTTCTTAAGCATTGCAGGCAAGTTCCTTAATTTCTAAGCCATCTTTCCAGCCCCTAACTTTTTTATGCTAAGTATTGAAGTTACAACAGTTAATAACACAAGACAGTATCACTGATTTCTAAAAGACAAATATTTGTCTTGTTTCACTTTACGTATTTGTTACAGACTGGCATGCACAGTGTATGAATGTATAGGCCAAACTTTTCATAAACATGCTAATCTCATCCCCTTAGGCTAAGCATGAGTACTTTTATTGTGTGAAGAGAGAGAAGTCCCTCTCTGGCTTTGTAAAATAAGTTCATTAGCTTTTGGCTATGATAGCTCATGATTATTTTTCACTTCACATGAGAAGCTGAAAATAAGCCTATGAGTAGAGTTGTAAATGTAGGTCCTCTGAAATACTCATGAGCCTGTTCTTCCTACGGTCACTTAAAGCTTCTGTTTTTCTTAACAGTCCCATGTGATTATACACTGGAAAGCGCAGCCAACCACAGTGTGCGTAGGAACTAAACAAGTTTTTAGTCTTAGTTTTCAGACTTCCAAGAGTCTGACTGTCAGGATATAAACCTATAGCCCACGACTTACTGCCTGCGTGACATGAAGCAAGTGACTTAACCTCTTTCCATCACCACTTTCCAAAGAAATGATGCAAGTATGAATAAATAAGATGACATGTATATGTGCTTAGTTTGGGGGCCATGTGCGATGGCGCTCATAAATATTAAGTAGCATCACCGTGCCTTTAGGACTTCCAAGTATGTAGTTCTTTTCCAGCCATAGGTCCATGAGGTTCTCTGACTCCGGTGGGCAGCGTCTTATTTCATAACTCCTGTACTGTTTACTCTCAGACACTCGTGACTGCATTGGATCCAGTCTTCCATGTGGCCCTTCCCCTTTGAAGGACTCCTGCTGCTTGTCATATCCTCCTCTTCCCTTTCTGCTTACTTGTACTCTATCACTTATTTCCAGTGTACAGCAGTTCTTTTTAGACTACTTTAAAGATTTTTAGTACTGGTTACTAATTTTAGCCCTGGCATACCTTAGAATTTAGTATCATCTTTAAAAAATTCTAGGCCATTTGTATGTATATTACTGTGTATATGGTTCTGCTATGTTTAGCACAAACATTGTCAAAAGCTTGTCACAAACATGTCAAAAGCTTGGAACATTGCAAAGCTGTAAATGAAAATAAATCCAATTTCTGTTACTTACTTTACCCCCATCCCCTAAGAAAAATAGTTTCAATGTCTGTACAATTAAGTAATGAATTGTATTTATTGAGCAAATGAAAAACTACACTCAATTGTTGAGGCTATTTCTTTCTATAGTTTTAAACTTAAGAAAATTCTACCACTACAGATTCCATTAAAAATATTTAAGCTAGAAAGCTTGTTGAATTTTTTCCAAGCGTGGTAACTAATCTTTTTTAAAAATGTGAATGTAGTATATAGGCATAACCACCCTTGTTATATAGCATATAATCTTGCAAAGAAACAAAACTATTTTCCAATTCCTACTCTGACATCTTTTACTCTCTCCCTTGGAAATAGAAATAAAAAAGCTGTCATGATAAATCCCCTATAGGATCATGAGGTAAAAACTCTAGCACTGTAATAATGAAACACTTTATGTGTGGGGAAAGAATGATAGAAATAACAACTGTGCTACAACAGACATCATTTGACTCAGTGAACAGCAACATCAGGCTTTTCATAGGCTTGAACAATTTCTACTGAATGTTGTATATTTATTATCTAAATATTAAAAATGGCAATAAAGGAAGCCTGTCACTTGTTGAGACTACATGTGAAGCATCCATGTGAAGCCCTAAGAGTTTGGATCTGTTGTTTTCTTCTCCCTATAAGAAATATAAATCATTATATGAAAAGCAACTGTAATGATCACATCATTTTGTGAGCTATGTCTACCATAATCTTGATAGAAGTCACTTATATATACACATTTAAATTAAATTAAAACATTTAAATATCAATTGACAAAATCTCTACTTCATTTGTAAAAAAATATATATGTAGGAATAGATAAAACAGAGTTGTGCTCTTGATGTCTTTTATGAGAAGGATAAAAATATCTTTTGCCAGAAAGACATTCCTTGCTACAGAAGACCTCCCCAGTGAGAAGTTTATTCTGAAAAAACTGCCCCTTTTCTTCTAAATCAGTGATTTTAAGCTGTTGTGGATATTGCCTCAAGATAGTATTATATTTTACATTTCAAACACTACAGATATGTATGTATGTGTGTATATATATATATATATATATATATATATATATATATTTTTTTTTTTTTTTTTTTCTTCCAGCTGACTAGATAGGCTGCTGTCAATGAACCCAAGTTTATTAGTCACTTGAGAGGTATTTTTTTTCCTTTTTTTTTGGAGAGAGACATGCCGGTTCTTTTTCTCCACCACCGGCAGGTAGAGCGGAAGAGAGAGAGAGCCGGGCCAGCCACTTCTCTCTCGAGGCTGAGCGGGAAGGCGGGTGTTGGCGGCTCAAACCCCCAAAACACCCGGGAGAAAAACCACATTGAGCCGGGAGACCGTCAAGGGCGGAAAACTCTCGGTTTATTGTCATGGGAAGGTGTTTATATATTTTGAGAAAGAGGGTGGGAAAAAGGATGAGAGAAAGGTATAAGGGCCAATAGTATTTCACCATGTCAGCAGTAGCTGGGCGGAGGCAGTTTCGGCTCAGGTGCTGAGTCACTCCAAGGACAGGTCGCAAAACTCTAGTCAGGCTCCACTAGGCCTCACAAGCGGGAGTAGGCCAAGGACAAGTCATTAAGCTCTAGCTGGGCTCAGAAATTTCCACTAGGCCTCACACCAGGGCCTCTTAGGGCCCAACAGAGACAGAGAGTGGGGGAAAGGAAGACAGATAAGAGACGGGAACGCCAGCAGCCCCTCAGCTGCTGAGAACGAAATCCAGATGTGTGCGCCCCCTTGTGGTCAAGTGCGGCATAGTGCCCTTGCGTCACTTTGCATCTGGCTAAACGTGGGACCTGGAGATTGGAACCGCTGGAGATTGGAACCAGTGTTCTTAGGCTTAGCAGGCAGGCGCCTTAACCGCTAAGCCATCTCTCCAGACCCTTTTTATCCTTTTTAAAAAATACTTTCCTTGGGTCACTCTGTGTGTGTGTGTGTGTGTGTGTGTGTGTGTGTGTGTGTGTGTGTGTTTTGCCAGGGATTAAACCCAGGATCATGTGCATGCAAGGCAAGTGCTCCAACGTGGAACTATACCAACAGCTACTAACATTGTTTTGTTTTTTTAGTATTCATTCAGTGAATGCAATTTCTTTATATATATTAGATTGTATAAGTTTTATGAAGACTTGCCAAATTTTTCCTGCATAAAAGTTTGAATATAATATTAGGGAAAGCATCCATGAAATTAAAATGGGTATTTTTATTTTTAAAATCTCTAGGAATTTGACAAAACAACTTTAATGATTGATTTAGGTGACCAGTATATGCATTATAAATGTTCATAATGTTATTGAAAACATGATATGATCTGGTTAAGATATAAGAATAAAACTCCACAATTTCATTTTTTTACATGTGTATGTGTTTATATGTGTGGAATTCCACATGTGTGTGCATGTATGTAGAGGCCAGAGGACAGCCTCGAGTGTCATCTTGGGAACACCATTCACCTTCTTTGAGACAGTATTTTATTAGTCTGGACTATTCCAATTAAGAATCATCCTGTCTCTCCTCCCCAGTGCTAGATTACAAATGTATCTTACAACACCTGACATTTTTCACTGGTTATGGTGATCAAACTCAGGTCCTCATACTAGTGAGCCATCTCCCCTAATTAAAATGCAGTTAGGTCTAGTGGCACACATTGTAATCCCAGCATTTAGGAGGTTGGTGCAAGAGGACTGGGAGGTCATGGCTAGCCTACGCTAGATAGCACATTCTAGGCCAGACCCTGTCTCAAAAACAAGAGTGAACTAAGATACATTGAACAATTTTATTAGCCAATTATTTTTATATTTTTATATTTTTATTAACCTATTAATGTGTATGGATGGAACCCTTGAAACATTTGTAAGTATACCTCTTATATTTTAACAAAAGGAAGAGCTACTTCAACAAATTTTAAACTGAACTCACTGCTTTTTAAGTCTATGCTAGAACTGAGGGTGTATCTTAGTGACAGAGTGCTTATCTAGTAAGCACAAAGCCTGGGATCAAATTCTGCCACACCAAAACATTAAAAACTAAAGGTGAATTTAAAAATATTTTGGAAAAATTCTCTTTAGTCAGAGTTATGGAACTCAGCTAATTACCCCTTATGTTATTTACCTTTTAAAATAAAATTCCATGAAGATTAAAATTTTGATGAATTTTGAAGCAAAAACACACAAAAGGTATCTGAAATAAACAAGTCTGTCACATACCATGGAGTACATGCTAGTGGAAAATATATTAGGAAATAATAAATCTCCTGAATTCAAAAATAGTTCTTTAAAAGCAAATTACCTGCTTTGAAGTGAAGTTGGCATTCAGTAATACCTATGGACAATATTCCCTTAAGGTCTGAAGTGAACAATCCCAGACCAGTTGCTAGAGATAAAAGGATGAACCACGAGACTCTCTATGCCTAGCCTCTTATAGATTGTCATGGGGAATATATAATCTTCTTGAGTAGCCACCCCAGGTCTGAGGTAGGCTAGGGGTGAAATATAGCTCTTAGAGTTTTGCTGGTTGTACCCAGTCTCTTAGTCTACAGAATGTGAATTTAAAAAAAAAAAAAGGCAAAAGGGATACACGAAGCATTGACCTTGGAATCAAGAAACTGTTTTCTGTGGTGGGAGAGCTTGGATTGATTGTTTGACCTTGCTTGGCCTCATTTTTACACTTAAAGCAATGTGAATTATTTATGAACTTATAGCCAATTAACTTTAACTTCCTCTGGTTGCATTCCACCATGGCAGTCGGAGCTTTCTGATTGTCCAGCAGTATCTGGAACTTTTTTTGTGTTGTATGTGACCTGCTGGTATGTTGTATCAGAGAAGTTTTTTTTTTTTCATCAGTCCAGAGGTTATACATTTTGGTATTCTTCTGTCAGGCATTTGCTGTATAAGCCTTTTACTTCTAATTGTGGAATGAATGGCTTTGGCCCATCTTGAAGGAATTTTAGGCATCAGGCAAGCAAGCAGGTGGGAGGATTGTAGGGAAGGCTCTGAAATTAATCCCTGCCTACTTGTAAGGTTAATCCCAAGATCTGAAGGCAAACCTGGTTTGGTCTGCTGAAAGGAGATGGAGGATGAGGAGGTGGGTTCAAGAAGGATGACCCATTGTCTCCTTCGCAGACAGTCGGGTTACTCCTTCCAAATAGCCAGCTGCAGCTGTTGGTGACCTATTCCTGGCATCATGCCAGGTGGACTAGCAACCCAGTTTGCACTCATTTTTCCTGCATACTACCCTTTTTCAGTGTGCTTCAGCTAAGAGGCCTTTTCCATGTATGAGATGATCATAGTCTCCAGCTCTCTAATATTTCCACTTACCTGTCTGCAGAGCTCTGACTAAGGCCATCTGAATTAAGAATAGTAACATGTTCACTGTCACTTCTGTTTCACAGTATTTTCTCTAAAGTTTACATGCCTCTGGAGATGGGAGCCTTTTATTTGGCTGAATGAAATTGTTTAGAAGTCCTACTATCATATTACATATCCTACAGTATATAAATTTTACTAGTAAATAGTATGGAAAGAGCTTATAAGCTTCAATGCAATAATGAAAAGTGAAAGAAAGTCACTTAGTACATGTTTATAACACTCTTCAGTCTTCAACTTCATAATACTCACATAAATGTGTCAGAATTGGTTTCATTTGCCAGGTATGTTAGCAGTTAAACCAAAGAAGTTAATGGAAAATTTGCTCAATTTGTACAGTAGTGGAAACAGATCTGTTGACACTGGTTTCTCTTCATCATACTAAATCAGTGACACCCGCTGTGCAAAAAGCAGATGTGGCCAGAAATGTGTGCTAGGGTAGAAAGCAAGAGGTCAAAACAACAACAAAAGGACAGCCAGTTGTGAATTCTGAATATTTTCTCAACTCTTTTGTGTGTGAAGTTCTACATGTTTATTAAAGGTAAAAATGTTTTGAAATTCAAATGAATCCCTCTGAAAATCTCTTCTCAGAGCCTTCAGCAAGGTTATGTCTAAGCTTGTGAAATACTGACAGGAGTGGAGAAGAGTGAACAGATACCAAAAAAAAAAAAAAAAAAAAATCAGAATAAGAGCCAGGTGTGGTGGCCCATGCCTTTAACCACAACACTGATGAGGCCCAGGTAGGAAGATCTCCATGAGTTAGAGGCCAGCCTGAGACTACATAGTCAATTCCAGGTCAGCCTGGGATAGAGTAAGACCGTACCTCGGAAAAACAAAACAAAACAAAACAAAATCAAAAGAAAAGGAAGTAAATAAATAAATAGGGGTAAGAATAGACAGGTTTGATAATTCACAAATTAATTCACCCTGTGTTCTGAATGACATACTTGCCTATAAAAAGTCTCCAGTTTGTGGTTAAAGATGCATCTAGAAGGAATATAAACATATCTGTGGGCTGCCCAGTGGTCTTGAGGGTGGGCAGCTGAAGGCAGCTGAATATTTGCAAAATTTTTAAGAGCTCTTTCTGAAACAGGAATGTTACTGTTTGTAGTGGATCCTTTAACCCCAAAGAGCAGTGTGGCTTTGTAGTCTACGTTTTCTGTGAGCCATTCTTTATCATGGGTGCTCTCTACTTGGAGGTTTCTTTGCTGTGTGGCTGAGAGCACTTCTAGCCTTTGCCCACTCATATTCTTGAAGCCCTTCCTTTTGCAGAGGAAGGACTTCCCATTGATGGACGTCACTGCAAATTTCTGTCACAAGGTTCTGGCCAAGGTCATTGAATCAAAGTCATGCTCCAATTCTTGTATCTGTTCTTAAAGCTCATAGCTGGTGGACACTTCATCACTCAGCTTGAAGTGGAAGTGGTTATTGTCGTTTGTTACCCTTGTTAACCTCTATCCTTTCTGATTTTTTCATCTTATTGCTCATCTGCCAGTTGTCCACTGTCAAGTTCACCTTAATCATTTAAAAATTTTTTTGCATTTAGTTTTGATCCTAAATTCAGAAGCAAGACCCAGTGTTTTCATCTGTGTAGTAGGCTTCCTTGCATTTCAATTTGTCTTTGTAAGAAAAAAATTTATGTTTCTGAGAGTTTTATATAATCCATTAGTTCACCAATCTCAGTGTAATGTATATTGTGATCTTCTATTTCATATTGTCAGTATATACTATGTCAATATTTTATTTATACTCATTTTAGATTTTCATTTTCTTAGAACTTAGTTTTGCTTTATTACTCTTTCAAATATTATGATGTTCTTTGTAAAACTCTGTCATCTTCTGTAGATAACTGTCTTGACAAATATCTTTTACCTTTATTAGATTCTACTCTGCAGCTTTTCAGCAGCATGGCATCTTGAAGATGTATGATTGGATATTTAAGGCAGACCATGTTGAGAAATAGTTTTTCTCTGTTTTCTGCATTTCTTCAGGAGGTATCATTGCTTCTTTGTTCATCCTTTCATCACCTGCTATATTTCAAATATTCTTAGGATCAAAATACCAGAATGCCATTTTATATATATATATATATATATATATATATATATATATATATATATATACACACACACACACACACACACATACATATATGTACACATACATACATACCTACATGTATGTGTTGAGGAAGGTATATGAATGTGTATTTTTCATTTGCATTAATGTCTCCACTGGGCTTATTCATATAATTCTCCTGTCCCAATATGGCCAGGAATACCTTCAGTATGAACGAAAATCACCTATGAGTCCAGGTAACAGAAAAAAAAAAATAGATGACAGTGTGAGACTTTTCTATAAAGTTAGTTCTCCTAACATTTCTTTTATTAGGTTGAAACTTTGTATGGATGTATCAAGTGGTGGTTCCATCACTCCCCTCTTCCCTGCCCCCACTCCACTGAGGGCACTCCTCAGTGGGATTCCTGTTATTCACCATGGGGCTGTGTGTTATAAATTGTGAGAGCAGCAGTTAATCATTGTGGGTGGTGGGCAATGCCTCTGGCTATTCCCTCCTGCCCTGTGGCTCTTACATTCTTTCCACCTCCTCTTCCACAAAATTCCCTGAGCCTTGGTGGGTGTGCTCTAAGTCTACTTTAGTGTTGTGTTCTCAGCAGCTTCTGGATTTCTTCTTTGGTGCATTTTGAGTGTCCTCAGTGTCTGTCTCAATCACCCTGGTCCAGGTTGTCTGGCTTGCCATGAAGCAGCTTTCTTGCTCATCTTGGCAATGTCTTTGTGTTTTCACCTGGGCCCTGGCTGCTGTGCTAGGGGTGGTTCACCTGTTGACATAGAATCAGGGATCCCTGTTCTGTTAATAGATTTTGGTTGTCCTTGGTTCTCACTGCTTTCTGAAAGAGAAAAACAGATTCTCCAATGGAGAGTGAGATCAGGCTAGATTAAGCATAGTAAATTTAAAGAGATTTTGATGGTAATAGCCTCACTTTTGGCCAAAGACTAGTGGAAGCTTCTCAGTGGAGTCCATAATTGTGGTCTCCATAGGATTCTGACTTGGTTCCAGTTCCAGCTATGGTTTTCTTTCCACTGAGTGGATCTCTTAGCCAATCAGAGAGCCATTTCAATAGGTTTTGCTGCTTGTTTTTCATTCTGTTCCAAATACAAATGGCTAGACTTGCCCTGTGAGGGGCCCTAGAGGAAACTGGGTAGCACAATGGTATATTCATAGCTCATAGTACTGTGCCAAATGGAGCTTGTAGCTCAGAGTCACACAGAGGAGGCTGCTGTAAGGGTCTGAAAATGGCTGAAGAAAGACCCCAGAGTCAAATAGTATGTAAAAGCATAGGGCGTTTATTCTGCAGAATTAGCCAGCATGCTGGGGTCAACCACTTGTACAAAATGGCAGCGACCCGAGGAGCTCGCAGGCTCCCTTTTAAGCACAGCTAAAGGAATTTTGGCAGGCTTTTAGTCTTTTACCATGATTGGCTAATTTGAACAGTAACTGTACTTGTGTTTTTTTGATTTGTCTTAAGGTTTTTGCAGCCAGGTCTAGGGGAATTTCAGGTAGAGAAGGTAACCTCCTAACTTGATTGGCTAAGCAAGCAGCAGTTATGTTTGTACATACTCAGCCCCCAGAGCTCGCCCCTCCTGGAAATTGAAACTTTGGCCTAGTCAGGGCAGTACCTTATTGAGGCCTGTCATGGATCAGTTTGGTCCCTTCAGCTGCATCTCAGCTCTGTTCAGCTTGTGTCTGGAACTTTCTGGAGTTGGAAGCCATCAGTCCCACTTAGCAGTTTATTCTTTAATGTCAGGCATTGCTCTATTTTCCTTGGCTTTTCTCCCATCAAATATTGTAAACCTTCAAGTCTCATTGTGGGCTAATCACTCTCTTCCGTTGGCCTAAACCATAATTTGGTAGAAGCTGTTTCTACCCAAGGATATGAGGACAGAAATTGTGTAGTTGAGAAGAATGGCTTGGAAACTATGAATGTCAGAAGTGTGGTGCTAAGTCAGATGCAGGCTATCCTGGTGGTCTTATGGAAAAGTCACTGATATAAAAAGATTGGGCTTACTTTTTAGATTGCATTATTATATAGGAAAACTGTTGATTAAGTGACAATGATCCACTTTCTGTAGCACCAGATGTAAGCTTACTGCCTAAACACAGTGTGCATGAAAGAGTGATGAATGTATATAAATATAAATTATATAGATAGATAGATAGATAGATAGATAGACAGATAGATAGATCTCTATGTTCAGCAGAGTCCTGATGAACCTGACTAAAGAGAAAGCTATAATCACTTAGACTCAGTATTTTAATTAGTGACATAAAGAAACCTTCAGAAAAGAAACATTGTGAAGATACATGATATCCCAAGCAGGAGGAACAGAAGTTCTGAAGTCTTTAGTATTTGTGAGTAGATGGCTAGATAGCTAGACCAGCTTTGGTAATTAAATGGAGCTTCAAAGCTGGGTTCAAACACAGAAGATATTGTTGATCTTTTTAAACATATGGCCCATTTTTTTGTGAAGTTGGTGGTTAAAATCAGTGAGAGAAGATTTAGAAATTATATGCAGGCCATATTACCAGAAAAAAATTAAGCGGTACTTAAATTATCTTTTGTATTTTAGGTCCTCCAGGGAAAAGAGGGAAGAGAGGACGAAGGGGAGAATCCGGTAAGTGTCTTTCAGCTGCCTTTGTCACTCACGTGTGATGTGCTTCCCTTGTTTGTACCTCATAACTAATGACAGTCCTCCCTTCTTGGAAGTTGTGTGTATGTCTGTTTAAATCCTCTGTTCTAGACCTAGAATTAAAAAAAAAAAAAAAACTTGGCCTTGTAAGTGTGTGGACCTAAGCACAATCCTCAGAACTGACACTAAAAAAATAAAATTAATTTATTTAAAGAAACTGAGCTGAGCATGTGGTACACACCTGTACTGTAACCCTAGCACTAGGGAGGTGGAGATTGAAGACTGGCCAGGCAATCTAGCTTAATTAGCAAGCCTCAGGCTAATGAGAGAGACCATGACTCAAAATAAATAAATAAATAAAACAATAAAGAGGTAGATAGTGCCAGAGGAAAAACACCCAAAGTTCTCCTCTGTCTTCCACATTCACATGCCCACACACTCTTGCACCCACATACCCACGCACACACACAAAATCTCTTTATTTCCAGTAAAATTTAAGGAGGAGGAGCTTCATTACAGTTTAATAACCTTATCCCCAATTTTAGCTTACTTGTTAGCCCCATGCAATCCTTCCTTCCCGAGTACAGCTGTGGATTCTTCAGCTGCATGCAGTATGGCGACATCCCTCATATGTCTTGAGTGGTCACTCAATGAAAACATTTGTCTGCGGACATTAAAGTACTTCTTGGATAGCTTCATTAGTATTCAGCTGGCACATGTTTCTCATGTTGTACTCATTCTTTACACACTCTCCAGTACAACTCCTTGCACAGCCATAGAATTTGAGTGATGACAAGAGCATCATTAATCAGTTCAGTGCTTCTTTTTTTTTGTACTTGAGGAAGTAGATCGTTCAGGTGACTCAGCCCGGGCCATGGAAATTTTGTTGTGAGCAGAACTTGAAGCAGAAATGTCCTGATTCCCACTTCAGTAGCTTTTTGCTTTCAGGTCAAAAACCTATAGAAAAGTAAAATGCAAAAGCCAAATTAAAATGTTTTTGAGGAGCTGGGGAATGGCTCAGTAGTTCAGGGGCCCGAGTCTAGATCTCTGGTGCCCACATGAAATTTTTTGGGTATTGCATCAAGTGCCTGTCATCCCACTGCTGGGGAGGTAGTGACAGGAAATCTCTGGGGCTCACTGGCTGGCTAGACTAGCTAAACCAGTGAGCCCTATGTTAAGATAGACTTTATTTCAAAGAACAAAAGTGGAGAGCAAGTGAGGAAGACACTGGACTTCTGCCTCTGTATTTCACACGTACACATATGTGCATGCATACCTACACACACATACGCATACACACACACACAGTACATATATATCACAAATATACGAATAAATGAGTTCACTTACTGTTCTTATTTTACAATGTTCGAAATTCCAAAGATATAAATGTCCAGATGAAGTTCCTAGGAGGCAATCAATTCTTCCTTAAAAGATGAAGTTATTTAAATTTTGCATCTACCATGCTATGAAATGTTATTTTCTAGTACATTCTATAAGTGTTGATGAAGATTTAAAACAGTTATTAACTAAGTGTTAAAATAGTACATTTTCCTGTCAGGAAAAACAGGTAACTAGACTGAGTTGTAGGGAAATCTCATTTTCTCTTTCATTTTGAAAATGATGTTAGAGTGAAATGAATTGTGAAAGTTGATTTATTTGGGGAGTAGTGCTGTGGATTTCTCTTAAGTATTCTCAAAATCTCTAAGATTCCCAGAATCTAAATAATTGCAAATTTGTATCTCTTCATAAAGTACAAAATTTTATAATAGAGGATGCTTTACAATTTTCTTTAAAATTTCTTTAAAATATTTAATTAATTAATTTTTTATTTATTCAAGAGAAAGGGAGACAGAGAATGGGCATGCCAGGGCCTCTAGGCACTGTAAACAAACTCCGGACACATGTGTCATTTGAGCATCTGGCTTACGTGGGTTCTGGGTCCTTAGGCTGAGCAGGCAAGCTCCTTTACTGCTAAGCCATCTCTCCAACCCTGACAATTTTCTTTTCTTTTCTTTTTTTTTCAATTTAGTTTTTAGTTTAGCATGCAAAGTGATGGGTTTTATCATGGCATCTTCACACATAAGTGTTGTTATACTTTGTTCTCATTTGATCCCATCCTCAACTGCTCTCCCCTGTGCTTCCTTTCTGGCTAATTCTCTTTCTTTCCCCACTTAGTTTCAAGATAAAATAAATAACATACGTTATTAGGGTTAATCACTGAAATGATCTTTGTGTCACAAGGAGGATTAAGAGAAATAACAGGAAAAAAAGTGTCTATGCCAAGGTCTACAGACAATATTAAAATCAATTCCAAATGTCTAGTTATTTAAACTGGTGTTTGAGCATATAACATGCAAAATACAGAAATGTTCTTAGATTCTACCTACATTTTGACGCCAATAAGCTGTTTTGAAGAAACTTATGTACATTGACTTAATCTTTTATGTATGAGCAATAATGTTGACTACAAAACATGCTTAGAACAAATAGGTACTTTCTTGGTTTGGGTGTTTTATCAAACTCAAAAAGTTATATATAAATTTTCCCAGAGTGATCTATTATAAGTAATCAGAGATTCTCCTGACTGATGCTTTATCTTGACTTTTCTATTTTATGCAATTTTCAGTTCAGATTCATGAACCCCCTCAGTCATGCATAAACAGGCTGTGTAGAACCTGAAAAATTCCCTGAAATTTGTTGTACAGTTTTTGTGAGTGGGAATAAATTCATCTTTTTTTTTTTTTTTTTTTTTTTTTTTTTTTTTTTTTTTGTAGAGTGTCGCTCTAGCCCAGGCTGACCTGGAATTCACTATGTAGTCTCAGACTGGCCTTGAAGTCACAGCAATCCTCCTTCCTCAGCCTCCAGAGTGCTGGGATTAAAGGCGTGCACCACCACGTCTGGCCAAATTCATTTTTTTGATAGTCTCAAAGAGCTCTTGATCTAAATCAGAAAAGATCAGGACTCACTGCGTTCTGAGTAACTTCCATGTTCCTAGCATTATAATGATTGTGATGATCCTTTAATCCATTATTTGATTATATTAACGAATTTATCTCTCCTTTTTTCAATCTCTCCACCCTTCCCCCTCCACAGGTCCTCCTGTAAGTATATTTGATGATTTTGGCTCTTCTACACTACTCAGGATCACGTATGTTAATAAAATCCTTGTTAAGGCATGAAAATATGGTCTATATTTCAGCTAGAAAAACGTTATTGACCTTTTAGGAGTACTTAAATCTGGAAAATTATATTTTAAGTATGCAATTTGGGGATCATGTGCTATGTTGGAATTCAGTGTGTGACCATTCCAAAAAAGAAACACCTTTTTTTTTTCATTGATCACATACTAATTACTCCCTTGGGAGTTTTGGGATACTGTATGAGGCTTCTGATTTTACGTACTTTCCCTGGAATTCTGAGGTTTCTTTTGCAAGAAAATCTCCAAGCTACTTCATACTTCTTTTTTCTCCTCTGCTTAAACTTGTATCTGAAATATTTGCATTTGCCTGCCCAGCAAATGTAGATGGCAACATGATCTTGGAAGCGATACCCCCTGTGTGCTGAGTCCCTGTCCTCCCTCCTTAGCCAGCACTCCTTTGAAGTCTGCTGGAGTCTTGCCTGCACAGAGAGCCTGAGGCACAGCCCTTGGAGAGTTGCACTCTCTCTTCTTTCCTTGAGTAGGTCGTAGCTGCAGCATTCCAGTCTGCTTTGCACTCCCAGGAACAGATTATCTTGTCAACTTCGAGCTCCATGCTTCCTTGAGTAATATCCTGCATATCTGTCGTCTGACCCCTGTGTGTGCACTGTGCCCTGTGTCTTTACAGTAGCAAGGATCATTGGCCTCAACATACTTTCTCATCCCAGATAGCCAGATTGCTGCAGGGTTCACAGACATCACATTGGCAACTTATCCAAGAGGCCAGCATGGTCCAGGGAGAGGGCTTAGCCTAGACTCCTTGACTTATACAGAGGAAGCATTGGCTTCCAAATATCTTTTGCAGTCTTCCTGCCATGTTCAAGAACAGACATAAATCAAGTTCACAATGACTTGCTTCTGTGCCTGACTTTCAGCTCCTGCTTAATGCTCGGCAGATGGCATGCCCCAGATCTAGAAGCCTTACTCTTTTGCCTACACATGTATGCCACTGGCTTTAAAACTAGAAACAAACCACAGTGCCCTAGAGGAAACTCCCAAGGTTGTAGTCAAAGTAGTGAATTCAAGGCTGCTTTTTGTGGAATGTGTGTTTGCCATGCCGAGAGGTAGTTAAATTTCATTTCTGCCTTATGTTTACCTACAGGATGTCAGTGTTTCCTCTTTGGTTTGTTAAAAAATGGAAGTAGCCACATTGGTAATATTTTCCTGATAATCTCTTAGACATGTGTTCTGCTAAAAGATTTTTGTTTTTTTTTTCTCTTATGTACAAAGAAAACTAATGTTATTAAGCCCCTAGTATGTGATGTATAGTATTCAAGGCTCTTTACACATAACATTTTATTTTGTTACTAGCAGTCGCCTGATGTTACCAGTCCCATTGTCAGTGAGGGGACATGTGTTGATAGAGGTCAATGACCTATGGCCACAGAACTAGAAGTTAAAGTTTAAGACACTATCTGTGTCTGAATTTAGAAATTTCAGCTTCCTGCTTTAGTACTTATGAATTCTGAGTGTGTTGTACTGCAGATCATTATTAGACAAATGGCAAAGTATGAGTCAGATCAAATTCTTGACATAAATAATTGTATGTAACAAAAGCTTGACCAGACAGTGGGTAATGTATAAAGCAAGCATTGACACTATTCTACCTCAATTGCATTTTAAATGATTCATGATATTAATAGCAAACTGCATCAAATAATTGTAATCATGAGATTACAAATCAAAGAGATAACACAGTGACTATGTTATCTTTACTGATCAAACGGAGTAATACTATGTTACTTTAAAAAAGATAACTTGAGTCCCCTTGTGGATTGAATATCCTATAATGAAATCCTTTTGAGCCTCTAATTTCTAAATCCCTATCCAGGATTTCTAGGAAGTCTCTATCATCTATCAAATTTTCTTTAGAATTGGGAGCTTTACAGAAAATTTCTACCATATTTCTTATATGAATAACTGTCAATGACCAGTGGAATGGTTAGGATCAGATAGAGTTATTTTAAAATTTATTGATCTTTATTAATATACAAAAAAGTAGGTTTCAGTATGATGGGTTTTTCAAACCAAGTTTATTTCCTTTTCCCATTCTTTTCCCACCCCCTCCTTGCCTTATGACTACCCCCACCCACCATGGCCTCCTTTCCATTTTCATTCTCTTGCCCATTCTCATCACCTCTTGTTCCCCTCTCATGGTCTTCTGTATACTTGCATGTCCTATAGCTGCTCTTGGCTCTCCTTATTTATATAACACAAACATTAAAAGTTAAGATTCACATATGGGAGAGAACATGTGATTTTTGTGTTTCAGGACCTGGGATACCTCACTTGGTAAAACTTTTTTCCAGTTCCATCCATTTTTCTACAAATTTTATAACAATTTTTCTGTACAGCTGAGTAAAATTCCATTGTGTACATGTACCACTGCTTTATTATCCAATTGATAGACATCTCAGTTGATTCCATTTCCTAGTATTGTGACTAGAGCAGTAATGGACATGGATGTGCAAGTATCTTGGTTGTAGGGTTTAGAGTCACTTCGATGTATGCTCAGAAGTGGTTTAGTTGACTCATTTTGTAGTTCTAATTTTAGCTTTTTGAGGAACACCCACACATACATCCCACCACATACATCCTTATTAGCATTTTTGTCATTAGCTTTCTTTATAGCTATTTTAAAGGAGTAAGATGTTGAACTTTTTTAATGTTTGTCATTTGCATTTTTCTTTTGAGAACTGCTTGATTATTTAATTTGCCCATTATTGATTGGCAGCTTTATTTTGTTGAAGCTTAATTAATTTGTTGTATCTTAAAAATTTATTTATTTGATGTTTAATTTACATATATATATAAATACATGTTTGCTTTGTTGTGCAAAAATGTTATAATATCATAGAATCCCATGTTGATTCTTGGGACTATTTCCTGTGCCATTGGAGTCCTGTTCAGAAAGTTTACACCTATACCTTTAACTTCCAGTGTATTTCCGATATTTTCCATTAGTAGTTTCAGCCTTTCTGGTTTTAAATTAATTCGAATTGATTTTTGTGCAGGGTGAGAGATGTGAATTTAATTTCATTTTTTTCTAAGTGGATATCCAATTTTAAGCTTTATTTATTTATTTACTTATTTTTCAAAAGATCATACTTTTTTTTCTTTTCCTCTGTTCCCTTTTCTCTGGGGCCCTCCTCTGTGAGGTTATGGGATTTAGTGTGGATCATGAAAGCTTCAGTAATAGGTGTTCCTTTTTTCCAGTCTATATTTTTGTCAACTATTGTTGCCAACTATACTTTTGAGGCCTTTTCAAAAATTAAGTGACCATAGCTGTATGTGTTTGTTTCTGGGTTCGTTACCCTATTCCACTCATCTTTAGGTCTATTTTTGTGCTCAATATCCTGCTATCTTTGTCACTGTGACTATATAGGATAATTTTAATTTCAGATTCAGGATTGTGACCACTATTTGTGGTCTTTTGTGGTTCCATATAAATTGTTGGATTGTTCTTGTTCTAAGAAAAATGTCATTGGAACTTTGCTGGGAATTGCATTGAACCTGCAGATTACTATTGGTAATATTGCCATTTTCACAATATTATTCTACCAATCCAGGAACATGGAAGATCTTTTCAATGTCTGGTATCTTATTGCATTTCTTTTTTCATTGTCTCAAAATTTTCTTTGTTAGAGATCTTTCACATCCTTTGTGAGGCTTATTCGCAGATATTTTATTTTCTTGGAGAGTTATTATACATGAGATATCATTCCTAGTTTTTTTCCCAGCATCTTCACTGTTGGAATGTGTAAAAGCTATTGATAGTTCTGTGTTGATTGTTTATTCTCCTACTTTGCTGGTAGCTGGACTTAATAATTGTCTAGAAGCAATATCCAAACATTGACAATTTTAATTTCTTTTTTTAATTTGTTTTTATTTTTGAGAGAGAGAAAGAGACAGAGAGACAGAGAGAGACAGAGGGAGAAACAGAAAATTGATGTGCCAGGGCCTCAGCCACTGAAATTGAACTCCAGATGCTTGCACCACCTAGTGAGCATGTGCAACCTTGCACTTGCTGTACCTTTTTGCACCTGGCCTACATGGGTACTTAGGCTTTGCAGGCAAGTTCCTTAACCCCCAAGCCAACTCTACAGCCTAACAACTTTAATTTCTCGTGGCCTTATTCTCCTATTTTAGCATCACTTTAATTTTATGGGTAGTTTTTCTTTCCATTTATTGTTCATGGGCAGCTTATGCACTTCTAATTTTAGAAAAAATATTTCACAAACTATATATCGTTTTAGAATTTTTATTTTCACAAGTAAAACATCAAATAAAAACTGGTACTTATCACTTTGACTGCAGTTGCCCTTGCTTTTCTATTCTCTCTCTCTCTCCCTCACATACATACATACATATATTTCTTTTTGGCTTTTCAAGTAGGATCTTGCTCTAGCCCAAGCTGATCTGGAATTCACTATGTACTCTCAGGCTGGCCTCAAAATCACCACTGTCGTCCTACCTCATCCTTCTGAATGCTAAGATTAAAGGTGTGCACCACCATGCCCAGTCATCATTCTATATTCTCAATATAAAGGCCAAAAGTAGTCTGAGAAGTGAAATCGTCTTGCTTCTGGTGAGCGATCCTTGGCATAGAGCCTATACAAGGAAATCCTTCAACTTCCTCCTTGCTGAGCTTCGTGGTGTCATATGAACAGAAAAATGATGGTGTATAACCTGAGGTCCTCATGCATTTTTTTCTCTTTGATTTTGAAATGTACTCTGCTGCTACAAAAAGGTAGGATTTGGCACATTGTAGTGAATAAACAATATGTGGGGTGGCTGGCAAGCAATGACATACTTCTTGTCTCTGAGTGCCACTAAAAGTCACCTTTCTAATTACCCTTGAAGTGATATTCTGAGGATTGAAAAAGAATGAAAAGTCCATATTTAATGATAATACTTAACAGCAGTTTCATGTTTATATTATCATTTGATATATTTGGAAAAAAATATACATGTCATACTAGAATTATGTGAAAATACATAAATGTTTCTCTTGTCAGTTTCCATATTCTTGCATATTGAGATCATTTATAATTTAAAACTTGAAATGCAACTTTAATTAGATTTAATATATCAAACTCTGTAGGTAGCTGTTTAGTCTTACCTGTTTTGGGAAAATGGTATTTCAACTACAAGTGTCTCCATTATAAACAGCAGCAATGGAGCAGTTTTATAATGTATACAATTTGGTTTTATGTAAATGTCAGAAGCTCTTTCTATTTTAGTTCTCACAAGGATAGCACTTGTTAGACTCTTGTCCTACAGAACTTTGTATGGGTACTCATATTTTGTTCACTAAATGATGTGCCTGACCATTGTGCTTCCTAGCCATGCAATTGCACAATCCTTTTTGCATATCTTAAAAACATCCCTATGGAAATAAAAAAAGGAAATCAGAATTTATAAAATGATGTCAGAGTTTTCGAAAGGAGCCAAGTTCCTTTCATATTTCAGTTGTTTTCAGAGGCAATTGAGAACGCAGTCTCCCTGTCCTTTTGTCCCAAAAGGAAGTGCCATTCTAATATTCACAGGTCATAGAATTGAACAAGTCCAATAATTGTAGCCAGAAGAGAGTCAGGAGACCCTTCTTTCACTGGCTGTTGTATTTGTATGGGTCCTTCAAGCCCTATAATTATTCTTGACTGACAGAGATATGATGTTATTGTTGGTAGCTTGAACCCTCTGAGGTGTGAAATCCGACACTGGTGTGTAGTCTGTTTTGTTCCATCCACCTTCAACAATTGTCAAGTTAGTTTGAACCTTAGAATCTTGTTGACAGATGAATGAAGCAGACTTGGCCAAGTTAAGCTTGCAGTACTGAGTCTGTCAATGTGGTAGATGAATTAGGAAAAGAAATCTTTGTCAAATTTTTAGATGAAAAAACTCTGACATCTTACTTCATAATGAAAAGAAGCTATATGAATTTTAATTTATAAGTTACTCTTTTTTAGGTATGACTATAGCTAATTACAGCTGCCTACTTTTTGACATTTTGTATAACAATTCCCATACCATCCTCATAATCATGACTTACTCTACCTGTTTCCAAATAGAAACAGAGGCTTGGGCCAGTAAGTGATTTGTCAGAGGATACACATCAGGAACTGGAATTTGAGTTCAGGTGTGGCTTTCCTCAAAGTTAATTTTCTTCACATTTCCAAAAGATGTTTTTCACGCCAGTACAGTATTAATAGTACCATCTTCCTTCTCAGAGCCTTACTTGTTGAACCCTGTCCTGTCCTCTCTGTGTGTGGGTACATTAAGCTCTCTATTTGCAGAAAATACATCTTGCATATATTCTTTTCATACTGTCACTTAAAAATAAACTTACATGTCACCTAAGTCACATCACATAAAAGCAAATTTTCTCAAAGTGTGAACTGAGCTTTGCCCCTTGAGTCAAAGAAACTAGGAAAATATGTTCATGAAGTTTCTCAGAAACTACTGTACCCATTACTTCTTTTTTACATTTCTGCTTAATTTAAAAAAAAAAAAAAAAACATTTTTATTTCTCTTTCAACTTACCAAATGTGCTTTTGAATATGTAGTGGCTGTTTCTTTGTTCTATAGCAATAGAGCACTGTTTTTTTTAATAGAGGCCAAAACATCTGTCTTATAAGTAGAGCATTAGTCTTGAATCTTACACTAAGACATTGAGATAAATTTAGTTTTCATAACATTCACCTTTAATAATCCAAAGAAACATAACCTAGAGAATTAATTTGTGTTTATGTACTTATTGGGGTGTAGAGTTATAGGAGGATGGCAGTAAGCTGACCCAGTTCGTGAATCCATTTTGAGATCTTGCACACAAATTTGTCTCCTGCAAAAGAAGGTAGAGAAGTGAACCTAGACTGTGAAATCTCACAGTGCAGAGTCCCCAGCTGCTTCTGTTTTGAGCGGTTCAGGACACCATGTTTGTAGATATCAGAGTTCAGCAGCAGTTTATTTAAATGCTTTCTCTGTTACTTTTTTGGCGCGGGGGGGGCACAGAGAGACAGAGGGAGAGGAAGACAGATAGAGATGGGCGTGCCAGCAGCCTCTCAGCTGCTGCGAAAGAAATCCAGATGTGTGCACTCCCTTGTGGTCAAGTGTGGCATTGTGCCCCTTTGCATCTGGCTAAATGTGGGACCTGGAGATTGGAACCGCTGAAGATTGGAACCAGCATTCTTAGGCTTAGGAGGTAGGTACCTTAACTGCTAAGCCATCTCTCCAGCCCTCTCTGTTACTTTTTATGATTACAGTGCCAGGTGAAGCAGGCTTTTAGAATTCTGAAAGTTGCAAAAATGATGGGTAAATTTGAGATAAATCACTATTTTAAAGTTCCTTTTTTAAAAAAAAAAAGTAAAAAGGAAGATTATATATATACATACATATATATAATTTTTCTTTGTAACATTGTTTTCTTGTGTACTATTTCTGCATACAGTCTGTCTTAGGATAACTGACACTGTTCTATCAGATAAACATTGAGATGCTACTGGGTTACCACAATGAAAATGTGTTTCTTCTGTGTGTGCCAGTGTGATGCTTCTTACAAGTGGCTCCCCTGGACTTGCACAGATAGCCACCAAGTAGATAATGAAGGAGAGCAGAGGGTCAGATGAGAGGATCCCTTTGCCCAGCACTGGAAGTACAGGATGTTATAGATAATGTCCCTTCCAACCACAGACTTGACAAAAGTCAGGACAGATGTCCATTGTTCATAAACTACAAAGGAGTTAGAGAAAGGTAGCTGGGCTTAAAAGAAAAGATAAATGGAGAAGTAAAGTGAGATGGAAGCTAAATGAGTGATCATTTTAAAAGTATTTTATTTATTTGTGTGTTTGAAGGAGAGAGGCAGATAGAGGACAGAATGGGCTTGTCAGGGCCTCCAGCCACTGCAAATGAACTCCAGATGCATGTGCCACCTTGTGCATCTGGCTTACATGGGTACTGGGGAGTCAAACCTGGGTCCTTTGGCTTCACAGGTGAGGTACCTTAACCACTTAACCATCTCTCCAGCCTAAGAGTAATCGTTTTTAAATTAAAAGAAAAAAAAGTAAAGTAGGTAGTACAAGGCAGTCAAACTTTTTTTTTTTTTTTTTCATTTCTGGGATCAAATGCAGGGCTTGTATGCTAGGAAAGTGCTCTAACATTGAGCTGTTACACCAGTTTCCTGTAAAATTCCTAAAAAGACATTTCTTAAAACATAACTTGTTTTGATAGTTAGATACCTGCATGCCGTTCTGACAGTTAGTCTGCTAACAAGTGACACATCATTCCACCATATTTTCTTGTCACCAAAGTCTTAGCTACATTGTTGAATTCTTCAGACTGTGTGGCTATGAAGACATGTAAAGATTTTATGTGACAAATTAGGGAAGTAATTGTTCCTGTGTATCTGTGCAGTGGTGACTATGCATGTTCAAGAAGGCCTCCTTGAAATAAAGCACTCTTACAGTGCTGGCGGGACACACATTTGATGAAATATTTTGAAACAGGTCAAATGCTTGATTTGAGGAGTTATTGTCTCCTCAAGAAATGCTCAGGATTTAATAATATTCAGCAGGATGTGATCACAAAGGGGCCGTCCGTGTCCCTATACCTCCAAAGTCACCACTCAAAATGCTATAATTCCCATCATTCAGAAATGGTTCCTGCCTACTTTCTGGTCTGTGGATAATGAACACTGTGAAGCTCTCCTATATTTGACCTAAATTAACTAAATGCAGTATCAATATGAATTGGTTTGTGAACCCTAACATGGAAAGAATTCCTTCCTTTCATTATTAAAGAAACTTTAATTCATTCTTTGATTGATTTAAGGAGAAAACATCAAGCCATGAAATCTAAAGTGTCCTAGATTACCTATATGTTTTTTTATTAGTTATATATATAATGTGCATAGAGCCATGATGGTACCATCGTTAGCCTTCTCCCTGCCCTCCCCCCTCAGGAATTGTGGGTCTTGCATTGTGGGGGTAGCCATCAGTTATGGGGGAGAGGCAGTGTCTCTGTGCATAATGACCCAACTTATGACTCTAACAATCTTTCTGTCCCCTCTTCCACGAATTTCCCTAAGTCATGTTGGGTTCATTTTGGGTCTATTTTAGTGACAAGGTCATGGGAGTCTTTGTGTCTCTGGATCTCTGGTTTGGTAGAGTTGAGTGTTGTCTGTGTCTATCTCCTTCACCCCTCTGCTGATACCCGGTTTGCTGAGAAAGCAGCACTCTTGCTTATTTCCCCAATTACTCTATGTGTTCAGCTGGTGGCCTGGTGAGGTGCAGTGGGTTGATTCTCTCCTCAGGTTCCACGTCCATCTGAAAAAGAGAAGCAAATTCTCCAACAGAGAGTGAGGTCAGTGCAAGGTACATGGATAGCCATTACTGTTTTAGAGTGAATTTAATGGGTGTAGGCCCTCTTGTATCCCACTATTGGTGGGAGCTTGATATTGGAGGGTGAACTCATTTTTGGATATGACTTATTTCCCACTTCCAGGTATGAGTTCCATTCCACTGAATGGATCCTTTAGTCAAATCAAGAGCAGTTGGTAACGCACCATGGCTTTGTGACACTATTGCATTTGTGTGAGCATCACGTCAGGTTGATTGCTGCCGGGAAGTTTACATCTCGAGTTTCTTAGACAGATGTTGGTCATTTTCCCCCAGTCACTCATGTAACACCTCCTGGCACTAGACAAGCTAACAGTCCAGGGACTTACTCTCTTCCAGATTCCAGCCAGGTCACTCCATGTTCCATCCCAATAGTATATGGTGTCTTCAGCAGTAGGGTCTTACCATTAACCTTTGGTGGGTCATCATGTACTCTGACAGAAATCTGTCTTCTTTTGGGAAACCTTGTAGGTCTCACTGATCAACAGCTCATTGTGGATGTTGATCACATGCTGGTACTGGGAGTTACAGGTCAGTGCCACGGGAAAAGAAGGAAGAAAAATATAGGTAGTATGAAAGGGAAAGAGAGAGAGAAAAGAGTAAGAAGAAGGGATGAGAGAGAGGAACAGAAGAAGGTTGAGGTTAGTCTTCATCCTACCCTCTCCAGGCCCCTGTGATTCAGGTGTTCTCTCAAAAAATATGGAATGCTTCACAGATTTGCGTGTCATCCTTGTGCAGGGGCCATGCTAATCTTGTCTGTATTGTTCCAATTTTAGTATATGTGCTGCCGAAGCAAGCACTGTTTATTGCTTTTTAAATAATGATTAATGATACTTTAATGTACTTTTTGTTTTCACAACTTCTGCTTTAGGAGATGCTTAGGACTAAACATACATTGGCTTTAGCATAAAAGATATACATGACCCACATATTTCCAGCTTTTATTTCTGCATAATTCTTATTAAAAATTATTTCTACAAGGTCAAAGACACAAATAAAGGATGGAATGTAGGATTTCGAGGTGGGAGAGCATCCAGGGAGTTGTGAGAAGTCAGTTATATATAGTGTCCACATACATATATAGTCATCAGGCTTGTACTAGGTACCTGTATTGCTGTCTCCTCTACTGTACAATAGATGGAAAATGGCATGTAAGACATGTCTGTGTCTTCAGAGCCCTTAAGTCTAGCAGGGACATACAATTTGATGACAGAAAGAGTATGAGCAGCACAGATCTAATGCCATGGGAGAAACGGCAGAACACAGTCTAGATTTGAGCCTGGAAGGGATCAGAGATGCCTCTGGATCTGAGCTATGACCAGTGAAAATTAAAGCAGCGTGTGTTTTCAAAGAGGTTAGCATTTTCAGTGACTATGAGGTATAAGAAAGAATGGCATTGATGGACAAAAATAAATTCCCTAAGGGTGGAACCCCAGGATGAGATTAGGAGGTGAAGTGTGAGAACAGAGACTGGAGTGAGATGAGGCATGCCATGTTCAAGGAGTCTTCCTAAAATATATGGTCTATAGAGGCTTAAGGGAACCCTTGGAAGAGCTAATGGCCAAAGAGAATGACAAATGAAAAAAAAAGTGGTTAAGATACTACTGCAATCATCCTAGTGAGAAATAAGATGGGTTCAGAGAGATGTAGAGGACAGGGAAGTTTAGATGGCATTAAAAAGGGAGTACTGGTGAAATGTGTGAGTGCAATGAGTAGTGAAGAGGAGAGAAAGGTGGGGCTGACCAGGCATCATCCTGGGTCACTGGGACAGAAAATGGAGAAAAGCAGACTTGGATAGAAGTTGTGTTGGGCTTTGTTGCTGGGACAGTTGTGACTAACAAGTAGGAAGGATTATTTTGGTGAATTTTCAAAGGGTTCATTCCATCCTGGGAGGGAGAGCATGGTGGATGTGGTGGTATAGTAGACAGCTTCAGGTTGCTGAAATGAACCTCCAGACCAGGCACACTTATGTAGGAAGAGATATTTATTTGAAGTTTATAGATCCAGGAGAAGTTCCATGAAGGCAGAAGAAGTTGGCCTGCTCTTACAGGAAGAGAGAGAGAGCGAGCAAAACAAGCCACACCATACAGCACACTTCAGGAACTCCGGGCAGAACTCAGGCACTTTATACATCTGTAGAGTGGAATTTCAAATCTACCACCATACTTTAGGGCTGGTCCCTAAGATCTGCCCAGTGATAACCTCCTCCAGCCAGGTGGCTGGAAATCCAAAAGGTTTTAATAAACTCCTGAATCTAGTGGGGAGCATGTATTCAAACTAGCACAGGTGGTTTGATTCAAGTGTCCCCCATAGATGTATGTGTTCTGAATGCTAGGTCTTCACTTGATGGAAATTTGGGAATTGGAGCTTCCTGGAGGTAATGTATTATTTGGGAGTGAGTTTGTGGTTGTTACAATGAGCTTCCTCTTGACAGTATTTGGCACAGTCTGCTGCTGCTGTTGTCCACCTGATGTTGGCCAGGCGGTGATGTCCAGCCTCTGCTCTTGCCATTATCTCCCTCTGCCATCATGGAACTTCTCCTCAAGTCTGTCTTGGTCAGGTGTTTTCTGCCAGCCACAGAAAGCTAAATGCAACAGTGGATGTGATGGTTAATCTTCGTTGTCAACCTGACTGGATTTTAGAATCACCTTGAAAGCACACTGGGTGAATCTCTGAGGACATTTCCAGAGTGTTTTACTGAGCCAGGAATATCCACCCTGGGTGTGGTTTCTTAGGCTAGGGTCCCACACTGAAGACAAAGGAGAGAGTGCATGGTGTATCAACATTCAGCTCTCTGCATCCTAACTCTGGATTTAATATGACCTCTACTTCCTAATCCTGCTCCATGCCTTCCCTGCCATGATGGGCTGTGCCCTAAAGCTGTGAGCCAACATAGGCCATTCCCTCCCTACATTGCTTTCGCCTGGTATTTTATCACAGCAATGAATAAGGTAACTAACACAGTAGAGAGGAGCAGTTCATAGCAGGTGGCCAGAAAACAGACATATGCACACCTATGCTCATTTCTTTCTCTCTTTTGTTTTATTCCCCCTGGGCACAATCTATGGGATAGTGTGCCCCAAGTGCAGAGAAGACCTGGGCCTAAAAGTTAGTCCTCTCTGGGAGAAAGACTTTCACAGATACACACAGAGGTATGCTTAGCTAGTCGAGATACTTTTCCTCAATCCAGTCAAAAAGACATCAATATTAACCATCTCAGATATGCTGCACAAGCCTTAATTTGGGAACAGGCACCAGAAGGACTGGAGAGATGGCTCAGCAGTTAAAGGCACTTTCTTGCAAAGCCTTAATGCCTGGGTTTGATTCCCCAGTACCCACACAAAGTCAAATACCCAAAGTGGTGCAAGAATCTTGGAGTTCTGTTACAGAGGCAGAGGCCCGGGCTTACTCATACTCATTTTCTTTCTACCTCTTTCTCTTTCTTCCCCCTCTTTCCCCCCTCTCTCCCCCTCTCTTCCCCCCTGTCTCTCTCTCTCATACATAAATAAAAATATTTTTAAAGGTACCAGGCAGGTTTATAGAATGAATATGGCCAAGAAGAAGCAAGGACCATTTGCCTGTGAGAGTAGAGTAGGACATGGCAGGCATTAGAATTCAAGAAAAGTATTCTTTTATGGGGAAAATATTTCAATTTAAATATTTTGAGTTTGGATAATTGGTAAGATATCTAAATGGTAATGTTTACTATCTTTAAGAGATACCTGTTATTTTGGCTAAAATTATTTACTTGGAACATGTTTCTCTGTGCATTGTAATGCTGACATGGCTAGAGTGCAGATGCTCCTGAAAAGTGACAAGAAAGATAAGTGGGTGCAGTGCCTTATTGGTGGCCTTAGTGATGCTATCAGGATTCCCAAGGGAAAAATAAACCTGAGGAAATCTAAATGTGTAGAGACTTCGTGGCTCACAGCATTGCGGAAGGGGGTTAGTAAGTCTAAAAGCTTAAGCAGGCCATCTGGCTAGCAACTCAGACAAGATTGCTATGTGGAATCTTAAGATATTTTTTTCCCTCCAGCTTTTGCTCATAAGGCCTCAACTGGTTGGAAGAAGCCCACCCTTGTTACTGGCTTCACTTGTAGTGAGCCGAGTTAGTCACCTCTGTTAGATGTCTTCACAGAATCATCTAGATGAGTGTTCCACCAAATGACTGAGCACCACCAACCAGCCACCCTGATGTCTAAAATTAATCATCATACCACATTAATATTTCCAAATAACTGCCTTTCCAGACTGCTTCTCAGACCCTGACTGAGCATACACTTGTCCTGTATGCTTTCTTGTCTCTGTAAATCTTTCCACCCCCTTCCTATGCCTATTCCCTTCATTCAACTTTCACATTCCATGTGCATAACTTTGCATCTGTAACTGTAAATATGCACATGTGACTGGGCAAGCCTTCCTGGCTAATGATGTACTACATTTGACTGGAAATTAAACACACAAAGAACTCTTTTGTATCCTTTTGTTTGCCTGTGCAGGTGAGGGGGTGCATGTAGTTATCTATGTGTGCAGGTATACATGTGTGTGCAGGTACACATGTATGAGTGTATACATGTGTGTGAAGGCCAGAGATTAGTGTTGTGTGTCTCCCTCAGCTGCTTTCCACCTTAGTTTTTGAGAAAAGGTCCCAGTGACTTATCTAGAAAAGCAAGCATCAAGCCCCTGAATAGCTTGCAGTCTCTGCCTACCAAGAAGTCGGATTAGAGGTTCATGCTTTTACACTAGGCTTTTACATGGGCTGTGAGGAGCCGCACACGGGTATGCATACTTGTGCAGGAAGTAGTTTACTGACTGATCCATCTACTTACCCCTGACACCAGAGGGGTCATGTAGGTCTTTCGATGCCACCCTATGAAATAGGCCAGCTGAGAGTATTGCTCTGTTTTGATCCACAGTTGCCAGTGGGGCTCAGAGAAGGGGAAGAACAGACTTAAAGCACCTGGCTGTAAGTGACATAGGGAGCAATGAGCTCTGGAATGCTCATATTTGATTTATTTCTGGAGGAAATAAATGTAGACACATATTTTAACCAATTATGAGCTTTACTGTATTAATAAATCATGCATTGAATCACTTATACACTCTAGAGACCAGCTACAAGATGGTCTGTCCCTCTAGACACATTTCAGGACCGAACGTTTCTATACAACTGGCATTTGGAACCTATTGTAAGAGAGAGTAGCAGGTGCCCAGGGCACACCTCAGGAGGAAGGATGAAGACCACCCTGGAGCAGCAGAGGCCACCAAGGACTGATGGCATCCGTCGGGAGGTAGGTGAGAGGTTGCAGACCAGGATATAGATGCTGAGGTTGGCTCTTTCCAACCACTGTCTCACTGTGTCCCTCCTTCTTTCTGCTCCTGGGCCAGTTTTACCTCTCCATGCTCTGTGGGTAAAGAGAACAGAGACGGAAAACTAAGGCATCCACACAAAGTGGCTGAATCACCACTTCCTTCTATGAATATACAAATGAAATCCATATTTGTGTAACAAACCCATAGGAAAAAAAAGGAGGGGAAGTTTTGGCAGGCACAGTAGAAACCCAATCTGGAGACTACAAATTTAAAAAACAATTATTTCAAATTTCCTATCACAAACTTCCTTCTGGAGGCTTCCGTTCACTACATCTATATTTGGATAGTCTTCTGAGAGTAGACACGGAAGCATTCCCGAGTTTTGCGCATTCCAGAGCCTGTGGATTTTATAGTGTACATGAAAGCATACTCAAGTCCTGTACTGCAGACATGTTTTTTTTATTCTGATATATAATTTCATTCAACAGTAGTAGACACAAATAGTATTTGGTCTCTTGATTTGCAGTTTTGGGAACAATTTCAACTTGCTTCCTTCCAGAGAGCATTATTAACAGCCAATTGGCATGCAGTTCCAGGCTTTTTCACAGGTGAGAGGGAAAGTTGAAAGAGTGGATTAGAGTTCTCCACAGGCACCCCAGATAATTTACTGCCCGTCTGCAGTAATGGCTGGATGTATATATCTTTCACCATATGTAGCCTTCCATTTAGATCTCTAATCAATGGAAAAGAATAAGAACTGGTTCGTGAAAAACCATCCCTTGAAGTGGAACTAATCAGCTTGCGGGTTCCTTTCAGGTAATCGGACCATTACCCTGTATGCCCTGGCTATATCCTTGGATAGGAAATGACCTAAACTTCCATTTCCAGTTGTGGAGATTATTTATCCCAACACCCCCCTCTATCTCCAGCCAACCCTCTACTTTGCATATTAAAGTTAAGCCTCTAGTCATTGAATCTCCATGTCTGGGATGTTGATCTGGAGTTGCCATTACAAACAAACTTACTTTGTACACTGTATGGCACGAGTTGAAAAGAAACTACTTTAGAATTCTTGTAGTGTTTACTAGTTTGAAAGTTGCGTGAAGGATGAGGATTTATTCCACTGCCTGACCAAATCCCCTGGGTTCTATTCGTTAAGAATGTTATTTTCCCATAGGCATTAACTTTCCTATTTGGGGGAGGAAAAATTCCTTTTTTAAAGTTTAAATTTAGTGATGTTAATAGGGTTCAGAAGAGAGTTTGGAGATTAGAAGCCAGATGATGGCAATTTCAGATTGCTGGAAATTCTTGAACAAAATGAAAAATTGCTTGACCTCATATCAAATAACATAATTTATTGGAAACTTGTTATTGAAATTGTATATTTCCTATAATAGGAAGTTGCCTATGTGTAGATATTTAATCAAAAACACAAGGTAAATGAACTTGGGCCTTCATCATTGTGAAGAGGGTAAGCTTTTATTTTGCTATTAAAATATATTCTTAAAGAGCAGGCAATTTCTTTCATTTCTAGAACTTCTAAACTTTCTACAAATTGTAAAAAGGAATTTAGATGCTAAAACATCTAAGTAATGTCAACGATTCTGTTCTGTCAAAAATTAATGGGAAGTTTTCATTCATGTAAGTTATTATTATGAAATTGACCTGGTTTATCTGTGTAGGAATTCAATTGGTTTCCCTAAAGTAGAGTGATTACCAAGATGTAGCCTATTCCAGGACTTTCAATGATTTAAAGCACATTTACAAAAATTTCAGGAGATTACACTTTGGGAACAATATAAACATTCCTTTGGGGACGAGATTGATAGCAGTGGAGGATGGTATACTTGAGAATGTTTTGTATTTTTCAGCTAGAAGTCAGCATCCTTTCAAAAGTAAAGTGTTTGTTTCCTTGCTACATCCTGCTTTTGTTGGCTCCTAGGAGCTTTGAAAGTTGGTACATTATTAAAATCAGTGTGACAGATCATCTATTTAGTATTTTCACCTCTCCTCACTCTAATCACTAGACATTGAAAATCTTTATGAAAGCAAGAATGGTGTCTAAATAGCATCCTAAATTATTGACCTTCTTACTTTTAAATTTTAACCAAAACTAGATAAATATTTGAGTCTATCCATCAAGATTATCTTCTGGATCTCAGTGATATGTCGTGTATAATACTATAAAACTTTAGCTCATTGTTGAAATACATATGTGCATATAGTGGAATATTAAAAGTCCCATAGAAGAATATTAAGTTTTAATACTTGGCATGTATAAGCTTTTACTTTAAAAAAATTTAAAATAACATCTGTAAAAATTGATCAAGATATCCTCGCTTTAGTCAGAATGCCTGATAGCTCATATTTTTCTCCCAAGTAGCAAGAAAAAGGCTTTTTGATGGGAATATTTTTCTATGATTTTATCTCTGAACGATGGGAGAACTTAAAATATATAGAACATTAAAATCATAGCATTTTAGTAGAGAATAACCTTAGAGTTTGAGTCCAGGTCATGGCTTCATTTGAGAGTTAGCACACTGAAAGTAGACCTTCGATGAACAGGGGCTTTGCCACACTGTCACAGAGGCACCTGGCAGTGATGGGAGAGGCCATAGTGAGCCATGGCATGCAGGGCATTGCTTCTCCATTCATTTTGAGGGGAATCTTTACAAATGTCCCATATTTTAAGCAATTCATTTTATCAAAGTCTTTGTGCCATATCTGTTACAAAGACTCATTGCTTGTTGCACTATAGTCACTAAATCTTCCAGAAAATGACATTTTTCACAGCTATTGTATTCTCATCATCATGATGAGGCCACCTCACAGGTATGACTTGGGTGACACTCAAGGTGTAGTAGACTGTACAATCTGATTCTGAATGTAGAGGCTTGATTTTTTTTTTAAATTTTTTTATTTATTTTTGGAGAGAGAGAGAGACAGAGAGGGAGAAGGAGACAGAAATGGGCGCACCAGCAGTCTCTCAGCTGCTGTGAACGAAATCCAGATGTGTGCACCCCCTTGTGGTCAAGTGAGGCATTGCGCCCTTGTGTCACTTTGCATCTGGCTAAATGTGGGACCTGGAGATTGGAACCGCTGGACATTGGAACCAGCGTTCTTAGGCTTAGCAGGCAGGCGCCTTAGCCCCTAAGCCATCTCTCCAGCCCGAGGCTTGATGTTTTAAGAGAAATAACTTGTAGGTAAAATGTCTCAATTGGCTATACACTATTTTTTTGGCCTATATGTTTATGTACTTAAGGAATAGAATAGCAATGTGAAAGGAATTTATTTCCCATTCCTTAAGTAATACTATCCTTTAATTACTTGATTATCACTTAATTAGTTGCGTTAAGTCTCTAAATTTTGTTAATTGCTCATTGGCTTTAAATAAAAATGGAATTGAGAGAAAATTTGAGTATTTAATTACTTTTGAACTGAGTTAAAATTGTTGAATAAAGTTACTTTGTAACTTCAATTTAATTATTATTTTTGGATTCACATGTAATTTAGTTAAGGTAAATGTTTATGAAGTGTAAGAATCAAATTTTATTATGTAGTGACATCAGATTGGATATGTATTTCAGTATATAGGTTATTTAGTATAAATTTTTTTTTCCCCACTGTTAGGGGAAACATGAGTCTACAAGAATACTAACAGATTTAGTGTTTCTCATTCTTTTCTTACTGTGTGCTCATTATGAAAGAAGGGAAATGTTGAAAAGAATTCAGAAAATTACATTTTCCTATACCAGAAAATAGGAAGGTTCAATGCTTATTCTCTAAGATTATAAAGCAAAGAGGTTCCAAAATTGATTGCCTCACTTTTTTTGAAAATCTAAATCATGGTTATTTAAGTGCTTGCTGTCCTCAGACTGGGCCTGTCTTCATCACTCCTGCCTTCAATGGCAACATAGCTGAACAAACTGGGGACCAGATCTAGTGTGCTTTAGATGGCTCATGTGGGAACCCACCCAGGGGCTATCAAACATGCAGTTGTACTGTTCCTGCCCTATGTCACTGCTGACAAGTCCTTCTTCTGCCTCATGGCTGAATCAGGTTCCTTGACTGCCTTGGGGCATCAATACAGTACTCTGTATCTCTCATGTCTGAGTTCATGCCTTGTGGGCTACAGTCTTTGTGTGTGCATGTGCATGTATATATGAACATGGGTTGTGTGTGAACTGAACTGACATTTTCCCCTAAACTCTTTCAGTTAAAAAAGTAAAAAATAAACCTGTGGCTGACATTTGTAAGTTGACAAAAGCTTGAAAAGATTTCCTTAGCAGGCTTTACTTTTCCTGTCTTTCTACCCCTGTGAGAAGGACCTGCTGGGATAGCCCAATTTGCTTCATGCACACCAATTATTAATACAAATGTCAACTTTAGCCTACTTCCTTTCATTTATACAATTTCAGGGCTGGCCAGTGAGCTATGCCCAGGCGGCACATGAAGCCATTCATGCATACAGCCAGTGCTTACTTCTCCCCGCAGTAGACTGGGAGCATGCTGTGGCTTCAGCCTCTGGAACACTTTCTTTTATTCCTCAGCAGTCATTTAGAGTCATTCACCGAGAACCCACAGAGCCTCATCAATAGAAGTAATTAAGCCAATGGCTTTGAAAATGCTAAGCCACATTCCTTGTTTCCACTGAGAACTTTTATATTACAGAAGAAAAGAAATATACTCAGGATCCTCTCAGCGATACTGTTACCATAACTGGTGGTTTAGCCCCAGCATCACTAGTTGTATAATGTTCTATGTTAAAATAAGTGAAGATAGCTTATTTTTTTACAAGCAAAATTTTTGATTCAGAAGTAAGAACTTTAATTAGTTTCCACAATTTGATCCTTTCTTCCATGGTTTTCCAATGACTTGGGATGTAAGGTAGGAGTGTACAGGAATCTAAATAAGTGTAACAGTCTCTCTGTGTGCTGTCTGTGACAGTAAGGTCCCTGTTGACGTTTCGCTTTCTCTATCATCACCGTACTGCCCAACATTTAGTAGGTACTTAATAAAAAGCCATATAAAGATGACTTTAAAAATATTTATGGCAAAATGACTACTGTCTAAGAATTAGGAGCTGTGAGATCATAATTCAAAAGTATGAGCTCTAGCATATGACAGACCCAAGTGTACAATTCAGTATTTCTCTCCATTAATTGTGATTTGGGGCAAGGCATTCAACTTCTCTCTTTCTCAGTTTCCACAACTATAAGATGATGTCCCCTAGTGTGGTATCGCTTTTACTGGGTAGACGTGAACAAATGTCTGTTGACACCATTTAGAGCATCATGACACACCAAAGAAATGATTCCACTCAGCTCAGTGGACAGTGTGATCATGGGGCTACTTAGAGGAGCATGAGTGAGGGGTAATTTACAGGCACATGGGTGACCCAGAGGTATCTGTTATCACCAGAAAGCCTACCCCAGCACAATGACAACTCATCAAACTACATCCCTGCATCACCCTGCACAACTCGCATATAGTTTCATTGGAGGAGGGACCCACAGAATATATATAGCTTCTTTTACAACCTTGAGGAGAGGCCTTGTGAATCTTGGAACTTTTTTCACCTCCTGAGCCTTATGAAGAAGGTTAGAATTTGGAGGAACTAGCTACATAACACCTACTGATGTCCACCAAAGCCATAGCAAAGCCCTGGAAGTGCTGGCTATGTAAAGCATTTGCAACTTCCAAGGAAAGACCAGTTTCCAATATTTGTAAGTAATTCACGGCAGAACTTAATGGCATAAAAGACCGAAGACTGTCGTCTGTGAATATTGGGCAGAGTTCTGTGCCAGGAGTCAGCAGGTGAGGTTTTGTGACAGAAGTACATATCCTTCATCCTCAGTGGATGTTGTCCAGTGGGACAAGCAGGAAGACCTGGCTGTGGCACTGTAGGGACTCAGCAGTTCCAGGGGTCAGGAGTCAGCTCAGAGGCTTGGCAGTGAGAGTGAGGGTCTCAGGGCTGAGAGTCCCTCTGGAGTCTGGAGACAAGGGCTTTGCTGGGTGTAACTGTGCCTTCATTGAGTCAAAATAAGACACCCCTACCTCTGAGAGAGTACAAAGGAAGCTCTAGACTTTTGTCAGTGTTTTAAATAAGAAGTCAGTCCAGGTTCATAGAGAGGAAGTAAGATGGGTTTAAAGTAAAATATCTGTGTTTATCTCCTTCAGCCTTTTTCTGGTGTCACGATGACCAAGAATGCTGTACTCTTGCCCTTCCCCTGCATTACTCTATGGTTTCAGCTGGGGCCCTGGTGAGGTGTGATTAGCTTGTCCTCCCTGCAGGTTCGTTGTCCATCTGAGAAAGATAAATTCTCCAACGGAGAGAAAAGTTAGTACTAGATAGATGGGATGGCCATAGATATTTTGGAGGGAACTTTATATGCGTAGGCCCTCTTCTCACCCACATTTGGTGGTGTCTTGATCTTGGAGACTGAGCTCATTTTTGTACATGGTTTTAACTTATTTCCCAGTTCCAGCAATGTGTTCCATTTCACTGAGTGGATCTATTAGCCAAATCAAGAGCAGTTGGTTACCCACCATGGCTGTGTGCCACAACTGCATTTGTTTGATCCAGAGATACAGAGGCTCCCAAAACCTCATCACTGAAGTAGAACTAAAATGATCCCAATGTGGCTCAGGGAAATTTGTGAAAGAGGGGTCGGAAAGAATGTTAGAGCCACAAGTTGGGGCATTATGCACAGAGACCTGGCCTATCCCCCATAACTCTTGACTACCCTCACCATGCATGACCCACATTCACCATTAATGAGGGTCCCTTTGGAAGAGGGAGGACAGGGAGGAGGATAATGGAGTCACCATTATGAATGTAAAATTAGAATAATATAAATTTAAAAATACTTTCCTAAAAAAAAAGTAAAATATCTTCTTGTAATGCTTGCCACCTGCAGCAGGAGAAGCTGGTATAAGATATCCAAGAGCAGCCCACAGGAAAAAAAAAAAAAAGGAAATCCTTACTTTTTACACCTTCAGAGGAGAGGCATCTCTAACTAGAGATAAGGCCTGCCTTTAGACTGCTATGTGCTAGGAGCTAGCAAGGCATTAGGTGGGATGTAAGATCATGTGTCAGGTTGCCTTGGGCCTGGGTGGCAGGAAGCTGATCCTGTTGTCCCAACCTGTGTCCTGATGGTCACATCATGGAGCCTGTTAGCTGTATTTGCTATTCCTGGGATGAAAGAGAAGCTGCAGAGAGGTGTGGCTGCTCCCCTCGACTGTAGAAGCATCTGACCTCTTAGAGCAACCAACAGCACCTGTGATCTAGCAGTCCATCCTGCTGGAAGCGTGCCAGGTGCCCTCATTCTTCCTGACTGACATTCATTCCATCAGCACTTTGTTCACACAACTACTGCCTTCCTGGACACTTTACCCTGGCTGATAGTTTGCTTGGACTTGTTATAGGACATACAGGAAGAGATGATGCATGTAAATTCCCTGGTAATTCATCAGTAACAATTTCTAACGAAACTATTGAGAATTATAAGGAATTTTTGACTATGTTAAGCAGAAAATTAAAAGTTGTCATATTTATGTTTTTTGCTGATTTTTAAAAATGTATTGATTATATTGATGAAGATAAGCAGACGATTTTTTCAATATTTTGTTCATCTTTTGTAGTGCTGTGAATTGAACCCAGAGCCTTGTACATATTAGATATGTATGCTACAGTGAGCAGTATCCTCAACCCTTATAATGATTTTGAGTCCTTATTGAAGAACTATAACTAATGCTGTCTGTTATGTCATATACTACTAAGATGAATTAAATGAGATAAAAACATAAAATAACCATTTTTTAAACATGTTTAAAAATGGTTTAATATTAATGACTCATCAGACATCCTACTAATTGACAAAAGCATCAATACAGTTGTATTTCTTGAATATAGCATTGTGGTATATCATGAGAAATGTGGAAAGAATAAAAAATACATCTACGTGCTTGTGGTGAAAACACAAGGACTGGAATTCAGATCCCTAGTAATTGTGTAAAAATTCTGAGTATAGTAGCACACTCTTTCAATGCTCTAGCACTAGGGAGACACACAGGAGAATCCCCTGGGCTTGTGTACCTAAATTGGTACGTTCTGGGTTCGCCAAGTGACACTGTCTCAGAAAATAAGGTGTAGAAGCAATAGAAAAAGACACCCAATTCACATCTATTTCTGGCCTCTCTACACACATATGTACCCCACACAAACATACACAGGCAGACAAAGAAATTCTACAACAGAAATGGAAGCTACTAGCCCTGCTCCCCATTGTCCTCACTTACCTCCCCAGTGAACCTGCCATCATGCGTCATCGGCAACATGCGCTCAACACCGCTCTCCTGTCTTGCTTCTTTCTCCCTCTTGGTCTGGGAAATCTCAAGGCTACTTACACCAGTTCACCCTCTACTTGATATCTACACTGCGTCCAGTTTCTGTGGATAGAGAAGCAGCCCCGGAGTAGCTGTTTTGTTTTTTTTTTGGGGGGGGGGGCGGGGGGAGACAGAGAGAGAGGGAGAGGAAGACAGATAGAGATGGGCGCGCAGGTAGCCTCTCAGCTGCTGTGAACGAAATTCAGATGCGTCTGCCCCCTTGTGGTCAAGTGCAGCATTGCTCCCTTGTGTCACTTTGCACCTGGCTAAACGTGGGACCTGGAGATTGGAACCAGCGTTCTTAGGCTTAGCAGGCAGCCCCCTGGTCTCTTTTATATCTCACAGACACTGGTCCTAAGAGGGTCTATAATGCTTTGTCCCAAATCTAGCCCCCATCTTCTTGGCTATTTCAAATCTTTTTTGCTTCTCAATCCTTCACTCTTATGATAACTTTTTTCTTTTTTAATTGTTTATTTGTATTTATTTATTTGAGAGCAACAGACAGAGAAAGGGGGGGGGGAGAGAGAGGGAGAGAATAGGTACACCAGGGCCTCCAGCCACTGCAAACGAACTCCATATGCATGCACCACCTTGTGCATCTGGCTTACGTGGGTACTGGGGAATCGAGCCTCAAACCGAGGTCCTTAGGCTTCACAGGCAAGTGCTTAACCACTAAGCCATCTCTCCAGCCCCTTTTTTTTCTTCTTTTAATCCTGAAGAAATTGGATCAATTAGAATATGACACCTAAACACTTCCCACCACATCAGCTAATTTGCCAAGCAAGATCTGGGCTGCCCTTTCTCCTCTTACCAGGGATCACCTATCCCTTCACTTGTGTGGTTGACTAAATCTTTCTGCTTAGTTCTAGTTCATTGGTCTTCCAGTTGCCTTTCTCTTATATCATCATTTTTTTCTCTGTCTTGGATAATTCCATTGGCATAAAATTTAATGGCAAAATGCTTCTCATCATAATACAAAACATGATTCCTTGACCCCATACCTTTCACTAGTCAGTGTCTGTTGCTTTCTAGCACTAATTCCCTTTACAAGAAAATTCCAGAAAGACTTTTCCACACCGTTCAAATACTATTTTCCCATTTGCTCTTAAATCTTAGAAAGCTTGCATTTCTCCACTTCGTTGGACTGTTCTTCTCAAGGTCATTGGGTATCTACCTTCACCATGACAATTTCAGTCAGAATCTTGCTGGACCATATTCAGCCCATTTGATGGAGCACTTTTTTCTTTTCCCTGCCTTTCTTTTCTGTACTCTTCTTTTCCTTTCCTTATATTAACTTAACTTTTTAAAATAGTGTTTCACGCAGCTCGGGATGTCCTCAAACTCACTATGTAGCACAGAATGACTGTGAACTCTTGATCCTCCTGTCTCCATCTCCCAAGTGCTATGATTACAGACCTGTTCCACTGATGCCTGGCTTGATTCCCACTTCTTGAAGCAATTTTCCTTGTCCATATTTCTGGATGTATGTCAGCTTCTTTTTAGGCCCTTCTCCCTCACTCTTCATTCCTCCTCTGCCTGCCTTGCTACCTGGTGTTTCTTCTTCACCATAGTCTCAAAATGGTGGAATGCCAGAATACTCAATCCTTGACTCACACTTCCCCGAACTTCCTCCCTTCCTTGCTTCTTTTTTCTTGTGGTGTGACCTCTATTATCTCCTCTTAATGTCTTCCACACAGTGAAGGACATCCCATTTCTTTAGCTGTCCAGTAAACCTTCAGGTCCTTCCCGGATCTTCCTCTTCTTTTCTCACACCCCACTTTCGATCTCTGCAGATCTCACACCAGAATCTGGCCACTTTTCATCTCACCCCCTACTGCTATCTTCCACAGTCCATCCTTAATGTTTTAGACTAGTACAGAAACCTCCTGACTTCTCCATGTGTCCACCATTGTCCTTGAAGGTGATTCTCACAACGTCTAGCACCCTCTTCAATGTGAATTCAAACTGTTGTTTTCTGTGTGAAACTTCCTTCTTGTGGCTATCTCATCTTGATTAAAAGCCAGCCAAGTACGTATCATGATTGGCACACTCTTGCTTTTTAAAAATTCTTTCTGTCCTCACTGTTACAGTCTAGATAGCCAGTTGATTCCTTGAACCCATTAAGCCCAGCTTTCCTTGTGGGGCATTTCCCCGCACGGTCCCCTTGGCATCTTCTGTGTTCAGAACACTCCCACAGCCACCCTGTTAAGTAGCACCCCCCCACACTGCCTTCTTCTGTAGCCTGCTTTTCCTTGATTATACTTTTTTTGTTTCATTGTTACCACCATCTGCCACATTATTTATAAACATTCCCTGAAAGCCTGCCTCCCCCACAAGAATGATAGCTGAGACTTAGTCTTATTTACTTTGTATATGTTCTTCCTAGTACCTGCAGAAGGCCCAGCACACTTCACAATTACTAAGTGAATGAATAAATAAATGATCAACCTTGCTCCTCCTACTCCTGACAGACATCCACATCAGAGTGCCTTGAGGTTTGGGGTATCAACCCTTTCCTTTTTTCTCTCTGTACATGCAAGTCTGTGTCTGTCTTCACTTGCTCCGTGCTTCTAAGACATCACAGTAGAAATGACTCCTGATTTGCAAGGTTAGTATAACAAAGAGATGCACCATTCATGAAGATCTGGGTGACTTATAGTAGCCAGTTATTGGTAGTAATATGATATAGCCCCAAACAGCTAGGTTACTAAATCACATATACTTGTGGACTTGCAGCACCTCTCCTCCCCACTTTTTTTGAAAGAGTCAGAGTCAGAGAGAGAGAGCGAGGGATAAAGGGTGCACCAGCAGCCTCTCCGCCGCTGTGAATGAATTCCAGATGCATGCGCCCCCTTGTGGGCAAGTGCGGCAATCACACCCTCACGTCACTTTGTGTCTGGCTAAACATGGGACCTGGAGAATCGAATGGGCATTCTTAGGCTTAGCAGGCAGGTGCCTTAACTGCTAAGCCATTTCTCCAGCCCTCCTCCCCATTTTTAAAGTGGATTTTCTTTCTCATGGCTCTGCCACACTAGAACAATAGCATTTTGTGACTCATTATGAATTAATTGACTCTGTGGGTATTAGAAGTCTACTCATGCATATTTATTAAGGCAAAATATCTAGGACTAGAAAGAACAAAGTACATCCATCTTTTAGCACAAAACTTAGAAAATTGGAAGCACATAAATTTAATCAGGCTGGGAGATGGTTGTAAACTGATTTTAAGTATTTAGTCTAAACAATCAAAATAGCATACTTTTAAGGATGTTACTAAACTTACTACATAATTCATGTATAAAAAATAATAAAAATTGGTAGGCAATAACTGTCTTGCAGTCTTTAAAGTGTATGTATTTTTATAGTTCTGGAAGCTAAGCAGGGTCTACCCTCACATGCATTCCTTGTGTTATAGCCTATTCAATGTGTAGTCTCAGGGTGGCGTCATGGAGATCCTCCTACCTCTGCCTCCTGAGTGTTGGGATTAAAGCTGTGTGCCACCACACCTGGCCCTCAATGTATATTTGATACAAAGATAATTTATTCATACTTGAGTTACTATTCCCTAGTCTGTGCCATCCGTGGAAGATTTCAGCTCAAGTAAATACTGTCTTAAAAATGTGAGACCTGGGCTGGAGAGATAGCTTAGCAGTTAGGCACTTGCCTGATAAGCCTAAGGACCCATGTTCAACTCTCCAGATCTCATGTAAACCAAATGCAAAAAGCTGAGGCAAGTGCAAGGTCACAATGCCCAGTAGGTGGTGCAGGTGTCTGGAGCTTGATTGCAGTGGCTAAGGCCCTGGCATGCCAATCCTCTCTCTCTCAAAAAAAATGTGAGACCCATTTATAGTCAAAGCATGATTCTTTGATTGACTCCATAAAATAACATTTCCCCAATTTCCTAATTAAATTGCCAGTTGAAGCAGACACTGAAAGGGGCCTAACATTCCACATACCTGCAGAGCACTGACTGGCAATTTTGATTCCACTGTGAATCCTATGAAGAACGTTGACTACAGCGTAGATCTTCTGGAGAACTTTGGATCCATATTGACTTCAGGGCTCCATCCCTCATTGATCACATCAAAATGTATGAGAGTGAAGTTTGGATTTCAGGGCTTTACAATCTCCCAAGAATGCTTAGTAGACTTCTAGAGTTAAAAATAACTGGCATAAGAGTGAGTTATCTCCAGTTTGGATAGCACAGTTAGTGACTATGAAGAAAAATTTCTCTTGATGATGAAATATCTCAAAAAGTGTTCAGACAACTCTGTTCTCTGAAACCCCTTTTGAGACTCAGAAAATGACAACTAAAAACAGCATTGGATGTTCCTTTCCTCTAACATTCGAAGAATGTGAGAACAAGTGAAAGGGTAAAGAAAGATGAATAAAAAGGTAAGATCTTAGCATCCAACTTTCAGCTGAATAAGCCACTTAGGAACTTAGAAAATTTGTGGATTTGTTTTTTCAAAGTTTACAAAAAAAAAAAAAAAAAAAAACAAAAAAATAGCTTAGTTACAAAACCCCAGAATTTTGGTTTGCAAAAAAGCAAAGATTCCCAAAACTGTGCATAGCTAGTCTATGTGGAGCCAATCATTGGTGTTTGACTAAGTAACGTACCTGCCACCTTTTCCTAATCTAATCCACCCCTAAAAATGGTGATAGGGCATACACAAAGGGAAACTCACACCCTTGCTTTCTGAATTTAGTAAAGTATATTTGAATAGTTTTGCAGTATTTTTAAAGTAATTAAAATACCCTAAACTGGGAGAAGTTGAAAACTCGAATTCAAAATTATTGACCTGGATCTTTGAGTCAATGAATGTAATGTGGAAAGAAATTAGCAACTTAATTAATTAAAGCTCTGTTTAAAGCTTCCTATAATGAGCTGATATTGAGTGATAATATGTCTTTGTAAGTAAGAAATAGACCTACTGAAATTTTGAGAAGTATATAAAACTGTATAGGTAAAACAGTTCCCTATAATCCTATCATGAAATCATAACCACTTCTTTTCTTTCTTTAACCTTTCTTTTCTACTATCCTCTTTCTTTCCCCTCACCTTTTCTCCTCCCCTCCTTTCTTTTTTTCTTTCTTTCTTTATTTCTATCTATCTATCTTTTTATTGACATCATCTTTAATTGTAGACAATATCCCATTGTACTTCCCTCCCTCCCTCTACTTTCCCCTTTGAAAGTTCATTCTCAATCATATCCCCTCCCCCTCTCAATCAGTCTCTCTTTTCAGTTTGATGTCATGATCTTTTCCTGCTATTATGATGGTCTTGTGTAGGAAGTGTCAGGCACTGTGAGGTCATGGATATCCAGGCCATTTTGTGTCTGGAGGAGCACGTTGTAAGGAGTCCTACTCTTCCTTTAGCTCTTACATTCTTTCCACCCCCTCTTCTGCAATGGACCCTGAGCCTTGGAAGTTGGGTTTGAGATGTTTCGGTGCTGAGCACTCCTCTGTCCCTTCTTCTCAGCACAATGGTGCCTTCTGAGTCATCCCAAGGTTGCCACTATCTGAAAAGAGAAGCTTCTCTAACCAAAAGTGAGAGTAGCATTAATATATGGGTGTGGACATTAAGAGATGTGCTTACTGAGCAGTTTGGTGAGCATAGTATGTACATTTAGTGAGACACAAGCAGACATTACACCCTTAGGGCTCATGACTACCCCTGTCATAGGTTTTTAGTATCAGTGATGTATTCCCTCCCATGGAGCAGGCCTCCAATCCAATAGAGAGCAGTTGGTTTCCCCCATAACAGACATGCCACTGTTGCACCATTGGCTCATTTGGCCTGGCTGGCCAAATTTAAAGCTTGCAGTGTTCACTGTTGAGTACCTTCACTGGTGTTTTCTCTCTCCCATTGAACTGCATGCAGTGTTGCTTTTTCCAACTTTCTGTCAGCTGGTCCACATGGAGGAGGCTTTCAGCTCAGCTCCTGCAGGTTTTCTCAGTGAACTTGCCACCCAAGTATGTTCCCTTGCCTTTCTTTCCTCCTTTTTTCCTTTCTTTCTCTTTATTTTTTCTTTTTTATTTTATATAAGTTGGTTTATAATTTTGTCTGAATACTCATGTTTATACATTTTAAATTATATCCTAGGAAATATGTAATCTATACTTTATGTACTATAATATACATCTATATAAATCATAGTTAAAATAACACTGCATTTTCAGTGTTCTAGAATTAGGAAATAATCAAGGATACAGTCAGATATTCATACTGGAAGATGTAAACTTCATTTGCAGTAGTCAATATCTGAATAAACTTCAATGGAAAATTAGGCCAATAAATATTGATAATGTAAATTAATTCCTAAAGATTATCTTATGCTTTCCATGTTATTTTTGGAGGGTGTGTTAACGTGTGTGAATGTGGGTGTGTGTGTACTACAGTATGCATGTGGAGATCAGAGGATAATTTTGAGGTGCCAGTTCTCAACTTCTACCTCATTTAAGATAGTCTCTTGTTCACCACTAAGTTCAGAAGGCTAGCTGGCCAGAAAGCTTCCAGCAAATTCTTCTGTCTCTGCCTCCCATCTTGTGGCAGGCACACAGGAATTACCATAACCTCTGGCTTTCATGTGGGCTCTGGGATCCAAACTGAGGTTCTCATGCTGATGCAGCAAGTACTTTATCCACCAAGCCATCTTCCAAACCTCTTGTACATGAAAATTTTAATGATAAAAGGTATTTGATAAAGTTTATTCTTATATTCCATTTATGAACATTTACTCATAAGAGAAAAAACATAACATTGCTAGAATTGTTTTTAATTAATGAGGCAATGACTTGCTAGCCATCTATATACAAGTAAAACAAATTTATTTTATTTTTAAATTATTTTTTATTTGAGAGAGCAAGAAAGAGGAAAGAGAGAGAGAGTATGGGTGTGGGCCTTCAGTTGCTGTGAACAAACTCCACATGCATGTGCCCCCTTGTGGCGCACATGCAACATTTCATGCTTATGTCACTGTGTCTGGCTACCTGGGACCTGGAGGTGTGAACATGAGTTCTTAGGCTTTGCAAGCAAGTGCCTTAACTACTAAGTCATCTCTGCAGCCCCAAATTTATATAATTATAAAAGAAATTTTCTAGATCTTGAATCAATTTTTATGTTCTATACATTGAACCTAATAAAACCATCTACATATCCATTTTGTACCCTTTCTTTCTCAAACTTTTAAATGCCTGGTGGGTTTGAAAGGAATTATTTATTTTTCCTCTGCAGTAGAATATGGCTTTTCCTTGATAATATTAAATGCACCAAGGATTTACTATTCAAAAAACTGAATAATATTATGTGACTGAAGAGAAGGTAATAATTATTAATATCTATCTTATATAATAGCATACAGGTAAAATAAATTATAAATAATGATTATTTCAGTTAAGTGTGTAAGATTCCTTGGCAGAAAGAGCAGCTTCCAGACACTGGGGATTGTTTAGTCTTTGCAAAGCCATTCTTTTGTAAACTTGCATAACCTTTAATGGTTTGTTCTTTCAATTGCTTGTCTCTAGTATATAATTTACATATTAATTAATTTAAAAAATTAATCTGCATTCTGTGGAGCATTAAATTGAATTATTGGCATTGATCATATAGCCACTTGAAGTCAGCATAATTTGCAAAATAATTTGACAAAATGTTCTCATTAGTTGAATAAAGATAGTCATAAATGAGAGAGAGACGGTTTTGTTCAAGATAGAAATTTGTTCCTTTTGTGTGGCACATGTAGGGTGGCAGGGATGTCTGTCCCCCTCCCCCTCTGCCATCTCTGGCTGCCTAAGCTCCATCTTTATTACGTTAGTAAGGTCCTCTTAAGGACAGATTACCTCTTCATATGGATATACATGGATATCCTTATTTTACAGTGAAAAGGAAGCCAAAAGAGCCCCTCTGGAATATTAGATTGAGAACCATAACCACTCTAATGCTTATTTTAAAATATCTCTTTCAACTCTCTTAGGCCACTCAATATTTTCAGCTCATAGAAGTTCAGTAACCATTTTGGAAGTACCTTATAGTTCAGGAACTGGGATACTGGAGATGAAAATGTGTTGAAATTCACAGTGCAGATAGGGCAGACCAGACTCCTCCTTGCTGCTGTTACAAGTGCAGATGCCTGGGCTCTGCTTGCTGGTGTGTACTCTAGGCTGGCACTCTGGAAAAGATATGATGGCTCTGTGACATGACTCTGCCTGGTGCTTAAGGACCATCCTGAAGTCACCAAGTTCCTTTGCTAGAGTCCTGGTTCTATTTTCACCTGAAAAAGACAATAAGCTGATTTGGGAATGTGCTTGTGTGTGTACATGCATGTGTTCACATTCATGTGTATGTGGTGGTGCACATTTGTGTGCAGGTGCACTGGCACATATGGGTGAATGTGTGTGTGGAAGTCAGAGAAAATCCTTAGGTGCTCATCCTTAGGAACTGTGTCCAACCTTTTTGAGACAGGATCTCCCATTGGCTAGGAACTCACCAATTATGCTACACTGGCTGGGGCTACCCCTGTGTCTGCATTTGCAGTGCTAGGACTACACATACACATTACCCCTTTCAAATGTGGGTTATGAAAATTAGACTCGGATCCTCAAGCTTATAAGGCAAACACTTCACCAACTGAGTTGTCTGCCCAACCTTCTAGATTTGAGACTTCTTAAGAGACAAAGATATAAAAATAATCTCCAAATGATTTCCTTAAGTAGTGAGGGTTCCAAACTATGAAACAAATTTTCTTTCATCTCAAGTCAATGAACTACATCTGAGTGTGAGCATGCGAAAATAATAGTGGTTGGTGGCCTGAGTTTTTTAAGGGCTAGTTTTTGAGCTCCTGAGGTCATCTCTCTGTACTTACCTTGAAGCAAAAGCAGCACTTTCATGAGTTGTCCGAGCAGTACTAATATTCACTCAAGCTTCTGTAGATGAAAGGATTTTACTTAAAATTGATCCCAGTAAAAATACATGTCTGTTATCCTATTCCATGTTTCAAAATAATACTACATTTTAAAACTATAGTATTTGTACTCCTGTCTATGCATGTGTTAAATAAGTATAAAAACAGCATTTGTCCAAAATGAAAGGGATGACAGAGTCACCATCCATTAAAAAGTATCATGTAGTGAAACTAATTGCCTCAGCTGGAAGTCCAAATGACTTTGTCGATTTAGAAAAGTGTGCTAGCACTTTCTGGCAACCATAATTGTGATAACAGCTCAACTAAGAATGGTGGATATTGCTCTTTAATTGCCTCAAGTAACACTGTATACTCCAGGGAGGAGAGTCTCATTGATCATGTGCCATTGTGGTTTATTTCACAAAATGCTCAGCTTCCTTGTAATACTTTCTGTCTAATGTCGGCTACTGGCTAATTGTTTTCAGCCACACTCTTCTGATTAGCTCTTATAGTGGGCTCCTCCCTGACTCTCTTCCTTTCCTTCCTTCCTAGGGGTACCTAGGTGGCCCTGGGGCATGTCCTCCTCTGCTGACAGAAAGAGAATGAGCAGGTTGAAGCCCTCAGTGTTCTCCCCTTCTGCATGTTGCTCCTGACTTCAGTAGTTCTGTTATTTCACTATTTGTCCTGGCATAGGTCCTGATTGTACTTGGTTCCGACTTTGATTTGTAGAAATATTTTGGTGATTTTTGTTGGGGAACCAAAGGCCCGTTTTGTAATTCCTTTTGAGGAAAATCAACTTTGGTTTTGTGGATGGTAATCATAATTTATATGTGCCCATTTGGTGTGTGTTTTAGAAAATCCAAAACAATTAGCTCTTAGTAAGATTAGAAGATCCACTACCTATAAATGAGAATGGGCTACAAACTTATCCACTAGTGAAGGGATATGAACTCAGAAGCAGCCCGAGGAATTTCTGAAAGATTTCTTTTGGTAGTTGGGCTGTGCAAAGTCCTTGTCACCCAGTGTCTCAGCTATGAGGGAGGGAGTTTCTGAGGCATCCTTGACTGTGACCTTGGTCTGTTGTTCTGCCCTGCCCTCCTGCTGGGCAGCTGACATTGCCAGGCTCCCAGAAACTGCTGCTCAGTCACTTCCTTCTTTGGACCAAATGGCTCCCCCGTGATGACTACAGGGCTACAGTCTAGAGACCATTCTACAGGTAGTGAAGGTGTTGGCTGGTAAATAGCTGGCACATCGCATTGGATGACAGGACGGGATGATAGAGGTTGTCCTGGGATCTTATAAAGCTTGTTTTTGTATTGTGTAATCTGTGTCTTAGGGAAGAGATGTTAAAATTTACTGTGTCCATGTATCATTTCTCTAGCAAACCCCTCTTCCAAACATCTGCTTTCTTTTCTTTTCTTTTCTTTTTTTTCTTTTCCTTTAACCTTTTTCTTTCCTTTTCTTTTCTTTTCCTTCAAATGCACCATTTCTTCTATCTATCTATCTCTTACCCTTCCATAGACCTAAAGTTCAAATCAGTGTTACATGGATCCTGCTGCCTGGTGCTCTATATTTTCAAATGTCTATATAAAAGTCAAGGTTTTTTTTTTGTTTGTTTGTTTGTTTGTTTGTTTGTTTGTTTGTTTTGGTTTTGGTTTTTTGAGGTAGGGTTTCACTCCGGCCCAGGCTGATCTGGAATTCACTATGTAGGCTCAGGGTGGCCTCGAACTCATGGTGATCCTCCTACCTCTGCCTCCCAAGTGCTGGGATTAAAGGCGTGTTCTACCACGCCTGGCTTAAAAGTCAAGTTTTAAAATTTGCTATGATTTACTACTTTTGTTCTCATTGGCAGTAATAAAATCCATTACACGATGTATATTTGTCTGAAATAACATTAAATATATGCATCATGCTAAATCATAAATACCATATTTTAAAGATAAACAGGAAAAGTCTGTCATTTGTAGAACAACTACAAGAACCAGAAAACATCAATAATTATGCTAAATAGGTTGTTTTGATGAAATCACTTTCAATTTTAAAGAATCCTAAATTTTAATTTTTCATGTAACATATACATATTCTGGGGTTCTAGAAAAGATACATGTTCATACTTCTGAGTTTACATCAATTCTAACCAGTAAGTGGACCAGAAGTTTAAAGGGGAAGGGCAGGAAGAAGGAGAGAGGGAAGAAGGGTGGGGGGGAGAAAGAGAGAGAGAAAGAAGGAAAGGGAGGGGAAGGAGGAGGAAGAAGATGAAAAAGAAGAAAAAGAAGAGCAGGAGGAGAAAGAGAGAAAAGGGGAAAGAATGAGAATGCAACGTATATGTTACATTTTACCAGGTCATAAATCTGGAAAGATCTCTACTGCCAATAGAAAGCTCTGTCTTTGGAAGTTTGGGCCTGAAACTGTCTCTGTGTTTAGTTCTCATTTTATGGTCTTATTCCAAAGAAGCTTGGCCTGATTTCTGTGCAGGTATCACTTAGCAGGCTGAGGCTGTTGGTCGTAGTACTTTCTGCTCCTTGTCAGTATTAGATCCCCTGCAGGAGGGAGGAAGTTGCCGAGAACCTGCAGAGTTTGGTATGCTTATCTAACTCAGCCAAAGAGATCAAGACTGTTGACCTCAAGCGCTCACCACTGAGCTGCCACCTGAGCATCTCAGCATGTTTGTGTCCAGCCCCAAATCTATGGCTGTCGAAGATGGCCTCTCCCATTTAGAGGCTGTGGCAGGTTGACTTCAGGTTCCTTCATCCTGATAGCAGGCCTCCAGGCTACCTCAGTCATAACCTTCTGACGGGTCTAATAATCGTCCACATTAGAGGAGTGAAGGTCTCAGCAGATCCCACGATTGCATGCAAGGCTTGTGAGAGCTGTGGTTTGTCCTGCAAGAGCACTGACTGTCTCTCTTCACCAGAGCCTCATGGATTAGCCTTTAGATGAGCAGTGCTCTACTCCTCCCCTGCTGCATGGCTCTGAGGCAGTGGCTGTGTGCTATTGCTCCTTTCCCTTTGTTTCTCCATACTATTTAGCTGCCCAATTCCCCATTTGGGGTTTCCCATGTTCTTTTGTTGTTGTTGTCATCCTGCCCCTTCTCCTTCATGGTGTCATGTGGAGGCAGCTGCTTCTCCCCCATCTTATCCCAGAAATCTATTTAGTTCATTGTGAAGAGTCCTTAACTTGCTGTGATCTTTTCTCTTAATCTCATTTGACACAAAACCATTTGGGGATTTTTAAAAGGTGATGTATAATCAATGCTTTCATTCACAGTCGATTTTCTTTAGAAGCTTTTACAGTTGTTCTGCTTTGACATTCTCATCAGCTTAAATAAGAAAGTAACATTCAAATTGTATGGGAATGGCAGGAGATAACCTATTCACCATGGGAGGGGTTATGTATTTTAATGATCCCAAACCTCATATTCTTTTTAACCACCCTTAAATGTGATTGTAAAAATGTTTTTTTTATTAAAAATTACCCTAAGGGGGCTGGAGAAATGGCTTAGCATTTGTCTGCAAAGTCAAATGACTCAGGTTTGATTCCCCAGGACCCACATAAACTAGATGTATAAGGTGGTGCGTTAGTATGCAGTTCATTTGCAATGGCTAGAGGCCCCGGCATGCCCATTTCTCTCTCTCTCTCTCCATATATACATCTTTTTCTTTCTTTCTCTTTCAAATAAATAAATAAAATTTCATAAAAATTACCTTAAGAGCATAAGAGATGGTTCAGTGGTTAAGGCACTTGCCTGCAAAGCCTAACAACCTTGGTTAGATTCCCCAGTACCTATGTAAAGCCAGATGCACAAAGTGGCACATATGTCTGGAGTTCTTTGAAGTGGCTGGAGACCCTGGTATGTCCATGTTAATTCTTATTCTCTCTCTCTTTCTGCTTAAAAATAAATAAATAAATAAATACCTTTAAATCTTAGTGAAACAATGAGACATCCAAAGACTCATGCAACTATAAAACTGAAGTATCTGCCTCCTCTTTTCTATTTAGTGTATCTCTGTGTCCTATTGGGATACATAGCTCAGTAAAAACCTGTGCTTGTGCTGTAAGGCTGGTCCTGCCAGCATCCCATTGATTGCTATATTGATGGGTATAGTCTGCCTGGGTCTTCTCCTTTCCCCAATCAAATACTGGAACATGCTGAAGTATATAATAGACTATGATCTCAAGATCTTCAGTTAATAGAGTAAAAATATTAAGATGTCATAGGATTTATAAAGCCACAATAAATAATGTTTGTTTATAGTTAAGTATTGTTATTTTTAGAAACATTTTATAACAATTTTTCAGAACAACTTTGACTTTGGTAGTAAAAATACCCATTGTAAATATCCATTTTATAATTGTTTTATTCTTTTCAATTTCAGGGTCAGCCTGGTCCTCAAGTAAGTGGTCTTTTTTCTGTCAAATTAAGCCCAATTTAGGATTTTCCTAGTGTGGAGGCTTTGTTTTTCTACTTACTTTCCAATCCCTTTCAAATTCTAGAAGAAAGCTATGGACTGGTAATCATGATACCACATAGTAGACCAAATATTTCCCATCAACAGAGCCTCAGGGCCTCTTCAGGGTTGAGTGAGCCACATCAGCTGTTGGGCCAGATGGTAAGTCTAACAGTGGCCCATCATATAAAGCAGAACTCTTAACTGATCTGAACCAGTGCCCCACGACTTCAGTGTGAGACAGAATGACTTAGTTAATGTTGGATAGGGACTGGTTTGCATTAAGTACTGATTAATCATGTACTAATGTTGGTTGTAAATCCACCCAGACTCATTATTTAGGCTGTGATCCTACTACCTTCTTTTGATTCAGTGTAGACAGATATCGACTTTGTTCTCCATTTTCAATATAAACCAACTGCTGCAAGCATGATTTATAATTAGGCATGAATGCAGCCGACAGAAAATCTTTGAGCCCTAAATCATACAGAGGAAAAAGAGCACATTTCAGGGTGAGGAAGAATGTGCACAAAAATGGAAGTACAAAAGGAGAGGCAAGTTCTCACAAATAGTGTAACAACTCAAACTCGAAAGACTCAGGGGCTGGAGAGAGGGGTTAGTGGTTAAGGTGCTTGCTTGTGAAGCCTAAGTTCTCTGTTCAAATCACCAGGTCCCACGTAGCCAGATGCATAGTGATGACAGCGTGCAATGTTGCACATGTGCACAATGGGGCACACGGTCTGGAGTTCGTTCACAGCCGCTAAGGTCCTGGCACACCCATTCTCTCTCCCCTACCCCTCTCTCACTCAAAACAAAACAGCACAAAAAGCAAAAACAGAAACAAAAATCCTCAGTGCTACCTGCAGCCAGTGAGCTGCTTTTGTGCTTTTGAGAGGAATCATAGTTTGTAAGGATTTGCCTGCAACACTCTTCCCCTGATCTAATGACAGCTACTTCTGTCCTGGAATTGTTTCATAATAAACCATCTCCATGATAGCTTTATACTTAATATCATGAATTATTTATGTGTTAAATTGCAAACTCAACCACAGGACATTATTTATAGCTGTTCTGAGCTCTGTGGATAAGGCTATCTAATGATACAAACAAGAAATCCTATATACTTAGGTAGATCAGTTCTTTTCTTAGTAAGCTCATAAGAAAAAGTTTGACCATTAATTAATTTATGTTGACATTCAAGAATACTCTCGTTACCTGTAACTTTCTTCCTATATCTCAAATTGGTTCAAGTTAATTATTAGAATATATTCCCAGAAGAAAGTTATGTCTTCTCTGCATTTGGAGTAGCTATAGTGGGACAAGATAAAGCATAGAGAGCCTTGTTTATTTTATTGAGCTGACAACAGCCCTGGAAGTGTGTGTGTGTGTGTGTGTGTGTGTGTGTGTGTTAAAGTTACTCACCTGGTGACACAGTAGTACTAGTCTGTCTCCAACACTTGAAGACCTGTAGCACTCTCAGCCCATAAGGCACATACTGTGAATAAGCAAGTGATAAACATTTAAATCCGAGTGCATGTTATTTAAATTTGTTCTTAAGGTTTGGACAGATTATAATTATTATCTTGTTAGACGTGTGCAAATATGTCCAGGAGCAATTTCTTTGCATAGATCAACATTCCACATTATTTATTTACAAAATTACATGGCATAGAAGTCAATTCCTTAGAATGAAAACTTCAATTTTATTTGTGTCACTCATTATTTTATAAGGCTTTTCAGATCATATGATTTTATTCTGAAGGCTGATAGTAAAAAGGGAAGCTGTTTTTCAGTCCTCATTCTCTTCCTGAAACTGAAGATAGTGTAGGTGAACTTGATCTGCTGTGAAGACCTGAACCTGAGGGCAACGAACCCTGTCACAATCATAGTATGAACTGATAAATGTGGACCTGAAGGAAGACAGGAAGTATTCAAACTCTTTTCAGTGAACAAAACTGGTTCCTTGAAAGAGCTGTGAAATGGTGAAAGGATACTGGAAGAAACAGAAAAGCAGTACTTACCCCTGTGGCAAAGATGGAAAAGAGACAGGGCCTGAGTAGACATGATGCTGTTGCCAGTCCATGAGCACAAGGGAAAGATATATCATGGGAGTGTGGATTGAAAGAAGTGACAGCCGAGGGCATGTAAGAGCAGAAAGGAGAGGAGCTTAGGACAAAGATCTGTGAGTATTCATTTTTCAAATGTGAGCTGAGAACTGAAATGAGGCAACTTTGACATTTGTTCCTTCATTCATGTTAATTCACTTAAATCACTTAATAAATGTTTATTTGGCAAATACTATGCATCACACATAAGGCTGAAAGATTGTGGTAAGCAAGGCTCAGTATTTGGTTTTGTGATAGTTCCCTGTTGTTTTACTTTAATTTTTAAAGGTCTAAATTATTTTATAATATTCAATTGATAATGTTAAATATATTCAAGATACACAACTTGATTTCATATACATATATAATTATTATGACAAATAAATTAATACATCCATCTCTACCTGAACTGTACAATAATATAACCTCAGAACTTATTTATTATTTCTGTGGCATGTGTGTGTATGTGCATGCATTCCATAATGTACATGTGAAAGTCATAACACAATGTCAAGGTATCACTCTTCACCTTTTATTCTTTTTTGATACAGGGCCTCTCTTGTTGTTTGTTGCTGGGAAGGGCAGATTAGCTGGCCTGTGAGCTTTAAGAGTCTCCTGACTCCACCTCTCATTCCCATAAGTGCATTAGAATTACACATGTACCACTTTGCATGTGGCTTTGTGTGGGTGCTGAGAATCCAGACTCCAGTCAGCAGGCTTGCAGAGCAAGTGTCTTTAACCACTGAGCCATTTAGTCCCTTGCTCATCTGTTATGACTGAAAGTTTTTACCTTCCTGCCAGCAGCTTCCCATTTGTGTCACCCACCCACCCGTTCTATTCTTCTACAAGTTCAACTGTTGTACATTCACTAAAATTTATCAGAATAATATTTATCTTTCTGTGTTTGCTTATTTAACTTAGCACAATGCCCTGCAGAATAATCTATATTCTTACAAATGGTAAGATTATTTTCTTTTTCATAACTAATAATACTCCAATATATTATGTACCTCACTGTGTGATTCATCCATCAGTAGAAAGATTGATTCCATATTGACTATTGTGAATAGATTCTACATGTATGTGTTCACAAAGTATTTCTCTCTGTGCCTGCCTTATCCTCTAGGTCCATCCATGTTGCTGCATGGCTGAGGCCACTGTGTGTGTGTGTACCACATTTTCTTTATTAATCCATTGATGGACATTTAGGTTGATCTCATAACTTAAATTCTGTAATAAACTTGGGAGTGCAGATATCTATTCAGCACACCAAATTTATTTCATTTGGATATATACAAGTGGGATTGCTGGGCCATGTGGTAATTCCGTTTTTAATTTTTTGAGGGATCTATATATGATTTTCTGTAATAACCATATTGTTTTACATTGCAAACAACAGGGTATAAGGGGCTTCCTCTTCTCCACACCCTCACCTCCATATATCTTGCCTATTATTATTATTATTATTATTATTATTATTAATTATTTTGAGAGAGAGAGAAAGAAAGAGGCAGAGAGAAAGAGAGGGAGGAAGAGAGAGAATGGGCACACCAGGACCTTCAGTTTGCTATGAAGGAACTCCAGATGTGTGCACCCCCTTGTGGTGCATGTGTGACATTGCACACTTGTGTCACTGTGTCTGGCTACGTGGGACCTGGAGATTTGAACATGAGTTCTTAGGCTTCTCTGGCAAGTGCCTTAATCACTAAGCCATCTCTCCAGCCCACTTGACTTTTTTTTAACTTTTTTTTTAATTTTTATTTTTTGGAGAGACACACAGAGAGAGAGAGTGAGAGAGGGGAGGAAGACAGAGATGGGCACACCAGCAGTGTCTCAGCTGCTGTGAATGAAATCCAGATGCGTGCACCCCCTTGTGGTCAAGTGCAGCATTGTGCCCTTGCGTCACTTTGCATCTGGCTGAACGTGGGACCTGGAAATTGGAACCACTGGAGAGTGGAACCAGTGTTCTTAGGCTTAGGAGGCAGGCACCTTAACCCCTAAGCCATCTCTCCAACCCCCACTTGCCTTTTTAATAACAGCCATTCTAGCTAGCGGTTGGAGGTGATATCTCACTGGTTTCCATTTGCATTTTCCTGAGTGTTCATAATTCCAAATACTTTTTCCATGTATCTGTTGACCATTCACATGTCTTCTTTGGAAAAAATGGTGAATAAAGTGTGGAAGATGTTAAATCTCCCAACACACCACTTCTGAGAATAACCTTATCCTACCTGAAAATCCTGCCCTGTTTCTGTACTTCTAGGTGATCTCCAGTGCATTCTGGACCTCAAGCATGTGGCATTTAAGAAGTCTTAGGCCATCTTGCAGGGCACTTGGGATTAACACCTTGCTCTAAGTATGATACTTGTGTGCTAGGTCTTACTTTGAACACTGAGTTTCTGTTTAGATCTTAGCTCACCTGTTCTGGTTCATTTTCTGGATTCCCATAACACTTTATCTGTGTAGCTTTTTATATTACTTTATGTTTACAGAAGAGGAGCATAGTCCTCATCAGATTGCTTGTAAGGTAAAGGATGGCTTTCCCACTTTTGGGCTTTGCCATCTTGACTAAATTACTCCATCACTCTAAATTGCATTTTCCCCCATCTTTAAGGCAAACATGATAATGCCTTATCTTAACATACAGTATGAAGATTAAAATAAGGAGTATGTTTAAAATGTATTGTGTGGTGCCTGGTACATAGTGAGCACTCAATAAATATGAATTCTCTCTCTCACAGTTATCGCTAAACATCTTTTCTGTCTTTCTTAACAGCCCTATTTTCTTAAAGTGGACCATCTATGGCTTCATATTTATTATACAACACAGCATGTAACCTTTTTTCTAGGACACAGCAGTTCAACAAATATTATCAAGTGACAAGTGGTGGATGTAAGAGCAGGAGAAGAAAGCAGAGACAGAGAGAAATGCATGTGAATTCCCTAAGCCTAAAGCCCTTACATAGTGACACTACGTGTCACAAATAATGCCATGTAAAACAAGTCTTTGGGGTTCCTAGAAGCTGAGATTTTACTGAACAGTCGTCAGTGTCAGGGTCTCATTTCCACTCAGTTTGGAAATATGAACACCTGTGTTTCCTGTGGTTATAGCAGTTTACTCACACTGATATTTAATCTTTGATGCTATTGAAGATAGTATTCAGGCAGTCACATACTTATGATATCTTAGTTTACTTTTGCATTAATTTATTTTTTGAGTTCAAGCAGTCAGACTTTGATTTTCACAATCAAAATCATTATTATTCAAAGGTAGTATATTGCCTAAACATCAATGTTTTTGCATGAATAAATATTTTAACACAAATTACATAAACAAGTTATTTTGGGGAAAATGGTTCTCAGTATTCTATCTTGCTCTCTTTACAAAAATTAATAGATCTTTTCTTTGGCTCAAATAATCCCCCTGTATCTTTTAAATTTTATTTTTATTTATTTATTTATTTGAGACAGAGAGAGGGAGAGAGAATGGACATGCCAGGACCTCTAGCCACTGCAAATGAACTCCAGATGCATGCGCCATCATGTGCATCTGCCTTACATGGGATCTGGAGAATTGAACCTGGGTTCTTAGGCTTTGCAGGCAAGGCATGTACCTTAACCACTAAACCATCTCTCCAGCCCCTCCCCCCATATCTTTAATACATCATGGAATGATGGGCCCACTGTATTAAGTGTAGGGTACTCTGTCCATACTAAGGCCATAGTTTTACATAAAGTTCTTGGCATTTCAAAGCCCTCTTCATAAGTCTTCATTGGAGTTGCATGTGAACATAAAGTAGCTGTAATGCCCTTAGGAATTTCAAGCACTAAAGTGGCGTGCATGTTGTAATTCTGTATCACCCAGTGAGGGAAAAAAAATGTAAGGGAAAACCACAGGCAAATTCCATCAGACAACTGTGCTTGGAGGCAGGCAGCTTCCATTTGTGTTTTCAGATACACTTGAAGTTGAAGATGCCACTGTCCCTTTTGTCCCCAAGCCCCCCCCCTTTTTATTGCATCTTTCTTTGTTCTGTTGTTGTCAGTGCCATTTTATAATGTTATAGTAAAATTTACAAAACTCAAGCTGTGTATGCCTTGTAAGGAATTCTTCCTGGTTAAAATATTATATTTGAGGAGCAGTATTTAGCTTTCTATTCATGTGTTTTAAATTATATACTAAGCCCCTTCTAACCTAACACTTTAGCAATTCCCATATTTCATGTTAGTGTTCCAGCCTAGCCAGATTCACATTGTCTGATTTGGGGGCAGAGGGAGGGCACATACATTCTCTAAGCAATGTAAAGCATGTGCATGCATGTGCATGATGTGTGTGTGAGTGTGCACATCCATGCACACTCACTGTGCTATAAAACCAGTAATGTATTCTCATCTGAATAACTCATTCTCACTTGCAAAGTATATTTTATGTGGTGATTACATAACAAAGAGAATGATAATGCAAGTCTTAATGCTGTTGGGTTCTTGGTATGTAATTAAGTAGCATTGGAATTGTGATACAAAAGACCCACTGTGCTCAAATGGAATATATTATTGAGAATGCATAGTATAACAGCTTCCTTATTTATTTTTATTCATATTTCTTTATTTTACATTCTCATTTGTGTATTTGAACAGTGTATCATCTCAATGTTTAATTTTCATTTAGAATTCTTTCCCAGTAACATTAATTGAAGAGCTTCTACTGCCAAAGTTATGTATATTTTCTAAAAATATATTAGTCTTAATTCTGTCCAAACTAAGGTGAATGGCACGTAGCATTTCATGAAAAGTTAATCCTATATTGCTTTGCACTTGAGGAAACTGTTATTCCCAGAGTCACTCATTTTGTACTTTCAATTTATTTATACAATATTAATACATAGAAAATTCTTAATTCTGTGGGACTTTTTTCTCCAGTGCTGGGGATTGAAACTAGAGCTTTGCATATGATAGACAAATGCTCTTCACCAAGCTATACCCCTACCTCCCCAGTAAATTTTTATTGAATACATATATATTTATTTGCTACTTCATATTTAATGGTAATTGTATGTGCACTTGATAATGAACCTACTGAAACATGAGCTTTCAGCAGCCTGGTTTTCGTTTGCAAGTGCATCCATGCATGTGTGTTGGGGGGTAATGTGGTGTGTGTGTGGTATATGCACTTGATGTGCCTATGATATTTCCATGCACTTGGCTGTAGCTGGGAACTGTCACCTGCAATGGCTGCAGTGGAACCGTAGAACAACAGGTATCCCACTCCTTTGCTCTTCTGCCTGTTCTTATTTAAGCCAAGTCTGCTACTAATTCTACAGCTTGCTTTTTTTTTTTTTTTTTCATGAGTTTCACGAATTCTCCAGTCTCTGCTCTCATTCAAGATTGGGGTTACAGACATGCATGGCCATGCCCAGCTATTTATGTGGGTCCTGGGGATAGAACTCAAACAGTCTGTCGGGCTTTCTCAGGCCCTCATGCATGCACAAGAAATGCTCTTAACCACTGAGACATCTCTCTTGTCCACATAGCCTCTTTTTAAGACAGCTCATACAACATATTGTGTAGACATGATGGTTTGTTTGCTGGGTGCTGGTGGCAGATAGTTGGGTTTACACTTTGCTTTACTATTTAGAAGCTGTATGACTTTGGGCAACTTATCTAACTCTTCACTTTTCAATGGAAAATGAAGGTGATTGATTTGATTTAATTCATAACTTAATAAAGCACTCTACGCAGTCTATGGCACCATTAGGTGTTGTGATTAAAGGCCTTCATAAATGCCCACTCATAAGCACTCACCCAGAAGCAGCCACATAGACTTGATCTTGTCCTCTTTACCTGCTAGGTAAACATCCAAGAGACTAATGCTGTGAATAAGTAATTTAATCTTAAAGGTAAGCAGTTCATGAAAATTGATTATCACTGTTGGAAATGGATATTAAGGGCCCCTCTCGAAAACAAACAAATACCTGCACTTTTTTTGTAAAAAATTCTTCAGTGATATAAAATTAACATACTTGGAACTGTTTCAGACTTTTATAAGTCCATATTTTAGATATGGCCCATTTAAACCTGACTAGCATAATGTCTGTAGGAACTTTTCCCTCTAAAATCTAGCCTCTAAACTCTAGTTTGTTTTCCCTTAAAATTATCAGTTTATTTGATACTAATTGTTTAAAATCTTAAATCAGGAAGAGCCTATTTTAACAATTAAGGGTCAATAATAAATTCCACATATAAGAATATGTAAAATGAACTGCATATATAAATCAGCAATGATGTGTGCTAAGTTTATACAGTAAGCAAATATCAGTTATTATTTTTGCTAAGAGTTATAGCATACTTCATGGAAGACTCATACCTGACACCCAATGATCTGTGGTGCAATTTGAGCAAAGGCACAATAGAGTTTTGAGTGTCTGAAAGAAATTTTACGTATGCAGTAGCCAACTCAGCACCATCCTTTCTAATTGGGCAAACTGTCACTGCACAAGGTTGCCCAGCCGAAGGACAGGTACCTTCTGAAACCTAGCTCAGGCTTCAATTTCCAAGCTATGAGGACAGCATGAGACCAAGTCCCTTTGGAGGAAAACGTTATCTAACACTCCATGTCTATCTCATCCAGCAAAGCCAAGAGTACAGGGTGTACAACTGCTCAGAAGAAAATTGACCAGGGCCATAGTGGTGAGAAGAGCATGTGAAATGAGAACAGTCTCTTGGAGGAGATGCAGGGCAGTAGATGGAGTCCCATAGAGAAGCCTCTGCTGGGTACAGAGCAGATGAGAAGGCAAGAAAGAACTGAAACCCAAAATGAGTGGGATCCCCAGTGAGAGTGTATGAAGGAGAGGCAAAGTCAGTATGAGAAGTGATTATGAACTGAAAGCAGACCACGAAATTCCTATAGATCTGATGACCCAAAATAGTATTGCCAAAGAAGTTAAACAAGGCAGTCAGCCCTTCCAAGAATTGGTTTGCCTACAGGGGGTCTGTGAGTAGCATCCAAAGCTTAGGGACTTTTTCTCTGTTCTTTTTTTGTGTGATGTGTGTGTGTGTACTCGTATGTGCAAAGGTGCAGACTCTGTGCATGTATGTGCATGCCAGAGGAGGAAGTTGCTCTTCTACCCTATTTCTCCAAGACAGAGTCTGTCTCAGAACCTGGAGCTCTCTGGTTTTCTCTTAAACCAGTTGCCCAGAGAACCCTGGCTACCCCCTGTCTCAGCCTTGCTCAGTGCTGAGGTTCCAGACCTGCTCAGCTATGCCTGGCTTTCCCCCTCCTCACTTATTGGTCTTGATTAGAAACCAGTTTGAAGTTTCTGAAGCCAATTGACTACATATTTCAAGAACTCATCTGTAAAACTCTGAAATCTGCAATCATTCTTCTTCAGGAATTATTCATTGGTTTGACTAGAATGCCATCCTGTGGGAGCCGAGAATGAAACTCAGACCCTCATGGTTTCCTGCTGAGCCATCTCCCAGCCACTAGCCTGGGGGTATGAAAGTGACAAAGGTGGGGATAATGAAAAATAAAACATGCTTTAAAATTTATTTTGCTTATTAAGAACATACTTTGTATGTATACATCATGTGTTGGTACCATCTTTTTCCTCCTCCTTGTCCCCATTCTGCCAAGGGCCCTCCTCAGTGGAGTTGCTGGTATTCCTCATGGGGTTATGGGTTTTGCATTGTGGGAGTAGCAGGATTTTTTGGGGGGGATGCAATGGCTCTGGGCATGATGTACCAACCTGTAGCTCTTACAATCTTTCCACCTCCTCTTCTGTAAAATTCCCTGAGCCATGGTGGGTGTAAACCACTGTTTTGAAAGTTTGGAGTCACAGGGAAATGGAAGACAAGGTCCAGAAGACCTGCATCTGTTTGGAAAGTGAGAACATAGCCAGTCACTGGATGCTGTTCATTTCATTCCCAGGAAACTGAAAAGCTGGTTTGTTGCCTTCACTGTTACTCTTGACACTTTTGAACTAATGTGATGAGTCAACAGATCAGAAATTATAGTGCACCCCAAAGGCCCAGTTTCTATATTGTGAGCTCATATTCAGGAATGCCTGCTATAAATGCATGTGCATTCTGAGAAGCACATACTGGAAGCTTGTTGACACTCAGGCATCAGTGTATTTTTGAGTGCCAACAGGCTGTTTAGGGAATACTAAGTTTGTCCCTAATGAAACTAAAGGCTTCTGTTTCAGGAAATCTGTTAATGTTTATTAAATATTTATCTTGTAGAAAGTCCAAAGCTATATGTTTGTGTGTAGAAAGGGATGTACTATTTACCGAAGGATCTTGTGTTCCTTTAATGCCTTTCTGCCTCTCCCACAGTGAGGTCATTGTTCTCCATCCATCTTGCAGATTTATAAACTGAGGCTCCACACTGTTACATCACTTGCCAGAGGTCATTTTTGAGTATATATAAAGGCCTCCAATGTCAGTACTCGTTGTCTTCCTATATGCAGGACTTTTCTTCCTGCCCCAGGGTCCTGGTACTATAGTAAGAAGGAAACTTTTTCTTACTGGGGTGAGCCAAGTGCCATAAAACAGGTACAAGTGCTTCAAGAGTTGAATATTATGGAAGTAATATATTTAAAAGAGTCGAGTAAGCTTAGGAAAAGGAAGACTCCAGAGATTAGACATCGCTTGACTGACTATAGTAGAGGTAGTGTGGGGGAAGGGGGTTATAGGATAGCACTTTGCTACAAGGACAAAATTTCTTTCAGAAACTTGCAGTCCTACCATGCTGAATTTATGTCACCTTGCTTCACAACTAAGGTTGCCAGGAAAGAGATTATAAGAATTATTCCACACAAAGCAAATTGACAATTCCAGAGGAAGAAAATGACCTAAACAAACCTACAGAGTCTGAAAGGGTGGAGGCCATTCTGAGCATAGCTGGCATGGGGAGACAATCCTTATGGCATATTCAGAAAAAGAGAAGATTAGCAACAGGTGATAAAGGACTTCAACACAAGCAGTTCATGCTTCAGAAAAAATCTGAAAGGTCTTCCAAAATCAATTGTTAGCTGAGCATGGTGGTCCACACTTGTTAACCCTGTGCTTGGGAGACTTCCAGTTCAAAGCCAGTGTAGACTACATATTGTTTTAAAAAATGAATTTGAAATGACAATAACTACTTTTGAAATTTTTAAATACTCTCAAAGGAAGAGAAGGTAGTGTAGTGAATTGCCCTAAACTCATCCCTCAGCTTTAAGAACAGGTTTCACCAGTCTGTTCCATCAATCTGACCCTTAAATTACTTTGTTGGCATGTGGGGTGGTGATTCTTCAGCCGAGACAGTGAAAGAGGAGATTTCTTGTACACATATTACACTTGGCCACAAGTGAGAAAAGAACAAGTCCAGAATGCCAGAGGTCGAGGGCAAAGCAGCAATGGGGACTGTTTTGGTTATAAGCAAGGCAGACTTTGGAATGGTGGTCTTGGCAATCACATGGTTGTGGAAGTTCCAGATAGAGCGAGACAAATCCATCTATGGTGGCATACAGTCCAACAGCATACAGCATCCCAGCCTCCCGCATTCCTCGTTTCTGTCCTCACAGCTCCCATGGGTGTGCATGCTGCTTTACTTGGACCTCAGCCTCATCTTCAGTCTGCACACACGCTTCTTCCTCCAATCCACTCTCATGGCTCAGGAGTTAATGCTAAAATGGCACTAAGGCTGGGAGAGCCTCGTTTTGTTTTTGTTCTAGAAATTGAGCCCATGACCTCCAACATGCTGAGCACATGCTCTATCATTTTTGATGGTATCCTTTAAAGCAAAGCCCGATATATGTCAGTGCATTTGCAAATACTAAAATGGGGATCTTTGATAGGGCATTTAAAAACCATTTCATCAACAATCCTAATAAGATGAACAATAATTCATTAATATTAATGCCCACTTCAAATTCAGATTTTCTCAACTGTCTTAAATATTATCTCTTTGTAAATGTTTTGTGTGAATCAGGGCTCAAATTCCACATTGGACACTTAATATTCTTCAGTGTCTCTTATTCTAGTTATGCTTATCCTTTTGTTTTTCTCATGGAATCAGTTTTTCTAGAACATTTGTCCTATATATAGAATGCCCCACATTTTGGACCAGTCTAAGTACTTCCTGTGGTCTTATTGAATGTGCTGTCCTATCTTCTGTATGAGCTTTGCTTCAATTTTTAGAAAACTTTGTTTTAAGGTGTGCTTTACTTACTAGTTCATACCAAGAAGCACGTGGTGTTTGGTTGCTCTGTAATCAAGATATATTGGCCTCACATCAACATTTGGCCTGATGGATTTTATATCTGTTGATATTTCCAGTTTCCTAGAGTAACTTTTACATCATGGAATGCAAAATGGGCCCCTGAAGTTTTGGGGGCCAAAGAATCATATGTGCAAAACAGAATGTATTTATGTCACTATTTTCAAACATGGCATTAAGTAATCCTTCCACCTCACCTTCTCAAGTACTTGGGTCTACAGGTGTGCCCATCACACTCAGATAAGGAAATTAATTTATCAAAGAAGATGTTAGATGGATGAGAACACCAAACAACAGTCTACCTCAGCTATCTAGGTACAAGGATGCTCTCAACAAACATGGGAAGATAGGGATAGATTCAAGGGAAGTTGTAGAAAATAAAATCTGTAGTTCTTTCCATTAGGTTACATTTACTGAGTCAGATCTAAAAGTGAACTTTTGGGCTTATAGAGGGTGGGATGGGCTTAATAAATACAGGAGTCTAGAATCATGATTGTCTTGTATTAGACATTGAGACGTTTGGTTTGAGAAGGTTCAGCTTGAGCTGATGATGGCTTGTCTTAACTCAGGCATCTTGAGAGTGCTTGGAGATGCAAGATTGCAGTGTGGAAAAATGCCTAGGATGTAAGGCAGCTAATTGTTGTAGCCTTGAGGGTATATTGGATAGTTGATGGAAGAATGAAAAGAAAACAGTGTAGGTATGAATTTGGGCAATGAGAGCACTGATGGATTTTGTCAAGCCTTCTTCCCTTGGGCTTCAGTTTACTAGGATTAGTTTAGGCCAGGATAGCTCCTTTCTAGGTCCCCGAGGATGGGCTCAGCAGTTTCCCTTCCATGGCTCAGCTCCTTATGGAAAAATGCCTCCAGGAACGTGCACTTTGGCTCATACTCCTTTATTTTCCCCAAAGCTAGGCTGTGAAAACATGACTTCTCTGCTACCTTGCCTCTCTCCTCAAGTCCAATTTCCTATATTTCTATGACAAATCTGTTCTTCAGAGAAATTGGTGGAAACACTAAAAAGAACACTGGACATTGACCAAGGCAAAGGGAACCCATCTGTCTCCTTCCCCTTGTCTTTAAGAAAGGGCAAGTGAACCTGCTTGGAGACACTGGGGAAGAACGGGAGGGATAGTGATGGTGGAATGGGTAGAAGAGACAAGTGAGAAAGGAATAAACAAGAAAAAATTGGGGAAGAGGCAATCTTGTGGGTACAAGCAGTATTTGACATTCACCTTCCAGGAAGAGAGTGATAATAATGAAAAGTGGGGGAGTTGCTTCTTGTAGCCATCAGCAAAATGAGGGGGATCCCACTTAATTCTTACAGCCATCAGCAAAATGAGGGAGATCCAGTTAACACTGGAGGTTAGAGACTCATAGCCAAGCCCTAAAATTCATGCTCCAAACCTCAACTGACAGTTTTGTTTTTTGTAGTGGTGCCCACTTGGACTGGAAGGAGCATCTTACCCTTACCCTTGCACTGGGCTCAATTGCTTTTCATAAAACCTACATTGTTTCATAAAACACTGCAAATCAAGTAAAATATCAAACCAAGCAACAAACCAGGCTCAATTAACCTGGACAAAATAAAGTTGGGACAGTGTATTAGGGAAACCTGAAATAGATGATTGTAAATTCACCTAGGACTTAAAGATGAATGTACCATACAAAATCTAGATTTACCCACACACACAGCATGACAACAGATGAAGGATTATTTAGGGGAGGCAGGGAAGCAACAAGAGTGGGAGAGGAGAGTCTAGGGATGGGGGGTGAAAAAGTACAAAGACATATATGTTATGAAAATGTCAATGAAACCCATTATTTTGTATGCTAACAAAAATAAAATAGATGAATGTACTTTAGAATATATTTGGATCATAGTAAGACAGTGAGAGTATTGTAGAATAGTTTCCACACCATGAGCTGTAAAATGACAAGGGCTACTATGAGCAGTTAGAGAGCAAGTTGATACTTTCTTTCGACAACTGGAATGTTTAGAATTCCATGTCTTTCACCACAGAGTTCATTTTATTTGACCTTTAAAATATAAGCAAAAAAACATTCAAAGTTAAAGGAGTTATTACAATTTAGTAGAGGTAATGAACATTGCTAGGAAGAAGGGATCCCTTGGGTTTGATTGGCAAGAGCAGTAATTCTCCTACATTTAATGGTATTGCAATAGAAAAGACAGAGTGATGTCCCTGACTCCCATTGTTTCATCTTTAACTCCACTGAGCTACATCACTCTTACTTTTGTCCTGTTGTTTTGCATGCGTATGCACGTGTGTATGCTGATATGTGGAGGGGCATGTGTAAGGGGTGTGTGCATACACATGTGCACACATGCATGCACATGCTTGCAGCGGCCTGAAGTCAATGTCTGATATCTTCCTCGATCATTCTCCAACTTATCTTCTGAGTCAGGGTTTCTCACTGAACCTGGAGCTTGTAGATTCAGCTAGCAATCCAGCCATCAAGCCCCAGCTATCCTCCTGCCTCCACTTCCCCAGTACTAGGTTACAGGCGAGTGCTGCCATGCCTGGCTTTGATATGGGTGCTGGAGATCTGAACTCGGGTCCTTGTGTTTGCTTAGCAGACACTACCAACTAAGCAATCTCCCCAGTCCCCAAGTTGTGCATTTCAGAGTTCTTTTTAATGTTTGAATTTTTCCAAATTTCATTTTAGTGTTAGAAACCATTAATTGCTTCCTTATGGAACTGCATGTGATTTAAGACTGATCCTAGGTACATATAGCCCATTGTTCAGGGCTCAAACAGACATCATAAAAGACTGTAGTTATAGCCTCACTACTGAAAATACCCTGAAAATAATAGCTGTAAAAAATATTCTCTTGCAGGTCAGGCTGGTTTTGCTATTTTAAGTTTTAGGTTCTATCCACCCCCTTCTGCTTGGTTGCTTTTCATCTTCAATAGAAAATGAAAGGTGCAAAGAATAAAGCTATAACTCTGTTTATGGCTGTAATTCCCTTACCAGGCTTAGTAGAGTTTGCCACTGTAATAAACACGGTTCTGTACAACACAAAATCTGTTTCTCCTAAAATTCCTTGTTATTCCTTGTTACATTCTTATTTTTCTGAATGTTTCAGTTCAGCAAGGTTAGCTGGGTGCCTACTCTATACTTGGGTTGATGAGGTGGCTCTAGGGCCAAAGGTTGTCTTCTTTATTAAAGGTATGTGGGAATGTGGTTAAAAGTTTTGTTATGTTTGGTAATAGTTCCTGGACAGTAGGGGTAAACAATATTAAATGTGTATATTATTCAAGTTAGTCCCACCATTGACCTAGGACATTTCCCAAGATTTCCTTTTCATTTTAAGAAGTCAGTATGTTTACCTGCTTCATCCTTAAGTCAAGTATCTGAAAAAAAAAGTAATTTTAATTATGTTTATCTTGAATCATAAAATTAGAATATTAAGAATATTTTGTTATTAATAATCACTACTGTTGGTAGGACAGCATTGTATGTCACTTCCAGTATACTAATTAGTTTCTGCCAAGCAGGTGGCATTATTTCCCCTATTTAACATGAATACATAGGCTCAATGAGGTTAGCTAAGCCTACAAGATCACACAAGTGCTTGCAGCCAGGGTCTCACCTGGATATATTTGAGTCACAGGCCAAGCTCCTAACCACCATGATACTTTATGTATTTTAGTGAATTCCAGGTCAGCCCAGGCTAGAAAAAGATCCTACCTCCAAAAGAAAGAAAGAATTTCTCCAAATTTCACTCTTTGCTTCTTTATAAAATATTTTATTTGTTTATTTGAGAGAGGGAGAGAGAGAATATGGACTCACTAGGGCCTCTAGCCACTGCAAACAAACTCCAGACATGTGCCACCTTATGAATCTGACATACATGGGTACTGGGGAATCAAATCTGAGTCCTCTGACTTTACAGGAAAGCACCTTAATCACTGAGCCACATCTCCTCTCCAGTCCATTGCTGTTGCTTTTTTTTTTTTTTTTTTTAAGGTAGAGTGTCACTCTAGCTCAAACTGACGTGGAACTTACTCTGTCCAGGCTGCCTTTGTACCCAATGGTGATCCTCCTACCTCAGCCTTCCAAGTGCTGGCCTTAGAGGTGTGAGTCACCACACCCAGTTCACTTTTGTTGCTTTTGATTGTTTTTTGTTGTTGTTGTTTTGTTTTACTGAAACACTTAAAAAGAAATTAGAGCAATGACCACTGGGATGACCCAAAAGGCAACATAGTGCTAAGAAGAAGGGATGGAGGAGTGTCCCGCGCTGAAACATCTCTGTCACACTCTCCAAGGCTCAGGGTCCATTGCGGAAGAGAGGGCGGAAAGAATGTAAGAGCCAAAGGAAGGGTACAACTCCTTACAATGCAACTGTCCAGACAGAAATTGGCCTTGATATCCATGACCTGGCAGTGCCTAGCAATACCTTTGCAAGGCCCTCATAATAGAAGAAAAAGATGATGACATCAAATTAAAAGAGAGACTAATGGAGAGAGGGAGGGGATATGACAGAGAATGGAGTTCTAAAGGGGAATGGGGGAGGGGAGGGAAATATCATGGTTTTTTTTTGTATGTAAGTATAGAAGTTGTCAATAAAAATAAAATAAATTAAAAAAAGAAATTAGAAACAAGTATGAACATGTACATTGATCTATACTTATAAGCAATCCAATTATACATCATGTTTTTCAGAAAAGCTTTTTGTCCTTTAAATTTTACATATTTCTAGCTCAAGTAATTAAGTTAAAAGACTATAAACCAAAACAATTTGATGACATAGAAGTCCATAAAATAAAACAATTAGAAATGGCCCTAAAGTTACATGCATGTATTATGCATTTATAAGTATGTATGTGTGTGTGTGTGTGTGTGTGTGTGTGTGTGTGTGTACATATATGGCAAAACTTTGTGCATGAGTTCATGGTTGAACTGAAAAAAAATTCTCATTTTGGTTATAGGGAAATCTAGAATAACTGCACAAAACGTATGTGTAGATACATATATAGATATAGCTACATCTAATTAGCTAGAGTCTTTTTTACAAGGAAAACACTAGATTTTTTAATTGTCAATATTATTTGCAGTGTGAATGTTTTGGCATTCAGAGACCTACTAAAATGGTAGTGCTAAATTCAGTTTTCATGAGTGTGTGCTGGGTTGTGTCTCATGGTGCAGCAGGCGTCTAGGGAACAGGCGGAAGTCATGAGCCAGCATAGTGAAGGCACCTTTTTCCTTGCATAAGAGAAAAACTGGGTATTCTGTTTCCCTCCTCCCTGCTAAATCTTAAGTGTGGATGAAGTAATGTTTGTAAGAGTGCCTGAGCTCCTCAGAGGGAAGACTCAGGCCCACGGTGACACTGAAGTTGTGCTGTCCTTGCTAGAGAACCACCAAGGCAGAAGGCTGTCTTCCTCCGTAAAAAACTGCAGGAATCATTATGTTTAAAATATGAGAATTTCAGCTTGCAACATAAGAAGTAGAGGAAGAGAAATGTAATAAAGATGAGCTTTATCCACAAGATAAGGTGCAAGGGAAGGGAGGTTCTGAGTGCTAGCAGCACAGTGTGGCCACCTCTTAAATGATCACAGTGTGGTCACTGGACAATGATTACTACTGTATGACCCCCATCTGCAGATTATCCCCTCTGTTCCTTGTAATCAATAGCAATAATAGTCCATTTTCCCCACCTCCATCTCCACCCCCCTCCCCGAAACTTACATCCCTTCATTTCCAGTTAGACCAGCCTCAGCTGCCAACACTCTGGATTTAAAAGGCAACCCTAAACCCGGAGTTAAACTGTATGTTTCACTTGCCCCTGGAATAACTGTTTATCGGTATTGAAGTAGCTTAACCAAATGCCTTTCTGCAAATTCATTAAAGTGTACGCTTTTAAATGAGTATGGCTTCTCATGTGGTCTGTCAGTGCCTCCAGGTCATCAATTATCTGTTCTTGTTAGTTTGATCTTAGAAGTGTCTCCCGAATCTAGAACTTTCTCTGGATTCTTATTGCCTCACCTTAACTCAGACCTTCCCCACCTCTCCTCAGGACCAAGACAACTTACCACTCACATTCCTCACTCTGCCGTTCCACAAAACAAAGCACACTTCATCTCCTCGTCCCTTGTGAAGCTGATGACAGAATCTGGCCGGGAGAACAGAGTGTGGTTAGCCAGCCTCTTCTAATTTCTCTTTGCTGCTATTCTCCATCTCCAGTCTACACTGCACATCTGTTCTCCCCCTCCATTTTTCTCTGAGAGTCTGGTGTCCTCTCACTTTTACACATGTTCTTCCCTGTGCTGAACCTCTTCACCCTCCTCTCCTACCCCTTCTTTCTGCCAACTTCAAAGAGCCAGTTATACTGTCACCTTTCAGCTCCAGCTCTCTTGCTTGCTTTCTTCTCATACCCCACAATACAAGGAGTATCCCACTGATAGCAATTATGTTAACACGCCACTCCTCCAGATCCCACGTGCATGCCTGGCTGACACTCGACCATAAATACTGACAGAACGAAGCCTGCTTGTCTTCATAATTCTACAGCAATGAAAGACTAATCAGAAAAAGTTGGGTATTATTTCCAGAATAAAAATAAACTTCTCTCCACTTTTCTGGGACAGAAATCATAACCCTTTTCTTTCTCTAGCAGCCCTGGCAACTGAAGACTTCTAGGATTTGCTCCCCATCCTAATTTTTCTGCCACTAACAGAATTTCACTTTGATTTCATGATTATTTCTTTTTCCAGTTCAAAGTAAGCAAAGTATACAGTTCTAATGAATAAATGGCCACCATGGGGGACACCCAATCTCTGACATATACTGTCTCGCTACTAGCTATAGTTCATTCACGTTAGTGTAGATTGAAATGTCACCAAATATTTTCTGAATGCCCTTCACTAGACTTCTCTTTGCTTTTAGTTTTGTTTTCTCATGTAATTAAAATAGCCAGTAAGCAATACTAAAATTTCTACTGTCTGTGCAGAAGTAGGCTTTGCATTACTAAAGTCAGTATAGACCAAGACCCATATTGAAGGCTTGAAACAACAGAACTGTGTTAAACTGTAAATTCTGCTTTTAAAATCATTTGGACAGTGGCTCATTTGAAACTGCCACTGATGTAGGTAGTTTGGTAGTAAATCAGTTACATCCTAGGAAACACCCCTATCACTAATGACATAATACAAACTTTCAATATTTATGTAATTAAGGCTAATTACATAAATCTACTTAAAAACTTCTTATTTATAATATTCTTCTTTCTTTTCAAAAGTTTGTTTTATGAAATACCAGAATCCAGCATTCTAGACTAGACCAGAAAACAGGAATCCTCAAAGAAGCCTCACATTTGAAAGCCGGACTCACTACTCATTTATCATAAGCTAATTTTACCCCATTTCCTTTCCCATGCATCTCCACCTTGTTTTAGAACAAAGATTTGCTTTTGAATAGTTACCAGGAAGTCATTGAGATTGTTCTCTGAACAACAAATATAGCTACTGAATATGAGATTGTTACACTTGGTAGAGCTGGAACAACAAAATGCCATTTATAAATGCCCTTAAGTCAAAGCAGTGAAAGCCACTCATTTGTATTGTTGCCTATCTTTAGTTAATATGCTCAAGACTTTTCTTTGCATGTGAGTAGCATATATGTAGGGTGTTCTTTGTGGGTGATGTGTGGTGTATACACATATGTGTGCATATGTGCTCCCCCCCCCCCGCCATGCATGGAGGCCAGAGGAGAAAGTCAGTTTGTACTCTTATCACTCAGTCATACATGCACATCCTTGAGAACTGGTCTCTCCCTCAATCAGAGCTCCTGTCAGCAAGCTCCCAGGATTCTCAGGTCCATGCCCCTGCCCCTGTGCATTGGGGTTACAGACATGTATAGCCATGCCCAGCTTTTCCCATGGCTTTGAGGGAGTTGAACTTAGTGGTCTATACCCTAAGAGGCCCTCATGTTTAAGTGGAAGGCACTCTTGACTGGGAGTTACCTCCCCAGCCTAGAGGCTTTTCATCAAGGTAGAAACAGGGTAGGACTAAGTCATGGCACAGTTTGAACTTTCAAGGTTAGTAACCTAAGAAACCTTGTTTGTGTGTATCACATTTTGACTTGGAAAAGAAAAACAACACTGGAAGCTGGGTACACTTTATTCTTCAAAGCAAACCCATCTTTTCAGTGAAGAGGTCCAATTCAGAAAGAAGGGTGTCATTTCAGGGCAAGCAGAAAAAAGCATCTGCTGTGAGTCCCAAGCACATAAGTGGGGCCTAGTGTGTCTGAAGCGGCCGCCACAGCTGTGAGTACAGGGTGACCTCGGCTTTGCTTCTGGCTTGAGCCGGCAGGTGTCGGGATGCCATGCTGTCTGCTAAGAACCACCACTTTTGAACAGAAGTATTTGTTACTCAATTGTTGATGCAAATTTTCATGAGTTCATGAATTAGGCATTCTTGCTAGGGCATTTTGACCCTACTTGAAGCCTGGGGCTTTGGCATTGGCAATTGAATGCTGAGAAAAAAAAAGATTCATCTCTGTTCCCCATTACAAAACTATTTCAGAAGGGTGTTGACATCAAATAATGTCACACAAGCTGTCAAAGGCCTTGGCCTCAGAGATCTTACCAGCAAAAGCATATGAAATTGTGAAGCAAAGAATGTTTGGGGGCCAGCGGGTAGAGGCTGAGGGAGAGTCCACCATAAGAGCTGACTTGAAAGTAACTGGATTTTCTAGGAGTCATTGTTACTTAAGCTTAGCGAAAGATTTGACTTTAGAACTACACTATTTACCTTTGTTGAAAGAATCCCATTTTTTTTTCTAAATCAGTCTTTTTTTCCCCACCATATCCTCCACCAGGGCTTAGAACACAGTTGAACCTTTTATAGATGTTCAATAAACATAGTAGCAATCAAAATGCAGTTTGATAGCATCCTACTTAAATCAGGGCAAGAGTCTCTACTGCACAGTTTGAACTTGGGGTACTAAGTATCGTCACTCATCTCTATTTCCTTTACCAAAAATAACCTACCAGTATGTCATTAGCAAGCATCTGAACATTTTAAAATAACCAAATAAATTCCTTAGACTCAATTTTCCTCATTAGTCCCTTGATTTACTATAAACATTACTAAAAACATTAAAACCTACTGAAAACATAAAAAGTATAATTTTCATAGTTTTCCTTTATTCAATGATGAAATTGTCTAAAAGATAAAAGGGGAAAAGGTTTTATAGAGGCAATTGTGTTACCTTAGTATCACCTTCTACTGTATGTTCTCCTTATTACTCTCTTTTCTCTCATTTCGAATCAGCAATATTAGTGCCAGTGTCCATGACACTGTAAAAAAAATGCAGCTAGGTACATTTCAAAAGGCACCGTTGAGAGCAGACACTTGGGTGATTCTGAAAAGCTAGTTCTGTGTCCCAATCCTTAGCATCAAAACTATGGCATTTAAAGTCATGTAGAGTGTGTTAGAATGCTGGCTAGCTTGCTTCCAAGAAGTCTCACAGAGAAATGACTTGAGGTTCATTTTGGGCATCTCTAAAAGAATTATTGTAATATTGTCTTCATTTCTATTTGGGAATGATGTGTGTGTGCATTTTTCTATGTGAGTGGACATATGAGTGTGTGTGTGTGTGTGTGTGTGTGTGTGTGTGTGTGTGTAAGAGCTCAATGTCTTGTATCTTCCTCAATTGCTCATACACGTAATTGCTAAATTCGGGATTCATTTATTAAGCTATACTAGCTAGCTAGCAAGACCCCGAGATCTTCCTGTGCCTGCCTCTCCAGTGCTGAGCTTCCAGACATGCACTATCACATCTAGTATTTAGGTGGGTGCTTGCACAGGAAGCACCTATCCCACTAAGGTCTCTCCCCAGACCTGCTATGGGAAAGATGAAATGTAGTAACAGGTAAAAAAAATTCTCTGTCAATAAAATATAGAAAATATAAGACATGATGTTGTTAATCTTGTGATAACAGTTCAGCTCTTACCATAAAAGCTACCAGTAGAATGAGAATTGAGCCTGATTCCTCTGTGGCTGACATGATCAGAAGATGGCATTTAGGTATGGTATGTCATTGCAGTATTCCTACCTGCAGAGACATGGGAGGCTTCTCTAGGACCTGAGATGAGGGGACTTTGTTAGAATCTTGGCTTATTTCATGCTCGTCTTGTTCATTTCTCCCAGCCCTATTATAAATGAGAGACTGAAGGTAATTCTGAAATGCTTCCACTTCTTGAGCTGTGCTGAACCAGAAAATATGACTTCATGATTAAGAAAAGACAACATAATAGATGTCTCTAGAAATAGTATTTCCTGCTAGTGTTTTTGTTCAAAGGTAAAGAAAATTTCAATGTGGCTGAGGAATAGACAGCTGCCCAACAAACAAGAAATCCCTAAGAAGAAGCATATATATGCATATGGTTGCCTGATTTATGGCAAGGGGAACACAGAACCGCAATAAGGAAATGATGCATTTTCAATTAATGGTGTTCAGTTAATTTGATATCCACATGGGGACAAAAAGTATCTTGACTTTTACCTCTCATAGTATATAAACTCAGTTCTCAAGTATTCGGATCCAAATATGAAAGATAAATAATAGTTTTTCACTTTTAGAATAAATGTAAGAATCTCTTCATGAAATAGAAGTAACTAAAGATGTCTTAAGTGAAATACAAGGATAAGTATAAAAAGAAAAATGTTATTTTATTAGAATTAGAATATCTACTTATTAAAAATACCTCAATAGGATATAAAGACAGAACACAGAGTGAGAAATACATTTGCAATAAATAAAGGGAGTAAGACTCATTAAAAAGATGCAGAGTTCTATATATCCATCTAGTTACATACATGTAGCATATAATAAATTCTAGTAAAACCATATGATAATTTAGTGGAACAGAGAGAAAAGCTGAGAACAATTTATGAAATAGGATGTAATAAATTGAATTCCTTTTAATATACTTATCAGTAGAGTAATACAAACTAAAAACTATGGTATTACAATACCCTCTCAGAATGCATAAGATGAAGAAAAAGATAGGAAAATATCAGACATTGTAAATGATGTAGAAAACCCAAAGTTCTTTGTGTGTGTGTGAGAGAGAGAGAGAGAGAGAGAGGGAGAGAGAGAGAGGGAGGGAGAGAGCGAGCGCGCACAGATGACCATCTAACTTGTAAGAACCACTCTGGGAAAATATTTAACAGTATCTACATGAAACTGAAGATACCTAGACTGTATTACCTGACAGAACAGACATGCCCACTGTGTTTCACCAAAACGCATTCATTAAAGTGTTCGTAGATGAAGTTTCTAGTAGCTAAGACTCCAGAAACTCCTGGATACAAGTGCTCATCCACAGAAGGATAAATAAATATACACGTTTATGCAATGGAATTTTATGAAGTGGTAGGAACAGTCTATGTATTTGTACAAAATATGGGTGTATTCCATGCATATTGAACAGCATAGGCCAAGGACATACTGAGTGATTTCATGTATATAAGGAACAAAGGCAGGCACATGCTACTGTCAGAATAGTGGTTATTGGTGTTGGGTAGTGATAAGGACATACCACAGTTTCTTCTACTTGTTTAGGATTAGTCAGTTTCTGAAGCCTACTTGATGTATCTTATCATCATAATTTGTATGTATATTTACATGCACACATCTATTACTATTTTGCTGTTCCAGCTATATTACAGTTACAATTTAAACTAAATTTCTTTGAGAAACTTCATTGACATTTATATCTTCATGCCCTTTGTGTGACTCTTCCAATTGACCTGCTATATCTAGTCAGACTCCATTAAAAAAAATTATGTGTGTATGAGAGAGAGGACAAAAAGAGAGAAAGATGTTCGTGTATATGGTGAGGGTGACCATATGCAACAGCGTGCATGTGGAGGTCAGAAGACAGCCTCAGGTGTCAGTCCTCACTGTCTACCTTGTTTAAGGCAGCGACTCTTGTTTGCTGCTGCAAACACTAGGAGAGCAGGTCTGTGATCTTGTGATCACAATCTTACATAAGAATCCTGGGATTACAGACATTCGTTACCATATCTGGCTTTATATGGGTTCTGGGGATACAAACTCATGTCCTCGTGCTTGTGTGGCAAGGGCTTTACCCACTGAGCTCTCTCCCTGGCTCCAGGTTCTAATTATTTTTTTCAATTAAGTTTTTTTTGTTCTTTTTTTTTTTCAGGGTCCCCCTGGTCCAAAAGGTGATAAGGTAAGAAAATACACAACAGAAATGAGTCAGGTTGCTGGAAATCCATACTGGTATAATCTGTTCCTTTGTATTTTGACCTTTAAAAAAATAAGTGTCACATGTGGATGTTGACTACAGCTATTATCTTCCTACTCTACAGGGAGAACAAGGTGATCAGGGGCCTCGGGTAAGTGGTCCTCGTATTATCCTGGGCAGGCATTTATTTTCCAGCTTTAAACCTGCTGACTGGAAGGGGTCCAGCATAATGGCCTTTGTACTGCATGATTTAGTAATGGTTGACAAAGGTATTTTATCAGTTGTAAGTCCCAATAACCTTAATAATAAGTAATGTGTTCGTCTTCTGTATTATGTGAATGCCTAGACACAGAAGAGTCTATGATAACCTCCTGAAGCCATCTAGCAGCCACCTCTCCAGGGACTGTTGGGTTCTTGATTTGCATGCACTGTTTTGCAACACAAAGGCCATGTGGTGTTCTCTTCAATTTGGCCTTTTTCTGCAGCTGAACTTTACATGCTATTGCTTAAGCATGTTCTAGTATAGATACAAATATTAATGCATTTACATATTTATTCCTCCTCATAAATTTGAATGATGCTTGTTTGAATTTCTTACTTTCACATTTTTATTTCATGATTTCACATTTTTAGGACACTTAAAGGTGTAACGTGATTTAACATTGTGGGAGGAGGGGCATTCTTCTCTTCTCGAGCGAGGCCCTTCAAACCATTATGACCAATGGTGAATGCTTTGTTGTTACCTTGGTAGTGCCAAGTCCTCTGTTTCACATCTGTGCCTTATTACCCCAATGTTCAGACATACTGTTCCAATGATGTAGTGGCTCTGTTCAGACATACCTCTCAATTTTCTCATGTCACTATGCACAAAAGTGAGTATTTGGTTGAAGAGAGTAATTTTTTTCATAGTGGAAACACACATTTAAACCATTCAGGTTGAAAATGGAAACTAGGTAGGTCTTTCTGTAAAATGCTCTGTCTTTAGTTAATTATTGAATGTATTTATACCACACAAAGGGGTTTTTTTTTTTTTCTCCTCACAAAATGTGCACTTGATACAAATGTGAAAGGCTTTTTTGCCTTCTTGTCACTTGGAGTTTCTTAAAGATCAAGGTCATGCTGGGGTTTGCTTTGCCTTCTATCCATCAGCCACCCCTTCATACTGAAATCACGACGTCTCCAACGGGGTTATTTCTCATGGCGGTTATCCTAGCTGGTGACGGGCTTCAAACTTAAAGCTCATCTTCATGGTCAGAGAGATTCAGCACCCTGGTATCTACTGTCATGGATGGGAAAGAATGAAGCTATCATAACCTTAAATGAGATTCGAGCTACTTGCTCTGTAGGCGGCAAGATTTCATGTGGCATGTCTCCCCATACTGAGTATCATGTCTTTCTGCACACGATATCAGAATCACTCAGAATGCCCTTTCCAGGTAAGAGGGAAAGTGTTTCCATTCTGAGAAACCTCCTTTTGGCAGAGGAAGTGCAGGGGTGGTTCGCAGCCTAGCTGTCATCAGTCTGCATGCAGTCCTCATTTTCAAAAAGGTGTGTTGGCTTTCATCGTCACAAAGAGTGATGATTGATTATAAAGCTAGGCCAAATTTTCAGGGTGAAACCTGAGCCTGTCTGAAATTCACCTGGTTTCATGTTGCATTACAAACTAAGACTTGGACCAGGATCCATGAAAGTTTGGCCAAAGTTCATGAACTTCTTTGACAAACCCAGACTGCCTTTCATACAGATTTCAGCCAGTTTTCACACCGACTGGGGCCAAGTTTCACATGATTCAGGGGCCATTTAGTGTTTGGGGTGGAAAGTGGCAAGAATTGATTCTGTTTTCTCTTGGATTTTACCTCTGTTGAACAAGTTGGGTTTCGTTCATAACACAGGCTAAATGTGTGTGGACAGTATACTGAGTGTCTTGGAAGTTACATGTGGCAGAGAACTGGGAGCCCATTACATTGGTCAGCCTTTCTCAGATTCCTAAGTTAGAAACAGAACAGGGCTAATGCACAATTCTAGCATTGTGCAAACATTCCTTGGTAGTAAAAGAGCATGAGTGTACTGATTAGGAAATTGTCATATGGAGAGAATAAAGGGAAGGTTTCATATTTGTGGAGAAAATTAAGTCAGGACCTTCAAAATTAATGAAAATTATCCTATCTTCTACTTATCCACATAATTGTAGCTGATGTTGGCTGAAGACTTTCTTATTGATTTATTTTGATCTGGAGTCACACTGTGTTTCGCAGGCTGAGCTCAAACTCACGATTCTTCCACTTTAACCCCTGAGTAGCTGGGATTATGTATGTGCTACCATGCTTGGCTAAATTTCTTTTTAGCTAAGTAGGTGTATGATTGGTAGATAGATGGATAGATGATAGATAGATGATGGATCCTATTGCCTACCATACTAGACACTCAACATGTCCCACAATGTAACTTCAATAAAAATTTCAGCCTGATACTTTTTGAATCTTTACTTGTTTTCTTAGCAAATGGAATGTTATTTTTTAAACAAATCCTTTCATTTTACATTTGTATAACTTTTCAGCAGTATTTCTACTCTCTAGGATATATAAAGTTCTGCTCTTCACAAGTTTTCTGAAGATAATCCATCTGCCAAGTCCTAGATCTTGTCACCTCTTCCAAAGTCTCCAGTGATAGCTGTTTTGTTTGATTAAGACAAGGTCTCAGGTTGCCTAAACTGGCCCTGAATTCTCTATTTAGACAAAGCTGTAAAATGGAATAGTTTTCATTTTTCTAGCATCTTTTGGTATAATCACAATAGTGTTCTTATTGAGGTACTCACAAGGGTATATGCTTCTTATGGGCTATGGTGATACAACATGTTATACATACATTAAACAAAGGTTTATCAAATCTGTCTTCTTGTATGACACATCAAGTCCTTCTGATGGAATGAATGTTTTAAGGAAGGGGAAATGTTCCTTCCTTAGAAATAAATCAAGCAAGTAAACAAAACAGCATGATCTCAGGTTCTGAAGGGGTAGTGAGGAACGTTCTCCATGGAGGTGGTATTTCAGATGGATTATCAATGGGAAGGGGCCAAGGATAAGAGCTCAGAAGAGAGTAACTGCAGTATTGTTGAGGCAGACAGGAGTGTGATGTGTCTGGAGAACACAGCAAAGCTTGGACTGGGCAAAGAGCAAGGACAGTGTAAGTGTGGGCAGGGGTACGGTATGTCTGGAGAACACAGTAAAGGCTGGGCAGCGAATAGGGGAGGTACAGTGTAAGTACAATGGCAGAGGTCCATGGAGGACAAGCACAGCAGTGTGTAATTCATTCTAAAGTTTTAAACAGGCAGTAACATGATCTAATTTAACAACAGAAAATGATCTATCTGGCTGCTGTGCAGAGAATGGATTATATAGGGTCAAGAGTGGAAGCAAGAAAATTAATTGGAAGACTACTGCGGTAATCAGGAGCATGAGATGGCAGCAGGCTGGATTTGGTGGAGGCAGGAAAGTGGAGGAAAGAAGTCGACACCTTTATGGGCTCCATTACCCTGAGCAGAGTATCTTGAACATGGTAATGCTCAGTATGTATTCCTCAGTGCATGCCCAAGGACTTCAAAATGGCTTGCAGTCTTAATTTTTACCCTGCTTAAATTTTTTACTCCTTTGATGCACATCTTAAGCCTCAATGTACTCCTCTGGCATTTTGGGAGCCACAAAGAGAAAGGACCTCATACTCAAGGACAGGATCATAAGATTCCAGGCCATGAAGGTGATACCTAGGCCTTGGTGCAGAGGTCAGCTAAGGGGATGAGCCAGCTCACCCTAAAATCCTAGGTGTAGTCAGAATGAGGGGTATGTGCACACGATGAGCAGGAAGCTCAGTACCAAAGCGAGGGGTTCGGCTGCAGGAAGGTGCTATGTGGGAGAACCAAGGAAGAGTCTCTGAAAGAGTCATCAAAATGAGGATGAACACTCCACTTTCCCCAGGGGTTCAGGGTAGAAGTTTAGTTTTCTCATGCAAGTTAAAAGAAAGTGACTGATCATGTTACTTACATAATTCAATGGTCCTACTTTGACATTCTCTGTGGATCTACTTACCTTGCTTTCGGTTAAGGCTATAAGAAGGCTTCTGCAGATTGCCTGCCCCCTTTGTGTCTGTATGAGCAGGAATGCTAAAGGAGAAGCATCTGTTTCAAGAAAGCATTTCCCCATGAATTCATAAGACTTTTTTTTTTAAGCTTGTGTCTCATTGGTTAGACTGATTCATACAGTTATACCAAAGCTAGAAGGGACAAAGAGAAAGTGGGGTCATCTTACCCATAGGATTTTCTAAAATGGCAGACAAAAACCTGAGTACTTAAAGGGAAATCGAGAGATGCCACTAGAAGAAGAGAAACTGAGGAGAGAAAAACCTTGAAGCAGAATGTGGAATTGGATTTGAGCTCTTGGATTTGTATCTAGGACATAAGATAGAATGTGGTTGGGATAGCTTTTTTTTTTTTTTTTCCTTTTTCAAAAAGTTTGGGTGTAAACTAAAAGGTTGAGATGTTAAAATTTTGCACAGGTTGTGAGGCTAATTAGAAACAGGGGTTGAAGTTGAAAAAGAAGATAGAGATGAGGCCGAAGTTTCTGGTTTGATACTTGGTACATTTATCAGAAGAGTCTAGAGGATCAATGCGAGTTGAACTTTAGTTCTGTGATCTTGTTGAGTTAGTTTCCTGGGAAAGCTTAGCAAAGAGCACAAGACTGCCATTCTGAGGCAGCGCCATAATTGGCGGTGACACCTGCCTAGCTGATCTGTCACGGGTACAAAGTGAAATCACAGGGTCAGAAAAGTTATATGTGACAGAGTCAGGGAACAAGTGACCTAGGATAGGTCATTAGAAATGTCTACATCTGTGAATGGGACAAGTGTGAGTATCAATGAGAGGGGATGACGAGGAGGGACAGAGAGGAAGAGAGAGGGAGGGAGAGCGCTATCAAAGGTATAACTAAGACACTGCAGCATGTGAGCCTGAAGGGAAGAGCTAAGTAACTCTGAAACACTGCACACATTGAGGCCCACACAGTACCGTTCCCATTTTGATGCATGTGTATGTGTGTAGATCTGTGTCTGTCTGTATGTGTGGGAACATACATGTGTTCAGGAGCACATGGATGTGCATGTTGCATGTGGAAACCAGAGGTCAATATCAGAAGGTTTTCCTCAATTGCTCTCCACCATCTTTGAGGTAGGATTTCTTGCTGAACCAAGAGCTCAAGTCCCAGGGATTTTCTACCTCCCCCTTTCTCAGTGCTGGGATTATAGGCGTGTGACACTACACCTGGCGTTATACATGGGCTCTGGGGACACAAACTTGGATTGTAATGCATGCACAGCAAGCATTTTACTCACTGAGCTTTCTCCTCAGCCAGAACTTTTTTTTTTTCACTATTTATTTGAGAGAGGGAAAGAGGCAGAGGGAGACAGAGAGAGAGAGAGAGGGAGAGAGAATGGGTGCACCAGGGCCTCCAGCCACTGCAAACGAACTCCAGATGCATGTGCCACCTTGTGCATCTGGCTTGTGTGGGTACTGGGGAATTGAGCCTCGATCTGGGGTCCTTAGGCTTCACAGGCAAGCACTTAACTGCTAAGCCATCTCCAGCCCCCAGAACTCTTTTTAAATGTGGGTATATGTTCATGTTTATCTATGTGTAAGTGTGCATGCATGTGTGGAGAAAAACTATGGATATTATGCTTGGGAATATGTCCACCTTTTTTGAGGCCAAGATGCTCATTGGCCTGGAGTTCATCAATTAGGCCAGCCTGGGTGGCCAGTGAGCTCCAGGGATCTTCCTGCTGCTGGGGCCGCAGGTGTGCCCCATCATGTCTGGCTTCTCTAGATGAGTATTGGGGGGCTTGAACTCAGGTACTCATGCTTGTTAAGGACACTCCTTGCTAACTGGGCTGCTTCCCAGCTCCCTAATATTCTTTTTTAAATATTTTATTCATTATTTATTTGCAAGCAGGGAGAGAGAGAGAGAGAAAGACAGAGAGAGAGAAAGGGCTGCCAAACCTTCGTGCCGCAGCAAATGAAGTTCAGACACATGTACCACTTCGTGCCTCTGGCTTTACTTGGGTACTGGGGAATCAAACTCAGACTGTCATGTTGTATAAGCAAATGCCTTTAACTACTAAGCCATCTCTCCAGCCATCCTTAATATTCTTAATAAAAAGAAACCACAAGGATGACATCTATAAGCACTTTTGGGGTTGCTGTTTTGGAGCCATGGCGCATTAAGGGATGCCTTTTGCTAAGTAGTATGATTGGAAAATGGACTGAATCAAGTAAAATGGTAAATGGGAGGAAAGCTGACTATCTGAATCCTCTTGATGGCATATGATTTTAAAATTGGCTAACTTTTTGTCATTGGTTTTACTCAGTATACTTTGAGCCAATTCCAGGCTTCCAATTTTAAATATACTATAACAACCATACACATCGATTGATTTTTATCCTACAAGGCCTGGAGTGGTTGGGTTTCCCTCAATGAATGCCTCCTCACACAAGGCTTTCACATATCTAGGAAACATCATAGCAGATGTGCTGCTAATCATCAGTTTGCATACGCACATACTCACACACGTGGACACACACACAAACACACACACACTGCACTTCTGCAGTTAGGTCCTTCAGCTGCAGGGACAAGGTAGGGCTCTATCTGTGCTTTCAGTCAGTTGGCCCTGGGCTTGCTTTTATTCGTTTCATCCTCAAAGCTTTGCAAGACAAAGCATGGAGGCTATGACTTTGCCCTGCCCTGAAGTAGGGATTGATGACTTGCTCTACAGACTGATTAGGATATAGTACAATAGCATCACACATGATAATTACACGTCTTAATTGCCGCACGCCTTCCTAAGCATGGCGTCTAATCTTCATTGTCAATGTGGCATCAGCTAGGAGCCACACCTCCAGCTATCTGTGCATTGTGTTCATGTAGGCATTTAGCAGAAGAGGAAAAACCTGCCCTCACCACAAATAGCATCATCCCGTGGGTTAGGGGCCCAAACTGAATAAAAAGAGGAAAAGGGATAAGCCTGATTAAGCACCAGTATTCATCTGTCTCTGCTTTGTGACTGGATGCAATGTGACAGCCATGTCACACTTCTGTCATTATGCCTTCCTCAGCAATGAGACAGACAAGTAATAATACACGTAAACGTCATCTTGAGCTTTAACAGTTCAGAGAAAGAGGAGACCAGGGAAGAAAAACCGGAAGAGCAGATGAAATAGTCCATCCCGCTCTCCATGCAGGCTGGGGTCAGGTTGGGCAGGGACCAAATTCTGCAGAGGCAGAGGTAGGAGGGATCACCCTGAGACTACATAGTGAATTCCAGGTCAGCCTGAGCTACAGTGAGAAACTACCTCGAAAAACCAAAACAAACAAACAAAAAGTCTGAAAACCTGTAATTTTCCCCTTGTTTCCATGTTTCATGTGTGGTGTCTGGGGTGAAGTCGCATGGCCAAGTTGGCCTCTTTTGTAAGTGGTGGCAGTGCGACTCCAAGCTGCTCACTCATTCTCTGGGTTGTCCTGTGCTCAAGCACATCATCAATGAGCCAGATCAATTCCCTGTCAACAAGGACAGTGACATAAAATCTCAAACAGCAATGGGAAATAATAGAGATGCAAAAAACATTTATGGTTAAAATAGCAATAATAGTAATGTTAATGATGAATAATGTTAACTAGTTCTTAGAATATGGCAACAGCTGCATGAAGACATAGCTTACTTCAACAGATACTTTTCTTGCTCCCTCCAATCTCTTAGATGACAAAACCAAGACAGACAATTGACCTATTTAACAATCAGAGGCAGAACCAGAACCTGAGCCCAGATACTTACAGGGAACATTTTCTATCTACCTACTCTCTTATTGAGCCTCAGAGTCATTCTGCAAACAGAACCAATGTTAAAATGTGTGGGTCCTTGCTGTTCCCCAGGGTTGTTGGCCACCGATGTCCCGGGCGTAGGAGGATGGGGGAAAACAGCGTCCTGGAGCAGCGGGTGAGGATGATAAGCAAGGAACCACCCACGAGGCAATCTGATGGATAGCACCCTCTCGTTTATTCAACAGGGGAGTTGGCTTATAAACACTTAGAAAGGTTGAGAAGGCACATACAGATTATATGGTGATTGGATACATAGCTTATGGGTTGCTATCTAATTGGTGGAAAGGCAGAAGTGCAAGGGAGATAGTGGCGGGAAAAGTTACTTGACTTCAGAGTTGCGAGGGAGGAGCTGCAAGGGAGATAACAGAAGTGGCGGGAAAAGCTATGTGACTTCAGCCCCATAAGGGTCTCTTGGGCAGCTAGCTACAAGGTTAGGAACTGTTAGGGGTGGGCAAGCTTAACTTATGGAATGGTCAGATGCTTTGGGATCAAAAGGGGGAGGGCCTCGCCAATTTTGCCCACTCTGGGTGATGACAAGGCACACTACAACCTGGCCCAAGGGCAGGGAGGGCCAGTCACATTGCCAGGGTGGGGTCCTGACAATAAGACAGCTGCAACCCCCACAGCCCAAGGTCCCCGGCCATGTCCAACAGCCCAGGCCAGCTTCCTCACAGTCCCAGCCCATTTTTAGCAATGCCCAACAAATATGACCATTGGTTTTTCTTTTTCCCTGACAAACAACAAAGGCTAGCAGGTAACTGACATTTCACGTCCTGTCACACAAATCTACCAAAAGACTGTGCTCAGACCCAAACTCAAATTTGCAGATCTGCTCTTTCCATAATAGCAGCTGTGTCTGCAGTGCTGTGGAGATCCTCCTCACCTGGGATATCCCGTGCCTCCATGAAAAAAAGACTGAGGACACCAGAGCACAAACACAAACAGGTGGCTCTTTTTGCTTCACAATCATAACAGACTCGGTCTAGACAATCCATGCACTGTCAGGATGTATGTCACAGCAATGCAGTAATATCCTAGGAATGTAAGATTACACAGTTCCTATCATTTTCCTTTTTTTTTTTTTTGGTGCTGCGGATAGAACCCAGGCCCTTACACAAGCTAAGCAAGTGCTCCACTACTAAATTACATCTGCAGGCTTTCCGTTTCCTTCTTAAAATACAGTTTTTACTTCTCAGTGCAATGATACCACTTGAAAATTGCACATCTAGTTCCTGGTTATATTTTATTAGTAGGTTTTTTCCCCATCAGGATAACCTAATGAAAGAAGCCTGTTTTCTACATTCCATAAGGCTTTGTACATGCTATAAGCTGATTTGTTGATTCTGCTTTTAGTCTGAGTCCCTCTTTACAAAAAATATTAAATTAAATTTCTTGATAAGTGACAGACTCCCATTGTCCCACAAAAAAGACTCAGACTTTTAAGGCTTTTCTCATTTTTAACTGCACCCATCACTACCACTGTCTCACCTTTTTCTTTGTCCAGCTCACAAGACATTTACCCTCATGGTGAACCAGCACTGGGAAGTACAGTGCCCACAGCCCTAATGATAATTACTTATAGTGCCTTTCTCCTTATTAACAATTTAAAAACGTAACCTTAAAAAATAAGCACAACAGGGGCTGGAGAGATGGCTTAGCGGTTAAGTGCTTGTCTGTGAAGCCTAAGGACCCCGGTTCGAGGCTCAATTCTGAAGTACCCACGTAAGACAGCTGCACAAGGTAGCGCATGCTTCTGGAGTTTGTTTGCAGTGGCTGGAGGCCCTAGTGTGCCCATTCTCTCTCTCTCTCTCTCTCTCTCTCTCTCTCTCTCCCTCCCTCCCTCCCTCCCTCCCTCCCTCTTTCTCTCTCTATGTCTGTTGCTCTCAAATAAATAAAAATAAACAAAATATTTTATAAAAATAAGCACAATAATTTTGGTATTTAATGGTAGCTTTTAAATTAGAATTTAATATTCTTCCAGAAATGTAGCAGATATATTAATCAAAATTAGGCAACCGAATTAACCTATATCATGGAGTTATCTTTTGGCTCTGTATTCATCTGATCAGCTGGCTACCATCACCTTGGCAAATAACACTGAAGCCTGATAGATTAGAGATTTAGTGGGTATTGGCTTTAATGTCATCATACAACAGCTGGTGTTAAATGAGTTCTAAGCTCTCAAAATTTCAATAAGCCACCCAGGAGCTCTGCTTAACTATTTTCATAAAATTCCTCTCCTTCCTGGTGCATTCAAAGTAAATTTTCATAACAGCTGGGACTATGCAAAACTGATAGCGTCTTTTTAAAACATCTTCAGCAAGACAGATTAAGTACCAGAAGAGGAAAGCATTAAGAAGTTTATTTTATTATCTTAACCTTTGTTGACTTGAATGATTAAGCAGATTCTTAGGCTCTGCTAAAACATTTAGGCCTGGATATTAATTTGATGTTCTTATTTATTTAACCCTTGGCTTTTTCTTTAGCCTTAATGAATCCAGTACTCACTCGATCCTGCATACACTGCCTATGAAAGGGAATGGTTATAGCACAATAGAAAGAAATCAATTGTGAGAAAATCTTTTTAATGCTCTCCAAATCCAGTAGAAGTTGTCATGGAAACAGCAAGTTCATAGTTTGTAAATGTTCTTCCTATATTTTCTCATCAAAGGGGTTTTCAGTGTTCTATGCCATGCTTTAACCTCTAAGAGAGACATGTCGAATTAAACTTGGGAACATTTCTCAATTTAACATAGGTCTGAATATGGGTCAATTTAGAAAATTATTTCTGCAAGCAGTGGTTCATGTAAAGACAGTATTTTCCTTGGGATTCAGTGTGGTGAATTATGTTATATCTCGGGTTTTTTAGTTGAATGAATAGATCCATCAAGTAAGAAATATAATAGCTATCAGTAGAAGTTCAGGGATAATGACAAAGTATTTTATATCACTTTAAATCTGGTACTTTATCTTTAATGTAAAAGATTTTATAAGTTTACCTATCCTTGATAAATATGTGAAGTAGTCATAGTGGGTAAACTGCTATATAAAATCCCCTGATGACAGAGTTAACACTGTGCAAAAATACTGTCTTAATAAAACAACAACATGGCAGGAGAATGCCTGCGATGACCACAGAGGCATAAAAATGAAACTGAACTGAAATCCAACCCTAACACATCCTCTGGCAAGGGCTTTAGAGCAGTGATGCTAAGTGGTTGAAATAAACACTAGATTTCCTTTCTGCCTTTTAGATGCACTGGCTTTCCTGTGAAATAATTAATTGTTTCAGCTTATAAAATAAAGGGAAGATTTCATCTGTCTACATTTTATCCACATATTGCTAAGGTCAACTTAGAAGATGTATTGCACAATGTTTTCAGACTATTGTGCACTATTTCACATTCATCTTAAAAGTTCAGTAAAGTGAAATATTTTACATGAAAAAGAATATATGTATGTATATATGTTATTCCATTTTGGTTTCTTTGCTTGAATCTTTATAAATGCTGCTTTTTGTGAATACTGTTAAATAATTTAAAGACTCAATGAGTAATATGTTAGTGATTCTCCCTTAAACACAAGACTACACAGAATATTTTATTCCCCTTGTCTCATATTTAAACAAGCTAATTTTCACTTGAATTCAAATGTAAAATTCTGAGATTTGGTAGTTCATATAAATTGGGGCTGTGATTTGCATTAACCACTACAGCTGAAGAATACAATAAAAAAGTACAGGAAAAGATAGATTTGAAGTTGGTGACTTTAATATTATTTAAGAAAGAGAAAGTAAGCCCTTTATGAAATATAATAAAATTTGTATTTGAAATAGACAAAGATGCAATTTAAATTGTACTTGATAATGCCTATGAATAATGAACACATTACCAATAGAAAGTGCACCAGTTTATAAGTAATCTACTCACACATCATTGCTGTCACTTTTCCCAGCAATCCCAAGTGCAAAATCCTGTTGCAACCAGCAATGTTTGGAGTAACACAACCAAATCAAAATTGAGACAGTATAAAATACAAGATTCTCATGGTGTGTCAGGATTTATAGAAATGACAAGGGGGCAGGATTATGGCTGTGTTTCATCCCTTCAGGATGGGTGGAATAATGGCTTGTGCACTCAGTGATCCTGCTCAGGGAGAGTGGTTCCTGTAGGTCTGAATGAGATGGGTCTCTGGAAAGTCATTTAATGCCAGACAGCGCATCCTTTCATAAGCATCCCTGCACTAATGTGTGCAGCAGCTCCTTGGAGCAGACACAGTCTGTAAATCATGACTGGCAAACAAGACCGGCTTTGTGGGGAAGGCTGCCGGTTACTGGACCCTACTTCACATGCAGCTCTGCAGCGATGTTGGAGGGAAAGAGGAAGCTTTACTGTCCACCTGCCAGAAGTCAGTTAAACTTTGCCTCATGAATGTTGACACTGAGAAAGCCCTTATTGGCCAGAGTTCCTTCTGCTGTTTGTATATCTTTTATTTTTAAATATATTATTTATTGATGAGTGAGAGAGAGAGAGAGAAAATTGGCATGCCAGGGCCTCAAGCCATTGCAGATTTATTCCAGCTACAGGTACCAACTTGCACATCTGGCTTTACATGCATGGGTCCTGGGGAATCGAACCCAGGTTCTTGAGCTTTGCAGGCATGCAATTTAACTGCTGAGCCATGTCTCCAGCCCTGTACTTCTCAATTAGCATAAAAGGTAGTGATAGAAAGTGTTATCTTATAACATTGCTTTCACTATTCCATCTTGTGATAGCAAAGAAAAAAAAAAGGGTGACTCACAATGGCAGACTGACAATGCTGTTTGGATGTGCAAAGATAGAAGTAATTGTAACTGTAGGAAGGGCATGGGGAAACAGGTGGTGATTCCTGCCTCTCTCACCATGTCTCCCAAAGACCATCAGCCTGAGCTAAGGAGACCCACCAAATTCTTAATTGTGCTCTAGCGTGGCTTTATTCCTCAGGCCTTTTGTCAAGCTTATTATTTTTAGAAACTGACTTAACATGTTTATCTTCACTATTTCAACTATGGCCCAACCTTGAACTATCTTGCCAAAAAATTGACCTCATCATCATTGAAAGTGGGCCATCACTTTGTGAGATTTCCAGATTGCCAGAGGGACATTCTTCCAGTATTGAAGTAGAAAATGAGGAAGGAGCCGGGCGTAGTGGTGCATGCCTTTAATCCCAGCACTCAGGGGAGGGAGAGGTAGGAGGATCGCTGTGAATTTGAGGCCACCCTGAGACTCCATAGTGAATTCCAGGTCAGCCTGGGCTAGAGGGAAAACTTACCTTGAAAAACTAACGAAAAAGAAAAAATACAAAAAGAAAAAATGAGGAAGGAAGGATGGGACTGAGGGCACTAAAGGGGGCCAGACAGGACAGAGAAGCTTCTGAGAAATGCCTTCCTTCCGAGTCACATATGCTTATATTCTAGCTTTGGAAAGCTGCCCAAGTTACTTCTCATATTAACAATCATCAAACACTTGCCTTTCCACACTAATTGTTATAAGCAGTGTGCCATGTATTGTCTTGTGTATAGCTATATGCATTTGTGTGTGTATATTTACAGAAAGAAAGATTCTCACAAAGAGGAATTAATCTAACCATAAATATGTTTCACATACACATCTATTAAAGTATTTACTCCTGATTGCATTTGCCTGTGATACCTTTTGAAAGTTACTCACAGGTGCAGATTATTCACATGTAGAAGCTCTAAAAACATGCAAATATGAACTAGTCTTATTTATATTCCAATTCTTATAAAGAAAAGTAAATGGCCAAATCCACTTATTGACTTTATTTGATGACTTGATACATCTCCCATAGCTACTTTTGAAAAAGTGTATTTCTATTCAATGTGGCATTTTAGGATTAAATAAAATAAAATTAATCTTAGAGAAATTGATGATTTGTTTTTCCTACCCTATCAGCAGATAGGGAATATCATTTGCTGTTTTCCCTTGCAAAGTCAGAGGAAAGTAAACCCAGTGACAGTCACAGCAACGACTGGTTTGGACTCCCAAATAGAGTCCGTGACACTGTTCACCAGTCTTTGTGGGATAAATCTCTTCCACGACTTGAATGGTGAAGAAAAGTTGGAGACATAATTGAGAAGTCAGTTCTCTTACATATCTGATTTTGTCATACTTATTAATGGTTGAGGAATCAAGAAATGTCTGGTGTGCCACCATCATGATTTTCTTGGCATTGAGAGGCTCTGACATAGTCCATGAAGCTGATGTAAGTTATAGTGGCACCTGGTAATTTTTCAGCCCTAACTCTCCCCTATTCTCTATTTACCTAATTTTCATTTTATATTTTCATTGTATATGATTCTATATCCTATATATCATATGACAACACTTTATCTAAGTTTATATATATATTGAGCATATTCTCAATCTATTTTTATTCTACTTAACTGTCCTTTGAAAAGGCAAGCACTGAAAACATTGTGAATTATTGCTAGTTTTTTAATTAGATGTTTTTACAAGTAGAAATTATTTTATCTTTTTTGTTGTGTGTGTGGTATGTGTGTGTATACAGATGAGTGTGCTCTTTCACACACATGTGGAAGCCAGAGGAGAATGCCAAGAGCCTTCTATTGATCATCCCCTTGTTTCCTTGAGACGAGTCTCTCTCTGAACGCAGAGCTGCCATTTTCTGTCAGACTGGCTGAGCAGTGAGCCTCAGCGATTCTCTGGTCTCTGCTTCCCACGAGACTAGGGTTACAGGCAGGTGAGCCATCCCCGGCTGGTTGTGTAGGCACTGCAGAATCAAACTCAGGCCCTCCCAAGCCCTCATGCTTGTGTTGAGTATGCTCTTAATCACCGAGCCATCTCCCCAGCCTTAGCCTGTCTTCTTCAGCACAGCTGATACTCGTCTTATTACCGAAGAAGACCCTTGCTCCAGCTTAACTGTTATCATTCAATCTTTCACATGTCTTCAATCATGTTTGTATTGCTTAAAGAATTTATAGTCATTTGATCACTACAATTTCAATGATGAAAACAGTATTAAGGAACATTTTACTTTTGAACATTTCTTGTTTCTCTGCCAAATAGAGAACTGTTTATTTTTGGAGCTCTACTCAGTGCATGTGCCATTTTTATTTTTACCTGTAGATAAATACAGTATTTCTACACTGACAATGGAAGGTTGCTAGGGGATCTTCAGTGTTAGACAAATAGTATGAAGCCATTCTCTTTTTTTTCTTTCTTGGCTCTCAAAGCAAAACTACTTTCTAGTCTTGCAACTTTTTGTTTAGTAGTCATTTGTAATTATTCAATATTATTGTAAAAGGAAATGAATTTTGAGGAGTTACAGGAAGAAGGGACTATCTGGAGATCTAGAAAATACTTTGGATGTGTTTAGAAAGTTAATGTAGAGATTTACTACTTCACTCTTCATTTTACACTTTTAGGCAGAAAAGTCAAACAAAATAGAAATGGAGACAGCTTGCCATGTCACCAGTACAATGGTGACTGCTAATGCTGTAATTCTACACGGGTCTGCAGTATTACTTCCATTTTTGAGCCATGTAGTTCTAATAAAATGTGTCAGGGACGAAGGTAAAGTTCGAGTCATGATATCTACCCAGAATTTTATGTAGTAACTGTTACAATAACTCAAGATATTTAGAATGTGTCAAATAAAATGGCATGTGCCCTCCGGGTTGTACTTTGAGAAACTGTCACAATCTACGTGGGATCTCCTTTCAGGGTAGAGACTAATACTTATGGTTGGAGTAAAGGAAAGAAATTCTGTGTTTTTCCTCTTCCTAGTTATGGGAATGTGGGTGCTGTTTTGTGCAATCTTCCCTCTTTATTCTGAAGTAATAATTCTCAGAGAGCAGATTGTAAACTGCAGACTGGGAGCCCATAGGTCAAATTGTGATAATAGATAACTTTTATTAAGTTTTCCAAAATTAGCTGCTAACATTGTAATATTGTATAAGTTGCATAGCATTTTTTCATTTTTCTTTGTAAAATCAGCAAATCTGGTACCAGTTTGTCTACTTTTTTTCCATATGTTTATTTAGCAGATGCTAAATGGGTCCATCTGCTATAGATGGGGACTGTATTAGACACTGCACTCACCTTCATTTACACATGTATGTAATCCCTGTAGATAGGAATTTGAAATATTAGGTATTAACATGATTTGCTTCTGGTATTATGATAACAAGATCCATCACAATATGCAAACTTAGGTCACAAAATGATGCTAAGTCATTTGTTTTCTAGGAAAAAGGCTAAGTCATTGCTTATAAAACAGTTTACGTACTATTTTCTTTTAAATTACAAGTAATTCTTTTTGTACTGTTTTTATACCAACTTCTCATACCATAGAATTTGTTTCATTTATGTTCTTAGTCAAAGTTTAAAATTAGTATTAGTTCAAACTTGATAGTTCTTTTTTTTTTTTTTTTATCAATTCCAGGGTACTTTATACTATTTTAAAGATATTTTTGTTTAAAATATAAATTATAAGACAACTGATATTTTAAAGTTTGTCATTTCATATATAGAATACTACAGCAATGAAAGGCATGTTGACAATGTTAACATGATAAATTTTAGTCTTCTAATTAGATATGTTTACAATCAGAGCATCACATTCTTCACAGGGTACCACTTGAGAGTGAGTAGTTACTGTGAGAAAAAATAATTGGGACCCTAAATTTCAGAGTTTCTCCCAGAGTTTTCTTTAACAATATGTAACTTTATTACTTAAGATAGTCTTTCTTGGGCCAGGCATGGTGGTGCACGCCTTTAATCCCAGCACTTAGGAGGCAAAGGTAGGAGGATTGCCATGAGTTTGAGGCCACTCTGAGATCACATAGTATTCTGGGTCAGCCTAGGCTAGAATAAGACCCTATCTTGAAAAACCAAGTTAAAAAGAAAAAGATGGTCTATCTCAAATATCTATGTTAGTCACAGCTGAAGTTTATGGATGTTTAGAAGTATATTATAAATTTAGCTGCATGGGTTTTTGTTGGACCCAAGTAATCTCCTTTGTAATGCTAGTCAGTGTATGTCTAGAAACAGTCATGTTTTATGTATTATACATGCTTTCTGAGATTTTGTTGTTCTGGTTGTATAGTTGGATTAACGGAAATATCTCCCCTTACAAACATTCCTAACAAAATTGCCCTATTGGGGCACCAGTAAAAAACAAGTTTATGAATTGCTTGGAACTGTCCCTTACAGCTGTACTGACAAACATTAAGAGGAAGAACTAATTTAGGGTTGTGTTATTAATCCTCTCTTTTGTGTCCTCCTTAATACAAAAATAATTGGAACCTGATTTCTCTGAGAGTAACAAATACAGAATTTGAAGAGGTAGCCTACAAGGTTGAAAATAGATGGCATAAAACATTTTATAAGGTGAATTGTGTTTCCTTTCTTGGAAAAGAATTAATATGCATCTTCAATGATTATTTATTGTGTTTTTAACTTTTGAGTGATAGGAATTGTGATTGAGCTTTTATTAGAATTAAATTTTTTGAAATTAAAAATCATTTGTCAATACCAGGAACACTTTCTGGGTAAATTTCTCCCCCTCCCCCCACCGAAGCAGGGTCTCGTTCTAGCCAGGCTGACCTGGAACTCACTTTGTAGTCTCAGGGTGGCCTCGAACTCACTGCAATCTTTCTACCTCTGCCTCCCAAGTGCTGGGATTAAAGGCGTGTGTCACCACACCCGGCCTGGGTAAATCTTAATTGTCCTATTTTTAAAGAATGATGAAGGGGCAAGGAGTGGTGGTGCACACCTGTAATCCCAACACTTCACAGTCTAATGCAGAAGGATTATAAGTTTGAGACCAGCCTGTGTTACATAGTTCAGAAAAATGTCCAAAAATGTTAGTACAGACATATTTAAAGAACAATAAAGTGAAAGATGATGTGGATAAGAGAAGTTCACTTGCTGCTCCTGTCAAACTTTTAAAATGGCAAAATAAAGCTATTTCTTAGCCAAGAAATTTTCTATAAACCCCTAGGGGATATCCTATGTTTATAGTTTCTAAGTTCTGCTTGGACACCTCCAGTGACACCTCTTAGAAAGCAGACACAATAATTATAGGCAGTGCTACACATTGTAAAGTAATTAAATCATTCCTTTAACAAATGCTGCTTCTGCTTTGAATCAGCATCTACTGGTCTCTATTTCCTATATATTTAGTTTTATTCCTGGCTTCTGAACTCATTCTGTCATCAGACAGTCTTAATAGTGAGGGTTTAGAAACACTAACCTGCAAGTTTACACAGTACTCTAAGGCCCTTCTAGCCTAACCTCATTGACTGCATTCCTCAGCAGGTGGTGGCCCTTCAGAAACTGAACCCACCCTCTGGTAGGAGTCACTATACTCTGTGCCCAGCATCCAGTCAATTCTGTCTGAAAGACCTCGGACATCCTGTTGTGACTTCTATTTTTCCCTTCCTCGTGTCTAGTTTGAGATGGTCATAATGAAGGAAGTACTACCAAGGATGTTAGAGTGAGGGAAAAATCCTCTCTTCAGTTTGTGAACTATTGGGTCCTTGATATTTCACACACTGAATAATGATACTTGTTTAACAGTTATCCCGGACATCTCCTATAAAAACTTTTTGTTGTTCATGTTTGTTTAGTCAAGTTTGTTCCATGCCATTTTTCCAACGTGAATGTCCCCAGTGTTTCACAAGTCAAGCAGTGTGGGCAGTTGTCCAGTTCCTATTATTAATGAAACCTCCTCTCCACTGACATGGCACTAGGAAGCTTCATCTCAGAGCTGTAAAGTGATAAACTCTTCTTTTTCTTTTAAGATTTTTAAATTTTTATTTATTTATTTGAGAGAGATAGAAAGAGGAGGAGGCAGATCGCTAGAGAGAATGGGCACGTCAGGGTCTGTAGCCACTGCAAACGAACTCCAGACACATGCACCACCTTGTGCAGCTGGCTCACCTGGGTCCTGGGGAATTGAACTTGGGACCTTTGCCTTTGCAGGCAAATGCCTTAACCACTAAGCCATCTCTTCAGCCCATGACAAACTCTTCTCTCCTCTTGTGCTCCAGAACTGCTTGCATCTCACATCACCAGCTGAGAAAGGTGGCAATACTTTGTGTAAAGAGAAGCGATTCAGCTTCAGTCATGACATGATAGGCATACCTCCTGTGATTTTCTTTTAGCCGCATATGGGAGTCATAAAGGCTATGGCTGATGAGGTGGTAGAACTGGTACCTTATCTAAGTCTCCCAGATTGCCACCTGGTTTTTAACATGTTAACTTTGTTCCTTGTAGGGACTGAAATCAGAGCCCCATTGGAGGAAAAAGTAGCATCTATGAAAAACATCTGTATTTTGTAAATTGGGCAATTGCTTTTAGACCTAAGATATCAGAAAACTTTTTTTTCTTGATTATGTATGCATTCAAACAGCACATTACTATTCACTTTTTTCCTTCCTCTTTATTTACTGACAAATAAAGAAGCACATAATTCAATATTTATAAGGTTCATGATATAATAGGAAGAAAAAATTCTAGCTTCTGTGTCATATGGTCAAGTGCTTTGGATTAAAGTATATTTAAATAAAAGATGATAAATGCACATAAGGTTTATTTTGAATTTTTATTGTTTTCAATAACTTTCTAAGATGAGTTATCTTTAATCTTTGACATTTTTGCTTGGACTAATTATTGAAATTATTAAAATATGGAAGTATAAAGAGAAATTTAAGGTAAAATTTTTGAATGTTATCAGTGTAATTATTTAAGTAAATTATGTATTTAAGTAAAATGCATACATCATGATATATAACAGTATAAAACACTGCCACTTTTCACTAAATGACAATACCATCATTTGCAATCAGGAAATGAATGCTAAAATGTGGAAATTTCATGTTATTTTTTTCTAACATCCATGTAATTATAAAACAGATTTAATTTCACAGAATTTAGAACATTCTAAGATTCTCCCATAGACTGTTAGAGCCTCTTTCATTAAGAATTCAATCATGGGCATCCTCCCAAACTGATCCATTACTTTATGATGCAATTCTTCCTTTTGTAAAAGAATTACACCTTTTTCTGTTCTTTCTCTAAAGATACTCTACCAACCATATTTTGAAATTTACTTGATTCTAGAATCAGTGCTATAAACTACAATGAACAGTTGATGCAGTGAGAAAAGTCCTTTGTTGACATGTTTTTCTTTTTTAAAAAATTATGATGGTTGGGCTGGAGAGATGGCTTATCAGTTAAGGCGCCTGCCTCCTAAGCCTAAGAACGCTGGTTCCAATCTCCAGGTCCCATGTTTAGCCAGATGCAGTGACACAAGGGTGCAATGCCACACTTGACCACAAGGGGGCTCACACATCTGGATTTCATTTGCAGCAGCTGAGAGGCTGCTGGCGCACCCATCTCTATCTGTTTTCCTCTCCCTGTCTCTCTCTCTCTCTGTCTCTCTCCAAAAAAATTTATGGTGTTTGTGTGTATGGTGTGCGTATATAGGCACAAGTTCATGTGTGAGTAGAGGCATTCACATGCCATGGTACTCACGTGGCAGGGAGAGGATAAGTTTGTGCATCGGTCCTTGCCATCAACCTTGTTTGAAGCAGCAGTCTCTCATTGTTCACCACTGGCCCTGAGCTTTCCCAGCCTTTCTCTGCCTCCTCTCTCACCATTGGAGGGTTGGGATTACACATGCTCTGTATTGCATCTGGCCATGCCTGTATTCTAAGGATCCAAACTCTGGTCCTCACAGTTGGATAGCAAGAGCTTTACTCACTAAGCCATCTCCCTAGCCCCTCTTCTTCGGATATTAATGCAACACAATGTAGGTGCGTCAGTGGAATGAGTCCTTTGGAGGCAAAGCCCTTGTTTCTAATTCAGCTTTAGAAAGCACTGCATTAGAGATCTTTGGTCTGTGGCCCAAATCCTACCCTCAAATATATTTTTGTTTGAACTATGAAATATTTTAATGTAAAATTGAATGCAATGCATTATGTAGAGCATTCACTGACAAACAGCCAAAATCTTGGTCCAGTTTCTTGAGAAGCAGGTGACAATGTAGCAGCAGTAGGTCTGTGTTCTGCAGCAAAAGCTATTGAGTAGTTATAGTTTCCTTTTAGGTGTGTCTTCATTTAAGTCTCTCTACTTCCTGTTATGTTAAATCTGTTTTGGTGACTAGAATATTTGACCCAAGGCATTGTGGAAGCTAGACTAGTGCTCTACCACTGAAATACAACCCCTAGTCTAAAAAAAAAACTGCTTCTTTACTTAAACTCACTGCTAAATCTATAATCATTTGAGTTTTCTTCACATGCACAATGTTGCAGTCAGGTTTGCACTGCCGACAGAAATCACCCAACCAAGAGCAGCTTGTGGGAAAAAAAGGGGGGGTTTGTTTTGGGGGCTGGAGAGAGGGCTTAGAAGTTAAGGCGCCTGCCTGTGAAGTCTAGGAATGCCCATTCTATTCTACAGGTCCCATGTTTAGCCAAACTGAGAAAGTGACGCAATGCTACACTTGCCCACAAGGTGGCACACATTCTTTCTTTCTTTCTTTCTCTTTCTTTCTTTCTTTCTTTCTTTCTTTCTTTCTTTCTGTCTGTCTGTCTGTCTGTCTATCTATCTATCTATCTATCTATCTATCTATCTATCTATCTATCTATCTATCTATCTGGATCTATCTCTCTCTGTTTCTCAGACTCAAGGGGACGCTCCATTACGGCAGGGGAAAACGATGGCATGAGCAAAGGGTGGACATCACCCCTGGCCAACATAAGGCAGACAATAGCGATAGGAGAGTGTGCCAAACACTGGCAAGGGGAAACTGGCTATAATACCCATAAGCCTGCTCCCAACAATACTGCCTCCAGGAGGCATTAATTCTAAATCTCCATCAGCAGGGAACCTAGCATTCAGCAACCTAAGTTTATGGGGGACCCCTGAATCAAACCACCACACACAGCATGTTCAAACATGTCTTAACCTGTGAGCAGTATTTTGTCCCTTTTGGAAACATGCAGATTTCAATAATGTTTTCAGACTCTTTTATATTCTGCAACTGAACCATACTTGGGGAGGTCTATAAAACAAAGTGAATTAACAGGGATATTAGGGAACAGGACCAGATTAGTAGAAAAAGTATCCAGAGTGGTATAAATTCAAGTAATAGTACTCTTTTTGTGAGCTTCCGAAGTACTCCATTATCTTTTTGTTGCTGAGATTACTTTTTAATTTTATTTTTGAGAGAGAGACAGGGAGAGAAAAAAGGAGGGGGAGAGTAAATGGGCATTCCAGGGCCTTTGATCCACTGTGAATGAACTCCAGATGTATGTGCCCCCTTGTGGGCATGTGCAACATTGCACACTTGCATCACTTTGCGTCTGGCTACATGAGACCTGGAGATTTGAACATGTGGTCTTAGGCTTTGCAGGCAAGTGCCTTAACCGCTAAGCCATCTCTTCAGCTCTGAGATCACTTTTGAAGTGTTCAGTTGTCCATCCCAAGAACTATCCAACATTTATTGCAGGCTAAGTACACTGTTTCAGAAGCTTAAGGGTAACCACTGTACTGAGCTCCGTAGGCTTGTCTCTCAGTTTGTCTATGGATAGACTTCCAGTCATCTTCTTTGTCTACTGGGACAAAAGAGAGGCTTACCTCCAGAGTGCATGCCCAAGGAATGTTAGACTCAACTCAGCCCAAACTGCTACACAGAAATTTAGCAAATAACTATTAAGCTAGAAATTAAGGAAGTGGAGCTTCTAGGGTGCAGCAGGGCATTCTGGCCTTCTATTTCAGCATAAAAATGGCAAAAATAAAAAATTTTAAAGTTGATCTTTTCTCAAAGGCTGTTCTGTCAGCTCATGAAACCCTGATTTTCTTGGAGCTGTTCATTCATGGTTCACACTGTCTCTACTCTGCCAGATGCAGGCTGCTTCCTTTTAGGGAAATGGACAGGGTGTGTTGAAATTGAGGAGAGCACACCTTGACTTAACATTGTCCACTAGATGCAGCTTAGGTTGTAGAGAAATGCAGGGGAAAATATTATAGGGTTGTACACTATGGTAATTCTACCACACTGTGGTAGTTCTGCACTGTCTTAGAGGGAAGGCTTCTTTTATTTAACATTTTGTTTATGTGTTTACTTGAGAAAGAGAGAGAGAATGGAAGCCAGGGCCTCTAGCCACTACAAAGGAACTCCAGATGCATGTGCCACTGTCCATCTGGCTTATGTGGGTCCTGGAGGAATTGAACCTAGATCCTTTGCATTTTCAGGCAAGTGCCTTAACCACTAAGCCATCCCTCCAGCCTGGAAGACTTCTTGAGAACTAGAAATCTGTTACTCAAGATTTTGTATTTTAAGTGTGTGTTGCCTGAAAATCAGATGGGGCTACATTCAAGCTTGTTTACTTTTTTTTTAAAGGCCAGTTTAAAGGTAGTGTTTCTTAATAAAATGGATGCTCTAGATAAAACTTTTAGAGACTTTTTTTTTTTTTTGGGGGTTGAGGTAAGGTCTTACTCTAGCCCAGGCTGACCTGGAATTCACTATGTAGTCTCAGGGTGGCCTCAAACTCACAGTGATCCTCCTACCTCTGCCTCCTGAGTTCTGGGACTAAAGGCATGCACCACCATGCCCAGCTACAGACTTTTTTTATTTTATATAAACAACAAAGTTTTTCAAATTTTACTTTACATTTATTTGCAAAACACACGTGCTAATTATAAACATGCCTATTTATGCATTAAAGCAAATAAATAAAAGATATATAGCGGTTAATCAATCAGGCTAATTCTAGCTACCATATAAAATCAAAAATTAAAAGTAAATGACCTTAATTGCTACAAACTGCCATAAATTATAAATAATTTATGTCATAAAAAGCTGAGCATTTCCCAGACTAGTTTTTGTTACAGGTATTGTTTGAATCCAAATTCATTTCATTGTCTTAAATTTAAGACTTAACTCCTTTTCCTAGACTCATCCATCCTGAAAACTGCCCTGTGTTATCACCTTTGGACGAAGCTCCCAATCCCTCCTTGAAAGGCTCAGAGTGAAATGTGTGTCAGAATTTCTAGGGTTTTTAGGAATTGAGAAGTTGGTGTTATTCATATACTGCATATTGTCTGACACCCTGGGAGAAGCTGACCATCAGTCCTACAGTGGAAACCATTTATATTCACACCAAGATTATCAGAGACCATAAATACCCAAACTTATGTTCAAGAAAGTTTGCTGGCTGGGCGTGGTGGTGCATGCCTTTAATCCCAGCACTCAGGAAGCCAAAGTTGGAGGATCACCATGAGTTCAAGGCCACCCTGAGACTCCATAGTAAAATCCAGGTCAGCCTGGGCTAGAGTGAGATGCTACCTCGAAAAACCAAAAAAAAAAAAAAAAAAAAAAAAAAAAAAAAAAAAAAAAAAAAAAAAAATCTTCAGGGACGTTAGGTTTTGGAATAGCAGATAAGAAGTCAGGGAGTGTGTTTTGGGTTTTAGCCTGTCTTTCCTAATGCTGCCATGCTTGTCTTCCTTAAACCCATGTAGGGGTGATGTCTTCATTGTATAAACATGTCATTTGTTATCCACAGCTCCTTTAAGCATCCTTAAGACCTTACATTCTACAACTCCTCAAGTATTCCTTGACTGTGCCTCCCATCTCTGCGCTCAGTGCACTTCAGACTAGAATAGCTCCTCAAATGAGCCCTAAGTCACTCATTCCAGTGTCATCCTCCTGTCCATCCCTCCTCACCAGTCTCAACTTCTCCTTTTGGGAGCATATTCCTTCTCCCCAGACAGAATGTTGCCTACCCTTCTAATTGTAACACTAGGTTAGTATATTTTCTATGTGAATTGGTGTGTCCATGTTAATTCTCACTTTCCACTAGACTTTTACCACCACAGCCTCTTTCACTATACATGGCACTTGTCATTAGGAAAATGTTGATACATGAAGGAGTGCACATTTGAGTTAGCCTCTCTCCTCATCAGTCTAAACTGCATAGAAATCCTATAACTCATGGTCGTTGACAACACTTTTGTCCTAGGTCTAGGTCTCAAGGAAGAGTACTCAGATCTGTAGTTAATTTCTATATTCGATTTGTCTTTTGTCTTCTTTGGTTTTTTTTTTTTTTTTTTTTTTTTTTTTTTTTTTGGTTTTTGGTTTTTGGAGGTAGGGTCTTACTCTAGCTCAGGCTGACCTGGAATTCACTATGTAGTTTCAGGGTGGCCTTGAACCCACTGCAATCCTCCTACCTCTGCCTCCCGAGTGCTGGGATTAAAGGCATGCACCACCACGCCTGGCTCCATTTGTCTTTCTTCCATTTGACTCAATTTGTCTTTAGGAAAAAAAAGTGTACTTTTTCTTGGTTCCGGTGTTTAGCTCAGTGCTACTACGAGGTCTGAATGCACCAGAACCCGCCCTGGGTCTGAAGATCTTCCAGTTTGCTTCCTTTACCTTTAGTGTTATGCCCTTGATGAAGTCCTCCCTGATCATTTGGCTGGAGAGAGAGATCAGCAGTTAAGATGCTTGACTTCAAAGCCAGCCAAAGGACCCAGGTTTGGTTTACCAGGACCCACCTAAAGTCAGATGCAAGGTGGCACATGCATCTGGAATTTGTAGTAGCTACAGGCCCTGGTGCACCCATTCTCTCTCTCTCTCTCTCTCTCTCTCTCTCTCTCTCTCTCTCTGTCACTCAAATAATAAAACATAAAATAAAATGCTTTTAAAAAGCATGGATAAATATATTAAAAGAGATCACAGGGAGACTTGCAGTCACTTGTTCAATGTCTGTCCCTTTTGGGTACACTTGAAGGTCCCTAAGTTGTGGTATAAGGTATTCTTTACATGTCTCTTATCAATGCCGCAAACCTTCCCTTGATTACAGTTGGATCATATTAAGTTTTCCATGAATGAATAAGTACAAGTGAAACTTGGAAGCTGTGATGAAGTTATGGAAAATATAGTGGCTAGGAAGGTAGACTGGAACAGAGGGCAAGGGTGTGAGTCTTTGTCCCTATACTTACAGCTAGGGGGGGAAACTCTAAACTTCCATGTGCCTCAATCCCTCCACTGGGAAATGGTTGGTGTGAGCATAGAGAGCTTTGAGAGCTCTTGGAATAATACCCAGCACATATCTATCATCTATCTATCTATCTATCTATCTATCTATCTATCTAATTTGCAAGCAGAGAGAGGGACAGAGAGAGAGAGAACCTAAGGAATAGGCCTTCCAGGGCCTCCTGCCACTACAGATGAACTTCAGATGCATGCATCACTTTGTGCATCTGGCTTTACATGGGTGCCAGGGATTTGAACTCAGTTTTCCAGGCTTTGAAGCAAGCACTTTAAACCACTGAGACATCTCTCCAGCCCCTCATTTTTTAAAATATCCTAAAACATTAAGACTGGATTACTTTCTAGTCATTTATTTAGAGAGAATAACTTTGACCCAATTACAGTAATATTATTATAAATAAAATGTGTGCAGCTTTTATTTCTGTACTTCTTTCCAGACTGCAAGGCTGTTTTCATTTTTTCCTCCACATCCTGTGTCTACACTTCTCTGATTCCCTCAGGCCAGGGCTACTTTTCTGTAATCCTATCTCTTTTCATGGGATTTCTTTTTTTTTATTAGTCTTTATTGCCTGGCTGTCATTAGGGAATACTTTTCGACAACCCTTAGAATCCTTTAAAAGATCATATACAAGAAGTGCCTTTTGCCCTGTAAGTGCAATTTGGGCAATTTTTCATATATTCTGCACCTGCCAGCTTTGGAATTCACTTGCCATTATTCATTCTGCTTGCACACAGATATTTTGTATTTTGGCTTGGTATTTTAGTAGCTCTAGCATTTAATGAGTTTTGTCCATGCAGATTGCATTGTTCTCTCTTAAATAATTCATAGAATTCACATGTATCACTTGCATATAAGAGATAATTACTGAACTGACTGGAGTTAACAGTTATGATGGAACATGATAGAATTGGAGTTAGACTACCTATGGAAAAGAAAAATTGAGTTTTTGTGCAGTTGAAAAAACTCAGTAATAGAAAACTAATTATTTCTATAATTAATACTTCTACAAGTCAATCTTTTTCTATCAGTCATGATTTTTACAAGTTACTGTTGCCATATTATTTGGCAATTCAGAGGATTCTTTTAGGTATTTAACTTCATGTAAGTGGCTTGCCTTTCTAGTCAGAGAGATGATATTGTCTAGTGCAATATGGAACAAGTTCACAGCACATTTCTTAATTTAATGTCTTCTTCTTTTATTTAGCCTCATGATAGTTCCTGCTGTTAAACTGAAAATTATTCTTTTACCTAAATCTTTTTACATCCTGTTGTACTTCTCCATGTGGTCTTTCTTACTTGGAAATCATTTGATCTTCTTATAATATTTATCTCATTTAGATTGCACATAAGCCTACTGTAATTACTAGGTTGTAATGCAGGCAGTATTTTGAGCAAACAGAATAACTGTCATGTACATTATGGAGAAACTCAAGCGGTTTTCATTTCTTGTAGCACATATTCTATATGATCTTTTCATATAGCATGGTTTATGGTTGAGGCCTCTTGATTGTTTATAGTTACAACAGTTATTGGTCTTTTCCTCCACATTACCACATCCCGAATACACTCCCTTGTGCTTATCAATGACCATTCACTGTCAGTGACGTTGACTGTCATTTTCCTGTTCACACCGTAATCATTTATGGATAACGTAGGTGAGCTTCTACAGTGTAATTAATGACACAATAAGAAAACATGGCATTGGTCATGTTGAGTCATTCATCTTTATGAGTTTTTTTTGCAAGAAAAGTTAGCTGTCTTCCTGCTTCTTCAACCACTCGTGACTTCTCTTCTTAGTGACCTCTTCCTCTACTTGTCCCTGAAATGGAAGATCTCCCAAGGAACTCTGAGTAAGTCTGTTCCTGCTACAGTCTCCATAGATGGTTTTATGGAACAATCTGACTCCTGATTCTAACCTTTCTCTTTATTTACTTGTTCATATTTTTAATTAGTGTAAATTGAAAGTATAGATTTCATGATGGCAAATTTTCACATTTGTGTCATTGTACTTTTGCTCATATTTGCCATCCATTGCCCTGTCTTGTCCCCCACTCCTGCTGGTCCCCATTTTTCTCTCAAACAGCCCTGTGTCTGCTTTCACGTCTACATAGCTATAAGCCTCTCTTCTTTTGTGTGTTTATATAACCTTCACCCCAGCAGACAGCACAAGCTCAGAAAATCTTTATCATGTGTAACATTTGCCTTAAAACCCCATCATTTCCCTGGCATCTACCATCCCTAAGTCCATTCTCTGCTCCTCATCGGCACTCTTGTTTTTAGAGAAGTTATAGGTCCTCAGAATCCTGCCTCCTTTATAACACTTGAAACTACCAAATTGCTCCTCCCCTAGTTCTAGGATGTAGTTGTACACCAGACTACTGGAAGACCTCCCTAATGTCTGTCTTCACTTTCACTCTGGCAGCCCCAGCCTCCAGCACCTTTCACCTGGGTGCCAGGTACACATTTTATTTTCTTGGCAGCCCCCGTTTATGTTTAATTTTATTTTATTGCCAAATAATCCAGACCGGCCGGCCTTGCACTTCAGCTTGCACTTTTCTAGTCTCACCCTCACACATGCTGGGATTGCAGGTATTTGCCACAGTGCCTGGCTCAAGCCTCCTTGTTGTGTCATCATAATCCTTATCAGTCCATATGGTTACCACCTGCTTATTTTCCTCCACTTTCATGCTAGATGTGAAATGATGTAAGCTTAGAATCCTGCTGACCATTCAGTTCTCATGACCTAGCACAGTAAATGTTCTACCGAATGCAATCAACAAGTAACTTCTTGAGTTTTGATGTGAACTGGTCAAAATTCAAACTTTCTAGTAGTTAACTATAAAAGGAGTAGAAACAAATGTCCATAGATACACAAATTGTATCATTTCAAAGTCTGGAATTAGAAATCCAGGATTATGCTTCTGGCTCTATCATCGCCTCACTCAATCCATTTGACAAAACAAAATTTCTCACTCCAAGTTAATCATATAACACTCATCATTACTGAGTATAAAACAAAACATGAAATCTTGAATTTATGGCATCTAAATAGAAGCGTTTCTCATGAATTTATTTATTTGTGTGAATCCCTTTGGGCTATAAGAGTGTCTTTCCTTCTAGAAGGTGACAATGTGGTTTACAGCCCCTTGAGTAACATGGACAAGGCACTGGCCCCCAGAAGGTTGCCAACGATACAGATGTCATGAGGATGCATGAAATTACCTTTAGTCTCTGCTCTCGGGAGGGAACGTGGGTTCTGTGAGGTTGTCTGCATTACGCACTTGTACATCTTGTTTCTTAAGAATTCAAAACATTTTGTGAAAAAATGTACAAATTATTTCAATATTACAGCTTATTCCTGGATTTTTTTCACAATGTTTTACTAGACACACATTTTTTTCCCCACACTCACTTGAACCATCTGTGTACCAGGCAAGTTTTCTGAGATATAAAACCAAGTGAGATATGTCCATTTCATCTATTTACAAAGGCTCTATGACTAAAGATGGAAGGAATGCCATAGTTAATGAAAAAGTGTGTCTGTGAAAGGCGAGAGAAGACTGGAAGTTCCTGCCAGAGATAGCCACACTCTACAAATACGTGTTCAGCACCAGCACTTTGTGTACTACCTCCTGCAAGAAGCAGTGTCCTCCTGGGATCTGGGAGGTCCTCTCTGAGATGTGCTTCTTCACCTCCATCTAATAGTAGTATGTTTAAAAATTTGGGCAATGTTGCATTTGACCCCAGAATGTGTCAATGAAGAAAAAAATTATTTATTATTATTAAACTGATTTCATAGGAAAGATACCATATTTATTGCTGCCTTTAGTCATTTCCCAAGACACTTTCTTATACCTCAATGGTTGTTGTTGTTTTTTTTCCCCCAGATTGAAAAGCACAGGCTCTTAGAATACTGCAGCCCATTCCAAGGGACTCTTGTTAGAATTAAGAAGAGGGCTGGAGAGATTGTTCAGTGGTTAAGGTGCTTGCCTACAAAGCTTAACAGCCCGGGTTTGATTCTCCAGTATCCACATAAGCCAAATGCACAAAATGATGTATGCATCTAGAGTTTGTTTGCAGTGACTGGAGGCCCTGATGTGCCCATTCTCTGTCTCTCTTCTCTCTGTTTCTGTATACTTGCAAATAAGTAAATTAATATTTTTGTTTATAAATGATTTTTTAAAAAATTTAAAAAGATCTTCTGTTGTTTTCTATTACTTTGCTACATGTAAATTCCTGAGATCTTTTCCGTGTAGCTGTAAACACTACGTTGAAACATTTTCACAGTTCACATGATTGATATAAGCTTCCTCAAAGAGAGGTTTCCTGTGTGAGCTATCTAGGTGAGAATTACCTTCTCCACTTCCCTTTTTAGATCTCACTAAAACAGCAAACCAAATCAAGAAGTTATAAAAATCCTTTTTGTGTGTGAACATTTTGAAAATATGATTACACAGCAAGCTGGTCATTATCAAATAGAAGAACAAGAAGTGACTTATTTATATGTTGAAATTTCAAAACATTTGAAAGGCCTACCATGTGTGCTGTTAAAAGGTTTTTAAATTAAAATTATTTTGTTCGATAATCCTGTTTCAAGTGACAGTATGATTTATCACCACTAATCAAGATTCTGATCCCTCATAGACTTCTTGTTTGTATCTGTTTTTGTTCTCTGTTACATAAATATGAGGTTTATATATAAAATTCTGACTGTGTAATATAGGGCTAATGAGTCACAGATGGAAAGATGCTGGCACATTACCATCTAATAACATTTTAAACTCATATTCCATAGTAAAACAAAAGCAAATTGTACACATCTGTTTTCCAACTTGTAGAATTTCTGAGTTTTTGCAGCATCAACATTTAAAGGACTTTTACTTAGGGAGAAGAAAAAAGAGGACATAGGTCACATCACAACTACCTGGCCACTGAATAGTCTTATCAGAGGAGATTTGACCAAAGGGATAGGATTTCTTCTGATGGCTTCCTGAGAAGTCCTGGAACTAAACAATGAAAAGCAAAGGCAAACACTGAAGAAATGTCTTTGTACTGTAAATAAAATTTTATTGGCCCTTTTAAACAGAAAAAAAAAAAAAAACATATCTCTAACATTGGGAAAATAAGGAGAAAATACCCACTAATAAAATCTTAAAAACTTTTTAGCCTTTCCTAAAGATGTTCTCAAAATAAAATTGGGTGGGAAGGACAGGAAGGAAGCTCTGGAAAACTTGGGCTCTGCATTGCTGTGGTTTTTGTTTACATATGTAGTAAGCATGTTCTGTGTTTTTTTTTTTTTTAATGGAATAAAGGGCTCCAGTTCCACATGTTTTTAGAAAAGAACTAAAAAGGCAAAATTTCTCTCTCAGATTTCCCCAATTGATACTGCCTATGAGCACAAGTCAGTGCAAAGTAATTACAATACAAGTCTGAAGCATCTCCCCCATTCTCCTCAGTTAAGGAATTCCAAACCACTTTTCTGTTTGAAAGGGTTGTGTGAACTGTCAAATTCTTTTGGAAAAGTTATGTGAAAGAAGTGATTACTGTGGAGTGTGATCATAAATTCCCCTGACATGAAATCTGCATGTTATAAGACACATATTTCCATCTACCACGGTGGCAGAAGGTCCTGAAATAGGAGAGACCTGAGAGTCATCGCATAGTTGGAGAGAGAAATTTTGGTATGTGGGTGGTAGCCCTCTTTTGTAAGGTGAGCTGTGTTTATTCTGAGGAATACTTCAGATCTGATAGCAAAATTTGGTTCACTGTTGTCCAAAAAGTAATTAATACGTGTATTATATGTCCTAATTTATAAGAAGAATATCAACAGAGATAAATAAGTGTTGTTTTCATAACTTTTTAAAAATATTCCAGAAATATTAAGAGCAGCAAACTGTACACCAGGGTCTGTACAGACTCCATTGTACTTTTCCCAAAGAATAGTCACAGTGAGTTCTCAGCCTCCCCCTTCCCAGTTTTGTGGGATGGGTGGTTCATTTGGGAACCCCTTGTGTCTAATTCTGTTGGGTGTACTCAAAAAGTCAGGAAAGGGAAGCTTTAGGGATGTGCTTGTTTTGTTTGTCCACCAGTGAAAAGTCTGTGTGACGTTTTGTGTCGTGTTGTTTTGGTGTTGTGCTGTGTCCATAGGGCCTGCCAGGCTTCCCCACAGTCGCTGCCCTACACAGCAATCAGATCCTCACCGTCAAGGTTTGTGGATGATCTTTATGCTTGCTCAGTCAGAGTCGCAATCAGCATAAGAGTGGGCAGGACCTGTTCAGTGGGCTCTCCCAGCCCAGTTGCTTCATTGGAGGATTATATTGGGCACCTGGGACCTCCTGGGTACCAGAGAGAGGTCAGGTCTGGTCAAGGAGGATTCCTCTTGAGCTTAGGTTCTTATGATGAGCAGAGGAGGCACAACTTCCTAGGAGTGTGCTGCACCTCAAGGTGGGACTTGTAAGCATTCTAGCACTTCAGGATGCCTTCCAAGCCAGTGAAGTGATTCGGAATACTCTGGACACCAACAAAGTGACCATTGGGTTCATGCTACATTATGCTGGTTGACGAGTCTGACAGTAATGGAATTGGTGCTTTGTCTATAGACTTTCTGCTCAGAGTGTTGAATGCAGGGTTCCCCTACCCCACTCCAGCTTATCAGCCTCCTGGAAGTAGATTACACTAAAAGACCTAAAACCAACAGCAAAATGATGGGCTATAAAAGCCCTCATTCTAATGGGAAATCTGATTCACTGTACCATTTCAGGGTTGTATTTCCTTCCAGAAGAGGCAGAGAGTCTATTGTCAGACAAAAGTACCAGTTCCATTCTGCTTAATGGTCATTATAAGTCTAATATATATATCTTTATTTCTTCCTTGGGGCCTTCTGATGCTTATTCTTCAACTCTCTCACCTCTGAACTTCAACCTTTGACCTCACCTGACTGATCAGATGGTGTTTCCTAAAATCAATCATGGCTTTCTCTCTGCTGATCAGCAGCTCATAAAACGCCGCCTGATTAAGGTAGTGCTTCCTCTTGCTGGAGTCTGAGTTCTTCTTTACATCCGATTATTGCTCTGTGTACTGTTGCTTTGCCATTGACCTCCCATGGGTGGTGGACGGTGGTGGGTGGCTCTTTGTAAATATCCCAGGACAGACAAGGTTGATGAGTTACATCGGATGTGTATGTGAAAGTACCACTATAAAATGTTTAGAGTATTGCTAATTTTAAGATAATTTATAAACTTGTAGCAAATCCAGTTCCTAAGCTCTCTAAATTCTGTTAACTTATAAAAATCTATTGTGCAATATAAAGGCAATCTGTTGTTTAATCACAGATTGTGAAAGTAAATACATGGGTCAAACACCCATTCAGCAGGGAGTATAACCAAGGCAGCATTGCTGTAGATGAAGTTATATAGAAGTTGTATACCAACTCTGAATGAGGTGATACACATGCCCTCTTTCTAAGAGCTGTGAGGTTGGGCTCTGAGCTGCTCAGCTCTGCCAGTGGTCATCCTTACTTCTCCCTGCTGGCAGGTAGAGTGCCTCTGGGTTTCATGCTTCTGCTTGCTCTGATTCTCCTTGTAGACTAGATATGGATTAGATGATATGAATTTAAAGTAAAGAACATCTGAGTGTTAATCCTTCCTTTCTGATTTTTGTTGGTCCATTCCCTTTTGCATTCCAGGGTGACCAAGGACAGGCAGGGCCTCCAGGCCCTCCAGGCCCTCCCGGTCCAAGAGGCCCACCTGGGGACACAGGGAAGGATGGCCCCCGTGGAATGCCAGGAGTGCCCGTGAGTTGCTTTCTGGATGGATGTGCTCACAGGCTTGGTTTTGTGTTAAGGGTAGAGAACAGAGATGGAACAGGGTGGCAAGGGACTGTATGGAGGTTGCATGACTGTATGGAGTTGCATGGGGAGGCAAGATGATAGGTCAGTCCTTGGCATTACAGGCCACACCTAGCAGCATCCCACTCTACCACCCAGTCCATGCAGATGCTGCACAAACCACAGATGTATAAACAGCAAGTGAGTGGGTTTCCAGGTAAGTCCCAAGAAACACAGTGAGAGATGTCCCGTCTGACTGGTCCTGCCTGCCATGGGGTAGGTAGGTAGCCTTTGCATTAAGTGGGAAATGGGTCTGAAAAACAAAAGCTGCTGATTGAAAACATTTTCTAAAAGATCAATATGAGACATAATAGAGTCCCTTATTATTTAGGTTTATGGAACATAAAGGAAGTTCACTTGGCTGAGAACATTGCCAATAAGAACAGTAAAATTAATGAGCTAAGCAACAGAGAGTATAACTGTAATATGTCTTATCCTTTATGATACTTACTAATAAAAATCATTTAAAAATGATCTCAATGCTTAGTTACTAAACTAATCAAATGTCAGTAATACAGTGCACCCTTCCGCTGATGAGCACATGCAGTGCCACAAGGGCATATGTGTATGCATACTCCATACACACACACACACACACACACACACACACACACACACACACGGATATTGCATGAATGGTTTGGTTTGGTATAGGCAATTTAACAATTTGAAGGAACACATGAACAAAATAAAAATGACCAGGTTAACATTATGCTTTAAGACTCAAAATTAAGGTTAGTTGTTGACTTAAATGTTATTTAGTGCATTGTTTTCATGTAAATTATTTTCATTAGTGACTTTGTAATTCATCCAGAGGTAGTAATGAAAAATATTTGTTCACAAAGTAGAAAAATTTACATATGAAGAAAACCAAGAAGAAAAGTTAAAATCAGCCACAGTGGTGAATATTATTGTATGTTTTATTTTCTGTCCATTGTGATGCATGTGATTTTATATTTTTCCAAGGAATGGGTCTGAATGTCAGGTTGCAGGGCCCATTAGCATCATTCCATGCTTTCTGTCCTAAGCCAAATTTCCCATCTGGGAGCTAAGTGAGTCCACAGAGGCATTACGGCTTGTTATCACGGCTCTCCTCCAACTTCAGAGGTAGTGGTTTAGTGCTAATGCTGTCTGTTAAGGTTTCCTTTTCTTGGGCTGATACTCCTGGAGAGCCATCCATAGCTTTGGGGTATTGAGAGCTATCATTACTGATGATTGCTAGTAGAGAGTGTCTTCAAGTAATTTACTTAAAAACATCCATGGGCTGCAGATATAGCTCCATTGTAGTTGTAGAGTGCTTGCCTTTCACACATGGGGCTCTTGAAAACCCGTGTCTGAGAAACCAGAGAGGAAAAAAAAAGCAATATTTTGCTCATAGAAAATTAGTCAGATCAGCAAGCATTGTATACTATAGCAGAAACAAAATTTGTGCTACTTTTAAGAGACAAAAATAAATTTACTATATGACATGCTAAACATTTTAAATTATGTTATCCTTTAAGCAAATGTAACTTTTTTCATTTAAATGAAGAAAACTCTGGAACCTTTTAGGCAAATAGGATTTAAACTTGATCTTAGAGTAGATATTATTATAATGCTAGAAAAGATTTTACAAAGATGATCTGGAAAGTACTTATTTTAAAGACCAGTAATATCTATATAGGTTGTAGTTACAATCACACATCTCCCACAATTATTAGTAGCCAATGGCTGTCATAATAGTAATGTGATAGGACTGGGAAGATGGCTCAGTAGTTAATGGTTAAGCGCACTTCCTATGTAAGCATAAGGGCCCAAGGGGGCCTGCAACTCCAGAACCCATGTAAGGAACCCATTCATGCCTGTAACTCTCTCTAAGCCCTGTCCCACAAAGGAGATCAAGAAACCAGACAATTACCCAGGCTTGCAAAAAGCAGTGAAATCCAGTGTCAGTAAGAGATTGCTGCTGCAACAAGAATGGGTAGAAGTATGAAAGTGTGATGGAACAGGACACACTACATTTTGCTTCAGCCACCATAAGCGAATGCATGGGGCACCAGAAGGGCACATACATGTGCATATACCATACACATACACACATACACCACATCGTATAATACAAGCAAAATGTAATAATGTGATAATAAAACATGATAATATTAATTAGTTTAATTTTAATTTCCACAGTGATCTAAGTATTAAAAAATAACAGTGAAACAATAGGATATTCTCTTTATCAGTTTATTTATTTATTTGAGAGAGTGAGAGAGAAAGAGGAAGACAGAGAGAGAGAGAGAGAATGGGTGCACCAGGGCCTCCAACCACTGCAAATGAACTCCAGACGCATGTGCCACCTTGTACATCTGGCTTCCATGGGTCCTGGGGAATCAAACCAAGGTCCTTTGGCTTTGCAGGCAAACGCCTTAACCGCTAAGCCATCTCTCCAGCCCCCTCTATTAGTGTTAATAAATTATGTAACTTCAGTTATGATTAATCCAAAATCAGACCCTGCCTGCTTTGTCACCTTATTCCTGCACTAGGAGCAACTGTCTCTGCCCTACATAAGAAAGTTCTGAGTTCTCATAAGACATGATGTTACCATCTTGGATATGGAACAATATGAGAATCTAGACTAATTTGATCAAACCCTACAATACTTATACGATTCATTTAAAGAAAGAATATCTGCCTTTTTCTTGTGCTATGTTTGTATTTTTTTTTTGGTTGTTTTGTTTTTTGCTTTTGTTTTTGTTTTTTGAGGCCTGTGGGTCACTTTAGCCCAGGCTGACCTGGAATTCACTATGTAGTTATAGGCTGGCCTGGAACTCACTGTGATCCTCCTACTTCTGCCTCCCAAGTACTGGGATTAAAGGCATGCGTCACCATGCCTGGCTGTATTGTTCTGTTTAACTGGAAAAAAAAATGTACTTGATGTTCACATGACCATGAAAGTATTCAGAGAAAGAAGAAAGCTGAAATTGTCTTTACATGCTTTCACATTACTAAAGTTATTGCTATCTTTTTAAAGGGTGAACCAGGAAAACCAGGAGAACAAGGCTTGATGGTAAGTATCTCTACTTTTTCCTAGAGATATCAGAAGGTCAGGTTATTAAAAACAATGGTTAAGGTTATTCATGGAGGACTATGCTTTGGTATGACCCATAACAAAAAAAGGGAAATATATGAAAGTTAAAAAGTAAGCCAGGAATGGTGGCACACGCCCTTAATCCCAGCACTCAGGAGGTAGAGGTAAGAGGACGGATCATCATGAATTTAAAGCTACCTTGAGACTACAGAGTGAATTCCAGGTCAGCCTGGGCTAGAGTGAAACCCTACAAAAAAAAAAAAGTAAGCTGGCTTACCTACTATATGCTAAGGCCCTCAAGACTATGTAGTCACAGCAATTGGGGGGGGAGAGAGAGTTTCCAGGTGGGGAGGAGAGAAGAAAGATGCTGTAGGGTCAAAGACGAATGGCTAAGCAAAGCAACTCTACATGAAGGAAGACTGGATTCGGGGATGTGCAGTTAGTTCTAAAAGGAGGTTTTCAATGCTGGAGGGATGGTTTAGTGGTCAAGGTGCTTGCCTGAAAAGCCAAAGAACCCAGGTTTGATCCCCCAGGACCTATGTAAGCTCAGCGCTGAAGGCCCTGGTATGCCTATTCTCTATCTGCCTCTTTCTCTCTCTTTCTTTCTCTCTCTTTTTCAAATAAATAAAATAAATATTAAAAAACAAATTTTAAAAGCATGTTTTCAAAAGGACCACATATGATCAGCTGTGAATTAATGCCATAAGCTTTATACCATGGTTAAAGGAGTTCTTCTGAAGAAGGGTGGTACCAAGAGAGAAACCATTGTGCCTTTTGGATCTCTGCCATCAAAATAAAGTCATAGGGGCTGGAGAGATGGCTTAGCAGTTAAGGTGCTTGCCTGCAAAGCCAAAGGACCCAGGTTCAATTTCCCAGGACCCACGTAAGCCAGATGCACAAAGGAGCGCATGCATCTGGAGATCATTTGCAGTGGCTAGAGGCCCTGGTACACCCATTCTCTAGCTCCTCTCTCTCTGCTTGCAAATGAATAAATAAATAAAATTTAAAAAAATAAATAAAGTTATAAAGCAATGTCACATGGACTTGGGTAGACATGAAAGTCCTATTTCTTATGACTTCTTTGTCCTTTGTCAGTAAGAGATGTCATTTTAGCAACTGTCAGCTGCCTCTCCTTGCCTCTTCCCCTGTCTCAAAAGCTGCCTTTCTAACCTCCCTTATGATTTGAATACTAGTGGGAAACATAGCAAAATTCTTCAGTTCCCCAAATGCCACAGGATGGCTCATACCCGTCTGAGAAATGTAATTAGTGTAGCTGGCAAATGACCCTAATAAGTTTGCGAGTGTGCCTGCTCCATGATAGGTGCCCCTCAGTGCTGGTGGCCAGGGTGTAAACTATTTTAGAAAAAATATTTCGTGGCTGCCTATTAAAGTGAATACATAGGAAGGAGCACAACAGTTGGTCAGGAACGGAAGTAAACATGTGAATGGGCCCACGGTCAAAGGGGGCTGGCAGAGCACCAGGCACTCTGCAAGTGGAGCTGCTTCTGAAGGTCTAAGGTAGAATTAATGTGCCTCATGACCAAACTCCACTCCCACAAAGAAATTCCCTGTGCCAGACCTGTAATATCAGGCAGATATATGTTTGGTACACATTATTTTGGGTACTATATAGTTAGTATAAAAAAATAAAGTGCATGGAAGTGCAGTGTTGTGTTCCAGTGCTCTAGGTACCAGAGTCTTAAGGATTTTTGGGTAATTGTGATGTCAGCACTTAAATGCACCTGTGATTTCTATTCTAAACAATTCTCAAAATATATTCCTCCCAATCCTCCTTATATCAGAATCTATTTGCTTACCTCGAGACTCCTCTAGTTTTTAACACTGGTATATGCTATCTACCTTGACACCCACAATAGTACCCTAATAATATCTAATGTTAAATGTAAATGTAAAATGAGCATTTTAAGAATTACAGTCTAATTTTTCCTGAATTTATATGTACTCTAAAGGATATACTATGTAAGCAACACGGAATCCCACCTTTTGTTTTGTTTTGTTTTGTTTTCTTTGAGACCCTTAAGCAGGCTAAGTACCTACTCCACCCACTGCTCCACTGAACTACATGCAGTTCCTAATGTTACACCATTAAATGTGAAGGTTTAATGCAGTCTTAAATGAATTGTAGTATTATCTTGCTATGCTTTAACTTCCTATTCTCTGTAAAAACAATATGCAGATCATACGGTTATTTTTTCTGTAAACCTTTTCTTCTTTCTTTAATATCTTCAGATTGGTTCATATTCTCAATTTAAAATGCAGTTAAGAAACTTAATTGAAATCACAAATGTCTCGAGGATATGTGTGCTTAATGATCTTCTAACATGCCTTTTTAAATTAATTGCTTTTAAAGATGTAAAATCATATTTTAAGTGAAAGTTTCTACAATACCATAAAGTAGACAAATTATTATACACCTCAGTGACTTTTCACAAAGTGAACTTAAGTCTGTACAAACCAGACCAATAACCAGCAAGTCCTGGTAAGTCCCCCTGTGTCCCCCAATTTCCATCCCAAAGGTAACTACTATTCTGACTTCTGTCATGATAAATTAGCTTTTGTCTACATTTGAATTTTATATTAATTGACTTATACAGTATGTATACATTCGTGTCTGGCTTCTTTCATTCAACATTATATTTGTGAGATCATCCACCTCTGTTTTAATAGCCTTCGCAGCTGGTTAAAAAAAATAGAAGGAAGAACCCGACTTCCTCTGCTACCCCGTTAAAACTACATCACTCAAGGCATCAGATGAATGAGTGTCTGTCTGACCTTGGGCCAGTCACTTAACCTCTCAATTTCTCATCTGTACAGAAAAGACAACACTGTCTTGCCTGCTGTAAAAGTTTGTCAGAGGCAAATGCAATAACTTAGGGGAAAGCACTTTTAGATATATAATAAAGAGTCATATTAGTATGTTGTTATTATCACTTGATTGTTCTCTCTAGAGTAAATTACAGGTGAGCATGGATAACACCGATGACAGATGTATTTGTGTAAAGTTTTACGTGAGTCAGATAAATTAGTTTATCTATAATATGCTGAAGAATTTTTCTCTTTAAAACAATACTATTCAGAGTCCTTTTATAAAGCAATATAATTCCCTAATTCCTCTTCTCAACAGACTGATTTTGTATATTTTATACTTGCTTAATGTAAAATATTTATCTGATTAAAACATGTCATTTATTTACAAAAAGATACATCTTAAATAGTTCCTATACATTTCAGCCTATCTCACAGAGAAAAAAGGATACTAGAAATATAATTTTTTGTTGTTGTTTGCTTGTTTGTTTGGTTTGGCTTAGGCTATTTGAGACAAGGTCTCACAATGTAGGCCAAGCTGGCCTGGAACTAACTTTGCAGCCTTAGGCTAGCTGCAAACTCAGAATCCTCCTGCCTCAGCCTACCAAATGCTAGAATTACAACCATATGTTACCATGTCCAGAATTTATCATAATTTTTATAAGAAATCTCTTAGAATCTTTCTTTCAAATATATGTATGAATGTGTACACACACACACACACACACACACACAAACACACGTGCATGCGTGTATATATGTTCTGGCTTGAAATCTGGTAAGAAGTGCCTAGTGTCTCAGTATTTCTAGCCCTGAAAAGACAGGATTGTCTATCATCTGTGTTCCTTCTTAAAGATCCATAGACCTATCGGTAGTTGGTCCTGTTCTTTATGTCTCATGCGGTGACAATGAGAAATGAAAAGCTTTATAAAATACAAAGAATTCTGTGAGTACTGTAACTGTCAGGACAAATGTCAAGTGATGTAACTTGGCATTCAGAAAGGCTATTAAAAATCTATAAAGGGCTGGAGAGATGGCTTAGTGGTTAAGGTGCCTGCCTCCTAAGCCCAAGAACGCAGGTTCCAATCTTCAGCGGTTCCAATCTCCAGGTCCCACATTTAGCCAGATGCAGTGATGCAAGGGTGCAATGCCGCACTTGACCACAAGGGGGCGCATGCATCTGGATTTTGTTTGCAGCAGCTGAGCGGCTACTGGCATGCCCATCTCTATCTGTCTTTCTCTCCCTCTCTCTCTGTCTCTCTCCCAAAAAAAAAATCTATAAAGAAATAACAACTAAAATGATAGTCTATTAGATATTGCAACCAGGGAGTGACATTTGCTTTTGTTCTCTGTGTGTGTGTGTGTGTGTGTGTGTGTGTGTGTATCACATCAGCCATTGTTGGTGACATTTTCCTGTTAAAACAAAGAGAACATAGGAAATATCACTGTTCTTGTCCTGTGAACCTGCTGCACTTGTTGGTCTGTGTTCAGAAGTGTTTACTCAGGTGAGGTCCTAGGAGGTGTCAGAGGGTTTCTATGAAATTCCATTGTCTCTGATGATGAAATGAGGAAGTTAGAACCAACCTAAAATTAGCTCTTACAAAACCGTTTATGAGTGTGTCAGGTATGGGATTAGTTCTTATAATCCAGGATAGATCATTTATATTGCAAAAATAATCATCTGAAGATTAACAGCATCTATGATACAATAAAAAATAAAGCCTACAGCTCAAACGGTTCTATTTTCTTTAATTCCACTGAGCAGCTATTCTGTAAACGTGACCTTTGGGTTTTCAGAGACGTTCAGGCTGAGATTTTAAAAGACAGAATCTGGAATTTAAATAAATTTGACTGCACATAAATAAGAACAGACCCACGCTATTGTCTAAAACCAGACATGAGAATCCAGTTAAGGGCTGGCCATGACTGGAAATGCTCAAAGGCTATGTTCTAGCACAGGTGATCTCTATCATTCACAATCTTAAATAGTGGCTAAACTAGTGTTTTTGAAGGTGTCTTTAGATACTCTTATTGCCTTTTTTCTTTAACAGTGCAGAAGTTCTTAGAATCATGAAAGAGAGATGGTATTTTTAAAAGTATATCAACTAGTCCATTTTCTAGATGGTATTTTTGTTGTAAGTGTCCATATCTAAGGTGCCATAGATCATATCATTTTTCCTGTTCTGAAAGTCTTTATTTCTTCTTCTTGCTTTCCCCAAAACATATGCAGGCCCTACAACATATCTACCCATCACTTTCTAAATCCTAAAACCTATACTTAAAATTTTATTCTGAGTTTAGATAGTATTTGAGAATTCAGGAAAAGTTACACATGATGGAGAAATTTGGATGGTCAATGTATTTATAAGATTCTTCATTTTAGTTTTGCTTATAAATATTATTATAGTTGAGCCCAGTGAAGGTTGTTTTGTTTCATTTAAAAGCACAAAACAACACATATGTGAGAGTTCCTTAAAATATCTTCAGTTATCTTGGCATGTTGTGCCCAGAATTGATAAACTCGTCAGTTTGCCAAATTGAACTTTGACCTGCCAGCTGTAGTGGTGATGGATGGCAAACACTAGAGACAGCACACTTCCCTCCCTGACTCGGATCCAGCAGAGAGAACAAAACCCCAAACCTTCATGTTACAAAAAAAGAAAGATGGAGGAGATTACCTTAGCATAGACTGAGTGTTAACAATGGAATCTTGTTTGGGAGGACTGCCTGTTCTTCAGTTGCACACCTTGCCTGCTGGATGCCTTGGCAAATCTCTAATGCTTTGTCATTCTCATTTAATCCATGAAGTACACACAAAAGCTGCACAGAACAGAGTTCTGCCCACCTCCTGGGTTTTTTTGTTCTGAGCCTATAATGCATCACTTTCCACATGGACACGAGAAAGCCTACGAGTCATCCACTCTTTTCCACCTGCCACCATAGTGTCCTTGCCTTAGCCAACCCAAGTCCTGTGTGCATAGGCTTCCTCTAGAGATGGCCACAGGTCATGTTAGGGCAGGAAGTGACAACATGTGACTGTCCTTGAAACAAGTTCCATCTCCTAGACTTTTGGGAGAGCATTTTCAACAGTGATTGAGAGCATGACGTGATCTAAAATACAAAAAGATCATCTGATAGGCTGAGTAGGTGGCACTGGAGTTGTATTTTTTATTTTATTTTTCATAATGAACTCTAGGTTGTGGATGAGCTCTATGGCTACCTGTACACTGGTTCCTGTGTAATGTCCCATAATACTTATATTGGACAAATTTAGATAACAAGACCTGGGGCTGCAGAGATGGCTCAGTAATTAAAAGTGCTTGATTTTTACAAAGCCTAAAGACCTAGATTTAATTCCAGTAACTCATGTAACACTAGATGCACATAGTTGCATATGAGTCTGGAGTTCTTTTGCAGCAGCAGGAGGCCCTGGCTTGTGCTCATTCTCATTCATATTCTCTCTGCCTCTCGCCCTCTCTCTCAAATGAAAAATAAATATTTTTCAAAAGATATTCAAGACCTTAGATTCCTCATGCAAAGAAATAGGCAATACTGAATTATGCAGGCCCCTTGATGGTAAAGTCCTTTCACCTTACTGTTTGTCTACTATAAATGCACAGTGGCATCTTACATTTATTCATTTTATATATCTTATAAATACATGCAGTGGAAAGTCATATGTTAAGTATTTATTTATTTATTAATTTATTTATCAGAGAGAATGAATGGGTATGCCTGGGCCATCAGCCACCACAAACTCCAGACACATGTGCCCCCTTGTACATCTGGCTTATTTGGGTCCTGGGGAGTTAAACTGGGGTCCTTAGGCTTCACAGACAAACACCTTAACCACTAAGTCATCTCTTTGGCCCCTCATATGTAAAGTTTTAAAGGAAGGAAGTTTTAAAAAATATTTATTTTAAAACTTTTAATCAACTGTTCAAATATTGTATCTTTTAACTTTAGAATCCAACATATGGTAGCTGTAGTAAAACAAACTATGAGACTCATGTATGTTTGCAGATATAATGAAGTTGCAATGAGTCTGTCTTATAAAATTCTTATTTCATTATGTCCTTTGTTTCTGAGATAGGGTCTCATGTAGCACTGGCTGGCCTTGAATTTACTGTGTAGTTGAGTATTATTTAAACTTCTGGTCCTCCTGCCTTTACCTCTCAAGTGCAGGGATTACAGATGTGTGTCACCATGTTTTATATGGTGCTGGGGTTGGACCCCAGGACCCTTGTACATGACAAGCAAACACTCTATGAACTGAGATAAATCCCCATCCTGCATTTTTCATTGTCAGATGAAGTAGTAACTTTTCAAAGTAAAGCTGGATCCACTTAAAGCCTGTAATTTATATTTGCAGATTTGGGACAAGCTTGCACATTTTAGGGCAAGAGGACAATTGGAAATTCTTATACAAAAATGTGTAAATATTGAAAAAGATATATACCAAGATAGTAAACTGATAATTTAAATATGTTCTACCCTCTAACTTTCACAAATATATTCTCATGATTTATAAAATTCAAACCCGGAAATCATGTGCTCCTACAAGTTCTCAAAGTCAAAGTTATGATCACTCCCAGTCCTTATCCCTAGACTGTTGCCTTTCTTCTACATCTTCCTCCATCCCACAACTTTACAGAACTTGGGCTCTGACTGTAACACTCAGATTATCGTATGCTCACAGAACCTAATTCCATGTGCACTTCCAGACAATAAAATGTCTTTTAAAACTACAGAAGAAGAAATACCTAGGATATTTGTGAAGCAGTATCCATGAGGGCATTTCTAGAGAGCATAGGTGAATGTGGTTCACACTATCTCTTGGGCTGAGGTCCCAGACTGAATAAAAAGAGAAAAAGGTGAAAGCTAGCTGAACACCTGCCTTCTTGTTGTCTGAGCTAATGAATCGGCTGAGATGTGAGCAAGAAGCCGCCTTCTGACAAGCCTTCTTCACCACAATGGGCCATAAACCTTCCCTTCAGGTCAGGTATTTAGTTACAGCAACAATAAAAGTAGCTAATACACCATGTCTTTGTCCCATATTCTAATCTGTTATGGCTCATGCATCGGTATGGCTTGCATGTACAACAGACCTGGGACAGAGGCAGCCAACCATTTTCAAAGTGAGCTGAAGCCACTAAAGCAGAAAATACCAGAGTTCTGAGTGCCAAAATCATAATTTAAAATCTGCAAAGTTGAGGTTACAGGTCAGCATGACCCTTAGACTCAGATTTCTAATGCCATGAGACACATAACCAGGGAAAAGCTATTTAATATGTGGGTCCAAAGATGAGAACTTTCTTTCTCAGGTCTAAGGGTCTATGTTGGTGAAGCAAAGTTTTAAAAAGCAGACTAATGCTTTTGTCACCTTTATTAAGAAAACACTGCTGGGCATGGTGGCTCACACCTTTAATCTCAGCACTCATGAGGATGCTGTGAGTTCAAAGCCGGCCTGGGCTACAGGGAGATCCAGGCCAGCATAGAGTAGTGTGAGAGCCTGTCTCAAAAAAAAAAAAAAAAAAAAAAAAAAAGCAAAGCAAAAACAAAAACATGTGAAATACTATCTTCTGGATACAATATGGCGGTCAACTCATGAATTTATAGCACCTGTGGTTTCTAGCACAAGACTAAACTGTCAGTACTTCACCATCCATGGGGGAACGGTATAGGAAACTGCACCTTCCAGTGTAGCTAATGGGAGCTAATGAATGGTGGTTAGAAGAGGGGAGTCATGTTCATCAGTGGTCTAGCCACTGGTAAATTGGCCGTTCCATAGTAAATAACCTTCCACCCATGATCATGCAAGGAACCCAAATCTAACTCAGTGGGTAAAGAATAAAAGGCATGAAAGTAAAATGAGAGTTAATGAGGAAGCAAGGTGTTAGTGGAAGGAAATAAGAGAGGGTAATTAGATGAATAATATCAAAATACATTATATACATGTATGAAAGTGTCGAAATGTAAAATATTAAAGAAAACTTCATGCACACACTTTCACACTCCCCCATGCAGTTAGACACTTTTCTCTCTTCATCTACAGCACTACACATCTTATAATAGTTGCCTATACTCAGGGTGTTGAGCAAACTGAATGACTGATGTGAACCAACAAGCCAGCAATTAAAGCAAGGAATGATGTCCCCTCACCCCAGAGGTAGGATCAAGCAAAATAAATCCATAGAAAGAATTCCTACAAATTGGTTTTTTTAAATGTAACTTCTTCTGTTCATCCTACTTGGAAATACACACACACACATACACATACATATACATACACTCATGAGTATTGTATTGGCATAATTAAATATTGGTATAATTAAAAGATCAGTTTTCTTGAGGACAGTAGAAAAGTAATTGCCTCAATTTTACTGTAGTATGTGGCTATTGTTAAGTCAAATATAAAAGGATTGAGAAGAAATCTTAGGAAACATCTAGTCTGTCACTTCACAGATAAAGACAGCATCCTAAGTAGCATGGGCAGGGTCCTAAAGTAGGCAGTGGGGGAACTATAGTAGAATTCAGCTCACTTCATTACAGTCTTATGTCTACTTGTGAGTGTAAATCCACACACTATCTACTAACTACATATGACAGCTTCAAAATTAGTTTCAGTGAATTAAAGGTTAGGTTATAAAAATTTCACCAGCAACATTTCAAGTGCTCTGCAGCCATCTATAGCTGTTGGTTGTCCGGTTGGATTGAGCAGTATCAAACATTTCCATCAGTACAGAACATTCTACACTGGACAGAACTGGATGGGGAGTAGGTTTGATTATTTCATAGTCTTAAATTTAAAACTTTTGTTGATTACAGGATATTTAGATTCTAGGTGCCAGTGTTTCTCAGCATTATTGAGAACTTATCCTTCACTGACTAGAAATATTTTTCCTGAATGTGGTGCAGGGTGATAGGCCTTTATGAACTCTAAATCTCTCTGTTATAGTACACAATGGGGACTGTGTGTAATCACAGCAGGCAGAGGAGCCTCTTAATTTTTCTTTCTTTGGTGTCATGTCTACTTTGGGTTCACCACTAAGAAACAATTTATTAAATATTTAGAAGGGATGGAGTGAGCTAATCTCAGCTGTGGGTATCTGGTGAATATAGAGTCTGTTTGGTAACCTGATAGTTTAGATTCTTAAATGCCTAGATCTGTCTTTAATCTGCCAGTGGTATTTAATGCTCAGTATTTAGTCTTGGGTTCTGGTTTTGTCAAATGGTGAGAAAAATGTATTAGCCATTTAATTTCCTGAGCTGTAAGAGACTTCCCTTCTAAAGGTCATAGCCTCATGATTTTGACAAATACCCATAAATGAGTTGTCTTGGTTTAATATTTCTCCCAAACTCAGCACATGAGATGGGAGAATCAGAAAGTACTTTAAAAAAAAAAATAAAGACTACTCAACTTACAACTTATATCCTTTTTCACAAGTGTCTATGAACAAATGTTACACCATGCCATCTTATTGACAGGGTCTAGGTTTTAAAGGAAGTTTTTCAATTAATGGAAATTATGGAGAGATATTAGAGAAAGAAAATCCCCAGATACTTAAGCAGAAACAACTGACTCAAAACGGAGGACTGTTACCAGTGGTAGAGTTAGGATAGTGGTCAAATAATGGTGGAACTCTGGCAAATGAATATAGAAATTATAAAATTCTGTTTATTATTTCAATTACTATGTTGAGCACTATCTCAAGTGTTGAAGATGTAAAACATGTGATGTGGCCTGAAGAAGTTTCTACCTAGTTGAGCACATTTGAAGAGTAAGATATGACCAGTTGAAATGTGGTAGAGAAACTCAGAAAACAACAGTTTGTCCAGTTATCTTAGAAAAGGCTCGAAGAATATGAGTTATGACCACGGATCCTGGGAGAATGATTGCAAGCCTCAAATGAAACTAATAGGAGAAGGAAAAGGACTGCTTGGGAAAATAGTAATGACAAGCCCAAGTGAAGACAGGGCCCATCAAAGACTTGGTACAACAGACGTAGCAGTACTTTGCTCTTGTTTCTGCTGTGCTCCTCCAAAGTCAGCTTGACTAAATCATGGGCCTTTTCTTGGGAACATTTCAGTAATAGTGCCTTGTATTCTAGACATTTCTTTATACTTTCTGATTTGGCATTTCCACATGCTTAAGCTATAAAATCCAAATCCTGTATGTCATCACTTGAATTCTACTTCAGACTTCTATAGTGGCTATAATTTATGTTTCTTCCCACATCAGACTTTCAAGTAGAGGACAGAACTTTTTAAAGTCACATCTCAAATGATTGCTTCTATAGTAAGACAAATTCCCATTGTTTATCACTCTCTATAAACCGATTTTACATATTTTGTGATCTTGTGATGTATTTAACCAGGTTAATATCTTTTACAAGAACCAATTAAATCTATCACATGGAACCATTGGGAAGGTGTGGTTCTAAGGTTTTATGAATACATAGAATAGATTATAGGTGTTATCATTCTTCCCATTGGAACCAGACTTTAAAAATATTTTCTTCAATTTGTCTAACTTTCATTATATCATGGACAAAATTTCAGCTCACATAGGAAATCATTTTAAAATGGCTTAATAGGTTGGGCTTTTATCTTTCCCTTCCTTGTATTTTTATTACAGAAGATGATCGTGTGTTCTTGTATCTAGCAGTGACCAGCAGCTTGCAGAGCTTTGGATTTTACTGTTAGTCATCAGGGACAGAACAGGAACTGTGTTCATCCCCTGCATCATTTCCTAATAGCAGGCAGCCAGAACTTGCCTGAAAACATCTCCCAGGAGGCATTCAAAAGCACATCACTTATTACCTCTGCATCCTGCTTTAGCAATTAATACCTCAATCAAATACATGCTAACATCAGTAGTGTCAGAAAAAGTCAATTTTTCCATCCCATGATCTATCAAGGAAAAGGTTTTTAAATATATGTAAACTAGAAAATAGAATGCATGATGCTCACAGAATCATTTCTTGACTGCCTGCTGTGATGATTAACTTGGATTGATAATGCCATACAACTGATAATTCCAATTGCAAGATGACTCTCTAAAATGCATTAGAGACCTTAGGCTGATGTACATGCACAACACTGTCAATGTTCATAGTTCAGTGTAACTAAGATGATTGTTTTTGCTTCGTTGTGCATTGAAAACCATAAATTTAATTCCTCCACTCAGGAGGATTTAGTAGCTTCAGTAATTTGAACACTACTATAAAAATCCAGTAGCATTTAAAGACTCAAGTAAAAAAAAAACAGTTAAAAACAAAAACCAATGTCACTCCTGTCCTGAGACACTATTGTTTAAGGTATAAGAAGAAAAAAATTGGATTTATGTATTCCTAAGTCATGCCTATAGCATTCATCATGTTTAAATAAGGGCATTGTGCTCACAAGCCCTGATTAGCCCCTTCAAATATCATCTACCCTCCCTGTTTGCATCCCTGTGGTGGTTTGACTCAGATACCCTCCATAAACTAATGTTCTCCAAATGCTTTGTCCCCAGCTGATGAAAATTTGCAAGGTGGATCCTTGCTGGAGGAGATGTTTTCTGGGGACAGTCTTGAGGGTGTTATAGCCAGTTCCCCCTTGCCAGATCAGCTCACTCTCCTGCTAGTTTCCATCTGCTATGGCAGAGGTGATGCCCAGCCTCTGCTCTACTGTGTTTCTCCTGCCATCATGAAGCTTCCCCTGGAGACTGTAAGCCAAAATAAAAACTTTGCTCCGGTCATCTGCTTTTAGTCAAATGCTTTGTCCCAGCAATGAGAAGGTATCTACAGTACTTTCTCTCTATTACTAATCTCCACCAAAATCCCCCTAGTGTTCTTTGAACACCTTATAATGTCCCTCATTCTTGGCCTTTGCACCTCCTATCTCTTTGCCTCTTGCATTCTTCCCATGCATGTGGTCCACCTGACCTCTGCCATCTTCAAGGACCACTTTATCACTGTGGCCTTCACCAAGCCACCAGCTTAAAATACTGTCATGTTTACTTCTCCTACACCCTACCCCCTCGTTGCATTAGCACTTACTGTCTGACACAACCTCATAGGTTTTTGTTGTTGTTGTTTTAACTGTCATTCTACATTCCCTAAAATATAAAGTCCAGGGGAACATACAGCCATGGCTCATGTTGTCAACTGCCAACTCCCAGCACCTATAGCATTGCCTGGCACTCATTGGGCACTTTGCCACTGAGTGAGTGAATTAATAAAAATATAATTCACTAAACAATTACTATTGATTAGCAACTATATGGATAAAAATTGTTTCAACAAAGAAGTAACTTTTACAGTGATGTATAGCATTACAATAATGCTGGTATAATCGATTAAAAAAAAGTCCTCTTATGGTGGGTTTTTGGAGAACAAAGAAAGGGACCTACCCCCCTCCCCCAACATGGGCAGGGGCACTGAACTTGTATTTATGCAATGAGTGCAGGAGAGAGAACTAATGCCAACCCCTACTGCAAGCACCAGCTAGAGTTGTTGAGACATGGAAAGATGGTTCATTGGTAACTACAGCTCTTATGCAAACATAGTCTCTTTAAAAAAATTTTTTTGTTGTTTATTTGAGAGAGAGGAAGGGAGGGAGGGAGGGAGGGAGGGAGGGAGGGAGAGAGAGAGAAAGAGAATGGGCATGCCAAGGCCTATAGCAACCACAAATGAACTCCAGACACATATGCCACCTGTGCATCTGGCCTGTGTGGGTACTGGGGAATCAAACCTGGGTCCTTAAACTTCATAGGCAAAGGCCTTAAGTGCTAAGCCATTTCTCCAGCCCCCACAAACATGGATTCTTCTCAGAAGCCACAAAGTCCTCAAAGGATATTAAAGTAGCCCTTTTAGAAAGCTTACTCAAGCAGCAATATGCAGAGTGACCATTAGATGGATGTCACATCAGCTATGTGAGAGAGCAGATGACTTGAACAGGACACAGCCATGCAACAGGAAAGGACAGGACCAGAGCGACATCCTTTCCTACCTGCTGATCTCACAGCAGGAGGAATTAAAGGGTAGCTTTCAGGCCTGAGTTAACATGCTCTTGGTGAAGACAATCACCACATGGGATTTCTCACATATCTTTAACCTACTTGCTCACCATATACTGAATTACATATAATCTTTAGAAATGGCCCCCAGCAAGTTTGGGAAAATATGAAAAAAAATTAGGCACATTGTATAATTGTTATTCCTGAGCTTCTCTCAGAACTCTGTTTTGCATAGTTCTCTCATCATTTTTGGCAGATGATAAAATTTGTGGTGAAAAGGTTTCTGAGATCATTAGTGATAATAGTACTTCACACTTACATTTTTAATAGGTTTTATCTTTTATTTGTTTGTTTTTGTTTTCAAGGTAAGGTCTCACTGTAGCCCAGGCTGACTTGGAATTCGGTATGTAGCTCATTAAAGGCATGAGCCTCCATGCCCAGTGGTTTTATCTTTTAAATAAAGTTACTTCTGCTACGCATAAGTCTTCAATGAGTGCTAGGTGTGGTGATGCATGACTTTAATTCCAGAGGTAGGAGGAACAGATCGGATCAGATTGCCATGAGTGAATTTGAGGCCAGCCTGAGACTACATAGTGTATTCCAAGTCAGCCTAGGCTAGATAGAGCAAAACCCTCCCTCAAAAAACAAAACAGTCTTCAATGAAAAATGTATGCACTTGACATCACCCAGAACCTATCTTGAAATGAGTGTATTTTAAGGTTCAAATTTACCTGACATTTCTGGAGTTAAAGAAATATAGCTCAAAATACTGATATTCTTTCTACATGTTGTACTTTCTAACCTTAAGACATAGAAAAACCTATTCTGCAAAGTCAAGTTAGATAATTTCCATTCTGGTTGTAGTGAAGAATGTGAAAAATATAAATGTACTTGACAAGAAAATGTCTAGAAAGGAACACTTCACTGAGTAATAAAAATGGACCAAAAAGGTAATAACTCTGCTTTGAAAACTTTTTGATCCAAATTTACTGAATCATTTGTCATAATAATAATATGGTTATTTTAGAAATCTTGAACCACTTGGACTTTAATTTTAGGAATTAAAGAAAAGTATGAGTTTTAAGAGTGAATAATTTATGACATTCTCCATTCAAGTTATAGTTGGACTAAAACCATAAATAAGCTGAAGATTAGATAAATTGATGAATGATGGTATGGCATCTGTCCATTAATTTAGGGACTTAAACTAATCAAATGTAGACTGGTAGGAACATACTTAATTTTGAAATTTGAGCAGAATTACCTTAATTTGTAAGCTTGTGTTTAATATACATTGCCACAGGTGTATGATAATGTTATTAATTTAAGGAGACTTAAAACACCCATAATTTCAAATCTTGATAAGTGAAGTAACTGGGATGTGCGTGTGTTTGTGTTTGTTTATTTACTCAAAAGTATGTCTGTGCCTCATGTTCAACTCAACTTTGCTCACAGTTCCCTCATGGTAATGGGGGATGTGCTCCTTGGCTCACTACTCTTTTCTTGCCAGTGAGAGCAAAGAAATGTGTGTACATTTTTGGTAACTGAGACTATATTTTTGGCAGCCGACTTGCAAATAATGTGTAAGTCATGTATTCATAATTCAAAATTAATGTTAAATCTTGAGAAAACTGCTTTTATTTTTTGAGCTTAGCAAAAATACCACTAGTTTCATAAAACTGAAGGAAAAATATTACATTTGTTTTCTTTAGTTATTTGACTTTCTTTAAAATATATAACTAGTATAATCTCATGTGCTTAGTCTTTCCAGATCTCTGATTTGATATAATAGTGCCACAGAAACCAAATTAGAAAATACCAACTTTATTAGATTCTTTTAAAAATGTTTCATGAAAAATTTGCCCTTATTTTCATTTGAAATATTCCATTTCAGGTGTATATATCAATGTAATGAAACATCCAATTTTAGTGAACAATATTTTTTCAAGTGGCAAAGTAAGATTTACAGTGGGAGTGGAACTTTTGTGAATTGAATATATACATTCTCTGTCTAAACATTGAATTAATGTACTTCTTGTTATATAATTTCCTTTCTAACATCAACATTTTTAGAAATGAATACACTAAAGATACAAATGGATCTTAGACAATGATAAAACCCAAGGCTGCTCATTCCCAGACCTCCAATCACCACAGCTTCCAACTTCTGCCAATGTCACATGACATTCCCTATCATCGTTCAAGCAACTTACTTACATAAGGAAATGAGCAAACGTGTTTCTGTGCTGAGGGGAAAGAACTGGTGTAGCCGAGGAAGCTGATACGGATGCAGGGGTAATTGATTGGAGAAGACCCCAGAGGATAGATTCCAGAGTATACCGGATGAACTGGCCTTGCACAGGAAGAGGAACTCTTCTTCCTTGGTACAGGAAAGGGGGCCACGTGGGTTTGTGTTGATGAAAGACATGATGTCCAGGGAACGTACACTGGATAGTTTCTGTTTTCCATGCAAAAGTCTAAAACAGCGAGAATTTCAAATAGCAGAAGTGAGATGGGTAGGGGGAGTAACCACAGACATGTAGATAGCACACCTATTAAAAAGTTGATTGGGGGCTGGAGAGATGGCTTAGCGGTTAAGTTGCATGCCTCCGAAGCCTAAGGACCCAGGTCTGATTCTCTAGATCCCACATAAGCCAGATGCACAAGGTGGTGTATACGTCTAGAGTTCATTTGCAGTGGCTAGAGGCCCGGTGCATCCATTCCCCCTCCTTCCCTCTCTCTTTTTCTCTCTCGACTCTCTTTCTCTCTCCCTTTCTCTGTCTCAGAGGAAAAAAACACATTAAAAAATGGAGGTGTTTAAAAATAGTTTGTTGGTTCATAGCATAAATCCAGTAGGAATAGTAAAGGTGGTATTATACAATGTACTTTCAATAACCTAAAGCTGATTGTGGGAGGAAATTAGTCTTCCTGTGAGGATTACAAAATAAGTATGGGGAATGGATTCTTTATATGTTCTTGAACACTGTGCATTTTTAATAAAAACTGCATGACCAATTCTTCCCCTAATGAATGACAACCCTGGTGTTAGATTTTATGTGGTAGAGTATGAACGTCAGATGCTGATTAACTGTATGTCACACACTGAACGTGAGCTAGCTGTTAGTAAAGTGTAATGGACCAAAAGCTTTCATGTGAAATGATAATGTCTATAAATTTACTAAAACGTACTAAAAACAAATACATTTTAAGGAACTAGAAGAAAGTGCTTAATACTTTTTACTTTAAATTAGTCATAATGAGTCAGAATATGGTTGTACCTCTTTGTATTCTTTCCCACTCTCAGAAAGCCATGCCTTGATCTAAATAAAGCCAGCAGAATGTTAACACCAGCTTTGTGGTTGAAAACTGCTTAACTTCATAACTGTCACATTTACATTTCCTATGTAAACATTCTCGTCCAACTCACAATTATAGTCTATGCTGCCCTGGATCACAGTAAGCAACAGCTGGCAGCATTTGCTCCCTTCTCAGGTGTCCATCCAAGGTGCTGTCTTTGGCCTTGGCCTTCCCTAGTTTGTAAACGAGTGTTTTTTTGTTGTTGTTTTTTGTTTTGTTTTGTTTTGTTTTGTTTTGTTTTGTTTTGTTTTTTTGCAGGTCAATTGGCCGTATTTCCTAAGAGAAAGAAAAGAACCAAACAAGTTTCTTTGCAATACTGTTGTTTCCTTTGCAGATCTGCTTAATGAGGGTTTGCAGAGGGAGAAGTCATATAATATGGCTGCTTGTCAGCAACTGTATTGAATTGTAACTGCTTACAGCCACAGTCCCTTCAGCCCTCCCAATGAGACTCATCCTGATGGATCTGAGGGTATTTGAAGAAGTGGCTGCACTGGACAGCCCAGCAGAAGTCCTGTTGTGTGTTTGTGGTTCTCAAAAAAGGATAAAAGGGCCTGCCTTGGGCTTCCAACAGCCCATTTGCATTTTCAGCATATTTCAGTGCAGCTAAGAGGAGCTTATAGAATAGAGCAGCTTTCACTGGTCAACTAAGCTGAAATGGCAATAGTATGTTAATTAAATTGTTTTTCTCTTTTAGGGTCCGCTGGGGCCTCCAGGACAAAAGGTAGCGTATAAGTCAATGCTGAGAAAGTAATGTCACTCCCATTGCCTAATGTAAGCAAGAGAGGCTGGTGGAATTAGCTACTGTAAACCATGCTGAAGTAGTTAGTTTCATTTGTACTTTCTGCATTTTAAAATACAGTCACAGGATGTAGCATTAGATTTCTAATCTACTTCATTATAGAAGATGAAGTCCAGAGTAGTCTCTTTGTGAGCTCTCTGCATAACTTGTAGGTTATTGAATTTTTAGTTCAAATATTGCTAATGAATTGTGACAGCACTTAAAATGTGAAGGACCTTGAAAATTGGTTGCTGGCTTTACTCAAATATGTAAGTACCAGATGACCATAGAGCTGACCAGACCAGGGGATGTCCTTTATGCATGGTTCTCTTCATCCTTCGGCCCGCTCAGTGTCTCACTTGACTGAGGTAACTTGAAAAGTGATTTCCTGGTTATAATTTCAGTCTCATCACAGTCATCTAATACTGACCACTACATTCTACAGGGGAGAATCTTGGAGTTTTGAAATTATACCAGTTCTAAATATATTAATAGCAAGTAGATGGTCCTTTGCCAGTAAATATCACTAAGCCCCCATTCCTAGCTAACCTCCCACCCTGGAGAGGGAGGGAGAGGATATTTAACCTGCAGAAAACTCAAGCAAACAATTGTAAGCTAACAGGTGGAAAAGTGATTATTCTTTATCTTTGGAATCCATCAAGGATAGAGACTTTTTATCCCCAAGCACTGGGCATGTGGCATCTGTTGAAATATAATCCTGCAAAACCAAGTAAGAGCCACCACACTGTGGAACAACGTGTGTGGAGGAACACTTTGTCCTACACAATAATGTCTCTATTAAGCTTAGTGTGAAATTGTAAAGCTAGCCTAATCCACAGTCGACCAGGATAAAATGATGGCTCCAGGCTCTGAGAAGTCCTTTAATACCCGCCCCACAGGGTTGCTGACTACTCTGAGGAACTTGCCATCTCAATCTGTCTTGCATATAGTTTCTTCAGTAGACTATTTTTAGAGAAGTTATATGATTACCATTACTATTTAAAAATCTTTTCCCACCATTATGAAAGAAATTTAATACACAGCTAAGAAAAAAATCTGTTTTTTAAATTCTAAGCTAAGAAGAAGCACATTGTATTTAAAAATGATTTCTGCAGAGCCTAAAAGGGAGGTATGGGGAGGAAATGATATCACTGTTCGTAAATACCTGTTAATGTTTCGGTATCCCACTTAAATGTCATGGAGTGTCTCAGGTAGTGACTAGCTTTCCTATTCTCAGCGTGCTTTTCTACAGTTAGCCATTCATCTTTGTCCAGAGTGCCAAAGTGTGCTTGCTGTTGTCTTCAACTTCGGTGTAAGGAAGGTGTGCTATTCCTAGTCAGTGCACATTTGGGATGCCTTTTTGAGTTGGCCTTGGAAGACACATCCATACTTAAGTGACTTGAACATACACCCTGAATGTCCAAATACAGCCGGGTTGTTTAATTGTGGAATGAGCAGTAATTTTAATTGTCTTTTGTTTAGGGTGTGAAGTTCAAGAGTTACTGCTAATGTGAAGCCTTTCAGGTGTAACTAATATTATCTATTTGTTAACAAAATTTAGAGTCATGTGGCCTGAAAGATATGCATCTCAACCTAGGATATAAAATTCTTTAAAATCATGTTTGAGCCGGGCATGGTGGAACACGCCTTTAATCCCAGCACTCGGGAGGCCACCCTGAGACTACATAGTGAATTCTAGGTCAGCCTGAGCTAGAATGAGACCCTACCTCAAAAAAAAAAAAAAAAAAAAAAAATCATGTTTGAGTTAAGCTGATATTTGGAAAGTAGGTCGCATTTTAACTCTAGTTTCTGAGAAAGCTTGGAGACCTGCTTACATTATTACATAAACAATGTAGATATATATGAGGAATCTTAAAACATTTGTACAGTTACATTGAGTTTTTGCAAAGTAGATATATGACTGACATAAAAAATAGTATAAATTCAGAATTGATATATTGTAGTAATGACATCAATTTAATTTAATCATGTACCTCCTTAGGGTTCTGTTGGAGCACCAGGAATTCCAGGAATGGATGGGCAAAAGGTGAGTTCTATTGAATATAGGATTTGTTTTATAATTTAAAACAAAATTAATCTGGGAGTAAATTATTAATGTTATATTCATAGGAACACTAGATATTATATATTTTGAAATATAGGAAACTGATGGCACAAGTGACCATTCATCACAACCTTAAAAATTCCCATTGTATTTTGGATGCATTACATTTTGATAAGTTGTATATGTGATACATCTATATCTAGCTCATAAATATAGATAGGGTAGGATAAATGCTATGCTTAACATTCATTGTGATAAAACACACTTGGTTCTGGACATAGACAAATTAAGATGCATTATTTCTTTCATTAACAAAAGATATTTGTATAGTGGGAACCTATTAAAACCTTCTGAGTCTAGAAACAGTCTTGTTGTTAAATGAACTCTCCAAATTCTGCTACTATACTTCTGTTGAACTATTAATATTAGAGGAGGGACTAAAGTAACTCACATACATATACATACCTCTCAACATACATATATCACTGTACATGTGTATATTTATTCCTGAAACACACTTAACAGTTGGACAGAGCTATCTAGCCTAGCCAGTTCTTCAACTTGGACCCTCTACAGAGACTAGCAAAGCCACTGTGGAAGCTAGCAAAACCCACAGCTGGCCCAGTCTACCAGGGACTTGGGAGCTGAGCTTGGGACTTTCCTGTCTCCCTCTGAGGTCTGGGCCTGGCCCTTCGAAAGCCCATGACTCATCTGCTTGTCTAGAATATTTGAAACCCTGGACCAAGTTCTGACATCACACGAGAGAACAAACCTCCTTATGAGCCTTTTCATCTTGGTTATCTTTCCTTCTCTATCAATGCAGTATAACCAAATGTTACACTCATAAGTGGCTAAATTAGAGGCTGGGTGAATTTTGGCCAAGTCCTCAATTCTCTGGCCTCAATTTGCTCTTCTGTGACACACACGGGAGAGAAAGAGAGAAAGAGAGAAAGAGAGAAAGAGAGAGCGAGAGCGAGCAGTTACTACCTTATATAAATCAATGTGAAGATTAAGTAGATAAATAAGTATGAAGCCCTTAGAACAGTGTTTACCATTACTATTAAAATTCTATATTTCAATTTTGTGAAATTTTGAAAATTTGATCAACTAAAGAGCTACTTTTAGAATTATTCAAAGTCCAAGTAAAATTAATCTTCCCAGCCAAGTTCACTTAGTTCATAAACCATATACTACATAGTCATTTATAGCTAAATGCTCATGCTGCAATGCTGCAGCACCATTTTCTACTTAGTTAAGTGCACATTCCTTTGCCTCACAAATCCTAGTAGGGGCAGAACATTGCAGATCATGGAAAGAAACCTCAACAAAATGATGAACACATGTTCATTTTAAGGGATATTTGAAAATTGCATAACTCAGGATATTTTTGATGCTTAATGAAAACAAAAATGTGGATGTCTCAGGTTAATGTTTTACTTTTTCTTTCCTTTTTCTGACATTGAAATGATCGTGAAAATTTATAGATACTTTTCACCTGAAACAAAACTACTCCAAAACTGTCGCATACACTTTTGTAGACTGCATATTCTTTATCTTTACAAGGAAATGTGCAGATTTCGTCACAAGACATTTTCCTGTCCTAGTCACCAAGTTTAAATTGTATTTCAGGGAAACAGTCACTTAATATTTGTAGTTTTGTATTTTGTCTACATCCTTGTGACATTTTAAATGTGCTTTTTCTAAAACTGAAGGAAACTGAATAATTTCACCCTTTTATGGTATCAGCTAAATGTAGTCTGAGTTCATTTTTTTCCACCCCATAGACCTAGGTGTAATGCCCTGTGTATGAGATGTCCATAATCCTGGCTACTGTTTATCATTGCAATAACTGCTATAGCATCTTTAGGAAAATAAAATACAACATAAGTCTCCAGAACATAAGAGATTTGCCTTAAACTTTTAGAATGTGTTTTTCTAAGAAGAGAGTTTAAAATGATATAATAATTTTAAAAGCATGTCAGTGTTCTCTACTTGAGAAAACATTTTCCTCCATATTTTAATTTTACTTTTTTTTAAGTAGCACTTTTGATGCCCAGAAAGCCATTTTCTGATGACAGTTAGGGGATAATATAGTTTCTATTCCATCAGAAACATGTCAAATAACAACCGAGATATAAAAATATTTTTTCTTGTGATTGAAAAATAAAAGTAAACTGCTTTAAAAAATATTTTCTATTAGAACACTTTCAGGTATTCAGATTGAAAAAGTTATGATTGGTTTTTGACCGTAAAGTTGATGGTGATTTTTGCTTTCATATTTTGTTTCCCTATAAATATGGGTCAGCTTGATCATTAATCAGAACATTTATTTTTATAATAGTCTTCCAATTGTCGTTATATTGGAAAAATGTCTTCTATAGCCATAACTTGGTATTATACTCCAATTCTACTCTTTCTGGCTTCAGACTATAAGAAAGTGCTAAGTATTCTTCTGTGAAAAGAGGTAGCTAAGGACAGTGAGGAGAGCAGGGTCTCCACGTCAAAGGGAGACAGTTGCATGTGCTTGTCATGGCAGGGCCTCCCTCTCAGAGGGAGACTGTGCTGTGACTTATTGGAAGTACATTGTTCAAGCTTTTTAAAACTTGAGTGTAAAAGACAAGAGAGATGTTGCAGTGTTTTCTAGACAAGGTAGCAAAGGTGACTGTAGGGCTGGAGAGATTGCTTAGTGGTTAGTTAAGGCATTTGCCTGCAAAGCCAAAGGACCCAGGTTTGATTCCCCAGGACCCACATTAGCCAGATGCACAAGGGGCACATGTGTCTGGAGTTTGTCTGCAGTGGCTAGAGGCCCTGGTGCACCCATATTCTCTCTCTCTCCCTCTTTCTCTGTCAAATAAATAAATAAATATTTTATATAAAAAAGATGACTATAATAAAGAGGTGCTCTGAAAAGGCTGTCAAGTACCTATAGTAACACCAAGTTCAATTCATCATAGGATAAAAAATGAATATGCAGAGTTATAAAGGTAGAATATCTCTATAGACCTTAACCATATCTAGCCTCCTCCTACCAAGTATGGACAGAGTATATAGATACAGAAAAGAGTGAGACACATGTCATATTTCTTCAGCAGTGCAGTCATCGTAAGGTGGTATCTCGAACTCTGCTGTGTGATCCCCATGCTTTTTTTTTCAAAGACTCTCTTTCTCTATTCAGCTCAGTGTGTAGCTTCATCTACAACAAAAGAAGGAACTAAATGAATTTATCTCCAATCTTCCAGAGATAGGAGTCCAAAAGTTTCCATATGTCATATTTCCTACCTAACAACTTCTAGCATCTTTTGTTCCCAATTCTAAAAGCCGTTTTTCCATAATTTATGCTGGTTTCTAGTAACTGAAATAGGATAGATGCAGTGCTAAAATCTTACCTATGTGCTGGAGAGATGGTTTAGTAGTTAAATCACTTGCCTGCAAAGCCAAAGAACCCAGGTTCAGTTCTTCATGACCCACACAAGCCAGATACACAAGGTGGCACATGCATCTGGAGTTCTTTTGCAGTGGCTAAAGGCCCTGGTGTGCTCATTATCTCTGCCTCCCTTTCCCCCTCTCATAAATAAAATAAAGAAAGAGAGAAAGAAAATCTTACTTAAAGTATGAAAGGTTGCTTCTGGTTGTATTTGCTATAAGAACAAATTCTGTAATTATCATGATTAACACATACACACACAAATACACACACGTGTGTGTGCACAAATATAATGTGTTGAGTCAGTTAAATTCTACTCCAGATATACCAGAGAAATGTGAGATATTTAAAGTACTTTTGTGGATACATTATTAAATTGAAGTCATTTAGCAGAATTTCTCACAATTTTGTTTGAAAATGCAGCAATTCTTTAAAAGTCTACACTCTCAGTAGATGCTATATAAAATCTTTTATTTTTCCACTCTGTCAATATTTTCACCCTAATTGGTCTTGAATGGAGGAAATCATAATCATGATGATTTATTTGAATAGTGATTAGTGCCCAACACTGAGTGAATGTCATGGAAGAAGAAAGCTAGGTACAGGAAAGTGGTACCTGAAAAGCCCAACTTGTGCATCTTTGAGGTCACATTCTTGCCTTTTTTTTTACCATAAAATAATATCTAAGTTTTTCAGAATAAAAATAACAATTTTGCCTATGCAAACAAATCTTTCTGAGTCTCTGAGTCATACAGATTGTTTGTGAAGCAAAGTGATAAATATAAGACAATTTTATTATGGACTATAGTTTTTCCAAGAGATTTTTCTAGAACTTATCTTTTTAAAGTTTAAAGTATGTCAGACAAAAATTTATTTTAGTAAGTCATCTATGTATCCACCTCAGATAGCTACGTGTTTATTTAAATAACATTAAACTTTAATTGACTTATAGCTATGGCATTTGAAATTCCTTTTCATCTTACTTATGCCTTTCACAGCTCTTTACTGACATTAATCTTCACAGAATACTTCTAATGGCATTTTTTATTGTAAGTATATTTAGAGAGAAGACAAATGGAAGCTCTTGGACTTCCAAAGGTCACGTCATTGATTCAGCCTTCACATAAGCTGTTCAATGAATCCAATATTTTATGCCTGATGCCCTTACTATAACCACGAAACACAATGGTTTGCTTCAACTGTGTCTTTTTAAAACTCTGAATTAAAGGCTGGGGAGACAGTTCAGTGATAGAGTATATATTTAGCATCTATGAGTCTAAGATTCAACCCTCCCCCTCCACAAGCTGAATTAAATTCCCAAGGGGTTTCAATATGTTATAGGTATGTTTGTTTCCTAGTAGCCTAACATTTTCCTGTAGCCAGATGTACTCAGTGATCAGTTACCCATGTATTTGTGACTTTCTGATGACATACATTAAGAAAATATAATGAGGGCTAGAGAGATTGCTTAGTGGTTAGGCACTTGCCTGAGAAGCAGACCCAGGTAAGCCAGATGCATATCATGGTGCATGCGTCTGGAGTTCACTTTCAGTGGCTAGAGGCCCTGGTGTACCCATTGTCTCTCCCCCCATAAATAATAAATAAATAAGTAAATAAGATATAAAATTTAAAAAGATAATGAGTCAAAGGAATGACTGATATTTGATTCAGGGAAATTATCTTAATAATTCAGTCTTGCATGAGTTAAAGGTTGAAATTGAATTATATTTATTAAATTTCCTGTCTTTTAAAATTAGCCATTATGTAGATTATAATTCTAAGTATACCAGACCATTTCTCATCACTGGAGCATAATGTCATTCATTTTATCCTTGAGTATGTCTCTTACATTCTCAAGTATTTCATACACAGCTTTCTTTACATTTGTATTGATGCTTCATTTTGGATTTGCCTTTAGGTGAAACTAAAAGTATTTCTACTTTTATGTAATTATTTTAAGAGTCTTCAGAGGAGAATGAAAAGTAAATTGAAAGAAGCCTATTAATGTTGACTTGCAGCCAAACAAGTACAGTTTCTTGAAAGCTACTCCCCACCTCATCTTCATTTAAGCATGTGACTAAATTTTAATGACAGTTATCATTCTAGTAGATGAAAATATTGAGAACAAGGGAGAATAAGAACTTAAGGATTAGCAGTGGAAGAGGTATAAGAGGAGGCTATTTCAAATCAAAACAACTATCAAGAAGTCCACTTATTTGCCATATTAATTTAATAGAATTTAATTTAATGTATTTAATAGAAGAGAACAGAGAAATATAAATTCTTTAGATCTGATTTAATTGCATATATAATGTGGGAAAACATTTTTCAGTATTTCCCTTAAATGTATCTATTGATTCTTATTGATTTTTTTAAGCCAGTCAATGAAAAAAATGTTTATTCTTCCCTTAGACTTGCCACGTACCAACTGAGCTCTGTGATTAAAACTGTCTCTGTGGTCATGGAATTCCCAGGCTGGTGGGGTATAGGGGCATTAAAGGAACAATATAAGTCTGTGAAATTGCAATGCTATTATGTACTGTGGCCAAGAAGCTTGGGCAGCCTGGCCTGGTGGGAAGGGAAGGAGATGCTTCTGTGAATAGGCAGTTTTAGTGACAGGAGTTGACAAGAAAAAGAGAAAGTATTACTATGTTACAGTACATATATATAAGACCTCCATCTTAGAATTCTGTTTCTAAGATGCAGTAGAAATTTTTTTTCATCATTGGACAACTTTTCAACCAACTTCTAAGCCATTAAAATGTTAAGTCAGTCATAAAACCTTGTTTTTATATCACTTAATATCTCCAAATATTATTGACTTCAAAATTCGTATTAAAAGTAAAACTATTGACATAATGTATTGTAACAGTCATATGTTCATATCTACCAAGTTTATTTGATAGTAAGCTATGCTGCCAAAAGGCTGGTAACTCTTTCTGAGCTATGAAATAGCATTGCTGGAGTTTAGTTAATGAAAAACTGTATTTCTTCCCACATTCTCTTTATTCTCTACCTTCTCTGGACATACAGAGCCCAAATGTTTTATTCACTAAAATATTTACTAAAATTATTCATCACTTATTAGTTTCTAGGCATTGTTTTAAGTGTATATGCATATCAGCTCATGTAATCCTCGTAGCAAGCCTGTGACATAAGTGCTGGGATTAACTCCATTTTGTAAAGGAGGAAACAGGCACAGCAAAGATACATACTCTGTTGTTTTTTGTTTTTTGTTTTTGTTTTTGTTTTCTGAGGTAGGATCTTGTGCTAGCTCAGACTGACCTGGAATTCACTATGTCTTCTCAGGAGAGCCTCGAATTCACAGCAATCCTCCTACCTCTGCCTCCTGAGTGCTGGGATTAAAGGGGTGCACTAATCCCCGGCCAAAGATACCTATTCTGCAGGACATAATAAAATTTCAAACCCAAGCAGAGAATATTGGTTTACATTCAGGAAATCCTCATTTTAGGCTGAGGTGATGGCTCACTGGGTAGTGTTTATCCTGTGAGCATGAAGACCTGAGTTCATATCTCCAGCACCCACATAAAAATGTCCAGCCTGTTGGTATATGCCTGTAATCCCAGCACTGGAGAGGTGGAGACGGGAAAATTCTCAGGGTTTTCTAGTTAGCTTGTCCTTACCTCAGAGGTCGAGAGGAAGACACCAGCTTTGATATTTGGCCTCTGCACACATGTACACACATACCTACACACATGTGTACCAACACTGGTATACCCCTACACATATGCATATATATATATATATATATATATACACACATACATACACACACATGCATACATAACACAGAGATACACACATACATATGCCTCCCCAAAAAGAAAATTCTGGTTTTACTAAATATTTATATGACCTTGGGCATATCATCTTTACCAAACTGTAGGCTTATGCCTCAGAGTTCAGTCAGAACAAATAAGGAGTAAATGTTACTGTCTATTAAAAGACTGGACTGTTTTCCTCTGAGTTGGAGGCCCTAATGCCTCTATAACTCACAACCTCCTTGGCTTCCAAACGTAGACTACTAAGACGTATTTCTCATTGTACTCTTCTTTAGAATTTTTCCCCTTGAACATAACCATTTAAAATGTCTATCAATAATCAAATACATCCTCTTTCTAAGAGAAAAAGACATCGTTCAAACTAGGCACAGGTTTGTTATTAAGAACTATACTTTAGGGAAGAACACAACCAGCTGCATTTTACAATGAAAGTAAATATGTTTTCAAGGGCATCGTCTGTCACCAGGTATAAAAGTTAATGGAACCAGTTTCTCCAAGCTACATGAACGTGAAAGTCCAGTGCTACTAACGCAGCCTTTGGCTCTGCTCTGCTCTGGCAACTGAAGCTTCTCACTAATACCTAGTTCCTTTCATCTCTTCACTCTTCCTCCATGCTGTGGCTCTGTCCAAGTGCCTGTTCACTTCTGGGGTGCAATGAGGCCAAGGTTCCATTCTTTTATAGTTACATCTATCAAGGAACAGAATGTCATTCCCCCAATATACAACAGTACTTCTGAACTCCTTGACTAGGGTCAGGGTCTCTTCCATGTCCCCTTGCTGGGGGAATATCAGATACTGATTGTCTACTGTTGCTGAACCTTCTTTCCCAGCAGTCCAAGACCCGTTGAAAGTTTCAGTGAATACTATTGTTCTAATGTCAAGATTTGTGTGACACAGAGGAGCTGACCAAGCTGGGAAACTCTTCCATTTCATACAGTCCCCTTCTTCTATTTTAATATTTTGTCTTCCATAATCACAACCTTCTATTCTTATTCTTTCTCCTGATAAGACCATATGAGAGGACAAATTTTCACATCCCCAAAAAAGAGCTCTCTGGGTGTTTTTGACTCATGTTTGTACCTTTCAAAGTTATTTTAAAAAGGAAATTCTCATAGTGCCTCCCTGGGATACAAGCCGGGAATGCTCTTCTCTCTCTTGGACATCACTCTTCCCATAGGGCTAAGGACATATGTCTACTCAGTATCTAGTCTCCCTACTTCAGTATCATGCCCCAGGTTCTCAGGAGCCAAAGGTTTCTGCCTCAACTGTCTGACTGCTTCCAGGATTTGCACTCCACTCTTCCCTTAGCCCCTACTACTGAGTGTAGACTCTGAGGGGGCATATCAGTGCCACAGCTGTTGGTAAGAAGCAGGGGGAAGGACTTGCTGTGATACATGCATATAGTTCCCTCCCCCCAGATTTTCCTACTGAAAACTAAGACTAGAGAGCGAGAGATGATGGGGGAATTGGAAGGATTAGGAAGTTAACTGGAGGACAGCAGATCGGGGCAATATGCCTTCCTGGATCTTTAAGTTTTACAACTATTCTCAAAGAAAATAATTTATTTTATTCATGTAAATTTCACCCAAATAAACTTAATCCAGCTATTCTCTGTAACTTCCTAAATGCTTAACTGTCCCTTCATACCTCAGTTCTTTTCTTCAAATAGCATTGCATACATGTCTATCATATTATTGGCGTAGAAATTTAAAATGGTGGCCTACAGACTTCTTCCTAAAGTAGCTTACACTGTGGTTTATTGATACAACTTTCATGATTTATTATTGTATTTTAAAGATACTTTTGATTTTTAAAACTCTATCGTTTTAAATTTTTTACTTTTTAGAGAGATTGGGAGACAGAGAGGAAGAGAGAGATTGGCACGCCAGGGCCTCAGCCACTGCAATTGAACTCCAGACACTGGTGCCACCTAGTGGGCATGTGAAACCTTGTGCTTGCCTCACCTTTGTGCATCTGGCTAATGTGGGATCTGCAGAATTGAACATGGGTCCTTAGGTTTCGCAGGCAAGCACCTTAACTGCTAAGCCATCTTTCCAGCCCCAGAATTCATCATTTTCACAAAGCATAATGAAGGTCTATTTGCTAAGTTTAATTTAGTTATTTATTCAGTTTAAGAGACATTTCAATAAATTATCAGAAGTGGAATAATTAATAAATTCCTGGCTGACATATCTATCTTATTTTTGTACTAATTACTGTCATAATTTCAAAGTGGACAGAGATCCTAATTTAGGAGAAGTCTGCTGATTAGATAAATAAGACAAAACTCTCTCAGGAGGGATGACAGGTGTCTGATGCATAAACAGATCTAATTTTCCAGGCTAAGGTTTCTAGATATCCTTTCACCAGTTTCCAGCACCTCCTCTGCCTTCAAGAAAGGGCAAGAAAAAGAATCAGCTGGTGGGTATACAAGTAGGAGGAGTCTTCTGATCTGCTCCACATAAAGTGAAAGTGAATTCCCAAAATGGTCTGAAAGCGAGAAGGAGGGTGAGATGAAGAAGAAAAGAAGCCAGTGAGACAAGAACAGGACATACCTATGATGTGGCACCTTCTCAGCAACAGATGCTATCTGCAGTTTATAAGGTCCCTTGAGAGCGTGGATCCTTGAGGCCAAGGGAGGAACCCTGAATTGGTCCAGAAGAAGACATGTGTAAATATAAGCACTACAACACCAGAGCCTGTGAAATCAGGTCTACTGGCAAATTTTATTTATTTCTGAGGAATAAAGAACTTGCATGATCCAATGACAACAGCAAGAATAATAATATTGAATCTTACTGGCGATGGGAAACAGTAATTCCAGCCCTGCACACTTTATAGGAGACAAACTGAGCCCCATGGGTGCAGAAGCAGTTTGCCTTGTGTCTCAGGATCAAACATAGAAATGTTGAGATTAGACTAGGCACTTCAATGTGCAACTTGACTGTTTTGTACTAAACCGGATCTGAAAAGAACAGGACAAAATTAGTTGAATTTTTTTTTAGATACAAACTGCTCAAATAGAAGAAACACAAGATGGGAAATGAGATGATCTGGATTCTAATCTTGCACCTGCCTCCTTGCAAATTTGTCCCTGAGAAAATACCTTCCCCACCCTGAATGTTTGTTAAGAAGGACTAGGTTACTGCCTTTTGGCTAAAATCTTTCACTATTTTGTAAATGCTTTGGCTAGAGAAAAGCAGATGTTAGCATGAATTCATAAGGCAGATGATGACACGTGGGAATGGTAGATGACATGCTACCTCAGAGAACTAACTACTTCTCATGCTTCACCTGGGTTGTCAGGGCTGAGGGGAAGAGCAGGTGGAAGGAAGGAGAGATCAAAGCGCATAGAATGCTGACAATGGCCTTCTCCATCCTCTAGGTCTGGGGGGGTGGGTAGGGAGGAAGGATTTTAGGGAGAGCTATCACAGTTCTTGTCTTGGCCCCTGCTTTCTCCCACCTTCCACATCATTCTTACCCTATTTTAAGTCCTCATGTGCCAGGCTGAGCTGAGCCTGGTTAGCATCTCTACTTAGTGTCTGGGTGGCAGCTCTCCTGCCTCTTCTGTTCTTTGCCATTAGCTGCTTTGCTATAGGTGACAGGAAGGACTGTCCTTGCCAGAATCGTTATAGTTCCCCTCCCCCCATCTCCAAGGTAGACAGCCTGGCTGTCTTGGCTCGTATCCTGCTTTTTAAATGTTTCAGGTTCTCATGGACTTAACACATTTACTCCACATTGATTCTTCCAGCAGCCGTGTTCTCAATAATAAGCGCAATTTCTAGGCACCCTGAAGGACGAGTGAGCAGATCTACGGAAGCAGTTCACTCACCAGTGGCAAGAGAACACAGGTGGACAATAAGTCTGCCAGATAAAATCTAGGACGCCCCGTCAAATTTGAACTCAGATAAACAACTTGGAATTTTGGATGTGACTATGTCCCTTTAATACTTGGCATAGATTTAATTTTGAAATTATTTATCTGAGTTTCAAATATAACTGAATGTCTTGTATGTTTATTTGCCAAGCCTGACAATCTAAGTTAGGAATTTAGAGAAGAAACAAACAGAAAAAAAAAAATGGTTTTGATTCAATATAGAGTCTCCATTCTGTGTGTCAATGTATGTCATCTTGCTTTAACACCAAATATGTTCCTTTCCTGCTCTTAAAGGCTTTCATTTATTATTTCTCTTTCAAATAGTTAGAGACTTTATAATATAAACCAATACTTAATGGAAATATAATGTGAGCTTTATATACAAACTGCACATATAATTTTAAATTTTCTGTTAACCACATGGAAAAAATGGAAAAAGCAAGTTCTTAACACATTATACCAAAGTAATCATCTGAACCTATGAATTAATACTTCAAGGTTAATATTAGTCACATTGTTAATTAGATATTTAAAATGTTTCCCATTCTGAATCTTTAAATCTGTGTTTTACCTCACATCTCTGTTAGCACTTCCACTGCTCCAATTGCATAAATTAGGGCACCATTTTTGGATAGCACTTTAAACTCTATTTTCAACATTCAGCCCATGGCACTGTCTTTGTGGTAGAGAACAAAGTGTCGACAGTTCTGGACTGAGAGAGTAGTGAAGATATTATTCTGGAAGTACACTGGAATAAATGGTTTGGGTTGAAGACGTTTCTCTGCTTAGATCATACATATATAAAAGGCACATTTGAATATGACTATTTCCTTTGATACCTGGCATAGATTTAATTAAAATTTATTTTCAGAAAGAATACATTGAAACCATAGAGGGAAATAACTTCAACGAACTTGGTTTGGGCATTGTATGGACAGGTTGATGTAGGGCACAATGTAGCATTGGGCTTAGGACATGGTGTCAATGGTTCTAGACTGAAAGAGAAATGGAGAGTAAATTGGAAAAGATGGAAAACATGTTTCAAAACCTCTCTCTGCATATGTTCTACATATTCTACATATGTGTAGAATTGTACATATTCTACATATGTGATGCAGAATGAGGTCTATACCCCAGAACAAGTAAATGACTTATTTCTAACTATTTGATTTATTTGCTCAGTATGAAAATTCAATGTGGAGTCTCTTGATTTCCCTATGTGGTTCAGTTTACTAGCTTTTAATGTCAACTCACCCTACTATATACTACTTTGAACCTGGCTTTAATACCTAAATGTGTTTGTTTCAACTATATTGTTAACCAAATATACTGCTTTTATTGAGAGCAGTGCAAGTATGTCTCCCAGTATTCAAATGGGAAGAATTTTAAATCTCTTCTATGTATGGGAAACATGGATAGAAAAATCTGTTTTTAAGAATGACTCTGGCCAGCTCCCACACACTAATGTAAAGGACAGTAGCTGTTGCCTTCTATCGTCCATGCGAACAACCTCATCATCTGAGTGTGTGTCCGCTGGAAGTTACAGAAGTGTGTAAGTATGCAAAAGACATAGGGTCTATCCAGGGTATTAATAACACTTGGAATTTGGAGATGGGATCCTTCTTTTAAAAATCCTTGTGCATGTGTATTGTGTGTGTTTGTGTGTGTGTGTGTATGTATAAATATATAATGTGTGAGAAAAGGAGTGGGTATGTGTGCGACATGGTATATATGCAGAGGTTGAAGAACACCTTTGGATGTTGGTTCTCACCTTCTGTCTTGGGGCAAGGTCTCTTTCTCATTCATGGCTTGGCCCACAAGCTTCCAGTTTTACTGTCTCCCCTCCCATCTTGCTGTAGGCTTGCTGGGATTACCAAGACATACCACTGCCTTAGGCTCTCACGTAGGTTCTGCAGATCCAAACTTAGTTCCTAATGCTTGCATAGTAAATGCTTTATCCACTGATCCATCTCCCCAGCCTTGGATTCTTGTTTTTTTCAGTCATGTAGGAAAGGGCTATGTTTGTGGAAAAGTTACAATTAAAAAAATGGCCAGTTCATACCTCCCGTCCTTTCCCAAGTTCATGTTCATAGCCATTTGCCATTAAAGGGATTGGAATTGAAAACTAAACTAAAGTAAACACTTCTATGGGACTGGAGAGATGGCTCAGCAGTTAAGGCACTTGCCTGAATAACCTAAGAACCAAGGTTTGATTCCCCAGTACTCACATAGAGTCAGATCCACAAACTAACACTCTTTTGAAGCAGTTAGAAGCTTTGTGTGTGTGTGTGTGTGTGTGTGTGTGTGTGTGTGTGTGTGTGTGTGTATTCTCCCTCCCTTCCCCCTTTTTCCTTGAAAATAAATAAATTGAAAAAAATAAACACTCTGTAGGTGTGTACAGAGTATGAGAAGAGAGTTGGGGTGGACACAAGAGAATAACTGAGTGGACAGGAGAACATGTTGTAGTGACCTGTGCATTGCTGGAACAAAATGCTGGACCAGCAGTGGCTGGTAAAGGATTTGTTTCCTCTTACAGTCATGAGAGGAAGCTTCGTGACAGCAGAGAAAGGATGGTAGTATAGAGGCTGGGTATCACCTCTGCCACAGCAGCTGCATGAAGGCAGCAATTGAATGAACTGAGTTCTGGCAAGGAGGAGCTGGCTATAACATCCCTAAGCCCACCCCTAGCAAAACACCTCATCCAGAAAGTTCCACCTCCCAAATTCCCACCAGCTGAGGATAAAATAGTCAAAACACATGAGTCTATGGGGGACATCCAATTCAAAGCACCACACAGCATTATTACTGTTACTGTCCTGAAAAAGATGTCTGGAAATTTCTACTGGTTCATCCCTGCATTCAAACAATACTCCTGTACAAAATATTCTCTATCCAGCTATAGCCAAAGTCTGCCAGGTGCCAGAGCCTGTGAAGGCACACCCAGTCCCCACCATGACTGCCTGCAGAATACCTACTAAAGGCTGATCCTACTCAGTGAGGATGAGACCCTTCTATGCATTGTTGGGAAAAAAGGTCCAGTGTCTACACAGTTACACAGTCCACAGAGGCATCAGAGGCCCAACACTGTCCTTTTATTATTATTGTTGTTTCTTCTTTTCCAGGTAGGGTCTCCCTCTAGCCCAAAATGACTTGGAATTCACTATGTAGTCTCAGGGTGGCCTCGTACTAACACTGATCTTCCAACTTCTGCCTCTGGGTGCTAGAATTAAAGGTGTGACCACTGTACCTGACTAACACCGTCCATTTTTAATCTTTAACACACCCTACTGCCATCAACAATTCTAGGAACAGGAGAGCAACCTTATCAAGATCAATGTCATGTTATGCCCTGTGACACCATTTCCACTCAATGTGAGTCCGTGTTCTTTTTGTGTTATTTTCTTCTTCTGGGTAAGTTCTTTCCGAAAACGTGATACTGAAAACTATTTTAACATGACGAAATTAAAATTATATTGTTCTCAAAATGTGAAGCCTTGGCTCATTTTATAATCCCATTGCCAGAATGGAAAACTATTGTGATGGAAGTGACAGTGAGCAGTGTTACTGCTAAATGACCTGCTTCCCTTTAACATTCAAACTTTGAAAAAGTATATAAAAGAAGACGGCATTCTTACATATCCTTAAAATTCTTTCAAGTTGTTTTTGAATGGAAGTATCCAAATTAATTGTAAAAGCCTTCACTGATGTTTTATATTAGACTTCTGAAAGATAATTGACTTAAAAATGACAATGGCCAATATCCTTCTTAAAAGTCAGTCCAATTTACTTTCAGTTTAAATATGGAAATGATCATTTGGAAACATTCTTCCAGGAATAATCTTAAAAGTTGCTGTATATTAGAAAAAAAAAAAAATCAGTCTTCCAGTGGTTAGAATGTTCCCTTCCGAGGCAAGGGAGATGTCCCAGTCAGTGAAGTGCTTGCCACAAAAGCATGAGGACCTGAGTTCAGATCCCAATGCCCACATAAAATGCTAGGCACAGTGACACATGCCTGTAATCCCAGCACTGAGAAGTCAGAGACAGGAGGGTCCTTGGGGCTTCTTGGCCAACTAATCTAGCCAAATCAGGTGAAAAATTGAGGAAGACCTCTGGACTTCCCACACACACGTGTGCTTACACTCAAACCCACATTCACACATGTTCAAAAACTATTAACTGCTGTTTTTACTTATACTCATCCTTGGAATATCCAGAATATTTGTAAATATGAAATCAATGAGTAAATTGCCCAACATCCATGAGACTAGCTCCCCCCACACACATACATGGAACTTCACTAGTCTGTCCCTTTATGAGATTATGTGTGTGTGTATTTTGTTTAAGTACTTGTTTTATTATATGGTAGCACATTATAATTGGAACTTAATTTGAAGAGGATTCATTAAAGTTTTGTTTTCAGAGGCCAGGCGTGGTGGTGCATGCCTTTAATCCCAGCACTCGGGCTGCAGAGGTAGGAGGATCACTGTGAGTTCGAGGCCACCCTGAGACTACATAGTTAATTCCAGGTTAGCCTGGGCCAGAGTGAGACCCTACCTTAAAAACTCAAAAAAAATTGTTTTCATATGTTGGAATATATTACTATACTCACTGTTTGACATATAATTCACTACTCATTAAGACTAACTGACCCCTATTTATGATGTCTCTTTACTTCTTGAAGTAGAAAAACATTCTTAAAATGCTACATGAACTCAGATGCTTTCTTTAGTTATTATGTTTGTATGCATCCTTCCCCTACCCTACTTACCACTCAAACATAAACTCTTTGGGCACGGGTACCTGACATGTCTCTTTCATGTTTATATGCAAGGAATCATTTATCTAAGAAGAAAGAATGAATTTGGATTGTTGGGTGAATGGATTATTTCTGGCTTACAGAGTCCCACAGCTTGGATTTGGCCCTTAGAGTTGTGTACTTTCTCTCACACATACCCTGGGAAAGCTTGAGTGGTGACAGAATGCTCCATGCCCGTACTCTAACTTTGCACATGTTTTTCTTGATATAATTTATTAGAAGTAAAATTCTTTTTGTCTTTGCTTGGTTCATTCAAGTGATAGCTTTAGTGACTGTTCAGCTTTAAAGTTTTGTGAATGCCTATTTAAATTATAAACACATGAGAAAATATTTCACTTGGGGACAAAGAGTAAATGTAAAGCTGAACAATAGTAAGTTCTTACTTTTTATTAAAATACTCATAAAAGTAAAGTTGTGGTGTCCACTGCTGATGGAACTGTGAAAAAGAAACACAGCAGATGTCTATAAAAGCACAGGGCTCTTTTAGAAACCAACCCATGCATTGAACAACATAAAATGTTTTCAATGCTTAAAAGCCAAATTCAGGGAATTTTTCCTAATTAAAGAATTCAACAGAAAAATGTGAGCATATTTCTGGAGGTGTTTATTTCAAACAACCTCAGTGTTCAACAGTGTGGGACTGATTGAAAGAATGGCTTTCACTTGACTTGGACAGAGAACAATCACACTACTCAGAAGACAGTCATGACTATCATATAACAACAAATGTTGGGTATAAAGATGAAATATTATAACATTATGTTTGAATTTGCTTATAGGTATGTAGAAATATAAGTCTAAGTGAAAAAGGTTGCAAAAACAGGACAAAATGAAAACAATTATCTTAGAGTGGTGTGGTTATGGGTACACTCTTTTTGATTTCATCTTATGTCCCAGTTTATTTTAGCAACAGATACAGTCAAACAGAAAAAGAGATCACATTTTAATCCCTTGACATTCATATATTAAGTAGAATGTTAGGCAGGTACCTAAGCAACATTTCTCTTCTCTGCTTCACATCTCAGCATGAGTTCTGTCCAGTTCCAGGACCTTAACCAGTTGGTTTTTTTTTTTTTTTTTTTTTTTTTTTTTTTACATAACTCTTGGCTACCATGGTTATTCTTTGAAGGTCTAAACAAGGTTTACATTGTTCTTCGGCAACATTTCTTATGTGCATTAAGCCATGAGTTATGATATTACTGCATCCTGTTGTGGATTCTTTGAAGAGAGCAGATTCAATAGCTTTTTTTGTTGTTGCTGCTGCATAGTAAGTGATCATCTTCTTTCAGGGTATATTCTGTTTCCAAGTTCTTGCCCTTTGTTATTTACAAATGGCATATCAAAACTTTCCCATAATGGCCATCATTATTCTAAGTCAACAATTTTGTCATCGTAACAAAGAAAGTGCAAGCACTGCAATTATAGTGGGATTTCGTGCAGCCAAGATTTCTTCTAGGATGTCAAGGCTTTGGCAACTTTAATAATCCAGTACAGTAGTAAGGCACTTCCTTCTACTACAGAGACATCACAAGCCTCAAACAGCCTGGTTTTCTTGAAGGTATACACACATTATCTTTCTGTGAATGGTAGTTACTTCCAGAATTTAGACATTGTGGAAGACCATGTACAGTATGAACCAAATGATAAGGATAGAAATTCATCATCTGTTCTGTGCCCACTTGTAGATTAATTAATTAATTAATTAATTCAATCACTCATCAGTGAATGTAAGGTTAAGAACACACCCTCTTAGGATCCAGGCCATGACAGCTCAAATCTTGACTACATTGTATAAATTTATAATGTCTCAACTGCTCTGTGCCTTAGCTTCATGTATAAAATAGATAAAATTGATATTTGCCTCATAGGAGTTTGTGATAATAGTGAGTTAGTAAATGGATCTTGGTACTAAAGAAATGTTTTGTTATTGTCAACATAGATGTTTTAATTTTTTTTTCATTTTCTTTTTTTAATTGACAGTTTCTATACTTACAGACAATAAACCATATTTCCCTCCCCTCCCCCATCCCCCTTCAGAACTCCACTCTCCATCATATCCCTTCCCTCTTTCCATTAGTCTCTTTTAATTTGATGTCATCATCTTTTCTCCTATTATGAGGGCCTTGTGAAGGTATTGCTAGGCACTGTAAGTTCATGGATATTGAGGCCAATTTCTGTCTGGACAGTTGCATTGTAAGGAGTCGTATCCTTCTTTTGGCTCTTCCATTCTATCCGCCCCCTCTTCCTCAATGGTCCCTGAGCCTTGGAGGGTGTGACAGAAGTGTTTCAGTGCTGGGCACTCCTCCATCCCTTCTCAGCACTATGTTGCCTTTTGGGTCATCCCAGTGGTCATCGCCATCTGAAAAGAGAAGTTTCTCTAACAGAAGTGAGAGTAGCGTTAATATGTGAATATGAACATTAAGTGTAGTGCTTTCAGGGCAGTTTGGTGGGAATAATATATACATTTAGCCAGACAACAGCAGGCTTTATACTCCTAAGGCTCATGACCTTCCCTGCCATAGACTTTTGATTAGTTTTTTCAGTACCAGGCATGTGCTGAGAGCACAAATATAAAAGTATCCCAAATCTTGTTTGTTTGTTTGTTTTTTTTTTTTTTTTTTGGTTTTTCAAGGTAGGGTCTCACTCTAGTCCAGGCTGAACTAGAATTCACTATGTAGTCACAGGGTGGCCTTCAACTTACGGTGATCCTCCTACCTCTGCCTCCCGAGTACTGGAATTAAAGGTGTGTGCCACGATGCCCAGCTTTCCTAGCCAGTTTTTTTTTAATATTTTATTTATTTATTTATTTGAGAGAGAGAGGAGGAGGCAGAGAGAAAGAGAGAATGGGCATGCCAAGGCCTCCAGCCACTGCAAACAACCTCCAGACACATGCGCCTCCTTGTGAATCTGTTTTACATGGGTCCTGAGGAATCAAACCGGGGTCCTTAGACTTCACAGGCAAGTGCCTTAACCACTAAGCCATTTCCCCAGCCCCAATTCTTAACCTTTAGTTTATTAGACCACAGTCTTTAAGGTGAATTTAATTCATAGTAAACCTAAAACTGCTCTTTAAGTCAAAATAAAGGCTATTGTTTAAAAAAATCAACAAAGAAGTGATTTACTATGCTCCATGGAAAGAAGAAAAGGCTGTGGAGTGGATAGAGCACACAGGCAATGGGAATGTACAAATGAAAATAAAATTTTATTGGATTGAAGTTTAGATCACATGGAAGCATAGATATGGTATTTTTCTTTTGCTTTTGAGTCTGTTGTTGCTGCTGCTGCTGCTGTTGTTTCTTTACTCCCTTTGGAAAACAACTGTTGTTTCAGAGTCCAGAAAGACTTGGATATGTCATCTTTCTGAAATGGGGATTTTCCTATCCTAATGTGCATTACCTTTTTTTCATGAAAGTGTCTCATTCAGTGTGACAGTGAAAGGAATAACTCTGGATGTTTCATTTTAACTATTTTTCAATGAAATAGCTAAGAGAAATCAAGACCATTTTACTTTTCACTTTTCTAGCAAACATATTTAAATAAATGAGGCATTCAAAGAAATGTATTGCAAGACTTATACTTGTAAATGCTAATTTAAGTCTAATATGAAAATATAATGTTTAATCTTTATCTAAGCAGTCACTCAAAAGTTCTCCACCAAGAGAGTCTTATATTGTCATGTCCTTATTCATTTGACAGATACCACTGATGCCTGCATCTAGCAGCATGCTCGGTATTAACCTCCATTTGGAAGTCACTCATCTTTCTTTTTTAAAAAATATTTTATTTGAGAGAGAGAAAGAGGCAGAGAGAGAAAGAGAATGGGCGTGCCAGGGTCTTTAGCCACTGCAAATGAGCTCCAGATGCGTGTGCCCCCTTATGCATCTGGCTAACGTGGGTCTTTTGGCTTTGCAGGCAAATACCTTAACTGCTAAGCCATCCCTTCACAAAGAAAATTAATCCTGTAGTTTAACTTGTCCATAAAATTTTAGGCCATATATCAATCACTCTAATAATTATTCTGTGTGTATTTCTAGAACATTCTAGATGGTTATCTCTCATCATTGCATCTATAATGTGCTAGTTTGGTCTGTTTTGCTTAGTAGTGTCTCCCTTTTATCTTGAGGGTGAGCCTGGGTCGCCTGGAGTATCAGGACAGAGTGGACTACCAGGGCCAAAGGTTGGTAGAGATAAAGCTGAGCACAGCCATTCACCACATGGGCTTCTGTATGGTTGTAAGTGATCTCAGTGTTTTAAAAATACTCCTTTGGTTGCACTTGGATGGAATTTTTTCCAATGGCATATTATTTTTATGTTATAGTATGTTATGTCTGAATATAAAATTGTGTTTATGATTGTCATTAGCAGTAAACATTCAGAAAAAGAAATAGGATATCGTTGTCTAAACTCTTTCTTGTGGGATTAAATAACATAAAAAGATCTCCATTCCAAAATGGCCCTGGTCAATAGGCCCCTTAATGAGGACATAAAAACCAGAGGTCATACCCATGCTTCCTAAAATGTCAGTATTTGCAAATCTAAGTAGAATGTCCACAAGGCCCTTCTGTTTTTTTTCCTCAAGGCCACCTTTAGTGTCCATCCAACATGTCCCGTTCCTCAGATGAAGAGAAGAATAAAGATGTAACATGTTTAAAATTTTAAAAATGGATATAGTTTGTATTACTAAATAGGGAAAAAATGTAATGAGAAATGTTTTTGGATTGCATGTCTTCTTTGTTTCTTGAAGAACAAATGAATCTGTTCAATATAAAAAAGATTGGTGACAGTTTCATTTAAACCAAGCAGGCAGACAAATCCCAAATCCTTTGATGAGTGAACACCCCTTGAAGTACACAACTAGTGTCTAATCCCATCAGCTGTGTTGGTGTGTATCCACACTCACAGATACCCGTCAGCTGATTTTACACATCACAATATTATTGACAGGCATCTAGGGCAGACCTAAAATTTATAGACCTGCCCTTTTGTCCTGCAGAGGAAGAAAGAAAATATCCCTCCTGGGATTCTAGCTATTTTCCTGTCTTCTTCCCTTTCTTGCTCCATGTTAAAAAGCTCAGTGGCAGGAGTTAATGCTTAATGCATACTCTCAGTGTATTCTTGTGTTGCCTAGCAATGTGACCATCAGGGCAGATGTTGAGTGCTGAAGATGGCCAGAAATGCATCAAGCCAAACAGTCATATTGAGTTCCAGAGAATGAAGACTCTTTCCTTGAACCTGAATTCTAGAGTGGGTTATTTTATTTTTTTGAACCCACAATAATTGTCTTATGCCTTTAAAGAAATCAGTCTAGTCTCATTGCCAATATTAGGATTTTGATCAGGACATATCATAATATGTACAATGGACTTTGCAACATTCCCTCACCATTCCTGTTTTCTCCTGCGGAAAATGAAAATGAAATTGAAATTTTCTTCAGAGCACATTTTGCATTGCAGTCCTTTCATTTTCTGGTCATCATTTTAGATAAGGACCTGTCTTCTACCTTCACCAAAGTTCTGCCCCTGTTGCAGTCAGGTTTGCATTGCTGGTAGCAATCACCCCACCAAAAGCAGCTTGTGGGAAAGAAGAGGTTTATTTTGGCTTACAGGCTCGAGGGGGAAGCTCCATGATGGCAGGAAAAACAATGGCATGAGCAGAGGTTGGACATCACCCCCTGGCCAACATAAGGTAGACAATAACAACAGGAGAGTATGCCAAACACTGGCAATGGAAAGCTGGATTTAACACCCATAAGCCCACCCCCAACGATATACTGCCTCCAGGAGGCTTTAATTTCCAATTGCTATCAGCTGGGGAGACTAGTGTTCAGAATACCTAAGTTTATAGGGGACACCTGAATCAAACCATCACAGCCCCCTTCCCATGTTTTAATCTGTAGCATGTTGGTTACCGACTTTTAGCAGAGTTTGTGATGCTGTGAAGGGATCTTGGTTCAGTACTGAAGATTTATGACCATGTTAGGGGAAGACCAATTGGGGAGTGGCACTGGGACTCCAGACCCCTGCAATAACCCCTGCACCGAGGCATGCTTTGAACAAAAGCTATGTGAAAGGACATGCTAGCCTACCTACCTCACTGATTCTGAGATTAGACAGAATAAAAAGTTTAGGATTCATCTCCTCATGTCAAGTGGCCACACTATTTTTGCCCTTACTTCTTTAGCCCATTCTTGGGTGATCATCTTGTAAAACTATACATGTCATTATTCCTTCTAAAAGAAAATAATTAAGATTATAGTTGGTATTGATATCTGTACCCAATTCTTCAGGACAGTTTCAGGTTTTTTTTCTTATAGAAACTGTATCCAAAATATATAGTTCCCTATATAATTTATCAATATACTTAGTAGCAGGTTTGTTGGATGTTGTCACTGTATTGTATAATTTAATGTCACCTAACCTCTATTCTTTTGCTCAGGGAGAACCTGGAGAACAAGGAGAAAAAGTAAGAATGGTTCTAGTTGTATTTGTCTTCTGTCTGCTCCCAAAGAGATACTCAAGTCAAACTGGGTGGATGGAAGGATGGATGGATGAATGGATGGATACACAGATAAATATTGTAAATGAAGATGGAGGGGATAATGATTATTCATTTGTTTATCTCTAAAACAGTTACTTAGTGAGAGGGAAAAATATTCTAATTATTATGTATAGAGAAAAGTTTGAGTGTTAGGGTGAAAAAGGAGAGAAGGTGAGCAAATTTAAATATTCTCTGTCAGACTTTTCATAATTCCATAGGTTTGAAAAATCTGTTCTCCTCACTTGCCAATACATTCCAGTTCTTTCCTAAATGTACAATTGTATTTCTACTGTTATATCATTAGATTAAAAGGAGGTAGATGTTTACCACCAGCAAATACCTGAAAGTGACTCCATCAAGAATCCCAGTAAAAACCAGAAAGGGAAGCAAAATGAAAGGCAAGGTTTTACATGTTACATGCCTCCAAGGTGGCTTTCCTCATTCTTTTTAGGCCTATCCTGATTATTTTTAGACCCCTGCTGCATGCATGTAGTAAGGTTTAACTGCAATGTCGTGCAAGTGAGAAGCTACAGAGATATTCCACTGGGCTTTTCTTACCTGACAGGATCTTACTGACTCGTCAATATTGGAACCCCTACTCCCAATATTGAAAACATGTCCTGTCCAGTGAAGCCCCAGAGATGGTACTAGTTTACCTAAAGATCAAGAACAAAATTTATTTGTATTCAATTTAGTTGAATTTTTCAGCATTATAAAAGAAGAAGAAAAGTAAACATTAAAATGGAAGATGAACAAAATCGGGGTATAAAAACCCATTTCCTGGGGGCTAAAGAGATGGCTTAGCAGTTAAGGCATTTGCCTGCAAAGCCAAAGGACCCTGGTTCAATTCTCTAGGACCCCCAAAGCCACATGCACAAGGGGGCGCATGCATTTGGAGTTTGTTTGCAATGGCTTGATGCCCTGGCACACCCATTTTCTCTCTCTCTCTTTCTCTCTCAAATAAATTTTAAAAACTATTTTTAAAAAAACACTTCCTGAAAGACAGTCAGTTCCTTCATGTCATTGCCACTCTGAGCTCCTTGCAACAGATTTACTTAATAAGAGCATTAGTATTTTAAGGGTATTTCCAGGTAATTAAAAAAAATTACAAATAAACTGTCAAAGCTGCCTTGTAATAGGTGGCCACTACATTTAAGTGGCATCCTATCAGTTCATGGAAATCAACTTGAAATTAATAAGTCATCAGATAGCTACTTTGTGTGGAAATTGAGGAAGGAGACAGAGTGATTCCAGCATCCTTCTCTGTTTCATCAGACAGCATGTTGCCAGATCTCCTGCCCTCTGTACAGTATGTCACTGTAAACAGATGTCTGCACAGGTTAGCTTTATGCTTCTCTGAAACAATACAAGGAATTTGGAGAAAAAAAGTGAAAATCTCCTCCTTCCCCTTTCTCTCTCCCAAGAATGAATCCCAGGATTAATAGTTTCTGTCTTATTTTAAAGAACTGTTTAAACTATAGAAAAGTGACCTTTCTAAACCCTTTATCCTACAGACTCCATGAGCAGTGATGTGCTGTTACCTCCAACCTTTGGCAGTAAATGGTTTAAGGCATGCCAGATGCTGTGTTCATTGCTCTCAACAGTCTCACTTATTTCTTATAATTGCATAATGTATCTTTACCCTTATGTTATTCAGAGAAATTCAATGCAAAGAGAACTTAATTGCCCAGTAAATGCTGGATTTGGACTATGTTTCTCTGAGTTCAAAATTTGTGACATTTGCCCGAAGACGTCACTGTAAGTCTTAAAGAATCCCCATTTTAAAGAGGCAATGCCCAGGGACAATCAATGCCTTCCCTCTCATGCTTTGCTTTGTGAGTAGAGATGCCAGGGATGGAATAGGAAGGCATATGAAGCCTCAAAAATAACAAAGGAAGCACAAGTTTTCCAAACTCATTTTACTGTGATTTAGGGAATTTTTTCTAAGGAAATATAGGTTCCATGTCATGAGAGCCATCTATGCAAGCCCAAGTAATAAATGCCTGGTCCCTAGCCACAGAAACCACGTCCCATCCAGTGAGGCCCCAGCGATGAGGCTGGTTTGAAGGCAGGTTGGATTTATAGGTAGGTAGGTGTGGCATGAAGGTCACAGAGATGGAAGCACAGGTGACAGGACATAATGCAGGGACTGTCAGGAAAGCTACATTACAGGTCAGCTTTGAGGAGAAAGTGAGGGAAGCTTAGTGTCCAAGTAAGCTACCAGATGGCAGACATCAATTCCTACTCTCAGTTAAAATTATGGCATTTAAAAGTGTTCAGCCATGTTCAGTGTAATAAAATGAGTTGTATTGTTATCAGGCAGCTGGTCAAGTACAAGTTCATTAGCTCTGTAGAACATCTACAGCAGATTCTTTTTTTGAGGCAAGTCCAACAGACTGGCCTTTTTTATGAGAGAGAAGGGTGGGGTCCTCTAGCCACTGCAGTAGAACTGCAGATGTGTATACTCCTTGAGTGCATGTGCAAAATTGTGTACTCGTGTCACTGTGCATCTGGCTTACGTGGGATCTGGAGAGTTGAACATGAGTCCTTAGGCTTCACAGGTAAGCACTTTAACTGCTAAGCCATATCTCCAGCCCTACAGCAGATTTTTAACTAGGCTATGTGTGAAAGAAAATTCAATGGGAAACACTCTTCATTTCATTACATCAGAACATCATATATGTATCACTTTGTTTCCTCCTCAGGGAGATGCTGGAGAAAATGGTCTCAAAGGTGACACCGGTGAAAAGGTACTGTCTGTGAAATAAAGGGTATATGTATAAGTATTATGAATTGTGTATGAAAATGTTTGTGAAATATGCAAGGATGTGTGTATGAGTATTATGTGTTGTGTATGAAATGGAATGTCAGTGAAAGTAATAATGGGAAAAGAGTAAACTCCAACATTTAACTATTTTATTTAGAAAGTGACTATTCAACATCCTATCTACAGATTTGAATAACATGGAAGAAAAATGTCAAAATTTCAGAAAAATGTATGTTTCCAGTAATATGTGGGCCATGCCCTTATACACAAGGAAATGAAGACAGACTTCCTACAGTGGTTTAATTTGCCCTAGTTTTCAGAGAGAATGCTTCAGAGAATAGGTCAATATCACTTCAATTTAGCATTTATTTCTCTTGTGAAAATTTGAAGTGTTGAAATCCATGAAATCTGGGTTCTTTGTCAGCCTTTGTAGTCTGTCTCTCTTCCTAGGTTTTTTCAAACCTTGATTGACATGTACAGTGTGGAACTCTGTGGTCTGTTCCGTCTCCTCTCTTTTGCCCTTGTCTATTATCATCACATTTGTTTGAGTTCATACTTTGACATCTAACATCATGACAACTCTGACGTAGAAAGGGCATTTTACTTCATTTGTACTATATGTTAAAAATTAAGAAGAAATCTCTTTAAGAACTGAAGATAGAATACAATCAAATGTATTTTAATATAAATCAGGTGATGTAATTGAGTGATAATAAAGAGATTACTCATTTAGACTACCAGTTGGGAATAAGACTATTCCGTTTTGAAAATGATATAGTACAGATGGATAATGGGTAGTTCTAAAGACATTAAAACATGCTCATAAAATAAAAAGAAACTTATCTTTCTTCTCATAAAGATTAATATAAATATGGCATGGAGTTAGAAATGAATTGACATCACCAAGTTGTAAGTAATTATATTCAAGGAATAGTGTAGAAAATGGGATAGACTCTGTTTCTCATAAACCGGATTTCTCAGGCTTAACTTAGTGACCTTCCAGGACAGATAAATCTTCATTGTAGGACCGCAGGTCATTCTCAGCCTCTATACACTACATTCCAATAGATTTCATAGATGCCCTGAGTTGTAACAACCAACCATCCCTTCAGACACTGCTAAGTGTTACCATGGTGACCAAATGACCCCCCCCCCCCATTTGAGTATACTGCTATAGCTCCTATTTATCTACCAAGTTTTGGTACCATGCTGTAATCAACTACGGCATGAAAATATTTCATACAAATGAGACCAATGTTATACTCTGACTATTATCAAAGTCACTATTTGAAGCCCTACATATGTAAACCTGGATGATGGTATATTTAACTTTCTTGTTATTGATTAGAAGTAGAGGTCAGCCAACTTTTTATGTAAAGGGCCCGAAAACAAATATTGTAGGTTTTCTGGGCCATATGGTCTCTGTCATAGTTCCTCAGCTCTATTCTTACAGTATCAATATGGCCTTAGACAACATGTAAACAAATGAGGTGGCTGTGTTCCAATAAAACTCTATTTCTGAACATGGGAATCTTGATTTGATATAATTTTCATGTGTCATGATTTATTATTGTTGTTTTGAGTTGTGCTGGACCATTTGAAAATGTGAATACCGTACTTGGCTCAGAGACCATGCAGGTGGCAGAGGGATTTGACCACAGTTGCCAACCTCTGTCTGAAAATAAGGAAATATTCTATATAGAGAGCAATTTCTTCAAGTAAAAAAATATAAAATCTGAACTGTGCCTATGTGAATTTATAGAGAACATTTTTTCTGCTTTAGAAAATGTATTTTTAAGGCTTCATTTTGGAATGTAGGACAATAATTGTTTCTTTAATTACACATGTTTTGAAATTTACTTTTATAATAGTGAAGGAGCCTTTCCTTTACCTTTGAAAAGACAGAGGTATCTCAAAGGAATACTGTTCTTATATATTAATGCAAATCATTTACCATACTGACTCACACATCATAAACTCTCAATAAAAGTTAGCTTTTCCTACCACATGGAAATTGAAATCAACGAGATTGGTTGTTTTTCTTTTTTATCAAAAAGTTTTATGAGTCAGCTGAAATTAACTACAAGAAATGCCTCAGTTAGAGCGGAAATCATTTCTATAAACTTTCAATGGGTCTAAACAGGGGGTTGTAAATAGGAATCTGTAACATGTATAATATGTAATCTGACCTTCAGCATTCTTCCCAAGAATGCAGTAATTGGAATATAATTTTTGATGTGTTTTTTAAACATTTCCTGCTTCTGTCATATAATTTGTTTCCAGCATGTTGGAAACACTCTTCTTGTGGCCTTTGCATTTAGTATGTGAAACTCATTCATCATTTTCCAACTTTGTGGAGTAAAATCAAAAACTGCTTCTTTTCTGCCATTGATGTAGTAAATTACATCATTGACTGATTCACTTTAATAGGATTTTTTTTCCTTTTGATCCAACTCTACGCCTTTAGATGGTAAAGCAATCTGAGCCTTTCCAGACTGGTCATCTGGAAATGCTATGGAGTGATAAAACCACCAGGCCAGGCTTCTCTGTGGCCAGAAGCCATGGCTCACTCCAGGCTCGAGAACAACCTGCCAAAGATGGCTTTCAGTGATGTGTAAAGTTACTGTGGAAGCTTTGCCATCTACTCTTTCGATGTTCATTCTACCAACAAATGCTGAAATGGATTTCTGAGCCGTTTCTACTCACTCACTAGTGGGTTTTTACTCAGTGCACTCAATGGCTTGACCACTATTGCTCACAGTTGTATCTGCTGGTTCAAAATCTTCACTTTCTTTGCATGACGTGTCTGCCCCTTCGTTTTTTTCACTTTCACTATCTCCAGTTCTGGGAATATACTGCTTTCTTATTTGGTATCTTTAATTTGATCTTCCAAGCCTTTTCACAAACCACACACTCCACCTAAACTGCCTTCCTTTCTTTTTTTTTAATATATTTTTTATTTTTATAATTTTTTTTATTTATTTGGGGGGGGATGGGCATGACAGGGCCTCCAGCCACTGAAAAGAACTCCAGACACATGCACTACCTTGTGCATCTGGCTTACATGGGGAATCGAACCTGGGTCCTGAGGTTTGGCAACCAAGTGCCTTAACCAGTAAGCTATCTCTCCAGCCCCTGTCTTCCTTTCTGAAATCATATCTGAAGGCTTATCTCAGAGGATACTCCATAGCACTGAGTGCCAGCACTTCTTTGGCAATTGCCATTCCTTAAGACACTTGATGTTGCCTTCATCCTTCAAGCCCCTTACCTCCATATCTCCATTTTCTAACCCACTTGAGTCTTCAGCCTTTCAAATCTCTGAGCTACAAGTCATTTCCCGGGTAGCTTTTCAGCCTCTTCTGTACTACTTGGGTCATCTACTCTATGCTCACTGTTGCAGACAGCTTCAGGTTCGCTGAGATGAACTTCCAGACCAGGCACAGTTATGGAGGAAGGGATATTATTTATTGAAGCTTACAGATCCAGGGGAAGTTCCATAAAAGCAGGAGAGCAAAAGCCAACCAGCCACCACAGCACACAGAGCAAAAACTACAGCCAAAAGGTCACACAGCACACTTCAGGAACTCCTGCTAGGCACATTTGCATATCTTTACAATGGAATCTCAAACCATCACCACACCTTAAGACCGGGCCCCCAGTGACCTTGCCTCTAGCAAGGTGATTGCAGATGCAAACTATAAAGTAATAAAACATTGAATATATTGGGGGACATATATTCAAACTACCACACTCACATAGCACTTTAATTCCATTCATAATCATTATCATACTTTACTGTTGCTGCTATACTAATTGGACATTGAGTTCACTGAGCAAGGAAAAGCAAGCAAACTATAAACCATATGATGCCAGACTGCTCTAGTCCTAGCACCATCCAAGTTCCTCTCACAAGATAGTACATATTTATTGAAAAACCTTACTTGCTTAGCTTTGAACTATTTCAGCTTTTTCATTGAGTGGTGAAGATTTTCTGCACAATGCATTTGCTTATTGTGTCGTTCATGTAAACACAATGATACAGAATTTCCCTAACATTATCATCTCTTCCTGTCCCAGATTTTTAAGGGAAGAAGAAAGTACTGTTTATAATTTCAACCAGTAATGTTTTGTAATCAGTGTGTGTGGAGAAGGACTGCAACTGCATTGTTCATTGTTGTATCCCCAACTCCCAGCATCCCTGTATACAAAATATACCTAACACATAATTGATGCTCAATAAGTTTCTATGGAATAACTGATATAAACCTCACATGTGCTTTATTAACACATGCATATAAATTACCTACTGAGTATTATGTTTGAAAATAATCACAAAAGCAGAAACTGCTTGAATGAATATTAGAAAAGGTAGTCAAGTTCATTTATCTTAAGCACTACTCATAGTGTTTCTCCATCTATAACTTATCATATGGAAATTTTTATTTCCAATCCAACTGACTAATGGCATATACTCAACACATAGTTGGAGGGTTGTCTCCTACTTTAATTCTGTATTCATTTTCATTTTGAGGAGAGGAAGATTGTAATTGCACACTGTTTCATTTCAACTACTTGGAGCATTATCCTTTAAAATGTCTAACTTAAGAATCTTTTCCAGAAATTGCCTTGACACTTAATAGTTATAAAAATTCCTGGAGATTTCACAGTTCTAAATCTGACTCTTGGTTGTCCATCAAGTGAAACCTCTCAGACTTCCTCAAGTAAACCAGCTTTTCAGGAGACAGTCCTTCCCTTCTATCCACATTCTGTGAGAGCTAAATCAACTTTTATTCTTATATGGTAGATTCTTTAATCACTTTGAATTAAAATTCTGAGAAAAATAACTACAGTTAATACAAGCAATGTCCCTTATTTACATTCTCTATTGCCTTTATGCCCCAGCATCAAAATAACATAAACAATTCTTTTCTCATTCTAATAAGAAAAAAAAAGAGCATAGAGGTAGAATGTAGGAGGCATATAATTCGCTTAATTTCTAGCTGAGGCAATTTCCTCATCTACAAAATGGAAGTAGTAATATCTTCGTAATTTCATATGAGGTTTTAGGCATAATTGAAAGAAGGAACTTTGCTACGTCAAGTTGCTTTTTTGAATTCAAAGCTCATTTTGTACAAAATATTGCAAACCTGGTTCATTAGTGTTCATGGATTCCAGACTTAATTTAGTAAAAACTGAAGTAAGGATTATTTTATTAGCTGCATTTATTTCACCTCCCACTCAGAACTAATGTGAATAGTAATGAATGGGAGGAAGGAGCATCCTCCTCCAGAAACCAGTACTGCCAGTCCTCTTCTTTGCTTAGCCATATTTAAATTTTTCTTTGGGTAATAGCAATTACAGATGTCAAAGAAATTCACCTGTGTATTTCTTTGCTCGACAAGCTAAATTTACTATTTCCTTTCCTTCATAAGCTTTTTTTGTTTGTTTGTATTTTGTCTTCCTAGGGTCTTTTTCTTTTTTTCAGTTTGATCATTAAATGCTGACCTGTTTTTTTTAAAAAACAAAACAAAACATAAAGAAAACCCTGTGTACTATACTATGATCAGGCACAGAATCAAAGTAGATACAGAAACCTTCCTTCCAGCAGCTGGCTGTCTGCTTGAACAGACAATGCATATGCAGGAAACACCATTAGGCACTTACACAGCGAGCTCTACCATACACGATCTGTGCATGATGGGCATGCCTCTACTCCATGAAGAGTACTTTGAGGCAAAGCCATTTAAAGTAATACCTAATGCATGAGAAGATGCTATTGTAGGAAGTGATGTGAGGAAGTGAGGGATGGGGCAAGCCTCCATGCACAGGGGCCTGAGCCCCTCCCCCTCCCATCTGTCTGTCTCTAAAACGATTGATGAGCAGCTTCTAGACTCTAGAACAAGGAAGCAGACCCTGAAAGTGCATGAGCATTTGTGCAGATGGGACAGCTTAGGAGATCCCATGGGTCTTCCTCCTGTGGCTGTTTATTTTCCTGGCAGTCTCAAATGACTGTTTCCTCTTTTCATTTACCTTCTAGCATGTTCGTGGGACAGAGAGGGCTGGAGGCCGCTTGAAAAGCTAGGCCTTTTACTGACCTCATTTACAAACAAGTAGCAATCTCATCTCTCCCCCACTATCTCTTCTACTTCATGAGGCATTGGCTGTAGGAGTCACCCTCCACGGCATGTGGGCAGAGCACAGTCCATTTTCACAAGCTAGACCTTATCTCAGACCCTTCATTCTCTCAGGCCCTCATGTATCCCCATCACCCACAAGTCATCTATCATCCTATAACTCCCTGGTGACCGAGCTATAGAGAAATTAGGGTAGAGCTAGAAAAGGCATGCCAGTCGTAACTGGGCAGTTTCTCTATGAGGAAAGCAAACTAAATGTGTGTGGCTTTTTGCAACTCAAAATCATTAACCCTTTGACTTCCATTGAACCTTGAATTTCCAAAGAGCCAAAAGGTTATGGAACTTCCTGTAAATGATAGACAGCAATAGAGAAAACTGAAAGTTCCGCATTGTTACACAACAATTTATTGCTTCAGAATACATTCTCAACACTCTCTCAAAGAAAGACCTTTATATTTGCATATTTAAATTTATTTCAAATAATGCTATCCTTATATATTTTGCATTCTAAGTAAATCCACATTTTTAGACAATGAATGGTTTATCTTGTAGATGGTTTTCCTCCTACTGGTACAAAGTCATGGAGCCACATTTGAGTGTCCATGTGGGTAATGGCTGTCTAAGTGTTTGTGGTGGTCTCTGTTCCCATAACTTGAGCCATATTCTTTAATGTATTTCATTTCAGGGTGACCCTGGATCGTCTGCTGCAGGGATTAAGGTAACTGTATGTAGCCCTGCAAGTGTTTGTACCACAGGAGTTATAGTTTTAGTTTTATGAGACTCTCAGTTGTCTTTACCGATATTGATGCTTCCAGCTCTGTCTCTATTCTCTATCAGAGTCAGCTTCCGATTAAGCAGGGAGAGCTGTGAGAAACCCGATGAAAGCTTAATACAGGAGCTTGGCTTTGTGTATCTGTCTCACTGGTTTTCTAGAAATGCATATTTATATATAAGGTATAGGTATAGTCACAGAAATAAATTTCCTTATAGCTAGGAGAAAAACAACTTTCCCCATGCCTTAGCTCAGAAGAATAAAGTAAATAAGATGCATGTGATTAAGTGGGTGGCTGGGCCATTTGTGTGAAACTACTCAGAGGCCTAGGCATTTGGAAAACTTTTAATAAGACTGTCCTTTCCATCTTTGGTTTTCTTTGGCCAGGGAGAACCTGGAGAATCTGGTCGTCCAGGGCAAAAGGTAATCTCTTCACCTCCTCTGTACCTCACCAGTCATTCTCTCACATGGCTGACCACTGAATCCGAAGATGAAGATGAATATTACACATGATGCACTTTCCATGCTTTGCATACAGTGTTATGGTCGTTTTGCATCTTCAAAGGTCTTGATGCCGACCATAGCAAAGTGTGAAAACAAATCTTGTGCATGCAAGAGGATGCTCTTCAACTAAGGTCTGCCGATAATCTGCTGTTTGCATCAGTGGGGTTGGAATGCTACCTTGCATGCTCAATGTCTTTCATGACAAGAAATGAATACTCACTAAACTGTCTCAATAGAAAATGATTGACAGTTTATTAAAAGTTGCATTTCTTTTCTTCTAATAATTTCATCTGCCCTACCTGTGCTGAGTGTTACTATATGCAACCTAAATTTTTAATGAACTAAATTTTAACTAGAGACACTAGCTAGACCGTGTTAATTAACCAAGCTATGGAAACACTAAGCTTGTTTTCATTTGTGCTTCACTCGAACAACACATTAGGGGACAGGCAGTGAACGTGTTGATACTCTTATTCTAATTTGAGCCTGACACAGGCAACAAATGTTAACAGTGTGTTGTCCAAGCATCTAGATATGATGACCAATGTAATCAAATTTCAAATCACAGGTGGATTGGAGCAAACAAGTCAATGTGAATTCCATGTTAAATTACATCTCTGAAAATCATGACCTTTCCTTCACCTAGTAGTTGCTGATATTATAGACAAATATATGAATAGACAGAATTTGTCTCATGAGCATAAAGGGAAAGAATAAATCCTATTATAGTAGTTTGTAAACTAAAATGAGTTTGTCAAATCTTCAGCATTCTTGAAGTCACTAAGAGAACAATGATTTGAATACTTAGGATAGAACAAATTTTTGAAAATATCTTCCATATTCTTTTAACATTTCTCTAATAACTTTTTTTTCTCTTGAAACTAAGATTCTGAGTAGTGATTCATCAATTCCAGGTAAAGTTGAGCCTCTTCTAAAGAGCCCAGCAGAATGCTGCAAATTTACTATTTAATGTATAAGATTTCTTTTGATTTTGCTTCTTATTTGTTTGGTTTTTCACTGTTCTCAAATGTTATTCCAGAATTCCTACAAAATAATTCATATAAATGGGATTTGAACATATGCCTCCTCTGTCCTGGTTACTGTGGAAGTACCACAGTCCACAGCTGTTTGCTGTTAGCAAATAAACTCACCCAGTCACATTGATGACTCTTCTGCAAATGCTTGTGGTGAAGCATTTCACATCCCTTTTGGAAGGGGGCATGCTGGATGCTCTGGTGCTCTTTTCCTCATTCTTTTAGATGACTACAGCTCTCCAGCAACCTTCTCAGTCCTTCTGTTTGCTTTGACTTTCTCTTTGAGAACTGCTGGAAATGGACAGCGTCCCTAAGTCCGTCCTCCACAGGACGAGAGCTGCAGGTGATGAGCTTCAGAAGCTGCTTGTTTTTTGCCTGCCCACTCACCACAGCTTTTCCTTGAGCACCATAGAAGCAGCCCTTTCTGATCTCTTTAAAAGAAATTTGAGATTAGTGATATATTGGAGATCCATGGTTTAACTTTGTTTTGATAAAGTAGCTAATCTTCCCAGAGGACATAATTTTTGGTCCATTAGTCTTTAAAAATTAAAGATTTTATTTAAGTTGCTCTCCAAATCTGCAATTTGCTAAAAAGAAAAAAAAAATGTCTGCAAAAGGTGGGTGTGGTGGCGCATTCTTGCACTCCACTCAAAAGGCTGCTACGAGAAGACCTTGCATCTAAGATCAGCCTGAACTATAAAGCAAGACTCTGTCTCAGTAGGAAGGAAGGGAGGGACGAAGGAAAAAAGTGAGTCTATAAGCTTGTCATGTCTCTAAACCACAAACCCAAACAATATAATGTTGTACAGGCTCCATTGTATCTATAGTAGAAGAACCAAATTGACCATCCATCACTTAACAAAACCTTGCTTAGCATAATTATTTTGAAACACAGTTTAATTCATCTAGACATTTCATGTTTACACATGAAATATTGGATTTCCTTAAAATTCAGGTTTAAATTACACTGAAAGCATGGATAGGTCTTTTCGAAACTCAGAACCATCTAGGATACTATGTGCCCTGAAATGAGCAACATCTTTTTCATTACTATTCAGGCCAGATTCTACCCTTTAATGCAAGCTCGCCTTTGCACAACTATTATCACTTTCTTTTCTGATATCAAGATTAGACAATAATTACCCCAACCGTGATTTGAAAGTAAAGTATTCCGTGCTTACTACTTACTCAGATTAGTACATAAATTTAGGACACACACAGTTCTGAGGATCTCCCCTGGCATTTTTCTCACTGTTGCAGAACTATGGTGTGGGCTTCAATGGCACTCCAGATACTGCATTTAGGGTGTTTCCCAGAAAAAAATTCAGAATATAACACAACACAAGCGAAATGATTAGCACTCTACCATTTAACCTTTTCTAGTATGAAGGCTTGATATCTAGGGGGAGATTTATAATGTAGGAAAGATTTCACTTCATCTTTTTATAACTTCAACTAGAAAGTGTGGTTAATATGTGAATTAGAGTTTGTATGTAGAGAAATAGTAGACTTACAACATAGGTATTGAGTGTCATTACACAGTTATTTACTTTCTGACTTCTTCACCTCTTTTTAAAGTATATGTTTGAATTTTGAAGAAGGGTACCTCATCATTGAACTCTCTAGAAGTCCAGAGCACTCCAATAGGGCTGAGCAATGAAACACAGTGCTCTGATTGGGAGAATTTCTCTGAGTGGAAAGTGGAGAGTAAAAGGGAGGAAATAATAAAATCAGAGAAATCATTTAGCTGTAAACGGTTTAATCTCTTTTGAAGAAAATAATAAATCAGTTCTTAATTTAGTCCCATATCTGACCTACTAGCCATGTTCTCAAGACACTCCCAAGCCAGGGCATAGACAGAATGAAGAAGTGACTCTCTTAGTTAGAAGATACGGTTTTATGATGCAAAAATAGAGAATTCTGTTGAAAGAAATATTTTTCTAAAAATGTGAAAAGGGGTAAAATTAAATTTCATGTAATATTTTGTTATGTCATCTAAGTACATGAAACAAATATAAACTTGAAATCACAAAAAATAAGAATTTAATCCTATGTAATAGGAATTTCTGAAATATTTTTCACTAAAATGTACATTTAAGACCAGCCTTACATATATGCATATATAAACATTATGTAGAGAGAGGCTAAATGCTCTTACCCATAAGTGTTTAATCTATATGGTATCCCATAATGTCCTGAACATTTTTCTTATTAGAAAACATGTTTATTTAGATATACATGGACATATATACTATTTTGAAGAAGTTCTATGGTCTTGTTAGTTGGCAGGCAGGTCGGGAATGGTAAGAATTCATATTGGAAAACAGTATTATCACTTAAGTATTTCCCTAAATGTCTTAGGTGGAGATTTCCAATACGAGCTTTGGGGGACTTTTCTAAACTAATGAAACCTCTTGTTGTTGTATATTCTTCTGCAATTTACTATTTCCAACAGCCTCATACATTTATAAAAATTAATAACTTTCAGCATAATATGTATACAAACCCATTCCACTGAATCCTCTTAATTTCATTGATCAAAGGGTTAAAAAAGAAATAAAGCTGGGTGTGGTGGAGCACGCCTTTAATCCCAGCACTTGGGAGGCAGAGGTAGGAGGAGGATTGCCGTGAGTTTGAGGCCACGCTGAGACTAAATAGTTAATTCCAGGTCAGCCTGGACCAGAGTGAAACCCTACCTCAAAAAAAAAAAAAAAAAAAAAAAAAGAAAGAAAGAAAGAAAGAAACAAAAAAGAAAACCAAATATGTAATGCTGTAACCATGTGAAGTTTAGTGTACCTGGACAAGTTACTTATAGTCATTTCTTCTTGAGTTTAATCTCATCTTAGTCTTATTTACATGCATACTTTCAGACAGAATGGCGTTTCTTTTGCATTCCTGAAGTACCTTCAGCATAAACCACTCCAAGAAAGTCATTGTCTCCCCACTTTTGTCTAATCACATGGTTTAATAAAAGTATCTAAAGTCTTATTGGGATGGTACCAGAGCAAAGCATGACTCTTCATTACTTGAAAGTACTAATATTATAAAGGGAAATTTTGCTTTGCTGAGGAGATTTTCCTTGCATTAAAGATTATTAAAGCACTTAGACATACCTCTTTTCCCTACTTTACTGCTTTCTCTTTTAGTGTGGTTATCATCCCACTGACCCACCATTATGAAATCATGTAATTGTTTTGCCTTCAAATGTCACTTCCACAAAGTATAGTTATGACCTCACCTCAGAGTAAATTCGTATTTTTTCCCTACAATTATTTATGCTTTTATAGTGGAAGTTAGGAGAGTTTATAAATGTAATCTTTTGCCGCTACACCTGGTGCTTAAAATAATGCAGACCATTCTCTGAAAATGAGATTTCGCCTGACTCCACTGTGCTCACACAGTACATATCACTTAATCTCTGGCCTGACTTCAAGAAGAACTGAATGGTACCATCAACTCCAATGCTGGTAAGCAGGGTCATCCTGACTGCACAATTGTCATGAACAATGGCTAGAGCTAAGTATAATCTTAACCATTGATTTGTCCTCTCTCATTCAGGAATGGAAAGGAAATATTACTATACTTTTATATGAGCAATACTTTCAGTGCACATTGTTTTCATGTGACCATCTGTTCATGCAGCCATCTCTTGATTGTTTAGGAGAAGAAAGCCCTGAGACACAATGCATTATCTAAGTGCATAGTTCTTATTTCAGCAAACTGCTCTCACTGGTCCTTTGCCAAAGGAGTACCAAGTGCAGACATGCCTTCTCCTTTCCCTCCTTCCCCTTGCTGTCCGAAAGAGATACCAGTGCTAGGCGGCTACAGAAGTACAGAAAGGGGGAACATCTACAACATGGTTAGCTGATGCCTGGATTAAGAGTTGACTGAACTGCATAATTGTGTGCAACTTCTTGACTCTATATGGTCTTGGGTTATATATTTTTCTTTCCAGAAAGTATTCTGCTGGGGCATTTGCCATGTTTTTCTCCAACATTGTGACTGAGTGAATGTCATTCCATAATGCTATGTGATTTTCCTATGTAGGGCGAACCAGGGCTTCCTGGGCTTCCTGGACTTCCGGGGATAAAGGTAAATACTGCACTGACAGAATTGGATTCATAGAATTGTAATTGTGAATCATCTCAACTGGAGGAAAAGTGAATACTGTTCTTTAAACATCTAGCAGTCATCTCAACTGATTAAAGTTTGCCATCAAAGCCTACACACTATTTTCCACTATTTTATTATAAATGCTGCTTCACTTGAAATCATACAAAGTTTTTAAAATCTAGAATATTTCTTTTCCTTTAAGTTTTAATGTTATTCCCAAGATTGATCAGATTTTCACCGGAATTAGTCTTAACAACCCCATGAACCAAATATTCAGGCAGCTACTTAATTAATTCATTATAATAATCCCTCTAAGATATGTTTCTACTTCCTGTCAATAATTCTCACTGCAGAGTAGAAATCATATCACTAAAATATTTTGACCCAACACATATACTGTCTACATAAATGATTTTTGAACTAATTGCTTAAAGTATAGTATTAAAACATTGTTTTGAATAGTCTTAAACTATTTGACTGTTTAAAAAAATTAGTCCCTTGAGATTTTTTTACATGGCAACTCGCAAGACTTAAAGTTCTACTACTCCTTGAAAATCAACTTAACTTTTTACAAAAATTATATTATAGAACTAATTGGTAGGGTACAATGCACTTTGTACATTGTTTTCATAAAGTGTTATCATTTTCCTTGTGTATTAGTCCAATCTAAATTAATATTCCTATTTCCATATAAGGGCTCTGTAAACTATCTTATAAAGATTCTGCTTTTAGTTCTTTGAAAATCATATTAAAATAATATGAATTTAAATAAGGTGCTTGCCTGTTAAGCCTAAGGACCATGTTCTACTCTCCAGATCCCATGTTAGCCAGATGCACAAAGGTGAGGCAAGTGCAAGGTTGCACCTGCCCAGTAGGTGATGCAAGCATCTGGAGGTCAATTACAGTGGCTGAGGCCCTGGTGCTCCAATTCTCTCTCTCTCTCCTTCTCTAAAATAAAAAATAAAAATAATATAATTTTAGAATGCAAGTATTAAATTATTGAGTTACCAGAAGTCCTGTGGCATTTGTAAGATCTTATCATTATAAATGGTATGATGAGTACACTTGAAAACTATGTCTTTTAGGTTGACACTCATAAATCTTGGTTCTGGTATTTGTTTGGTGTTTCCATATTAATATTTTTAAAGTTCAGGGGTTCTTTTAGTATATTTTTATTCTTTGAGACCATCAGTAGAAAGTCCACTTGGTGTCACAGGTTTACTAAAGAGTCACTGTTACTGCCTTATCACTTTATATTTAACAAGAATAACTTCTTAAGTTAATGTGAAATGTCATGTTACAGAGTTAATTTACAGCAGTTTTCTAGTAACTTCCACACATTAAAATGACAGCCTTTTATAAATGACTAGAAAGTCATACATTTTTAGATGAATTTTAAAAAGTATTGTTCAACATTAATTAGGACATGGTGGCATTATAAATCAGGAAGAGACATTTAAAACACAGGGCATTTGGAAAGGCAGGTGCAAACTCACTGCAGCAAGTCCTCTGGGTTAGCAGGTTGCAAGCTGAGCTCATGGTACCTCAGTGCTCTGAAGTCCTAGTGTCCTATCTCCTAAACTTGAGGTACTTGAGACAGAATGAGAATGTGGCCGTTTTCCTAAAGCATATATGTTTTCCCTCCCCCTCTCTCTCTCTCTCTCTCTCTCTCTCTCTCTCGTCTCTCAAATATACATAAGTACGTATGTATGATTTTATATACAATTTTGAGTGCTACTGTTTGTCATCATTATTTTATTTAATGTTGTATTTCCACTATGAAAAATATCCCACAAGACCCCTGGCCTTTCTTTAGTTGTCTGTGGTTTTGAACTTTCAGTATGGGAAAGTAACCGTAGATTTGCAATTTGCATTCCCATGGTCTTAGCAAACTGCTCTAAGTTCTTTGTTGAAGTCCTATAGCTCTTGTGGATTTTCTGTCCCTGACTAGTGACTCTAGTCAGAAGAATTTATCAAATGACAAAACTCTACAGTTTTCAGCAGTAGTACTTCCTATCCAAGGATCAAGCTCTATTGGGTTACTTTCCAGTATTTTATTTAAATCATAGGTCTTGTTTTTGATTTAATAAGTTTTTACCTCTCAATATAATACAAATAAGAAATGAGCTGTCCTTAGAATGTAGGAAGTGCTGAATATAAATAAACAGTTTTGAAAGGAGACAACTTAAGACCACATCCAGGTAATAAGTAGTCACTAGATATTTATAAATGTATGCTTGAAAATTTGGGCTAGGGATGTGGCTCAGTGGTTAAAGGCATTTGCTTGCAAAGCCCAATGGCCTGGGTTCAGTTCCCCAGTACCCACATAAAGCCAGATGCGCAAAGTGGTGCATGCATCTGGAGTTCATTTGCAGTGGCAAGAGACCTGGTGTACCAATACTTTCTCTGTCTCCCTCTCTCCCTCCCTTCCTCTCACCTCCTCCTCCTCCTCCTCCTCCTTCTTTCTCTCTCTCTCTCTCTCTGTATCAAGTAAATAAAAATATTTTTTAAATTATTCTAGCTAGCTGTGGTGGCACACGCCTTTAATCCCAGCACTCAGGAGGCAAAGGTAGGAGGATCGCAGTGAGTTAGAGGCCATGCTGAGACTACATAGTGAATTCCTGGGCTACAGCAATACCTTACCTCGAAAAACCACCCCCCAAAAATTGAATTCATGACATAGTTTCATTGACTTTTGCTGGACCTTATTTAAATTTACCTTAATTCTACAACTATAGCAAACTTCATAACAGTTACCCCTGATTTCATAGTTTCAGTGAGTAACAGGATTCAAAGATGGAACCGTCAAGCATGGATATAGAACGTGTGCTATGGGAACATTAGTCACAGTCTTCTAAGACCTGTGTGTTTACTTATGCTTTGGAAATACTTCCTGTTGCTATTCATTTCCTTCTTATCTACTGGTACTACAGAGAGCGTGCGCATGCCATCCGTTATTCCTAAGACATTGAGGAAACTAGCCCTGACATACCAGGGAAGCTTTGATTCACCACCTGTTGCTCTCAGGGAATGGTTGGAAACTTAATGAGCATCCACATACCTTCCACAGCTCTCAGGAAATGAGCAAAGTGCCTAAATACAGACAGCAGACTCATCCATCTATCTCCTCAGAGTCCAGTACAAGAAAAGTACTAATGCTGTAGGCCTACCGAACAAAAGTCACTAAGAGCAAGCAGAACATAATTTCAAACTATTCCTAAGCTTCCTGCACAAGTATTTAAAAGTCCTTTCACCATGTGGAAGGCATCTAGAATTTCCTATTTCATGCATTCATGGTTCATATAGTGTCAAGATGTTCAACTGGGAAAATTAAATTATGGACAATGTACCATGCAGAAATTGATCTTCTGGAATAAGACTTGAGCTTCGAAAATTGGTCTTATTTGCTGTTTTGATTTGTTTTCCTGAGACAGGGTTTTTCTCTATAGCTCAGGCTAGCCTGGAACTCTTGATTCTCTTCTATCTGTCCCTCAAGTGTGCATTACCATGCTCATCAAATTTTGTATTATTATATTAAAAACTAACTGGTCAAAATGTCTTTTTATAAAAAAAATAAATCATAGCTCATATTAAAAAGGAAAATTAGTGTATGAATAATCATTCAACTATGTGGGGAGTCTTCTTCAAATATTTTAGTTCATTAGAATTATTGTCACTACCTTTTTTGGTGTTACATAGAAGGATAAGATTCTAAGTTCATACTTTAAATTTTTTTATTTTCTACATATACTATGAAAAAATGTAAACATGGGCTGGAGAGGTGGGTCAGCAGTTAAGGTGATTGCTTGCAAAGCCTAGTGACCTAGGTTTGATTCCTCAGGACCCACGTAAAGCCAGATGCACAGTCATGCATGCATCTGGAGTGTGTTGCAGTGGCTGGTGGCCCTGGAACACCCATTCATATTTGCTCTCTCTTTCCTCCCTTTTCTATCACTCTCTGCTTGCAAATAAATAAATAAAATGCTTTAAAAAGTGTAAACACACATTGCTTGGTTGCATTACCTTAGCAATTAAGCAATATCCATCCCAGACCCTGAACAGACTGAATCGTACCCCTTATCACTGGTGTGACTTGGGGCTAGCTCTGTAATGTCTCTGTGCTTCAGTTTCCTCACGAGAATTATCACTGATCATAATACTGATGCTCTCTTGAGAATGAAATGAACAAGTATATGAGTAGCTCTTACAATATCACCACTCATATAGCAAATTCTGTGTACCTTCTGGCTGTTGTCATTTCTTTCTTTGGCGGCAGCTCAGATTATTAGAAACATCGTTTACTTACCTATTCAGTATAGTCTTTTTATATATGAGTCATTTTAAACTGTAGAAAATATAGCCATTTATGCTACCAAAGATTAATAGGTGTAACTTAGGGAAACTCCTTTGCTGTTATGAGGGAATGTTACCTTTAAGGGTGGTAGGGTCATCCACTTTCCTTTTGCTCAAGTGAAAACGGCAAGGGAGTAGATGAGTTGGGGATGGAACATGGCACCTTCACTGTTCTTTCCGGTAGTATTCATAGGAAAAGCAAAAGGAAAATTTGGCATGTCCCATAACAATGGAAATTCTCCAGTCAGTGTGGCCTAACCCATGACATTTAGCATGAACATAGGTTTTATTTCAATGCTTGCTTTTTTCCTTTCAAAAATGGGCAAAAGAAACATAATATAGCAAACTACATCAAATAAGAAAAAAGACAAATTATATAAATGGTAGCTAAATTTTCATGGTTTATCTTCCCTCAGAGCTTAATAGTTTTATGCTGGTTTCCACATTAGTAAAAAAAAAAAAAAAAAAAAAAAAAAAAACTGATATTCAGATTGAGAATTTAAAAACTGAGAGGGTCTGGGACAGTGACTGACTCTAGCCCACATCATATGAAATCATCTTTGACATGAAATATAAATATAAAACCAGCTTTCATGGCTATCAGAGACATTTACTTTGGCATTCTCTGGATTAAGTGCAGTGCTCAGTGATCTGACCCATGTACCTTATAAACCCACTGGTGCTGGGATTCCTACATCAGAAACATTGAGTTACATTTTAAATATAGCAGAGGAAAATTTGTGGGCATGACAGAAATTCATGAAAGAAGAGGAAGAGGGAAAAGAAGTAGTACATGTTAAGAGGATAACCTTGTGTTGTTGTTGTTTATAATTACGTCCTTCTTGCACAAAGCCTATGTGAGGACATAATTTAAGAGCCCAATTAAGTACAATTAGCAAACCAGAAATTAGAGATTTTTAGCAGCCATATTGGAACCTCTAGTAAATACATTGAAGGTCTCTCCGTGATGTAATCCTGTTAAGAAACAAAAAATCAGAAAGGTAGGTTTTTCTGGATTTTAAATAAACCTGCTGATGTAGTTGATCTTCATCAGAACCACCAAGATGTTTTAATTTATACTCAAATTTGATCCTTCAGGGAAATCAATGTTTTAGGGAAAGACTCTCCTTTTCATTCTTTTTTCTCCTCAGTCATTATCCAAACTGACTGCCTAGAAGTTCTTATTACAACAAATGTTATTGCTGTACTCCTGAAAAGCAAGTATCATGCTGACTGGAATTCTAATTAGCCTTCAAGCAAGGAGAACACTGTGTGGCGGATGCATTCAGTGTCAAGGCACATCAATCAAAATTATTGGTGATGCTTTTAGCACCCAAGCAAATCAGTACATATTTTTAAGCCTGTTCTACTATTTTAAGGGGCAATGAAAATCATATCTGCTTGAGAGTAATAAATATCATGGAAAACATGACTTTGTTATGAGGGCCTTCAGACAGCTTAAAAAATGATGGTTTTTGCTTCTTTAATTGATAATGACTTATAAAAATAAGAGTGGCAATAAATGAAAACCCAGAGAATTGTTCTGTGGATAAGTGTTTGTCAGTTAGGACTTTCAGGCTGCTATTCTGCTTAACAGATGTTAAGTTCTGGAAGTCTACGTGGAAACATCTGGCAGGCCATTTCTACCTGGATGAAGATGTTTCTTCCATTCTTGACTGATAACCCAACTAAGCATTTCCTGACTCTTCTCATCTTCATGCAGGACTGCTCCAGTGGCACTGAGAAGATGACATAAGAGCATCTGAGATAGTCCTCTGTTGTTTGTTAGAAAGATCTTGAAAGGAAATTCAAGCAAGCTTTTCCTGTGGAACTCTAAGACTTAGTGGAACCTTTAGTAGTCATTAGATTTCAGAAAGGACGTGCCCCTAGAGAATTCGCAATTTTGCTTGCCTATTGTAGTGTAGATAATTTTCATGCTCTTAGGGTTGGTAGAGATAATGGTAGTAGTAAATGTGGTTGACTTGTTTGGTCTTTAATTTTTAGCCAGAAGACATCAAATTTAAGTTGCTATTTCAATAACATTTTTAAAGTCGTAGCAGATGAGTTGAGGAAAAGTGGATTCAACCAAATGTACTGGCTTTGAATATTTTTCTTTTCTCTTGTATAAAAATGAATGGGATCACCTTCTCTAGCTAAATTTTCTGGTAATTAACTTCTTTCTGGGTTTGTGCATTTCTAACAGTAAAGAAAGGAGAGAGGAAAGGGAGGGAGACAGAAAGAAAGAGAGCCTGAACTGCCAAATCAACACTGAAATTATTTACTTTTGGTACAAAAACAGAATGATTTTTCAAATACAACACAGTAACTACTGGGACTTACTGAGTTTAGTATTGCAAAGGGGAATCTGTGGCTGCCCAAATGGTTGGCTGTAGTTGGGAAGAGCCATGTAACACCATCTGGCTGTCCACAATTGCTCCTGTGTAGAGCCACCTCTCATTTTAACTACTGTTTTTTCTATAGACTTATTTTGAGTTTTCTATGTACCTGGGCTATTTAAAACCCATGTTGAATTAGCAACCTGTGCCAGGGTTTGGAGGAAGATCTGCTTGCTGCTATTCCTAAGAGTTGACTAGTAGGCCTCCATCATGCTTTTGCCATAATTAGTTGCATTTCTTCTGAGTCTTTTGAACCTCAGCTTAGTTGTCCAGCCCATAGCTACTCTGTCATTCATCTTTTCTGCCAGTTTAGCACAAGGAGGTGTACTACGGTCTTGGTACTAAGACCTGGGATTTTTCTTACCATCTTTTCCCTCTTCCCTGCCCCCATTCCACAGGGGTGAGGCATGTAATTACTGTGAAAAATAACCAAAAGAACAAAACTCATGAAACCATTTAGGAAGAATTCAGATACAATATCCAGGACAGGTCCAGAAAATGAGACCAACTTATGATTAGTTTTGGATTTTTTTATTCTATTTTATTATTTATTTAAGAGAGAAAGGCAGAGAGAGAGAAAAAAATGGGCTCCAGCCACTGCGAACAAAATCCAGAGACATGTGCCACATTGTGCAACTAGCTTTCTTGAGTACTGGGGAATTGAACCTGGGTCCTTAGGTTTCAAAGGTAAGTGCCTTAACAATTAAGCCATCACTCTAGCTCTAGTTTTGGAATATAATGCTGCATTAGTCTCATGGAAACACCAGAAAAGGGGGCTGTAGAGATGGCCTAGTGGTTAAGGTGCTTGCCTACAAAGCCAAAGGACCTAGGTTCAATTGTTCATGACCCATGTAAACCAGATGCACAAGGTGGCACATATGTCTGGAGTTCGTTTGCAGTGGCTGGAGGCTCTGGAATGCGTTCTCCCTCTCGTGCGCGCTCTCTCTCTCTCTCTCTCTCTCTCTCTCTCTCTCTCTCTCTCTCAAATAAAATAAGAAGAAATATTTTTTTAAATCAGCAAAGTTGAGATTTCTATTTCTCTGACAGCCATTCCTGGCTAGCATGTGGCTTGAGTCACAGAACAAGGTTTCTGCTCACCATTATGTTTTAGTGATTAAAAATGTGGGCTGTGGCAGGAGTTCTGATAAATAGTGTTATGTATTTTTATCCCTGGACTTTTCTTACCTTAAGAGCTATATAATATATTACTTACCTTTTTCTGTTTGTCTCAAGAGCAAATTTAGTTGGATGTTTCCAGAACCAGTCAAAACAAAACAAAACAAGAGACTAAATCTGGATTTAGTTGTTACAGAAATGGGGAAGAAAACAGAAAATGTTAAGATGAGGTCTTCTTCCCTCTCCCTCTTGCCTCTTCTCTACCTTGTATTACTCTACCAGTCTTTCTTCTCTTCCTCCTCTTCGTTTTGTGGTTTTACCTTTGGGCACAAACTTTGCAAGCAGTGACAGGGAGATCTGAGACCTCTGCTGGTTGCCTTTTCCCTGTGATTCTTTTTAACACGAGCTCTGGAGCACCATGAGAGAAATGGCAATTCACTTTGTCATCTTATACAGTGTCACCAGTAGAAAGATAAAAACCTGATAGACTATCTAGCATGAGCTGGTGAATGAATAGATAGAAATATGGGGAAATATATATAAACACACACATATGTATATATTTTAAAAAGAAAAGCAAATTCAAGTAGATCACAAAAAAAAAAGAAAATGATACCCTTTCTTAAACAGTGCTGTTTGTTGTCAGTCTGGTGATGTGATAAGCCAGATGTTTAAAACCTCTGTCTTTTCTCTCATTTTTCTCAGCATTCCATTTCTTTAAAAAAAAAAAACTATTAGACTTTTTCAAATGATTAATCTTTTCAAAAAATTATGTTGTACTGTTTTCACCTTGATGGAAGAGCTCGTTAACTTCATGTTTGCTGTTTAATCCATGTTTCTCTTACCATGTTAACTAGCACCCACTTTATTTGAAGAACCTTTTCTTTCTGTTCCTGTTGTTGTTCAAATGGCCCATTGAACTTACAATTTGGATTTTCTAATTAATGTAGCTTAGTTAAAAAAAAAAAAAAAAAAAAAAAGAGGAGCCGAGCGTGGTGGCACACGCCTTTAATCCCAGCATTTGGGAGGCAAAAGTAGGAGGATCGCCATGAGTTCTGAGATTACATAGTGAATTCCAGGTCAACCTGGGCTAGAGTGAGACCCTACCTTGAAAAACCAAAAAATGAAAAAAACAAAAAAAAAAAAAAAAAAAGGAGGAAATCCTCTGAGTCTGTTTTCCTCAATTAAAAGTAATATAAAAGATTAATCCATTATAATTCTGATTTTCTCTATTATATTTCTTCTGACTTTATATACTCAGATAAATACATGTGAATAATTTTTAATTTAATGTTTTTCTATCTCATGTTGATTAAATGAGATTAAATATGGAAAACAGCTCTGAGAATTTTGGCAAAGTCCAATACAAAGATTTGTTTCAGTTTGTTGCCCTAAAAACGTCTTTGATCTCTTCTGATGTCTCTAAACATGGTTTGCCAAAAGTGTTGTGTCTTTCAGTCATTTCACCTGCTCACCTCTACCCTCTTTCCCTGACTCTCTTTCCTCTCTCCTGGATTACAGGAATCATGACTGTAGTGAAATAGCCATTAGGTAAATGTTTTTATATCACAAAATAGTGTTTTATATAACCTTAGGTGGCCTCTATCTTCTGGATATTTTAGGAAATTTTGGATCTAGAACCTATAAACTAAACTTTAAGGTCTTTAAGTTGTTTTTAAGATTATCCTTATTTATAGAAATTCAATACTTTTGATCTCCTTTCTTTAAAGGAAGAAAATTCACTTGTGGTAAACTTGTCACCTCTTTCATAGTTCTGATGTTTTAAATGTCTTTTGTATTGTAGTCTTAAATGCCCTGACAGATTGATACTGTCTCATAAGGTGAAAATATAGAAATATTAGGATTACTTCTATAAAGAAGTTTAAAAAGTATAAGTTAGCCCCAGGCACTCAGAAGGTGATAAGTCACTTTTTGTATTACCAGTTAGGCTACAAAGACATTGCAGTGCCAGCACTGTTGCTACTGCTGCTGATAGCTAACATATTTCAGCCTATATGATAAGGGTAAAGTAATAACTATTTGTTGTACAGTTATTTAATTCTAAGAAGAGAACTTACTGCTTGGCTCCTATTATCTTCATTATGTCTAGATTAAATTACCTCATTAGCTTATAATGTCAAACTTGAACTCAATTCTGCACTTATGTATCAGCAATTTTCAAACATTTGCTCTCAGAACTCCTCTGTACTCCTAAAAAGTCAGGCTGAAGAATTTTTATGTTGGTTATATATCTACTGATATACCTTAACTGAAATTAAACCTGAGACTTTTATTGTTTATTGTATATTGATTAGATATGGTTTGAAATATAACTGAATTTTTCAAAATAAGATCAGAAAAAAATGTAAGAGGAAAACTTTGGTGTGTATTTTTTCTCTCAGAATTTTTTTTTTTTTTTTGAGACAAGCCCAACAGACTGGCCTTTTTTTTTTTTTTTTTTTTTTTTTTTTTTTTTTTTTTTAAATAATGTGAGAGAGCAAAGGAAGAGAGAATGAGAGAGAATTGGTGCACCAGAGCCTCCAGGCACTACAGTTGAACTCCAGACACATGTGCCACCTTGTGCATATGTGCAACCTTGCATGCTTGTGTCACGTTGTACATCTGGCTTATGTGGGGCCTGGGGAGTTGAACATGAGTCCTTAGGATTTGCAGGCAGTGCCTTAATTGCTAAGCCATCTCTCCTGCCCTCAGATTTTTTAATGTATAGTTTAATAGACTGTGGCTGGGTTCTTATATATGCTTTTACACATCTTGTAGTTTGTGGTTTGGGGTGGAGTATTTTATGTCTCATACAGGCATGCAACTGGACAAAGGAAGGCCAAAAAAAAAACACCTGTTCAGATATAATTGTCAATAATTTTTTATACAGTCTTCTACAAGTGGCTGTTTCTTAAAGGTAAGGCCAGTGTAGAACTTGAAACCACATCATGAACCTTTCATACTAAAGTGCATCCATGGGTTTAGGTGAAGGCAAGTGAAGTAGAAAAGAAAATAATGTCTTTGCATGTTGTTTAAATAGTTTGCCCTTAAAGAATCTGACAGTCTCAAGACCCTTCACTTTTGGATAACACTTTGAAAATGACTGCTGTAAGCTTAAGAAACTAAGAAAGCTCCACATAGCCTATGATCCAAGTACACCCAGTTCACTGTAGCAATCACTTCTGAAGCCTGGCAGAGAGAAGAGGCCAATAGTTATCTCTTTCCAACCCACCACAACATCATAATGATGGCAGTAATGTCTCTAAAGTGATTGGGAGCACTGGAAGCAAACAGACATAGACCTGTGATACTAACACTAGGCATGCTACTTTTCTCCATGAATAAACTGAAATAAAAATGCTAGCATGCATAAATGTAGCACATGCTTTCTTGGAGTGGCATGATCAGAGATAACTAATCATACTCAAAGCCTTTAAAATTAGCTAAGATAAAAAAATAGCTAAGATAATAGCACTAAGACTGTTCAGATGGTCAAATTAATTGCTGATTTCATCTCGTAAAATACTTTTATTTGAATATTCTATTAAAGGAGTTTTTGTACATTTTTATTAAGTGGAATTTAACTTATGTCTTTAAAAGGAATACAAATACTTGAGTGGTTGAGTGGTGTAAAAAACCTAATTCATTTATGAACTATGCAACTGCATGTTTTATCTTTCCATAAACACTAACCCAAATAAGAAATGTGTTTCTTCAACATTTACTCTTTTTCTCCTTTGATTACTATGCCTTAATGAAGTTTCTATTTGATTGACTAAACAGATCATTTTATTTCTGCTTGAAGATATGTAAGAATTATTGTCTACAAGTAACTATCAACCCATACATTACATCTTCATGACCTAAATCAAAATGAATGACTTCAATGTTGACTACAGCATTTCTTTTAAAAGTAGAGGGTATATTTAATTTATATATACATTATTTTATTAGAAGAAATATTTTACTGATGAATAAACTTATAGCTTATAATGTTTTCATTTATGCACTAACAAGTTACACTCTTTTACTAAAGATGGAATGGTGATTTCACTGAACAAAGTTCAGATTTTATTTTAGAAGGATATTAAGAAACCTATCCAAAACTATTAGGCGGGTTTTTCCTTTCTTTGGGTGGAAGGCTACAGGGACAAGTAGAATAGAGTTGCAGGAAGATGTCATATGATAAGTTTTAAGCACTAGACCCTTTCCATTACCTTTCTGATCAATGAAGGGCTCATTATCCTGAACACCCAAGTCAGAGGTAAATCTGCTTGAACTGTCACATGATGTGTTTATTTTTGTTCCCCACCCAATACTAATGCTTTATATAGCATATTTGAAGTTTTGTTGGAAAAATAGTTGACATTTTAACATGCCTTATAAAACATCCTCTCAGTACCTTCCTATTTAGCTCCCAAGTATCATAAAACGAGGTTGAAATATCATACCTTAGAAAATACCTTAGAAAAAAAATCAATTGTACCACGCAACCTCAACAACTCTTCCAAAAATAATCCAAACAGTTATAAAACAAAAAATATAGAAAGAGAACCATAATGAGCTTTAATTTAAATTTCACTTGATAGTTAAAAAAATAAATAAAACTTTATGGATATTCAAGACAATGGGAACACTGGTTCAAACATTTTTTTAATACCAATTTGAAATATCAGTTGCAGGTACTGAATTCCCAGGTTACCCTGCACCCTTTACTGACATGGCTCTGAAGTTAGGGGTTTTCAGAACATACCATTCAAGTTTGTTAATTTACTGGAATCACTCAGAACTTGGCAAAATGCTGTACGTGCCTTTATGGGTTATTGTGAAGGGTAAACGTGGAACTGCCAGGTGAATGAGTACATAGAAGAAAGTCTAAAAAAGTGCTGAGACAAGAGTCTATATCCTTGTGGACCCGAACGACCCTCTCCTGCCACTTGGATGTGCCCATCAACTTGGAAGATCTCTCACAGGTTGAGAGGAGGTAGAATAGAAATCTCCAGGCTTCTAGCCATAGTTTTCTCACTAGCTAGGTGCTCCCCAAGGGCATGCATTTGCATTAATGTAGATGTGATTGGAAGAGACTCCTTATTAGTAACAAAGAATGCCTCTTACCCCTCCTGTAACCCAGAGCACAGTTTAACTTGTTAGTTCATAAATAAAAACATTATAACCTATAAGCTTATTCATCAGTGAAATGTTTCTTCTAATGAAATAATATATAAAAATAAATAAGGGTTTTAGGAGATCTGTGCCCAAATCTGGGGCCAAGACCTCATCATTTTGTTATGCCAGAGGTATGGTAAGAGAGACTTGTCCTTTTATGTTAAACATTCCCAAATCCCTCTCCTGGCCACATAACACTGTATCAGTTATCTATTGTACAATCCTATCCCAACACTTGGTGGCTTAAAATAGTGAACACTGGTCAGTGTGCAGTCTCTAAGGAATTCAAGCAATAGCATAGCCATGCTTCTGGCTCCTACCCTGGGAGATTACAGTGCGGCAGGCAGTGGGGCTATGTTCTCCTAGACTCTCTGGGGATGGGGGTCATTCCCAAGCTCATTCTTAGGGCTATTGTCAGTCCCCAGACCTTCTGACATGGCAGCTCCACAGGGCTGTTCACCACATGGTGGCCTGCTTCCCCGCAGTAAGTGATCACGGGGAGAAACAATAAGGAAAGCACCCCACTGGAAGCCACCACAGTCTCTTTACAACTAAGAAGTGACATCCCATCCTGTCTACATATCTCCTCACGAGGTGTGAGTAGGAAATCTGGTCACAAGGGGAGCCTGTTTCACACTGCCATGAACAGAGGAATGGCAATGGCTGATAATTTTATAGTCAGTGGGTTGATCTCAGCCAATATGTATGTAATCAAGAAGAAATCTAGTAGGAATGAAGTTAAATGGATAATGTGCTTGTCTGCCCATCTTTTTAAAGGGAGAACCAGGCTTCATGGGTCCACAAGGGGAGCCAGGCTTACCAGGGTTACCAGGAACAAAAGTAAGTGAACTCTGATTTCCTCTCTTTTTCAAATTTGTGTCATCTCTCTCTCTCTCTCTGAGGAAATGTAGAATACTCTGTTGTTTAGGTGACCAGATAGGTCTTATACCAATTTCAAGCAGACTGATCCAACCATAAGTGATGTTCCTAAAGGGACACACCATTATTAAATAGAGCCATGGGAATGCACGTCAAAAGGTGGGTGGAATGTAATAGTTGTTCAGGTTGGTTCCAGCTAGTCTCCTAGTTGTACAGGAAGTTGGCTGAATGGTGAGGAGAGATCCACCTCACTCCTGCTCTTCCTCACTTACTTCAGGATATACTTGTAAAACAAAGTTTTCCCATTCTTGTCATTCCCTGCATTTCAAAGGCAAGGATGAATGTCACATGGATTCCTAAGTGCTCCATGCCAAAGATCCACCCAGAATGATGTCTTTAGAAGTATCTATAATGAAAACCATCTCTTGATCTTCTCTTTGACAACCCTAAGGGTAACCCTAAAAGCAAAAGCTGTATGCTTCCATGTGAAAAAAGAAATGTTTCTACAGATACAATCAGGCCTGGAGTTCTCTTTTTATCTGTCCAGTAAGACATAAAAACGATCCAGCTCTAATAATGGAGCCGCACTTGTGACAGACTCATGAATCAAAGAAGGGACAGAATTACATCAACCTACATTCTTCCCTTTTCAGCCATGGCAGCCTTTGCTTTAGTGAGCACTGTGTTCACCAGAAATAGGTCAGGGGTGATTTCTAATAGTTTGGGAAATATGTTCATGGTCTGTTCAGACGGAACAACCTTCATTTCTGCTGGTCAAGTACAAATAATTCTAAATCCCAGCAAATGGAAACTATGCATGGCCAGAGGGGGACTGAAGCTCCATTGAATTATGCAAAACTGTTGTTTCTTATGAAATTCTTTTTCACATAATGAGCTGTCAGGCTTATTAACAATGTATGAAGAAATTATATTTTAGCTTGAAAAGATTCACATAAGAAATGCCTTTCTGGAAGAAAGGTAAAGAAGAAGAATACTGAGCATTTTCTGTTGACATGAGAACCACTGTGTTTATTGGGGCTTGCTTGACGCCTCAGAGCCAAGAGCCAGGAGCCTAGTAGAGGAACACAGCATACCACCAAAGGGACGAGCTGTTCAATGCAGGGGAAGCTAGCATGAAGTACATCTGTGAATGATTGTGGCACTTTGTCTGCTGTACAGGGGGAAATAGATGAAACCCTGGCTGAAGAGATACTCATCACTAAATACTTTCTCTTCAGTTGACTGATTCTAGACTATTCCAGTCTCAAAGAGGAATCCAGATGTAGAGCCATGAAATCAGCATTAATTGCTGTCATGAAGGATCCCAGCATCGTTCTGTAGAAAAGATACTTTATGCCAGATATTATCCTAATTCCCAGTGAGAGGAAAGAATGCACTACGCCTATTTTGTTTTCGCACAAGCAAGGATGTGGATAGGAATCCATCTTATTTGCAGTATTCTGAAGTTAATGATCAGCTGAATCACTGATCTTAGAGTGAGTTCTATATGCTAAGAGGAAAGGCACAATTACCTAAAATGTTCTTTGAACCGAACATTGTTCTCTTCCACTCATGTAGACTTACCTGGATTTATACCACTAACTTCAGATTTTAAAAATGAACTAACATGTCAAGTTGACTCCCCAAACTGGTGAAGAGAGATCATAATAAAGACTGTGACGGCATCTGAAAATGTCTTCTAGGGATTGCCATGTCCTGAGTGCCTGCCTTGGTGCTTGGACACATTCAGTCAGAGTACTTCAGAATGCATCGAGTCATGCTGCTTATTTACTAATTCAGCAAAAACTTTTTCCAGATATTTTTCTGTTCTTGAGAATGGGGAGGAAAAAGAAATTATAAGTATGGGGGCTGGAGAGATGGCTCAGCCATTAAGGTGCTTGTGTATAAAGCCTAACAACCCAGGTTCAGTTCCCCAGTACCCACGTAAAGCCAGATGCACAAAATGTGCATGCATCTGGAGTTTGTCTGCAGTGGTGAGAGGCCCTGCCACACCCTTTCCCTCTCTCTTCTTCTCTCTCTCTCTCTCTCTCTCTCCTTTCCCTTAGAAATAAATAAAAGTTTGGCCAGGCATAGTGGCGCACGCCTTTAATCCCAGCACTCGGGAGGCAGAGGTAGGAGGATCACCATGAGTTCGAGGCCACCCTGAGAATACATAGTGAATTCCAGGTCAGCCTGGGCTAGAGTGAGACCCTACCTCGAAAAAAAAAAAAAAAAAAAAAAAAGTTTAAAAAACAAAAACTGTTTCTACTGTGCTGAACCCCCACTTCACTGTGGACTACACAGGGAAGGAAGGAGGAAAAGAAGTAACAAAAAGTCTCATCATTTTACAGTGAAGGGCAAATTGTTAATATCAAGTGATTTTATGTAATAAAAGAATCCTTCCCTATGGTAAGCTTCAGGTACATAATTTTTTTTCAAGGTAGGGTTTCACTCTAGCCAGGCTAGAATTCACTATGTAGTCTCAGGGTGGCCCTGAACTCATGGGAATCCTCCAACCTCTGACTCCCAAGTGCTGGGATTAAAGGCATATGCCAAAGGTTTTCCTTTTACCTGAAATAAGTTTATAGTTACTATTTTATAGAACTGCTCTGTAACTTGTAAAGTAAAATATTAACAGAAATACTTAATACTGCACCTTTTAAAAGTTCAAGTTCCATGCATCACAAGCAGCCCTTCAGTCTCACTCAACTGTAGGGGTGAGGAGGAAAAAAAAAACACCCTCAGTTTTGGTCGCATGTTTTGTACCTCCTATTCCAGTCAGCCTTTGCCTTTTCCCCAGCCTCCCTATCTTCATACCCACCTGAGTGGCCTTGAGAAACCTCCTGCATCTTTCTTAACCCTTGCCTACCTGTCCCAACTAGCCCACAGAACCACATAGGCTCTTCAAGTAGGCATGATACAAATAAGGATCTTGGAATATGAAGCCCTCTGTTGCCCTTCTAAGATCCAGTCCTAGTGTCTCACCCTTTTCAAGAGAAATCCATTTCTTCAGTAAGGAGAGTAATTCTCTCTTCCATAAACATCCCACCCATAGTCTGAATTCAAAGTTGGTTTTATCACTGAACTTGTACTTAGCACATAGGAAGCCAGGTACCCTCCACTCTGTCTAGAAAATACACAATAACCCCATCTTCTTGCAGGATAATTTGGCAAGATGTTTAAGTACTTATACTATTTAACCCAGCCGGGCATGGTGGTGCACACCTTTAATCCCAGCACTTAGGAGGCAGAGGTAGGATCGCCATGAGTTTGAGGCAAGCCTGTGACTACATAGTGAATTCCAGGTCAACTGAGCTGGAGTGAGACCCTATCTCAGAAACAAAAAACAAAAACACTTAGGATGCCAGTTCATAAAGCCTGGATTTGACTGCTTTGCTCTAGTTCTTTCCCAACATATTTTAAACTAGCTTCAGAATGGAACCAAATCTCCAGGAACCCTGTCCTGAGAAAGAATTAAAGAACTCTCTAATCTCTTTAAAGGTCATTAACCAACATAGTTATCTGACAGGCATTTACCAATTTTCCTTATTTATAAAATCAGAATTATAATTAAACCATTGCATATTTATATGTTAGTCAAGATCTTCTAGAGATCCAGAACTAACAGGGTTCAAAGGGTAAATGGATGAGTAAATGGGGAGGTAGGAAGATAGATGATTGGTTGACACATACATATAGGCGTATATGCATACATACATATACATACATACATACATACATACATACATACATACATACATACATGCATACGTACATAGCTAACAAGTGGATGTATTAGGAGAGTTAATTGATGTGATTAGAGAGGCAGAGATGTCCCTTAATAGGCTCGACTTTGGTTCTGTGCAGGTCTGAAGCTTCAGAACCAGGGAAGCTGACAGTGCCACTCTTGGTCTTAGTCTTAAATGCCTGAGCATGCTGGATACTTGTCTGAGTTCTGTCATGAAGGCTGAACAATCTGAGGTTATGCTGTCCAGAAACAAGAAAAGTGGGCTTTCCTAGCTCCACAGGAGGAGAGAGATAGTTTGTCCTCTTCTTGTTTATTCTATCCAACCTCAAGCTGACTGGATCATAGTCATCCTCACTGACATCACATCTTCACCTCTCAGTATACTCTCTTACATGCAATCTCCCCTAGAAACAACCAAACCAGTGTTTTATTAGCTCTTTGAGTTCTCCTTAATCCAGTCAAGATGGCACCTAAAATTAGAAATTACAGATTGTTTTCATTATGAAATGAAGTAATTCATGTTCAAAGATTAATATAGTGACCTTTGCCTTGTAAATAAATGGTGACTCTGCTTATTTGGATTTTACTCAACTCACTTATTAATCTGCAGGGACCAGTCTTGGGGTTGGTTGCCATTTACTCGTTTTGCATTTTGTGACAGGGTGAACGTGGAGAGGCAGGGCCTCCTGGAAGAGGCGAGCGAGGGGATCCTGGAGCTCCTGGACCAAAGGTCAGTTATTTTTATATTCGAAAAGTGCATTTTTTGGTTTAGAAATACATGCCATTTGCTTTAGGACATGAAGCTTATTCCTCAACAGGTACTAAAACAGCCCACATCACAAATTGCTCATTGAAATGAACACTGATGAGTTAGGCATTTTATATTCAACTTTTCCTGTTTACTCTGCTCAGTTCAATGAACACATTTAATAAAATGTCTGAATGGTAAGGAAGAGGTAGTGCCACGTTTCTTACCACATTATCACTCGGTGTGTCCATCAGCCCACTGAGAAAAATCTCTGTTGCAAGTGCTGTGTTTGTTTCCATGGCAACTTGATGGCGTGTAGCACCTTGAAATCATTAGAACTAAGGATTTATTTGCCTGCTCAATCTTTATTCACCCAAACTTCCTACAAACTAAAGCAATAACACTTTATTTTTAATAACCAACTCATCCTGAAGATACAAGAAATGATGTCCTCTCTGATGAAAAAGAGATTGATGCAGACAAGCATGGTGGAGACTAAGGAGAAATACTCACAGAGTTCCCCATCCACTGACGGGAAAGCCGTCCTCAGAATAGTGTGATGGAGGCTGGTGGGAGAATAGGGAGGGAGCTATTAACACAGACAGGTGTGTTTCATGTTATAATATCCAATCCTATACAGAGACCTGTATGGAGGCAGTTAAAGTGTTTCTATGGGTCTTTATTCTAAGCCAGTGCTAATTTCCTTTTTCTGTTCTTAACTTCTCTGTCACTCTCTCTTCTTCCTGTTCTCCTACAATAGGGGAAACAAGGTGAATCAGGAGCTAGAGGCCCAAAGGGGTCAAAGGTCAGTAACCAGTAGCCATTTTGATGTGACTTTTGAGGCCTTCCAGATCTGTGTCTTTTGCTTTTCTCACAAAAAGTCATGTTTTATGTTAGCCTTTTCATTCATGGGGCTTACAATCATTTTGTCCCTGTGGTAGATAAATATTACAAAAGTTGGTTTGCCTTACGTTGTTTGTTTTTGCCTGTTGTTATATTTCAGACTATTCTCTTTAAGAGAGGTGATATTCCTTGTTTATTAAAAGCAGCTTCTTTGGAAAAATAACTGATATGTCATATACTCTTATGTTTCATTTCCTAACTATTGTGATAAATGTTCACATTATACTGTGTTTCAAGTTACATGACTCCTTTCATTGCATTGAAATGTTACCACCAATCACAGATCTCTCCTTATCACACTCCTCTGAAGTAGCATAAATACTGTCAGCCGAATCATGTTATTCAAAATGCTCTTAGCTAATAGCATGGCAAGTCCAAATTGAAAATAAAGGTCAGAGATTATTAATTCCCCACTTATCACAAAGTTATTTATCATGGTTCATACTATTAACATAACCTGCATAGGGGGAATTAGTTACAATCCTTCTTCCTTCTTATTTTCACTGGTCTCTACACATTTTATAGCAATATGTAAAAAGAGAACATGCTACAAATTTCATATTTTAAGATACCTGTGAATTTAAGCTGTTTTAAAGAAACTTTCAATTTACATAGGTTCAAACATTTTCTACCAAGGCTTACTTTATATTCCTGACAATTTTGAGGACTTCAACTCTTCTTGGTATTTCTCTAGGTGGGGTTATGACACTGTAAATAAACTTTAAAGATTTTTTTCATAACATATTGGAAGACAGGGAGAAAGAGGGAATAGGGATAAAGAACAAAGGAAAAAGAGGACAGCAAGGATACAAAGAAAATAGAGAGGGAAGACAGAACAGGAGAAAGAGGAAAGAAAGACAGTGTGGGGATCAGGTACCCTGCCCTGCCCTGCTCCTACCCTTCAGCCCAGCTAACCTGGTCCAGCTGTCTGCTGTCCACTTCAGCACTAAGTTCCTATGCTACAGATAAACTGTTTCTTAGATCTCCATCAGAAAGGCCTAGTCTCTGACCTTACTTTCCCAATTCCCTCTAGAATGAGCTCACCAATAATTTCTGTCACAATTATCCTTGTTTTTCTTCTCTGAGGACAGATGGAACAATTAGTTGACCGGTTTCCCTTGGCCACACCCCCTTCAAATGAAAGCAGCAGGGCTCAATCTAAAATTGAAGGTTACTTCGGTACCATAGAAACCACTGACTTTGCTTCTGCAAATCCCACCTAGCAGGAACTGCCTTATTGTTCTAAGATGCCCTGTAGGCTGCATTTGTTTAAAAAAAAAAAAAAAAAAAAACAGTTTAGCAGTTCATATTTAAATTGCCCACTGTGTGGTATCAATATATCCTTAGACTTGAGAAATTTCATTGACCCTACTACTATTAATTAAGCCTTTTTTCTTTCATTGGAAAAGGGTGATCGTGGAGACAAAGGAGATTCTGGAGCTCTGGGACCAAGGGTGAGTGCTCCTCTCATTTCACCCTTATGAACTCAGATCAGAAGTTAGGTCTGCATGACTTTATGAGAGGCACACCCATTGAAAGATTACACCCAATGAAAGCACTAACCATGAACTGTGAATTTTCCTGATATATTCCCCTAGCCTTGCCTTATATTTTTAATTTTCATCTCCAGGAGCAGTGAGTATGAGGAAATGTGAAACTCTTAAGATAAGCTTGATTGGGAAGAAAGTGTTAAAATAAGTCTCTCTACCCATTTTCCTTCTATTAAGTAACCACTGCTATCCACCTAATGAAATCTCCCATTTTTCAGTTCATCCAATAGCCCATATGTTTAGAGACTTAATGAAAGGCAAACAATTAGGATATGACTGGAAATTAGGTAGCAGATATTATGGGTAGGTTAGAAGTCTAATATATACACACATACATACATACATATACATACACATACATAGACAGATGTATCCTACAAATCTAGAATATATATCTATACATGTGTATAAATCTGTGCCTGTATATTGACATAATGTTGTTTTGTCCCCATTTGCTCTAGTTTTCATAGGATAATATTCCTATTGGGAAGCCAAGCACTTCCTAGAGAGCATTGCTCTCTCTCATATAAGAAATGTGGAAGCAACCTATGAGGTATCCATGAATAAAAAGAGGTTAAAGGTTGCTTTAATAGTCATTTAAAAATAGGCATAAAACCAACAAAATTTTGCAAGTCACATCAAATTGGCTTTGTTTTATAATTTTCAGAACATAGTTCACAAGATTAAGTCATGTCTTTTTAAATGGGTATTCACTTCTACCATCAACAGGGAGTTAGAAGTGTCTCTTTTAGGAAGAAGACAAAGTGTGAACATACTTATTCTGAACTGCACTTGGGTCTCAGTAGGGGAGTAAGAATCAGAGAGAACCACAAGTCACCACTATTTTGACACAGTCCTCTCATACTATTCTAACCACGGCTTTCCTTTGGTATGTTTTGGTCACAGGGACCACCTGGACAAAAAGGGGATCAAGGAGCCACAGAGATCATAGACTACAATGGCAACCTCCATGAAGCTTTACAGGCAAGTGACTTTGCCCCACCCTGAGACACAGGGACAGTGACAGGAATGGGTGAAGTTCACATCCCGCCACTCAAAGCACACCTACTCTCCTAGCCCAACCCCTCTCTTGCCCCAGTAATCTTGAATTTGTAGCATTTCTAACTTCTACTTTTCTTTTCCTCCTACCTTGAGTTATTCCTAAACAAATATATGTTTTGGGCTAGCTTAGCCAATGTTTTGCCTCCTTGCTAAAAAGAGGAGTCTCATTTGAAGGGCTTGGAGGCTGTGGAGGAGGATCTGTCCAGGCGCAACTCTCAGCTCTCCAGTGTACCAAACGTGTGACCTGGGGCAAGTGATGTCATTTCTCTGTGCTGTCGTCTTCCCACCTTCATAATCACAACACTGTCAGTGTCTATCTCACTGGATTATTAAAAAAAAACTCAATACATAGCATATAACTGGAACAATGTTTGACACTTAGTAACCTTCCATATATATTTTTATTATTACAAAATTATTGCTGCTACCATTCAGTTTGGTTCCTTCCACTGAGTAAAAAGTAGATTGTGGCTTCTCTCTACCGCCCTTCCTTCTTGTCATACCTCCAACACCTGCATTCTCGTGTCTCTCATCATTCGGCTGCAGCTTCTCTTACAAGCCTGGTGTGCTCTCCACCATTTACTTTCCTGGGCCATTTATGCTAAACCATCTTTACTCTGCAAACCTTTGTTTTCTGACTCTCTGGTCTCTTACTTTGGTTTCTTTCATTTTTCTTCTCAATGGAACAATTCCTTTTTGGTATTTTACACTTCTTGATTCATCCCCTAACTCATGCTGTCCTGAAGTCTCCAATCTTTTCTTTGCACTGTTACTCCCTCTGTGCTGTGCAACATTATTTTCCCCAAGTTCTGCCATCTCTGGGTCCAGTCTTTGAAGGCCTCCAGCTGCTGCTGCACCATTTCCTTATTGACTTCCACAGACACACTCAATTCTACTGGTTACTTTTCCACCCACCAAATAAGTCACTCTCTTTGCCAACCAATCTATGTTAGGAATGCCATGTCTGTACACTTTTCCAGATAGAAAGCTCAGAGCCTCCTTAAGACATTCTTGGTCTCTCATCTGTTCTCTCCCAGCAGCTGCTGCTGTTTTCTTTCTCCAAATACATCTTGGAGTTACTTATTCTGTCCATCTTCAAGAAAGTCCACATCCTTTGTGTTTTATACCTAACACTGCAACCATGCCTTGACCATTCCTCCTTCTCAAGGGCCTCCCTCCCCTTCTCATCTACCCTGTATAATACTCCCAGGCTGATTTTCCTATGTTGTTAATACTTCAATTGCTCTAATTTGTTTAAAATTCTAGGTGACTACTCTGTCAAGACCGAACTCCCCCATCTGATATTTAATTTTTATTTCCTTGTGAAAAAACTTTTTATTCTCCCTAGCATCATCATTTTTATCATACCTCTACAAATTTCCCCTTGCCTGGATACATAACATTGTTTGTCCACACTGTTATCCATGAAAATCTGATGCTTAAACCCACAACTGCCACCCAGTTAAGTTCTTCCTCTTAGCCCTTCCATCAGTAATCTGGGTCCAGGGGCCTAACATGTGATTATCTCAGTCATGTAATTGGTTTTAGTTTACCTCTTACCAGTATGGTAGTTTCTTAGTGAAAGAAATGTCTTGTGTTAATGTTGTCTGAATATATAAATATGCAATGAACAGTTAGCAGTTGGATGAATGAGTACAGTTTTTTAAAATATATGTATTTATTTATTTGAGCAAAAAAAAAAAAGAGGCAGAGAGAGAGAGAGAGATAATGGGCACACCAGGGCCTCCAGACACTGCAAATGAACTCCAGATGCATGCGCTCCTTTGTGCATCTGGTTTATGTGGGTCCTGAAGAATCGAATGGGGATCCTTTGGCTTAGTAGGCAAACACCTCACTGCTAAGCCATCTTTCCAGCCCTGAGTATACTTTTTATGTATAAGCCATTTCTTAGCCTGAAAGTAGAACTAAATGTCTTTAATATGTTCTGTTTTCTGCTTGTTTGAATTGTTTTTCTATCCTCATGCTTTCATTAATGTGTTATGACTGCACTAGATTTACACTTCTATGTGTCCTTCACTACAACTGCTTATCTTTTTCTTTCTCGTACAAGGTAAGGAGCAATATGTCTTCTACTTGGATAAATGTGGCTTGGACAGGGTAGTCAATCAACAGCTTGAGCTGTATTTATCAATACCAGTAGGTTAGACATACAGCAGCCTCATAGTTATTTTCAGGTTCTAGAACTACTTTTATAAATGGTTCTCTTTTGCTCCACAAGTTGTTGACTATATCTAGAAAGAATAAGCTAGGCAAAGAATAGGCAGCTTGTATTCCTACTGTGTTTTCAAGGTTCTTCCTCATACAGTAACACATAGAAGTACTTATTAAAACTTCATGAGCAATGCTTACACACCCCTTAAACTATTTCCAACCATTGTTCTTGCCTCCACCTTTAAGAGCTATCTATTCTCTTGTCTTCCAAGAAATGCACCAATAACATTAGCATTTTTTGCAGAGATCTGAAAGCACTTTTGAAGCATTCTTTGCATGAACAGGTTCTGGCATATAAGCTACCATTACGCTAAAATACCATATAAGCTACCATTAGTCTTCCCTCTACTACTACCTAGCTGGACCATTTGGGGGAAATCATTGCATCTATACTTCATTGGCCTTATAATTTGTAAAATGAGGATATTTCATGGGATAGATATTTTTCATGAAATATGTGGCCCTTAGAGTGTTTTAGGAGCCCCTGAACACTTACTGGAGTTCCTAAAAGCACTGTGCTTTATAGAAAATAATCTTAGACATCTACTTCTTGAGAGCTTGTTTGGAGATTCTAGCAGGGGAATGCAGCTACTTATATACCCTTGGCTGAAGATGAGTCCTCCTCTCTTCAGGGAAGGTCATCATCTTCAACTGAGTGCACAGCTTTAGGAAGGATACATGTGGAGTGGTGAGGGAGGAAAGGGGCCACCTGCCTAGCCAGCCAGATCAGCTGAATCAACCCTGACGATCAGTGGGTTTACAGATGTCACAGACAGATTGCCCTCACATCTGACACCTCCTTCTTGATGTGAAAAGAAAGGACGTATGAGCCCACTGTCTTTTTTTTTTTTTTTTTTTGCCTCAAATATAGTATCTAGTCACTATCCACCATAGCCAATTATTTCATGCTTATGTCTAAATCTAATGATATATTGTTGTTATAGCAACCATAGAGCAAGGTTTATAAAGAGTGTATAGTTATTTTTCAGTTCAAACTATTCATTGGTTTTTCCCAACATAGTACTCTAGTGAGTTTAGAGTCCACAATAAAATCAATTAGCAGACAGCCATTAGATGGAGAAGAAGTGATAGACATTTATTCTTTTCATTTTCTAACTAGTGATGAACACATTACTTTATAAATGTCATTTATTATTGGCTTATCTAAAAACTTCTGTCAACAAACTGTAGAGTAATTAGATCAATAAGAATTAATTATAGCAACATTATCACATTAGAACTACAAAATTTTGTATTAACAATGGGAAATTGTTATTTTACGAAATATTTAAGATTGTGAAAGATATCATCAGTAGCAGTTGAAATAACTTCTTTGGATCCAATACCCAACTTAAGAGATGAAGCAATACTCAAAACAGTTAATGCACTATGCATACGATATGTCTGAGATATTTGCTGTCGGAATTTGATGCTTGTACTTCACATCCATTCATTTGTGGATAAATGAAAAATTTTAATTCTTATGATAATTTCTTTGCTAAATCTTTTTAAGTCTCTCTCTCTTTTTTTTTTTTACTCCAAGCAAAATAAAGGAGAGTTTGATCTCTGCTATGCTCTACCCACTCTCCCCTTCCCTGCCCAGCACTGCTTCAGGCTCCAAGTCCTCTTCCCCATGCTGAAAATGTCCACATTTCCTACATCAACATGTACTATCCATGTTCTTGTGTTGTAGATTGCTCTTTTGTGTCTGTTTTTTTGTTACAAACATGATTAAATTCTGATGGTGTATAAAAGGGAAAGAAACTGATACTGATAAAAAAAAAAAAACATTGCCTTAAGTTTGTTATTTTTATTTAAGATGATTAAATTCCTGCAATTAGCAATAAAACCTGTTTCTTAGTTCAGGCTTTCAAATTTTTAATGCCATCTAAATTAACCTTGTTCTTTAGTACAACTCATGAGTGATTTTGAAGCTCACATCATTGAGAGATGTGAAAGACAATAATCTTTACTCTTAACGGGCTTGTAGAAGCATCTCAGCACCCAACTTACAGTTGCTGTAGATCATGTTCCTCCCTTTACATCGTGTCTCATGGGAGAATATCATGCCTTCCTCCATCACTACCAACAATTCTGGTTTTCAAATCATTACTGGAGTTCAAGAGAAAGCCCTGCTGAGTTTATGTGGCTTTGAGAGCCAACATCTTTAGTAGCTCTCTGTGTGCCTGCACACTGGTGCTTCCAGATGGCAGTCAACATGACACATTCATAAAATGAGCTTGCTTTGCTGCCATTTGTTCCAGGAGCTACACTGAATGCTGGGCAATTTTCAGATCTCATAAACATTCTTATTTAACACATGATTTCAACCCCATCTGTTAGTTCATTTACCAATAATAATATCCTTTTGGTATGTAGCTCATGTTAAAATACGTTAATTTTATTTTAAAAGACAAATTAGCCTTGTATTTGTTTAGGTAGAAAATGAATTCTTATATAGCCCATGTTAGAATATCTTAGAGACCTCAAGCTGTAAACTTGCTTCCTTTTATATGGTTTTTTGATTCTGCTTTCTAGCTAAAAATATAATATGTAGTTGGAAGACACTGGTAAAGAAATTATTTCTGCTCTAGAACTTTGTAATAGCCTTGTTTAATTGACTCATTTACGCTCTATGAGTAAAATAGCTTTCACAAAGCTATAAATCCAATTTTTGTCTAGGTAAATCTCTTAAGAATAAAGTAAGTGTTACCTTATGTTGTACAGATATGATGACATAAAATTCTGGAGTTATATATATTTTCAGCTTGTGAACATATTGCCTTTGTCTTAAAACACTGAATTTTCTCTATTGCTTTATCTGACGTTATAATGACTGTGACTAATGTTACCAATTTTATCACACAATACAAGCCTTAATCATGTAACACACTTCTGAGCATACTGTTTTCTCAGGAATGCTGCCATGTCACCAAAGACTCATCACAGTGTCTGAGGCAACATAGGCAATATTAAGGATTTTTATGTATTTTAAAGGAGATTTGTTAAATTGGCTTACACACATGGGCTGGGTAGTCCAGGAATGGCCATCTGCAGGCTGGGGAGGCTGAGAACTCAACAGTAATAAAAATAGTAACAACAGTTTAAATCAGAGATCAGAATGGAGTACCAAACAAAGGGGTGATGCTAACCCCATATCCCAAATTTATGTGTAATCAGATAACATTTCTCTGTGGCCACAGTCTTGAATAGAAAATGCTTTCCCCTCTCTTGTTTCAGTTAGAACTCTTAGAACAAGATGCAAGTTAGAAAATATCACCACAGGAACTTAATTCATGGACTAGGAATCATGTAATAGAAATTCATATTTCAAGAGAGTATATTCTGATAAAGTACTGTAACACTTTAACAAATGATTAATTCAGTGATATTCTCTTCAGTTACAACAATAGAAAAAAATAATTATAAAGCAACAAATGAGCTGCAGCAAAATAAAGACATGCAATTAAAAATTTGTTTCTCTAATCAAAATGCTCTCTAGAAGAGAGTGATTAGAATAGCAGATTTCTCAATCTGTAATTCAGCTGACAGACCTCTACTGTGTACTACTTCGTTGCATAATTTTTTAAATCAGGCAAATTACAATTTCAACAACTTATTTTCTTACCCTAGATGTTTTCAAATAAAAATCTTTGTGATTATACTGGGTTAAAGGTCAAATAATATGTTCTCAGTATCTTTCTTGTCTATTCCATATAAGACTTGCCAACATATTTCCAAAAAGTAGGGCTTTTTTTTTCAGAAAGTATTGCTTTGCTTTGGCACAAAATAGGTAACTCTGTGTTTGTTGATCATTTTCCCAACAGAGGATTACCACCTTAACTGTCACGGTAACTCTTCTTGCATGATCTCTGTGGTTTGTGACTTTGTATTCAGTGTTGATGCATGCAAGCCAAACCAGCACTAATGTAGCAGTATCTAGTGTTTAATTTTATGTTTATGTTATTAACTTTATAAAACATTTTCCCTAGTTGAATTTCTGTCTGTTTTGTGAAAAAGTTAGAAAAATTATATTTTATAATTCCTTAGCCTTCTAGTAATAAATATAGCTTTGTCCTTTTGGTTCTTGGAAATGAAAGTATTTAGGGTGGAGGATGAAGGGGAGTATTTAGAAACACAGGTAATATTAGCAGAGAAATATGTCCCAAGAAGATGTACATGGAAGATTTATATGTCAACTGTCTTAAAGAACCAGTCCAACAGCATCCTCTGTAGTATATAGACCTAAAGCTTGTTAATAGTCCACTGTACAGATTGGAAGTTTTAAAGTACTGGTGAAGTGTTTTCTCGTTGTAAATCAATATTAAAAAAATATATATCTGGGGCTGACAAGATGGCTCAGTGTTGAAGGCACTTGCCTGCAAAGCCTGATGACCCAAACTCAATTCCCCAGAACTCTCATAAAGCCAGATACACAAAGTGGTGCATGCATCTGGAGTCCATTGGCACAGGTAGAGCTGGCATGCCCATTCTCCCTGTATCCTGGTATGGTGGTGCACGCCTTTCATCCCAACACTCAGGAGGTAGAAATAGGAGGATCACTGTGAGTTCAAGGCTAGACTGAAACTACTTAGTGAATTCCAGGTCAGCCTGGGCTAGAGCAAGACCCTGACCTTGAAAAACCAAACAAGGAAGAAAGGGAGGGAGGAAGGGAAGGGGAAAGATCTGATTATGATAGGAATGAGGGAACTGTGTGTTGGGCTCATTTAAAGGATGAGTTTTAACTTCTACACTGTGTCTTGTCTTGATTCAGGGCCCTCCTGGACCTCCCGGACCTCAAGGACTGCAAGGGCCAAAGGTCATCCTTTTCATTTGTTTCTGTTTATAACTTGCAGTGTAGAGGGGACCATGTTACGAATGTCTTTGAAAATCACTTGCAGTGTAGAAAGGACCATGCTAAGAATGTGTGTCATTCTAAATACGTCTTACAAAATGCTTAACATTAAGGTCAGTAATGTTGGTTCAAAGAATAAGGAATAGAATTTAAGGTCTGGGTAAAGGAAGAGGGAAAAGTAGAAAGGAAAATTAGGAAAAGAGAAAGACATTGGAATGGCACTAAATTTAGGGAATTTGGAGGAAAAATACAGGAGAGTAAACAAGGAAAGTACACGTTCTATAGAAATCATAATTGGAAAGAAACACTAAATCTGGTCTATAAAAATTATTTAAATAGGGCTGGAGAGATGGCTTAGCAGACAAGGTGCCTGCCTCCTAAGCCTAAGAGCGCTGGTTCCAATCTCCAGGTCCCATGTTTAGCCAGATGCAAAGTGACACAAGGGCGCGCACGCATCTGGATGTCGTTCGCAGCAGCTAAGAGGCTGCTGGCGCGCCCATCTCTATCTGTCTTCCTCTCCCTCTCTCTCTGTCTCTCTCTGTCTCTCCAAAATTAAAAAAAAAAATTTAATTATTTAAATAGAAAAGGACTGGATGAAATTTACTCCGACACTAAGATCCTTTCTTCCCATTCTTTTATAGTCAAAAGAATAAGGGAAAAGAAGAATCAGGGAAACTTTCACATGATTCTTTCATAAATGACAATTCTAGGAATCATTTCTGAGTCATGTTTTATTTTTTTTAAAAAATCTATTACATATATTTGGATATTCTGTCCTTTAGTTTTTATCTAATGAAGCATACCAACTACAAACAACAGAATCCAAGAAATTCTTGATTCAATTTAAACTTTAGGGATGGTGTTAGCTTTATCCCTCCAAACTAAATCTTTGTCACTCAACCATATTTGATCAATTAACACAAGGCCAGGGATTCTGGCTTTTCAGAACTGAGCTACACGTGTTGAAATATGACTTTCGTCATTGGATTCTTATAGGAAATTCAAGTGGTTTCGAAATTCATCCTTTATTTGTGATTCTTAGTTGGTTTATTTGCTATGTCTGTCATCTGCACACATGCACACATCAGTTTTTTTATTTTCTCTAGGTACTTGAAATAGAAGTTTAGGATATGGAGAAATTTATTTTTTCTATTAAATAACTATAAAATTAAATGCTACCATAGCTCCTGCCTACTTGAGATGTATTTAAGACACAGAGACTAGCTTCTAACATAGTTTGTATATAACATTAGTGCGTTTTGTGTATAACATGAATATAAGGTGTAGGCTTTTGAACTTTCTCCATAATAGTCTTATCCTTAAGAGGTAAAACACATATTATACTGCAGTCATACAACAGTTTTTATCACTGGTCACCAAGTCTGTTGAAATCTCTATGTTTTAACAATTTGGAAAGCTAGACTGGACACCCTGGAAGGAATCTGAAAGTTCTTTTTCCTTTTGTGTAGAGTCAATCTAGATCCAAATTCCTTGATTCATCTCCTCTCTTGACTAAATCTCAAGAACCAGATTTTCTCCAAAGCCAAATACATACCACATTCCCCACAAAGCTAAAAGGTTTCTAGAAAGTCTCCCTATAGCTCTAAAAGCCTCTAGAAGTACTTTTTTTTTTTTTATCCAAGAAGACATAAAGTACCATTCAGCTAAAAAGGCTAAAACCTACATCCCCTTATTTTATCATATAATTGGTATTGACATGTTAATTCAGTTATACAGTAACTTTTGAGCCTTTACTCTGGGATATGGGTTCAGTTGTGCAAAGGATAGCAGTGGAAGGTTTAACTAGCAGCTTACAACCCAAGGTGTACATTAGGGAACCAAGGGCACAATTACTAATAGAGTAAGTGCTATGGAGAGACGGCTTAGCAGTTAAGGCACATGCTTGTGAAACCTAAGGACCCCAGTTCAATTCTCCAGGACCCACATAAGCAGATGCACATGGTGGCACATGCATCTGGAGTTCATTTGCAGCAGCTAGAGGCCCTGGCACTTCCGTTCTCAGTCTCACTCTCCCTTTCTCTGTCTCTAATATATAAATAAATAAAAATAAAATCTTTTAAAAAAAAAAAAGTTCATGGAATAGATGTATGTGAGAAAGCACTCCTAAATATGGCAGTCAAAGATGAGTTCGAGTTCAAACTGAAAGAAGGGAAGAGTCTGGCCAGATGAAAATCTGGACAGATGGTCACAGACAGGAGCTACTCGAGCTAGTCACCTCTCCATGCCATTCTGCCCACTATATATCACCCTCAGCCCACACACCCCTCACTGGTCTTATCATGGAGTCTTTTGTTAGTTGATAGAGTCTTTGTTTCCCATGAACTCTCCTTGAGAAGGTTGAAATAATTGAGGCAGAGCATCTCTGTAACTGCGAGACAGAAAAACATAAGCCAAGTACAGAACACATTTTAATTTCTGGACTCACCATCTTAGACTGAGTGGGAATCTATTCAATGTGCACTGCTCCTTCCACTATCAAATAAGAATTGTTTGACATTTACAAATCAAAAAGCTCATATTCACCACATTACAGTGATGGAGGGTCCATGAACAATGCATGAATCGTGTTGTTTTAAACTTTTTTGGGTCATGGTGGAAGGGGAGAAGCTTTGCAGAGCAATGGTGCTGGATCTGGAATGCTGACAAGTATCCAAACTCTGGATAAAGCTAGGCTGAACCAGGTGCTTTCAACCTCAGCAGACTTGTGGAAGAATAAACTTTGCTGCCTCCACAAAGAGCAGTGCCTCTGAAATGAGGGAAGACCATTTTTATACTTCACTTGTTTAGAACCACAAGACCATGCTTGCCCCAGACACCGGGAAGCTCCGGTTTCATGCCTGAGCAACATGGCAGCAGCTCTTAAAAGTTTTGTTATACCAGGGAAGGGTCTCCAGCCATTTCAGTATCATGGTTTATGACATCACCAAATAATCCTTCCTGGAAAATCTGGCCTCAGGTCAGTACCTGAGCATATCCATCTGTAAGAAGACCACTCGTGTTGTGTGTAAAGTTTATGATTGTGTGGCAATCGGGGATATTTGTAATATTTGTAATGGGATCCCCACAAATGGCTCATAGATATATCTTCCCTTTCTAGGAATTTTTGCTTAGTATCTTTGAAAACAAAGATGATAGAACATATGTTGTTTAAATAATCTCTAGCATGTTGTTTAAATTTGTTTTCAATGGAACATCTTCAGTTTAAAAAAACAAAAATAAATTACATATTTTGAGTTCATCAAACATTCTAATAAATCATAATAGGAAAAGTACATTTTATTTCATTTCTAGAATAGTATCAGAAACTGAAATGGTCTGAAAGTAATTTTATGTGGATTAAGCTATTATCTGATTTATTGTGTTCTTCAGTAAGGCTTTTCTGGATGTTGCATGATCATAATCCTGAATTTATTTTAAATTATGCCAACTCAAACATCTCTGTGAACTCACCAAGCTTTGCATTTATTCTTTCTTAGCTTAACTGTACTGGTATGTTTTGCACATTGCTGAAAATAAGAGAAGCCAGAGTCTTCATGGAGAAAAACTTTAAGTGAATCATGGAGGTGATGTTTTAGGATGTGGTCGGCCATACAATTGTATCTAATCAGTTTTCTTTTAATATTTTCAGCCTCCCCTCAAATGGAAGGATAAAAATTGAGCCTTACCTACATATAACTATTAGTATATATATTCTTTATATATATATTTTTTTATTTTTTATTTTTTGGAGAGAGACACAGAGAGAGACAGAGAGAGGAAGACAGAGATGGGTGCGCCAGCAGTGTCTCAGCTGCTGTGAACGAAATCCTGATGTGTGTGCCCCCTTGTGGTCAAGTGCGGCATTGCACCCTTGCATCACTTTGCATCTGGCTAAATGTGGGACCTGGAGATTGGAACCAGCGTTCTTAGGCTTAGGAGGCAGGCGCCTTAACCGCTAAGCCATCTCTCCAGCCCTTAGTATATATATTCTTAAAGATAGATCATTACTTCACCTGGTTTAGATATATGTACTATATTAGCATACTTTTCAGATAAAATGCATTTGCTAAAAGTTGAATTGTACTTTTAACCAAGAAACATTTCTTTTTAGCATGATATGGTAACAATAAAAAAAAAAATGAAGTCAAATTGTTTCTTTATGTCTTAACAGGGTGAGCAAGGATCTCCAGGAATCCCAGGTGTTGATGGAGAGCAGGTAACTTTCAAGGGCATATACCATCACAAAGCATCATTATGGATGACCACTTTTAATATAGGTTTGAAGCCAAAAAGTCATGTCCTTTGATGAATGACATCTCTTTTTTCATCAACTTTACATACTGCATGAACTCTAAAAAAAAATTGGTTTTAAATTAGACAGTTTTGTTGGCCACAAAGCTTTAGTTTTGTTCTTAAAACTATTAATCTATAACTATACCAGTAACTTCTCTACAATTCTTTTTCTTTTTATTAGTTGTAAACTTTGCTGCATGAGCATATTGCATATTGATCATATTCCCTTCGGATTTACTTTTAGGTTCCCTCTCCCTGACCCCTATTCCATTGAGGGCCCTTCTCAGTGGGATTATTGGTTTGCATTGAGGGGTCATGAATGCATCAGTCAGTCTCTTTGGAAAGGACAATGCCTTAGGATACACTCTCCCACCCTGTAGCTTTTACAGTCTTTCTGCTCTGTCTTGCAGAGTGTTCCCTGAGCCTTGGCAGGCATGTTTTAAGTCTCCTTTAGGGTTGAGCTCTCTACATCCTCTGAATTTCTGCCTTGACAAGTTTTGAGTCTCCTCAGTATCTCTATCTCTATCTCCCTGGAGGAGGTTCTTAAGCTAGCAGTGAGAGGAGTAGCACTTGTGTTTAAATCACCACTCCCTCTTTAATATCTCCTCTACAAATTTTAATAGACATATAGGATCCTTACCAGTAGTAAAAGTGCCTCTTTTCTTACATGAGCACAAATAATTCAAGATTAAAATCAGTGGCTATAGTTTCACAAAATTGGTGCTACTTATTTACATTAGTTTGATGATGCCTTCTTTCCCCAAATAAAGATTTCCTTTAATTTTCTGGCTCCTAGAAAAGAGAAACAAAAGGCAGGGGCACTAGTAGCTTTGTTTCTCACTCAAGGTTTCCCCTACCATAGTAGTTGGCAAGATTTTTCTCTGAAAGCCAATCATAAATGTTTAGGCTTTGCATGTCAAGTACTGACTAACATATATTCCTGTTTGAATTTAATTTTATATATGTTATAACAGATTATATTCTTTTTATCCCCTCACCCCTGATCTTATTACCCTGGGGGCCCTCCGTGGGGTTATGGTATTCACTGTGAGTTTATGAAGGCCATAGTCAGTCCCTGTGGGGTAGCAGGGCTGGCGGGGGGACCGCCTCAGGGTATTCCTACCTAATCTGTGGCTTCTACAGTCTTTCTGCCCTCTCTTCTACCATGTTCCCTGAGTCATGGCAGGCCTGTTGGCAGTCTAATTTAGTGTTGAGTTCTTTGTAGCTTCTAGATTTCTTCTTTGATGGCTTTTGATTGACCACCATGTTTGTCAACATCACCCTGGAGCTGGTTGTCAAGCTAGCAGTAAGAGCAGTGTACATGTTGACAACTCCTCTGCAATTTCTCCTGGGACCCAGCAGATGTGGTGGAGGTGGCACGTCTCATGTTGGTCCATCAGCTATATTTTTGTCTTATCAGTGGATCTTGATTACCCTCCATTTTCTCTTCCTTCTGTAAAATAAAATAATTCTCCAAACAAGAGTGAGAGCAGTTTAGATTAAAGGGGATATATAAAGTTATTTGAGAGATTTTTGGTGTGCAAGCTCCCTCTTTTCCAGAGAGCAGTGGAGTCTTCTCTCTGAAGTCTATGAGTTTCCTGACCATGGGATTCTGACTTGGTACCAGATATGAGTTCTCCCCCCACTTGAGAGCCTCGTGTCCAATCAGAGAATAGTTGGTTACCCTCAGAGGCATGTGCCACTATTGCACAAGTGTGTACTACTTCTTGTCTGGCTGGTTGATTTTGTAGTCTGCAGGGTCCTCTCCTTATTCATGCTGTTGGTGACCATTGTCTTCCAACAGCTCCCATAGGGCTTTTCAGCACTATGAGGGCTAGCTGGAAGGGAGCTAGTCCCTTTCAGTTCCAGCATGGCATGTGGATATCCTGTAACCACAGTCAGTTGTGTCTTTAGCAATAGGGTCTGCGTCTTACATTTTTGCTCCCCTCACCTCCACCCCAATTTTGCTGAGGGGCTTCTGTGGTGGGGTTATTGGTATTATCACAGTTAGGTGTTGAAATTATATAATATCACACTACATATAAATATATATAATAGTATATAAAAACAAATATACTTTGAGTGATTTACCACATCAATCAGAGGTCACATTAGGATTATAGCTAAGAAATTAGACCTGCATAATGATATACTCAGTGTTCCTTCATATCCAATAGCTAGATGTGTTTCTATAGACTTTACAAGGTCCTTTTCTCCCATTAAGTCCAGTGGGTTGGCCATGTTTATTTTAACATCACTTGATCCCTAAAACCAATCAATGTCTAATTAGCCAGTAAGATCCATCTATCCATGCAGCTCCTAGTCACTCCCCTAGTGTGTGACTGTGAACTAGGTGCTATGAAATAAGGATAGTTAACTAGAAAATATGTGTTTCTGTACCTAAGATGAACAAGAGTCTTGGGGCTCTGTACCAAAGTAATTATAACTACCTCTAGTCCCTAGGAAAAAAATGCTTCACAGTATCAAATTCACTTCATCGTTGGTGTTCCATAATTTTCATTTGTCAGCATTCAAAACCCACACATCTACTTCTTCCTGTAACATTCTGATTCACAGTGTATAGCTGTCCTGAGAACCACACACACTGTCTGTAGGTTGGACCACTGAAGCTGTTGATGAGCAAAATATGTAAATACAGTTAAGGGAGGAGAGTACACTGGATAGAGATGGGAATGTTTTCCCTGGATCTTTGCTATTATAACACTTGGTCCTGGTTCAAAATTTGACTGTGGAGAATGTAGACTATTACATTGTTTTCTGGACTGGTAGGATAGATCAGCTGCCAAGTAAATATAAGAAATTAGGGAATATAATGTCAAAACCTAACTTCATGTTTTTCATATTTAAATGGTCTAATGGAACTTAATCCTTTCCATTGCTTGGAAAAACAGTATTGATCCCATGTAAAAGGCAATAAAAATACCTGAAAACAAAAATCATCACAGCTTAAACCTACCTCTTGACAAATTTATCTAGAATTCTGTCTTCAGATGTGCCTATCAAATTGTCACTATGATTCTTTCATACAACTGCTGTCACTTGCAGGGTCTTAAAGGCTCAAAGGGAGACATGGGAGACCCAGGTATGCCAGGTGAAAAAGGCGGAATTGGACTTCCAGGTTTGCCGGTACGTATATACACCAATGGCATGTTCTTATTAAAATTAACAATGAGAAAAACAGTATGTTATTAGCTGCAGGCTCAGTCAATGGTTTCTATGCTAATTTTGTTTTTTAAAGATTTGAAGTAGGGATGGGGAGCTCAGTTTAGCTTACAAGAATGACGACTTGGCTTTGGATCTCCTGAGCCCACATGAAAATGCCTGGTGAGGTGTGGTGGGAGATGCCTGTAATCCCTGTGCTGGGGAGGCAGAAACAGGAGAGTCCCTGAAGCCCTTTGGTCAGCCAGGCTAGCCTTCTGGTGAGCACTAGGCCAGTCAAAGACCCTACTTCAAAACAGTTGATAGTATTCTTGAGGCTAACACCTTAGGATGTCCTCTGACCTGCACGTGTTTGTGCGCACACAGAAGAAATACTTGTGTTGCTGCTTACTTTTTTCTAAATGGAGAATTAAACTTTTTCAATTATACTATAAACTTTCATCTTTCCCTGAATTATTTCTTTAAAATATAATAAAATAAATATAACTGGACATTTGAACTTAATATGTATAAGCAATTAACCATTATAAAATAAATCATAATTGAGAAATAAACATGCCAAAAGTTTAGACCCATTAAAAAAACACTCTATCAAGCATTTTTATATATGTTATTTTGGGATATTTTTAGCCTATGACTGTGACTGTTGTCCAAAAATTTAGAAAGAGAAATAAAGAAGTTATCAGAACATATATAGAAACTTTTCTCCACCTCCTCCCACTCCACTCTTGGCATTAGGAATTTAACCAAGTGCCTCATGCGTCCTAGATAAGCATTCTACCACTGAGCTATATCCCCAAACTTTTTTTTAATTTTCACCTTTTGTTTTAAAACTTTTAAATAATTAATCAGTCTCACTTCTGGCTGACCTTGAGCAGTAGCCCAGGGAGGCTTTGAATTTGTGGTCCTCCTCCTGTATTAGCCTCCCTAATAGCCAGAATTTCAGACCTGAACCACGAAGCTAAAATTCTTCCATCTTTTTTTCTAAGCAAGAAAGCATATAAATAAATGTCAGTGAAACTAAATCTCCCCTTTGCTATTTAAAATGAGCATGAATGTAAAAATCATGACATTTGTAACCCAGTATATTTAGCAGTGTCAACTCAAACTCAGTCTATTTGCTATTTATTTTATACTTATTATACATCACTCATAATCTTAAGGGATTTTAGTAAATTTGCTATTTGAACTAAAATGCATAAAACATTCATTTTATATATCGTCTGCATAAAATAAAATTTCAGTGATCTCTTATACTTTGGAAATAACTTTATAGGCTAAACTCTGTTTACTGGTTATTTGTAGGGTGCCAATGGAGTGAAAGGAGAAAAAGGAGACTCTGGGTTGCCAGGTCCTCAGGGCCCTTCCGTAAGTCCAGGAGGCTGAGCTTCTATGATTCCTTTAAACCCTGACGTGGGATTAGTATTGGCCTTGCTTGCTCTCTCATGCCAGATGGCTTATCAATAGTAGAAGGACATTGAACTGCTTGGTTTGTCAAAGTGAAGAAGTGCATGCTGTCCTTAGAGAGTGAGAGTATATCTTAGAAGTTCAAGTCAGCAGCAAATTTTCCTAGGACTGAGAGAAAATTAATGGTTTTTCACATAATGCTTAGAGATAGAGCTTTGTGGAAATGGAACTTAAATCTTTTTTTTTTCCTCCAGAGTCCTATTTATGCTTAGTGAAATGTCTGAAAGTTTAATAGTGATTGTGACATTATCGAATTTCCCAGTAATCAGTTGCTTCCTTTTCTTTTAATGTACTTTTGATTTATTCTGGCTTTTGTGGAAAACTGTAGTTTTTGAAGTCATTCTATTCTCATATAAGAATTTTGAAAGCTACAGAATCAAACACATTACTCTTTCAGTGCCTTTTTCCCCCTACAGCTTTGAATGGCCTTTGCCAAACCTCAGTACAAGACTCAAACTGTACTCTTTATCTACATGAAGTAACCACAACTATGTTTATTTTTATTTTTTTGGACACACAGATCATAGGCCCACCAGGCCCACCAGGTCCCCATGGCCCACCCGGCCCTATGGTAAGTTTTCCTTTTCCCCAAAGTACAATCACTGATGTATGAACTATAGAGAAAAGAGAAATGCATCCCTCTGAAAGCCAGCTTGTGTTCTGTACCATTCTCTGTAGATGGACAGCAAGGTGCAGATAGATAGACTACAGTGTTGTCTTTCTCTCACATGTGTTAGAAGAAAGTTGAGGAAAGACAGATCTGGCAAGCTTTACTCCAACCTCACAATATGAACATTGATAAACCATTTTAACCAGTCCCTGCTCTAGTCTTTTAGTAGTAAATTAGGATAATCATTGAGCCACTGAAGAATGTTTCTAACCAGCTTTGAGGCTTGAGACACTTCTGTGACCTACCCAATAGTGGAATGAAAACCAAAGCACCCTTCCACAGATAACATAGATTGTTAGATCATTTTGCTTCTGATGATTCACTGGGCCAGGCTGTGCTTGCTGCAGTTGCCTTGCGCAGACCAGTGAAAACAGAGGTCCTGACCTCATAGAACTCATGCCCAGTGAGGAGGGCAGCTATTAAACAAGCATAATTCTGTACATGTCAAACTCTTGGGTTAAGGCTAAATGGAGGAGGAGTACTACAAAGCTTTGGACATAGATAAGTTGAAACAAGTCAGGCAGGCTGTGAGGTCATACTTATCTCTTAACTTAGTAAACCAAAAGACATCAGTCATATTGGTTGAGTAAACCTCTTCTCCTGTGGCACTCTAAAAAGAGCATTGTTGGGGGGGGGGGGGATCCATGTCACAGAGGGTAGCCCATTCATCCATTAGTATTAATTTCCATTTCCATTTCATTACACAGAACAACCATAGTTGTCCTGATTCTCTTAATGTCAACCATTTCATTAGGAATTAAGAAAATGGTATATTTTTAGCATTTTTATACTCCAAATTAGAAAGTTAAATTAGAAAATGCTGCATTCTAAGCCAGGTGTGGTGATGCACGCCTTTAATCACAGCACTCAGGGAGGCAGAGGTAGGAGGATTGCCATGAGTTCAAGGCCATCCTGAGAATACAGAGTGCATTCCAAGTCAGCCTGAGCTACAGTGAGACCCTACCTCAAAAATCCAAAAAAAAAAAAAAAAAAAAAAGAAAAGAAAAAGAAAAAGAAAATGCTGCATTCTGTTTATGTTATAAAATTAATTAGCTTAAAGGAATTTTAAACCATTATTAAAATGAGATAAGAATACTTGATAAAGTAATAGTCATTTCCTGAAAATGTTTATCCACAATGTATCAAAAGGGAAAACTGTTCTAATGCAAATGTGTGTAACAAATATCTATGCATTGCTTGGTAAAAAATCTTTTCCTGCAGTTGTATTTCAAGGATGGGAATTGAAATACTCATTTTCCTAAGAAGCTTATTAGAATCTCCTGAAAAGTTCAAAGCAATCCACAATAACCTTCAGTTAACTTAAATTGATAATTAGTCTCTGTATTTGCATTTTTCACAGAGTACCTATTTTTTATCCTGATTCATGCATAAATTATGCTTTCCTTCCTTTAGTAAACAATGCTACAAGAATCTTCAAGAATTCATATTTGTAAAAATAAATGTGGGGGGGCTGGAGAGATGGCTTAGTGGTTAAGGCGCCTGCCTCCTAAGCCTAAGAACACTGGTTCCAATCTCCAGCGGTTCCAATCTCCAGGTCCCACGTTTAGCCAGATGCAAAGTGATGCAAGGGTGCAATTCCACACTTGACCACAAGGGGCGCATGCATCTGGATTTCGTTCGCAGTACCTGAGAGGCTGCTGGCGTGCCCATCTCTCTCTGTCTTCCTCTCCCTCTCTAAAAAATCAAAATATAAATAAATAAATGAATAAATAAATAAATAAATAAATGTGGGGCTTGGGAGATGGCTCAGCACTTAAGGAGCTTGACTGCAAAGTCTAATGACCCAGGTTCAATTCCCAAGTACCCACGTAAAGCCAGAAGCACAGAGTGGGGCATGCATCTGGAGTTTATTTGCAATGGTAGAAGGCCCTGTTGTACCCATTCTCTGTCTCTCTTTCCTTCTCTTCTCTCTGTCTCTGCCCCTCTCTTCTCTCTCTTGCAAATAAGTAAATGACAATACTTTTTAAAATAAACACAACCCACATTAATAATGCTAGTACTCTTTAACCTTAAATTGAATGACTACAGGGTTCACATCTGACTGTCCTCTCCTCACATCCTATCTTCTGTAGACTTTTCCAATGCCTTGGGTATGGAGGCATTAATGAGAAAGGTCTCTGCCTTGATACTGAAACAGGGACTTTGCTTAGTCTCTGGATTTTAAGTTTTACCTCCATTACATAAAAGTTGATGAAGTCCTGGGCATGGTAGCACATGCCTTTAATCAAAGCACACAGGAGGCAGAGGTTGGAGGATAGCCATGAGTACTAGCCATCCTGAGAATACATAGTGAATTCAAAGTCAGCCTGGACTAGAGGGAGACCCTACCTTGCAAAAGAAAGAAAGAAAGAAAGAAAGAAAGAAAGAAAGAAAGAAAGAAAACAACAGAAGCTTCCTCCATCCTGCTCATAGGTCTTTAGCAGACAGAATTGCTATTAATGAATTTCCTATATAGAGCAATCCAAGAGCTAGAAGGAACATTTGGTAGGTGTAGCAGACAGCTTCAGGTTCGCTGAAATGAACTTCCAGACCAGGCACAGTTATGGAGGAAGGGATATTATTTATTGAAGCTTATAGATCCAGGGGGAGTACCATAATGGCAGAAGAAGCTGGCCTGCCTTCACAGGACCAAACATAGAAAGCAAAGCCACAAGCCAAAAGCCCCATAGGACAGCACACCTCAGGAACTCCAGCTAGGCACACTTTGCATATCTTTAGATTGAAATCTCAAACCCACCACCACACCTTAAGTTCCGCCCAGTGACATTGCCTCCAGCCAGGTGGCTGCAGATGCAAACAACAAACTAATAAAACAATGAATATATTGGGGCCATCTATTCAAACTACCACAGTAGGTAATAGATAACACCCCTTGACGTGCCTCTAGCTATAGCTCAAGCAAAAGATTCTTGTTTTACATCTTGTTTTTAACATTAAGGGTGGAGAATGGCTTAGTAGGTAAGGCTCTTGCCTGCGAAGCCTAAGGACTCATGTTTGACTCTCCAGATCTCACTTAAGCCAGATATACAAAGGTGAGGCAAGTGCAAGGTCACACATGCCCACTAGGTGGCACAAGTGTCTGAAGTTTGCAATAGCTGAGGCCCTGGCATGCCAATTCTCTCTCTCTCAAATTAAAAATTAAAAATTAAAATTATTCTGCCAGGCGTGGTGGTGCACTCCTTTAATCCCAGCACTGGGAGGCAGAGGTAGGAGGATCACAGTGAGTTTGAGGCCACCCTGAATTCACCACATGGTGAATTCCAGGTCAGCCTGAAAAAAATAAACTAAACTAAAAAACCAAACAAAAAAATTAAAATTATTCCATTAAAAGCTGTGCTTTCCATTTTTCAGGGACCCCATGGACTTCCTGGACCAAAGGTAATCCAACAAATGCTTTGATTATTTGATTTCTGTTTCCTTGGTAATCATGGGCAAGCATGTCTGTCCCATCTTATCTATCTGTCAATTTTATGTTGATGATCTTTAAACCTTTAAGCATCCAGCTGTTTAAATCTCACAATACAAAATGACTAACGATGAATTGGAGTGATATCCCTCGGAGATGAGTCATTCTTCATTTCGCTTCTGTCCTCGTCAGTACATACATTGCTTACAGCACTAACCATAATGTACTGAATCCGTCATTTAGAAGCCATCTGATGAGATGCTCAGGGAGTCCAGGAGCTTTGTCTTTTATGGTATCTCTGTCTCTGTGCTGGTTTGCTACTAACGGAAATGTCTTGCTTTCCACGTAGTAGTAACGCATCCACATGCTTCAACTACACAACCTCTTAGTTGCATATGCCCCATGGGTCACAAGCTAGTGCAGGATGGGGAATCTCAAATGTGATATCATGTTGCTCACATGTACTCTATACACTTGGTGTCCAAAAGAGAGGGGTGGGGAACAGCTCATCCTCTTCACAATTAGCATAGCGTACATTACAGACATGCTCCCTGCCTTCTGTTTTGCCTTCATGTAGACCTTGAGGTCACCCTGAAATGCAGTATCGGTGCTAGGCATCAGAAAGCCCAGAGGCAGGCCTGGGCCTCCCTTTGTGACTCGCCCAGCATAAAGAGGTGGCAGCAGGTAACAGTCTACCACAGGAAACCTCGAGTTTCCTTTCCAGGGTCAGGCAGGTAACTCATAAGAACAAGAGGAGTTCACTCATGCCTCTTTGTTCGTAGACGACCTGACTTTCTGTGACAATCAGTGGCAGTGTCTCAGAAGCTTGAATTAGAGTCTAGGAGGAGAAGACCGTTCCTTGGAGTCAGAAGACAGAGTCCTTCCTATCAGCTTGTGACTCTGGCTTTTACTAACGTCCTTTACCCCCCGCCTATGTGAAATGTCTAATTCTCCTTGGATCTCAAGGCCCCGCCAAAGCCAAGCCACATTATAATACCAGAGAGTAAAGCTACCAAGATGACTGGATTCCATGGCCATTCAGTTAGATGATGCTTGGGATCCTCTTGATATATAAAATGAAATGATTGATATAATTCACAAAACTTCAGACATCACCAAAATCATTGATTTCAACTGATTGTGAAATTAAAAGGAACTCACAGATGATCTGTCTTACTTAGTTCCTTGGTTTTATAGATAATAAACTACAGCCCCAAGGCATTTCATTTATTTGACCCAAATTATACAGCCAGTGAATAATAATAGATCTAGAGCTAGAATTTGGCACTCACTTGAAATTCGGCCTTTTTGCTCATGGATTTGAGCGATCTTAAGCTGACCTTCTCAATGAACGCTTGAGTCGACACCAAAGAATTTGTCCCGTCTGCCCATCATGTTATGATCATATGCTAGGAAAGTGCAAGCAGGTAAAACTGTGGATCTCAACTTCAGACCAGTTAACCACAAGCCCAAGCCAGTTGACTAATGAGCCCTGACTGGGATGCTGTGACATTCTCAGCACATCTGTGTTTCCTGTGGAAGCCTAGGAACTCAACTTTGAAATCCAGGAGGTCCCCAGTGTTGTGCCAAGGTGTTCCCTACTTTGTGAGCCTCTGAAAATTCAAACTAGAGCATGGTTCCAAGGGTGCATCTAGCTCCCAGAATTTCCTCATGAGAAGTCTCATCTGGGAGGCTTATTAATGATGCACATTGTGCTCCATGTTATGAACACACCCTGATGGTATCTATGTTTAACAAGTACTACACTTCTGGTCACCTCCAGGCAAATTGAGTAAATACTGCATAAATTAAAAATCCCTTCTGCTAATGTGAACATCACCTTTCCCCCAGTCTAAATGTTATCTTTCTTTCAGAAATCTTCTCAATATTTTTTTGACAAATCAATGTTTTATGTGATAATTATACTGTATATATGTCAGAGCTTTCTCTGTCTCTAACATGCTGTTGCTAATAAGAAATACTGTATTCCTAGATTTTTACAACACTGAGACAAGAAGATTTATCACTTATTATGGTTCTTGTACTGTCACCCTGTGTTAAATTTATACCGCTTTGATTGTAACACTGGGCAGGCAGACAGGAAAACCATATTCAAGTTATTTGATCTTCATATTCTCTTCTGGGATTGGCCATTTGTGGTTGACTGTATTGATTAATCCATGTAGGGACCTGACTTGGCAATGTCAGTGAGTGAGGTCCTGCTAAATAGCGTTACTTCAAACATCAGCTTCTACATTTTTAGTTCATTCCCCTGAGCAAAATGCTTAAAGGCTTAAAATAGCTGGGTATAACATTGTCCTGCATATTCCAGTTTTCCATTCCAGCAGAGTGGGTGTTTCCTACTGTGCCTCCTTCAGCATCCCCCATGCTGATTATCTTTGACTGGCTTTGTCAAAACAATGTAATATGATACTGAATTTCCTTGAGATAGAATTCCAAAATCTAGGAACTCAGCTAGATATCTTTTGTGAAAGAGCACAATTGCTTAGGAGTTTTGCTTTCTAAAACATTATTTGTTGACTTACTTTATTGTTTCACAGTTTTAATTATGTGTTTTTGGTTTTTGGTTTTTTTTTTTTTTTTTTTTTTGACTGATGCAAGACCAATCTAGCCTGACTCTGCTGTTAGCTGAAAAACTGGAATCTGCAAGCATTTCAGAGACTGGCTCTCTTCTCTCACAGTTTAAACACCAGTGATAGCAACCAAAATTGGCATTTGCTTTTGCATTTAGGGTGAACCAGGGTTAAATGGTGTTAAAGGATTGAAGGGTGAAGCAGGTCAAAAGGGTGACAGAGGACCCCTTGGTCTTCCAGTAAGTAAAGAAAACTTTCCATTTCAGTGCAAATCTCAGATTTTCCTTTCTACCCTAAGTAACAACTCTGGTTTGCTCCATGACTATCTTACAACTGGTATTTCTGTAACTAGAAAACACAGTCTGTCAGAGCAGAGCTCAGCCCAGTTTTGTTTTCCTTATATCTGCTCTTTTGTCAAGATCTCATACAAACCATGCCTTGAATGTCCTGTCATTCTTCGATGACACACATGCCACCCTTCCTCCTGCAGGGCTGACAGTCCTTCCACTGTCCTCCTCTAAAAGAGCATTGTGTTTAGTTGCTCTGTAATTTCTCCCAAGCATGTTTATGGTCTAGGATAGGTTAAGACCCTCCCTCAATTGCCCCCCTTGGAGACCAAAAACTGTAGCCCTCTATTGGTGGCAGGTATGCAATTGGCCATTGTTGACAACATGAGGTCAGTCAGTGCTGTGCTCCTTACATCAGTCAGTCACATCGTGTTCTTCATGTTTTATGTTGTTTGTTTTGAAACTTCCCAGCTCTGAAGTTCTTTGAGGGCAGTAGTGGATACTATAGAAGAAGTATTTTGCAGTGGATGAATAGAAATTGTTAGAGACTTTCATTTGTAATGAAAAAAGGAATCCTCACCCTTCTTAGGTGCTTTCTTCCAGTCTTCCCACAACTATAAACATGTTTAATTTCAGGCTTTTAATATGCTGCCTGTTCAGTAAATGAAATGCAGATAAAAGTCAGTAGACAAAAGCCGGGTGTGGTGGTGCGCACCTTTAATCCCAGCACTTGGGAGGCAGAGGTAGAAGTATCACTGTGAATTCGAGGCAACCCTGAGAATACATAGTTAATTCCAGGTCAGCCTGGGCTAAAGTGAGACCCACCTTGAAAAGCCCCCAATTAAAAGTCAGTAAACAATATTATAAGTTATATTAGTAAAATATAACACGAACCCAGTAACAGAAAATAGTAATATTTGAGAGAAGAGAAAAAATGTTGATGATTACCCATTTCATTTTTCCCATGAGTCCTGTACTTTCAGTTCAAACAAACTTCACTCAAGGACAGGTGATTTATAGATCATATACACAGTGAATATTGTGCATCTCTTCACTTACTGAGTGAATGATATAAGCTCTATGTTAGCATGTAGTTTAAATCATACCAATCAGAAAACATCTATAGCATATGTAAGCCATAGATCCACCACTCCAGTTAGATATAGAATCACATTATCAATATAAAGTTATTACTATGGTATATTTATCTTCAAATGTTATAATAATAACTTTAAAATATCAAGAGGCATGAAGTTTTGTTTTCCTAATATTTTAATAATCTGCTTTTTTAAAACTTTTCCCTACTTTCAAGTTTAGGGTTAGTGATAATTTTTATACAATTTTTTAGGCAAAAGTTCTATGTTACCATTAAACCACAGCTTTATATATTTTTACTGTCCTCATTGCTAGTTTAAAATGGATGTATTTTATAGTTATAGTATCAATAATGATAGGATCATTCTAGAGGCATATTTTCAATTTTTTATCTTATTGTTCATTTTATGAGAGAGCAAGAGAAAGAACAAGAGAGAGAGAGAGAGAAAGAGAGAGAGAGAATTGGTGCACCAGGGCCTCTGTCCACTGCAGTCGAACTCCTTGTGCACATGCATCATCCTTATGTGGGTTCTGGAGAGCCAAACCTGGGTCCTTATGCTTTGCAGGCAGATGCCTTAACTACTAGGCCATTTCTCCAGCCCATAAAGGCATATTTTTAAGTTTTTTAAAAAATATTTTTTGAGCTGGGCATGGTGGTGCACGCCTTTAATCCCAGCACTCAGGAGGCAGAGGTAGGAGGATCGCCATGAGTTCGAGACCACCCTGAGACTACATAGTGAATTCCAGGTCAGCCTGAGCTAGAGTGAGACCCTACCTCGAAAAACCAAAAAAAAAATTTTTTTTTTTGAGAGAAAGTATAGGCACACCAGGGCGTCTTGCCACGGCAAACCGACCCCAGATGCATGCTCTACTTTGTGTATCTGGCTTTATGTGTGTATTGGAGAATAGAACCTGGACTGGCAGAGTTGTAAGCAAGTGTCCTTAACCTCTGAGCCACCTCCCTAGTTCCAAGGGAGTTTTAAATAAAAAAAAAAAAAAACCTAAAAATAGTCAATATATATATGTGATAGTATCATTGGTAGTGTTTTCAGCTGAAATCTTTGTTTCTTTCATTTTTGTTATTAACTACATCTAAAGCATGAAGAAACAGTCCTACAGTTTTGCTAAAATTATTTAAGGGGCTGAATAATGGGAATGAATTATGATCAAAATATAATGTATACATGTATGAAAACTATCAAAATTATACTTTCAAGAAGAGAATTTAGAGGACTGATTCATTATATTCTTAAATACCCCTTAATCTAATTAATATCTTTAAAGTAATATAAATAAATATCTGGATGCTGAGATACAAAAGCCTGTCAAAGAAGTAATTATAGTTATTCTTGAAACAAATGTATAAAATGTCATTTAGCATGTAGTATGCATAGAGTTCAAAGAAAATTACAATTCTTGAGAAAGCACTAGGTTTTTAACATATTTCCCATGCAGGCTCCAGTGCTAGTATTACATGAAGTGAGATTTCCATTGATCCCAAAGATTTTTTTTTTTCTGTTCCTAGAAGTCCCTCTAGTGGTGTCAAACATGAACAGTCTAAGCAACCCAGAAAAAAATGTCCTTTGAAAATCCCCAGCAATACAAAACTATTTTAACAAGTGTAGCTAACCTCTGTTTCTTTCCTTTGAGGTCCTAAAATGGATTATGATAATGGACCCTTTCTTAGATTACCATTATCTTTTCTTCATAACTAAGAAATGTATTATAAATAATGGTCTTTAGGAAAATGAATTTCATTTGGACCTTTAGGTATAGCAGCTCCTTACTCTTACCAGCAAATGTGTAGCCTACTTTATAAACCTCATCAACTTGATTTAGTTGATTTTTCTAAGTAAGAATTTCCAGTAGAAATGTCACTAAAATGCTATCATCTGTGGGGCATGTATTGTTATGTGGTTTAAAAAAAAACTAACTATTTGTAGCAATGTGATATTCATCCCAGAGCCCTGTGAGTGTGTATCATGTTGTTTGAAGTGTTGCATTTGTTCATCAGTGCCTCATACTAATCTCTGTTCTTGTCATTCGTGTTACACCTTCCAACCCTGACACCAACAAATCACACAGGGAGCATCTGGCTTAGACGGAAAGCCAGGACCCCGGGTGAGTCAGTCCCTCGTCTTGCTCTGACGTGTTTTGTGGATGTGAAGCGTGTGCTTCAGGCAGATCCCTTTGCTCCTCGTAGTCTGTCAGGATGAGGTGCCACTGGGGCTGGAATCAAAGGGGTGGGAAGAGGTACAGAGAATGGGTAGCAGCTCTTCTTGACGTATACCTGAGCTACCAGAACATCTGCTGAAGCCCAAGTTCAAGTCTGGATGATCCACTTGGTGGGAAGAAGGGCCAGTCTGTTTGGCTGCGCTGTTCCTCACAGCTAACCTGCAAAACACTCCGCATGATTCATGCGAAAGGCCCTCTGAAGAGGCGAAGCTACTGAATCCATTTTGCTTTCGTTTCCTTTTAGGTTTAATGTTTTTTCCTTGGAACTAACTTCCAAGTCTCTGTTCATGGCAATGACTTGTCTGTCTTGTCTTTTTATCTCTTTACTTTGGTTCTTAACAGCTCCACCTCTTAAATTTTAGCCACAGGTACTCAGTATTTAGACGTCTTCTGATGATCAACTTTGAGTAGAGGCAGGCAGTAAGAGAAACAGGAAAGTGAGAAGAATTTGACAACATTGGAATGTGTTTGAAATATCATAACAAGGCTCCATCAGAATGTCCGGGTACTATAGCAGAGGTGGGAGTACTTGGAAAAGCTGTGCTGAAATAGTCCTGTGTGTAGCTACTGTTATAAATTCTTTGCAAATCTAAGCATAGTCTTGTGACAAGTATATTTGAAGTCCTGCTACATTTTGAAGACCACAGAAATCTTAATCCAGAGCTAACCAAAAGGCCAGAAATCACCACACTGCGTGACTTTTGAGTGTTGGGCCTAGTGACTCCAACCACTACATCAAAGCCTAGAAGAGTAATTCCTTTCCTGTGATCCCCTGCTGTTCCACAGAGCTGTAGAACATTTAACAGTTAAACACTGTTCGCATTAAATTTTTTTTTCCACTCAAATGAACTGAAAATAAAACTTCAGTCCTCTGGCCAAGGCTGGCAGTATGAAGAACAGACTTGAGGAGAGGTGACAGGAAGTAAAAATGGTTGTATTTTTCTTGTTAAGGTTCTGAGGACAAAATGAACTTGTTCTATTTAGTCAGGGAAGAAAAAACTAAATATGATATATGGCTTTTTGTGTGTACTCTTCATTGAAGTATGCAGTTATATAATTCATCCTATTTGCATGAATTTCTAAAAAACCCAATGGCCTGAAAAAAATCAAGAATAAAATACTTTGAGAGGAGAGAAGTGTGCTTACAAATCCTAAGGTCCAAAATAAATACTGCTTTCTCACAGCCCTTGTTACATGTCTCATATTATTTTATTTTTATCTTTTTTAGGGTATAGATGGTCCTATGGGACCCCATGGCCCTGCAGGTCCCAAAGGAGAAAGAGTAAGTCATTCCTGAATGTCCTTTAAGCTGAGCACTGAAGAAATTAGCCTGGCTTCTTCATACTTGATCTTGAACTGTTCATTATCCAGGAAAAATGAAGGGCTATCTAGTATTAAATGAAACTATGTTCTATGCAGAGTCTCAACACTGAGAGAATAAAACCATAGTGTATAAAGTAGAATAGAGTTGCCTTAATAAAAAAAATCAATATATGCATTTACATAGCTAAAATAAATAGTTCCCATTATTCTGTCTTAACCCATAAGGAAGATATTTTCATTGGGCCTTCATCCAGAAAGTTGAAGTCAATGGGGCTAAAATTTCCAGAACTACATATTCTGGTTGATAATCTTTACTGCAATGCTACTGTATTCATTCAGAGTAATTGTAACATTTTTCCAAATGAAATTACAAAACCCAAATATTCTACACACACTTACCCATGCTCCCATTTTTTTAAGCTAAAGAATGGGCTGTTTTTCTTTAACCATAAGGAAATAATTTCAACGTGTTATTAAACAAAAACCTTTTATTAACATCATTATTGCTAAGCCATGTTTCCTTATCCTTAAGAGGAAAAAAAGACAGACATTCAGAAGGGAAGAGAAATATCTGCCATGAAAAATGTGCTGCGCCATGAGCAGCTGCTCATGTGTCAGCATCTTTGCGCCTCTCTGTTGTTCTCCCATTTTTTCTTTTCCTCACCTTGGAAAACTCAGAAAGCTTTGTAGATCAGATGAGAATTGTGTCATCAATTTCCCACCATGCAGGATAGGAGATAAAGACTGTATGTTAAAAATGGAGGCCTCACAAAGTCAGCAAGATTCACTGTGCAAGTTTGTGGTTTTTATTTTTTTACTTTTATTTCATTTTATTTTGTTTCTTCGAGGTAGGTTCTCACTCTAGCTCAGGCTGACCTAGAATTCACTATGTAGTCTCAGGTTGGCCTCTAACTACGCTGATCCTTCTACCTCTGCCTCCCAAGTGCTGGGATTAAAAGCATGCACCACCACGCCCAGCTCCATTTGTGGTTTTTAAATAAGTATTGTCTGGGCTGGAGAGATGACTCAGTGGTTAAAGTGCTTGCCTGCAAAGCCTAAGGACCCGAGTTTGATTCCCCAGTACTCACATTAAACCAAATGCACAAGGTGGCACATGCATCTAGAGTTTGTTTGCAGTGGCCAGAGGCCCTAGTGTGCCCATTCTCCACCCCCATCTGCCTCTTTCTCCCTCTCAAATAAAAATAAATAAATTAAATAAATAAGTATTATCATCAATCTAGGATCCTTTCCTTTAAAAAAGAGAACCAGGTAATACTTTCTTGGACATGCCTTCTAATTCCCTGGACCTATGCTCTATAAAGTAAATTCATTCATGTAATAAATGCTTACCAAATGCAACTATGTGCAAGGCAGTGTTACTTTGGCTTGTGATGAAAGCACTCCAACTTACTGAATGTCTCCTTTGCTAATCACTCCAGTGCATTAATACCATAATAATTGATTGATCATGTAAAGTTTGATTAATACTTGTAAATACATACTCAGTATATAAATAATGTTATAATCCATTGCTCTAGAAGAGTTTACAATCAAATTTCAGAAGAAAAAAATGTATGTAAGGAGTAACCGGAGAATGAGGCCAAATGAATACTAATAAAATGGGCTAGACACACAATGAAGAAGGATGGTTTTATCGAGGGAAGGTTCTAGAAAGAGGAGATAAGTCCAAAGGAATATAAAATCTACATAATTATCTTAATAAATATCAAACCAATGAATTTTGGAAACCAGCCATATTAAAAATACTTCAGAGTTAAGAGCCTCACACTTTGATACAGATTTGTATTCAAGTGCTATATGAAGAAACCCAGCCCCTGTCCTAAAATTGGAGCAGCAAATCTCAGGCAGTCTTTTGGCAGAGTGCCCTCGGCCTCAAGAGGGTTTGCTGTGTGGTAAATCAGGGGCCACTTCCGATAGCTTCTAGTGTCACAAGAGTATCAGGTCTCAGCGCTGAGGCAGAATTACTCAGAAGAGCAAATGAAGTGGCTAAGAATTTTTGAAGACATAGTTGAAGTCGGATGGCATTGCAGAGTGAAGTATTGCACTTGTATTTACTCGGCCCACAGACCATCATCACAGGACCATGTGTCCGGACTCTCCAAATGCCCTCACCCAAAGTGCCAAACTGGAGTGGAATTCTCAGTTTACTGAGGTACCATCTGTCATCTCCTGAAGATGTTTCCAGTTGTAAAGTGGAGAAGGCAGACATTATAGAAAAATTTCTCTGTGTTGATATACAAATTCAAGATCCCAGTGAAGGTAGACCAGCCAGAAAGAAAAGGGGCATTCCAAAGGCAGTGTTACTCAAATTTGCTAAAATATATGACTGATGTCAGGATACAGCTCTTGCAACATCTGATGCCCTCTGTCTTGCACTGGCTTCTTCATGTGGCCCTTCAGAACTCGAGTGTTTCAAGAGGTTCAAAAGTTCCTTTGGAGTTGCCTAATCCAGGAAAAATAATTACATATTCAAATCCCAGTATTGATATTTCATTCCGGAAAGTATTCAATTGGACAGATCCAATCTCAAAGTGACTTCAATGAGAAAGAAATGTATGTTCCATGTAACCAAAAAGTCAAAAGAAGGCACTAGTGACATGGGAATCTGGGTTGTCTTTGAGAGAGTTGGAGCCTTTCTCGGCTCTTGAGTGGGCAATAACTAAGAAGTTGGGGTCCCAGACTGTCAAAGTCACACAAAACTACTACTGAGTCAGAGGCCTCTGGCTCTTGTCTTGTGAATTCAGAGGGTAAGGTTAAGAAAGATCTTATTATAGCTTAGAACTTTTAGAGGGAGATGTTTAAGAAAAGGGGAGTGAACTTAAGGGAAGCAAGAAAATGCCAAGGGTTCATGGAAAATGGGAAAAAAAAAACCCAGGGCTGGAGAGATGGCTTAGCAGAAAAGGTGCTTGCCTGCAAAGCCAAAAGACCCATGTTAGATTTCCCTAGATCCACATAAGCCAGATGCACAAGGTAGTGCATACGTCTAAAGTTTGTTTGCAGTGGCTAGAGGCCTTGGTGCACCCACTCTCTCTCTCCCTCTCCCCTTCGCACTTTCTCTGTCTCTCAGAATATTAAAAAAAATTAAGTCATGGCTAAAAGCAGGGCTTTTGAAAAAAATAGAAAATGGGAAAACCCACCTAAAGACCCAGAACTGGGGTCTCTTCTGTGAGTGGGGCCCGAGCTGGTCAGTCCAATGGTGACATCAGGTGTCTGGGGTCAGCTTTTCTGAGAAGGAGAAATCTTCCTGGAAATTTTAATCCTTCAGAAAGGGTGTAACCTTCTCCAGAAGGGGGATGATCATCTCTCCTAGGAGAGTAGAACTCCCGGGGGGAGAGAAGGCCAGACCCTTCTGACATGTCTGACCTGTAGCAAAATGGAATGACCTAGATTGTCCCCCTACAGGCCCAAAGACATTCCTTGCTTCTACTTTTGAGGAGACTGTTACTAGGTTTTGCTTCAGTGCCATGTCTTCGATCTAAGCAAGCTGGTAGTGGTGGGTCCAGGCAGGTGGGTCCTCTCTGTTCAAGGGAGATTTGTACAGAGAATATACCTTTCCCTAAGGGAAAGGGGAGTCATTAGCAGGGAGGACATCTTCCTGAGAGTGTCCAGCCTAGTGTCCCCAACAACTCATTGGTCAGCTGTGGCTCATAGTTCCACTTGTGCTGCAGATGGCCAGAAAAATGGAACTGCCTTCTTGACTTATTCATTTGGGGCAGCCTGTTCTAGAAGAGGAGATGCAAGGGCTGGTGAGATGGCTTCGCAGTTAAGGCACTTGCCTGCAAAGCCAAAGGACCTCGGTTCAGTTCCCTAGGATCCACATAAGCCAGTTGCACAAGGTGGTATGTGCATCTGGAGTTCATTTGCAGTGGCTGGAGGCCCCTGGTGCACCCTTTCCCTCCCTCCCTCCCTTTTCTCTCTCTCTCTCTCTCTCTCTCTCTCTCTCTCTCTCTCTGCCTCTTTCCCTCTCATAAATAAATAAATAAGAGAAGGTGCACAGACAAATGTTGTAATGACTACTTTATTCAAATAAACGGCAGTGTATTCAGAAAACAAAACAGGGCTGGAGAGACTGCTTAGCAATTAAGGCATTTGCCTGCAGAATAATCTGTAGCAATTTTGCAAACTAGATCCCATCAAATGTGTACTTACTTCAAATTAGACCACTGCCAGCTGCTGTGAGCCTCCCTCTAATCCCACCTCCTCCTGACATATACCTACACCCCATTTTTAAAGTTGCAAACAACACAGCCATATCAGTCTGAAAGAACTTGATTTGAAGTTAGCAGACTTTATGCCCTTATCCTTGGGAACATGACCCTACCTGCATGGCAGTGCCTCCCTGGCACCTATTCTTTGCCACCATATCATTTTCCATGTTCCTATAACATTCAATCTTTAGAACAGTCCTTGCAGAATATGCTTACTCTTTTATTTCAAGATCAAAGTATGTCAGGCATAGAAAAGTTGAGAAATTTTGTGGAGGCCTTTCAGCCAAAAGTAGCAAAAGTGAAATTCAAATTGAAATCTGTTTCATGTAGAGCTTGAGTGCTGTACAATTGCTGAGTGCAATTGTTGCTACTTGGTTAACAAATACAAGGTGACGGAAGAAGTTCGTTGCTTGAAGCTTTGTCTTCATCTGTAGTGTGTGTGTCTAGGTGACAATGTTCATTCCCTCCTCCAGATGCTTAAATTTAAATATAAATATTAACAGTGAACTGGAATTTTCTCACCTTGAGCATAGAGGATATGTCCCTATATAGGCAAAGTTTTCAGTGGACTGTGGCTTTTTACAAAACCATGAAAAAGGATTTGCTAGATTTGAAGGTCCTTCACAAGCAAAATAAAAGGTGATGTTTTCCATTGGGATATTCATGAAAGCATCACCATTGCTCTGGAAGTTTAGTTTTCATGCTGAAGCCAACAGACACTTTAACTGGAGATGGCAGTGGGTAAAAATACTGCTGGAAATGAATCTCTCTTTATTAGTACAGTTATTTCTGTTCAAGGAACTGTCTCCGATAACACGTATTCTTTTCAAGCATTTGAGATTCTCATTAAAGCTAAAGCAAGCTATTCCATTAATTAAATAAGCACTTGGAGAGAGAGCTTTCTATCAAGCCATTAGTGAAGGCATAAAGGGTTTTTGTTTTCATTTCTTTTGCAGAAAGAAAGCAGAATGTGTATAGCAGTATACCACTATCTGACCTGAGGAATTCATTGAACTAAAACTTACCAGTACTGGACACTATTCTAAATCATGGCTTCTGAGAGCAATGCTAGAAACCCTGAAGCCCCAGAGTACACTAGGGAGGGCAGCAAAAAACATCTGTGTCACCAGTGTGAGAGCTGAGAAGTAGAATACATGTGGGGGAAAAGAGATGCTCTTACCAAGAATTCAAACTCTGGCTCACTCAGAAATGCACAACTCAGCTGGCCATGGTGGTAGGAGGATCATCATGAGTTCAAGGCCACCCTGAGACTACATAGTGAATTCCAGATCAGCCTGAGCTAGAGCAAGACCCTACCTCAAAAAAATAAACAAACAAACAAAAGCACAACTCTTTAAGCATTCACATGACACAACAGGTGAGCAAGTCCACATTGACCCCTTGTGACAAGGTGCAGTTAAAACACAAGCATACTAAGCATATTGTATAAAATTACCTTTTTTTTTTTTCCCCAGGCTGACCTGGAATTAACTATGTAGTCTCAGGGTGGCCTCGAACTCTCAGCGATCCTCCTACCTCTGCCTCTCGAGTGCTGGGATTAAAGGCGTGCGCCACCACACCCGGCAAAATTACCTTTTTTTCAATGTTGTATAAGATTTATATAAAACAAATATATTTGGTAGCCAGGCTTGTATCCCATCCCCAAGAAACCTCATCGTGTCTATGCAAAGATTCCAAATCCAAAATCATCTCTTGACCTAAGCATTTCATACAAAGGATACACAACTTATAACAAAGTAACCGGTAATGAGTACGTGTTTGACGGAAATGCCAAAGAAACCCAGGTACACCAGCATACACATGCAGATCCTTAAGCAAGGATGGGCAGTGGCAGCTTCCTCCCCCTGTCCTTCCAAAGGTCATTTAGTAAGATATGGTGGGTGACTTGCTCTCCACCACTATGATCCTGCAGGAGTCTGAGTCTTTGGCATTCTGAAAGAATGGTACCTCCAATGGAAATGTAAAGGTCTATGTATGACTTGAACTTCCTGCTTTTCATTTCAGGGAGAGAAAGGAGCTATGGGAGAACCTGGACCCAGAGGGCCCTATGGCCTGCCTGTGAGTTACTGTCACCTGACCAGTCACCGTCATCAGCATGTACCCATGACCCACTGCTGACATGGTTGTGGTTAACCCTTCCCTTTTGGGTCACAAAACAGGAGCAACAACAATCCCCTGATTATCTATGATACAGATAATTCCATAGTCTTCCCAGATAGGTCACACCCAGTCTCTCACACTCTCTGTTCACATGGACACATGTGTACTAAGCATGTCACCAGACACTGTGGACAACATCATTAACTGGAAAGCAGGTTCTGACTGTCAGATGACACCTGTCTATGCCATCTGACTTCCGGAAAGTCCACCATGTCCAAAATTGGGTGTGGATGGTTCATTAACAAGAGACATCTTCATGCTTCACTGATTATTTAATAAGTGCTCTTGCTAGTAAAAATTGTCCTCTAAGTTATTGATATTTATGATGACTTCATGTCTCAAACCTTTTTAAGTCCCTGTGAGGACAAATAATCTTCAGATAGAAGGTTGACAGTGTTCTGACTTTGGAAAATTCTTAATTATGTAGAACTAACTTGAGGCCTCAGGTTTACTTCAAACCTTTTCGTTGTAGAATTATAATCACTTTAGAAGGGTAGGACTCGAAGTCATGCATATTATGTTAAAGTTTTTAACCTCCATATATTTTCCATATACCTTTTATGAACTGAAATAATCAATTTAAACCATGATCGTTTCAGTGCTAATAAAAAGATGCTGATTTTGAGATGGATGTTGAAACCAAATTCAGTGAAATCAAAGCAGCTCTCGAGAATGTTGGGTGGAGCCCATATCCTGGCACAACAGCATTGTCACATGATAATGTGCAGCATGGGGTGAACTTACCATTTCTGCATAACAGTCTTATGACCAAGCCCCTTGGTATTTGGGAATTATTCGTCTACAGAGCTTATTTAAAAAGTTGTGTGTTGTGATATTCATAGGCTTTATATTGAAGTACATATCTGGCTAAATTAAAGTTACATTTAGTCATAGACAATGTTTACCTTCTTCACTCATTTATAAGGTAGCTACTAAGCTGTCAAACTAAAGTTGCATTGATTTGCATATTACATCATTCCGGTGGCTTTTGTTAACTCAGACAGTGCTTTTGCTTTTTACTCCTGAACGGACAACTTGGAGAGCAAGCAAAATCGTCTTGTTTAACCCAATACATAATTTAGATGTCTTATGACCCCTAACTAAAACACATAGTCACTAACATGGATTTAGTTAAAGAAATTTATATTACTAATTGATACCCATGTCACATTCCCACTTTAGTTGTTCTGATGCTAGCACTGCATGTCCAGGGGCAACTTGCAATTAACCAATAACCCACCCATGAAACTTAGGAACGCTAATGTAGCTACTATGGTTCTTTGGCAGGGCAAAGATGGAGAGCCTGGTCTTGATGTAAGTAATCTGTCCAACAAACATCTTCCCAGTGTAATCACAGATGCTGATGGTCTCCATCCACCACCAAGGACATCACAGATATTTGTTGCCCATTCATCTGTGCATATGGAGAGCACTGCTAAATACACTAGTGCTTGCATAAGGGAAATGCAAATGCAACAAGATAATTAGTATAAAATTAATAACTGACCATGGATAGTGCCATTTCAAAATACTTTACCAAATTAAGCATACTAAGTATTAGTATGATCCACTAGTAGAAAAAAGCATGTATAAAATCAGTATACCTCACACATGCTGCCCTTGGGGAATGGTATTTTTTTCTCTCAAAACTGTTACGCAATATTTCTTTATTTTAGCATGAAGTCTCTATGAATTTTCTATTACACCAAAATAATTCCATGAAAATAGAGACTGTATGCCGGGTACGGTGGTGCACACCCTTCATCCCAGTACTCAGAAGGCAGAAGTAGAAGAATCTCCATGAGTTCGAGGCCAACCTGGGACTATAGCGTGAATTCCAGGTCAACCTGGGCTAGAGTGAGACCCTACCTTAAAAAAGAAAGAACTACTAAAAAATAGACTGTCAAAAGTAACAGTACTGCTTATTTTGTTATTATGTGAGTCATGACAATGACCACAGCAGTAATAGCTGTTGCTTGTTGACAACTGTCAGATGCAGGCATCAATCTGCCCTTTGTAAACATGTGCACATGATCTCATTTAACTTGCACAACACCCATGTGGTACATAGTCATTAACCTCATTTTACAGTCAGGGAACTAATGGACAGAGGTAAGTGACTGACTGATGGAGCCCACACAAATCAGTGAACTGCAAGAATTCAAACTAATATCTTTCTGTTATTCTTCCTGTCATGTTTCTTAGGAGAAAAGGCAGAACACCTATTTTGCATAAGTCATTGAAATGTTAGAAAAGTATTCTTTTTAAAATATTTAAATTATTTATTTATGAGATAGAGGGAGAGGAGAGAGAGAATGGGCATGCCAGGGCCTATAGGCACTGTCAACGAACTCCAGACACATGCACCACCATGTGCATCTGGCTTACGTGGGTTCTGGGGAATTGAACCTGGGTCCTTTAGTTTTGCAGGCAAGTGCCTTAACCACAGAGCCATCTCTCCAGCCCAGAAAAGTATGCTCAAGTGCTATTTTACTTTCAAAGTCTAAAGATTATTTGGCATGTCAGGTTTATGTCTGAGTTCAAACGAGTGAAATCCTAATGTTTTGTTGCTTTGTTTCATTTTGTTATTTCAATACAATTTTGCCACAGTTACACCAATATACATCTTCAGTTTGCTTTTTATCCCCCAGGGCTTCCCTGGACCTCGAGGCGAGAAGGGTGACCTAGGAGAAAAGGGAGAAAAGGTGACCTCCCCACCCAAGCATGTGTCACAGTCCTTCTGCCTGTGCAGTCTGCTCTGCAGCTCACACTATGTGGTCCTCTCAGGCACCACACTGTGTCTGCCTCAGTCCTGTGTTCCAAAAACACACTGATGCCTGAGCTAAGGAATTAGGTCTTCAGAGAAGAAGAAAGAAGGCTCCACAGATACAAAAGAATGGCACCAACCAACATAGAATGAAAACAGTCTAGCCCTTGGAAAGCCAAGCTACAGTCTTTCAAATACCTGACACCAATTTAAAACCAAAAAAATATATATATATATAGTGTCAGGGTGATTTTTTTTTTCATAAAAGTAAAAGCTCAGTACAAACCTGCAGTGGTATTTTGGCTAAGCCCATCTAATCCTATAAAGCCATTTATCTTCATGACATTCCTAAGAGAGAGAGAGATTACATCTTTATATTTTTGGTGAATTCAGATGTAAAGGACAATGTTGTGACAGATAAGCCACAGTATGTACATTCTGCACAGACCTGCTGCTATCAAATGCAGATCTAATGGCTGTAGGCTTTTAGGTATTATTTAATGGTGCCTTGGCATTGAACTTCTTTCTGTCTTAGGACCATCAACTCCATCGCTCATGGCAGCCAATATTAAGCAATATGGCTTTATGACCAAAAGAAAAAACTGGATTATGAAGTTGAAAAGTCTTTCCTTTTTCCATTTATCTTTTTCTTTTTCTTTCTGTCTTTCTCTGTGTGGTTTACTTGAGTCTTTGACTCAATAGTATATTAAAGAATTTTTTAGTACTGTTTTTTTTTTTTAGTGAGAAAACTCATGCAATGATCATTCAAAAGCACCACTATCAACATCATTACATTTGTGGAATACTAACTTGTTTTTCCCAAGAGTTTTACAATAAACACCTTTTTAATTTTTTTTTATTTTAGAGAGAGAGAGAGAGAGATTTGGTGCACCAAGGCCTCAGCCACTGAAATTGAACTCCAGATGCTTGCACCACCTAGTGGGCTTGTGCGACCTTGCACTTGCCCCACCTTTGTGCATCTGGCTTATGTGGGATCTGGAGAGTCAAACATGGGTCCTTAGGCTTTGCAGGCAAGTGCCTTAACCACTAAATCATTTCTCCAGCTCCATAAACACCTTTTAAATTTCATAGCACCTCCCTGAGTTGGTGCTGTTATGTCTCCACAGACAAGTAAACTGAAACATAAAAGTTCTCATAGTCTTGAGATAAGTTGTGCATGAAAGCTTAGTGAGCAGTTTGAGTTTAAAGATTATGTTTTTAGGGCCTGGAGAGATGGCTTAGTGGGTAAGTGCTTGCCTGTGAAGCCTAAGGACCCTGGTTCATGGCTCAATTCCCCAGGATGCACAAGGTGGTGCATGCATCTGGAGTTTGTTTGCAGTGGTTGGAGGCCCTGGCATGCCCATTCTCTATCTGCCTCTTTCTCTCTCTGTCTGTTGTTTCAAATAAGTAAGTTTTTTTAAAAGATTATGTCTTTAAATTTACCTAATGCTTTGTATGAATCTAAAATCTTACTCATGTAAAATGTATAATCATTAAAAACTCAATTTTAGGATCTTTAAACCAGAAATTATCATTATAGACTCAGGGGTGAGTGCTATCCTAGCATGTGCAAGGCTCCAGGCCCAGGCCCCAGCACTGCAATGGAGGAATTTCAGTTATTACAGCTTATGTAAGCATAAAGTTACAAATATCCTCAAGAAAATGTAAATCACCCATGCAAAAATTCCTCCATGATCAGAAACTTTATAGTAAGGAAAATTAGATTGTATATGTGAATATTTTATGTATCATTCTGTAACGTAGGAATAAAAATTAGCAAAAATTAGCACATACCTGTGCTTATGCCAAAATGACAAGTGGCTTTGTGTTATACCAGCGTATGTATGTGTGTGTATATATATGTGAATGAAATGAAATCTCATTAATTATAACTTTTCTTTTCCATAAAGCTCAATGTTCGCTCAAATATGAATGAAAAATAATTACTTTGACTATCACAATATCATTCATATGGCAGCCTATTCTGTTGAGTGCCTAATGTAAAGTGATTTGCCAATCAAATAACATACCTGGTGCCGGTCACCCCCACTTGAAAATAAGTACTGCCTTCAGGGAGGGCACAGTGCACTCAAACAAGTTTAAACCAATTTATGTCATGACGTTGAAGTTTCTTGCTAGGGAAGGACATTGATTTGTCTTCATGAATAAGCACCCTACCTCTGAATGCAACTCCCATTTTACTTCTATCATACCTGCTATCTTTACACCCTGCCTTTCACATCTCTGTCTTCAATCATGATAGCCTAAACCACACAGAATTTCTCTTTCCCTGGTATGCCAGAAACCCAAGTGTTTTTGGACTCCAAGCCTTCTGTGGCAGTGTTTTTGGAGCACAGAAGATAAATGAGAAGCTTGTGCTTCTGCTGTTGGGACGAGTGGATTCATGTGAATGTGCATCTCCGACTCATTTGTTGTGTGTGTCTTTTCACTTTGAATGTCCAGGTTGTTTGCTTCAGAGATTATTCAGCTCATTACTGCTGCTGTCTTGAGTAAAGGGTGAATGCACTCGTTTCAATATGTATCACGTCATATTCTGTATTCTGTGCAGCTTGGCTCCCTGTCTAAAAGTATGTAGATGCTTAGGTTAATGTGAAACAGCCGAGGTGCATTCCTTCCTTCCCCTCCTTTTGCCTCCCATTCCTTGATTCCGCCATCCCTGTGATCCATACAGATTTCCCACAGCCTTTACCTTGATTCCCAAATACTAATTGCCATGGCTACATTCCCACTATATAATAATCATCCTGCTTACCTCATTTTTATTCAGTCCAAACTGCTTTCACTCTCTCCAACAGTTTTTTTTTCCATTGTTTTGTTTTTTTGTTTTTTGGCTTTTGTTACATCACGAGCTGGAAACTCATTTACCATTGTGAACAAGAGGCATGAGATCAGTAAGTGGTTGTATTAAAGAGGACCTCCCACCCCCCAAGTTTATGAACGTCTGCTTCTTCCATTGGCTTTGCAGCAAAACACTGGCACTGGGAACTTTTGTTTAGCTGAGTTAACATGGAAAGCATTTGCTCTCATTTCTTGGGGAGAAGTCAAAAGCAATAGAAGCATACTTTAATACCTAAGTATTTTCAATGAGAGCTACGAAATACAATACCATAAGATTGGATACATTTCAAAGAGATAGAAGCTGCTTCCTTTTTCTCACTGTAGCTTTCATATGTTCAGGATCAGAAGAAAAATAAAAAGCAAGTTGGCAGGTAGTGAAAATTGGGTGAAGTCTCCGCTATTCCCCTGAACCCCTCAACCTGCTGAATGCTACTGGTTGGCATCACTACGGTTGGTTTCTTCATCTTCACCAGATCTGTGGCTCAAACACCTAATTCCCAGAGACTCTGACATCATGTGGCACTTGCCAGTGATCTGCCTTCCTGATGCCTCAGCCTACTGGGTCCTTTTTGTTCATCTTGTTGGGTATCTTAAATAAAACTGCACATCCTGCCACCAGAATGCATTGTCACACTGAAAGGTTTAAGTTTGGTTTTTATTTTTTACATCATGTCTTATCTAAATCAGAAAACAATGGTAAATGCCCTTCCAGAAGTTTTTAGCTAAACCATCTTTTACAGCACCTTTATTTCCCCCCAAATAAAACCTGTCTTTTATTTAAACCCTTGCATCCACAGGGGGAAAAGGGAAAGAAAGGCAAAAAGGGGCCCAAAGGGGAGAAAGGAGAACAGGGTGCTCCTGGATTAGATGCGCCCTGCCCGTTGGTATGTCTGACTTGTGCACCTGCCTCTGATGTCCAGTGTAAGGAGTGACTTGGGAGAGGAGCAGGCTGAAGGGCCAGTCGCAGCAGTTCATTGGGGTCATTTAATGCAAAAGGGTGATTGAAAACACCTGCTCAGGGTATCCTGACGCGTTCCCTATCTCATTTCCCACCATTCTCTCAGCCTGATTTTGAAATTTGCAAGCATTGCTAGGTGGCTGGATCCTGAATGCAGGTTCAAAGAGGAGCTAACACTATGCCAGAGCCCTCAAGACAGGAGGCCCCCATTAGCAGATAAGCCCTCATTATGGGACATGGAACTTCGCTGCACGTTACTTTTCCTTCTGAGTTGCTCCTCTCCCAGACTTCTGATTTTCTAGTTATTTCGTGATCAGAATCTGTGCCTTTGGTGAATTCTTGTGTTAGTAACATTATGAGTTAATCTTTACAAACAGGGATTCCGTGGCGTTAAGGGGGAAAAAGGGGAGCCAGGCCAGCCTGGCCTGGATGGGCTGGATGCCCCTTGCCAATTGGTACAGTATTTCTCTTTCCTACCACCCTGCATGCACTCCCTTTGTTTACTACATGTTCATCTCTATCAGTGTAAAGTGTTTCTTCCTGGAGCAAGCTTTACATGATAAACATACTACCTGCATGTCTGTGCATGGGCAAGCTCCTTCTCAAGGCTCTGTGGAGGGGAGAGAGCAAGCACACATTATCAACGAATGCAAATTAATCTTCTGATATTGTTCTCACAACTGACATGACCACTGTGTCTCTGTTCTTTGGAATATTAATTTAATAAATATTCAAAGATTATTTTAAATTATATAAATATTCAATGCAAAGGCACTGCTAGGACATAACTTTTGAGTTTACCCTAAGTTCTTAACTTCTTGTTTTTCCCTAAAAGAAATAAAGGTATTTTTGTCTCTTCCATTGCAGTTTTATGAGGTCATACGTAAGACCAAACCATCCGAATTAAGCTGCTGTGTTGGTGTTAACCAATTCAAAGAAATGCTACTAAGAGGCCATAGGGAAGAAAGCCAAACTTCTCTGAGCTTCTAAAGATGATAAAAGTCTGCAGCCCAAACCCTCTTCTTTGTCACATAACCTTTTCAATTTAATGGTCTCTCCTTTTGAAACTCACTTTCCTAAAGTCCTAAAGCCAACACAACTCCCTTATCTCCATTGGCATGAGCTCCAAATCCTCCTTATACTAAAATCTAAAATCCTACTGGTTGATCCTTCTCCTTGTACCAATCTGGCATTACCAATTTTTCCCAAACATTTTATAAAGGTGTTTCAAAGATATTTTCACATTTAAAAGATAGAATATTAATATTTTCTAGAGTATAAAGAAAACTATCTAGGATTGTGTTACACTTGGTCTGCATGTTCTTATATGATTCTTCAGTTAGAAGCATGATTCTTTGAAAGTAAGCTATATTTTATAAGTATTTGAAGACATTGTATTCATAAAAATGTTATTTAGGCTATTCTAGTCATAAACTATTAATGTAAAGTGTTCAGCATTTTATTTGGTTTGCTTGGTATTGATGAGGGTTCATATTTTATAACCACTTTATCCTGGGGGACAAGCATGCCTTCATACTGTGCTACCTCTTGTCTCATTTGTATCTGAAGAATACTTACACCTGAAGTTAAAATACATTTTATAACATTTGGAAATCTCTTCAGAATGTTAATTGATTTCTGAAGTGTTTAAATTTAAAGCTTGATCAATGCTATGACTAACATTTTACTGAAATATATAGATTGACTTTCCTTCAATTGAAGACATTCTGCAATGTCTGTTTTCAATGTAAAACAATGAAAAATAGTGGGATGTGAAGAGCTAGAACCTTCAGATAGAAATGATCTGCCACTGATTTTCATTATCATGAGTTCAGTTACACTCCATATTGATCAGGAAGAGAAGATATTTTGATTTATTTGGAAAAGATAACTGTGAGATATGTTTTAATTAAATTAAGAAGTATAGTACAGATTTGTTATCTAAAGGTAAAACTGTGAATAGACCCTAGATAATTATGCTAGGCAAATTTTCAAAATTTAGCATATCATTTTCTGCATTCAGCTATTTTCAAAATGTGTGTTTAGTCTAGAAAACATTAGAATTACCTTCATTTAAACTAACAGTGGGTTATTGGGACTTGCTAATTAGTAAAAGATGCCTATGACCAAAGCCATCTAACCATTAGAAATGCAGTTAAGTCTCTGAGCATGTACACTGTGACATTTGCTCACTCTTGAGGAGTGTAAGTAATTCTTTTCCTCTCTTCAAAAAAGGGACCTGATGGATTACCCATGCCTGGCTGCTGGCAAAAGGTAGGCTTTGTGGAAGTTTTTTCTAAAAGAAGCATTTCTCTTGACCTGTCCCTTTCCATTCAGAACAGACCTTTTACATTTGACATTCTTGAAAATTGTTTGGCTATTCACAAACAAGAGAAGCCAGCTATGAATATCCTTTGATGGGTATACCTGCAACTGACTGTTTTGTAACTGAGAAGTGAAAACAGTTTTAGCAAGCTTTATAATCTGGACCCTTCTCATTCCCATTCTAATTCTTTTTTTTTTTTTTTTTTTTTTTTTTTTTTTGCGGTGGAAAGGGACAATATATCTTGATAGTATGTTTGCTTGTCTCTCAATCAACTCTTGTCCTCCTATTGTGTAAAATTATTTTAATTACAATTTTATATTCACATACTTTGACAAATATGCTAATAAATGGCAGAACCTTGTCAGCAATAGTCACAAAACTGAGAAAGCAGAAAATATAACCATAATATTCTTCGGTGATACCTTCATTTATTTAGGATTAAGTTTAAACTGGTATCCTTTATGATATCAGTTTACTCTGGCCTCCTCACATGACAACCCACAGTGGTTTTGTGCATATTCAGTAAGGATGGGGATGTGTCCTGTATGAAGAACCTTCTATGCACAAAGGCTGTGTGATAAACCCTTTCATACCAGGGATATCATCTCATTTACTCCATGCAATAACCAACAGATGAAAAAACAGGAATTTAGAAATGTGAAGGAAGTGCCAAGAGCCCAAGCTAGCATGGAAGAGAACTCAGAGAGAGAAATAACAGAGAGTAATGGCAGAACTCAAAGTATGGAAGAGACCTGTGTGTTCTGTACCACTGAGGGGTCTTTACACTCCAGTGCTGTAAGCCTAGCGACACACACTACTAAAGGGCAGTGAAGTGCACTGAAGTAACACTGGGCTAAGGCGGAAGCATCCAAGCAGCTGTCCTTGATGGCTTTGAAACTGTGTGTCCAGCACCTTGTAGCTTGTTCAGTAATTGTGGCCAGGCATGCTTCAATGGCAAAGTTAGAACAAACCATGCAAGAGCACAGGTACGTGAGGAGACACTGGGTGCCTACATGCTTCTCACTCAGAGCCTCAGCCTTGAAGTCCTCTGTAATTCTCTTTCTCAACTACTTTCACACACATAGCCAGGGAAGGAAAAGCCTTCTCTAGTAACAGCATCATTGACTGAATAGCTCCTCTTACTCCACTTTAAGCTTGTCAGGTAGCTAGTCTGTCCCATCAAAGGTCAAGTAGTTCTCAGGAAATGGACTTCTCACCAGACTGTGCCTCACCTTGACATCATAGCTCCCATTCACAGAGGTTGTCATGCCATCCTGTGCTGGGATCAGCTATTTCCTCTCTAATTTTTCTCCTGTAACTTAATAAAGTAATGATTTTTTAACATGGACATTAGCACACTTTTCCCATAGAGACATGCAAGAGGTTTATTTTGCCAAGCCTTCAACAACACTCAGAACCTGAAGTCACTATTGGTCTTGGCCATTTCTGAATCATTTCCCTTCTGTAGCAGCATAAAAATAACAGGAGCACACAAAGGGCTCATCATCTCGTCAGCTCATAAAATGGCAAACCTCACAGTAGTACTCAGAATAGTATTAGAAAATCATAAATTCTCTCTTCAGATAGTCACTTTTCTATAAAATCGATGCTATATTCTATGCAAGGTCAAGAACCTTATGAAGCTAGCATGTTCTTATACAAGGAAAACTAACTCAGTGATAAAACTCAGTATTAACACATCCACTGCAAACAAGTACAAATCCCTCTGATCAACCCCCTTCACCCGTCCCCACCAGAAAAGACCTAATTAGAAAAATGAAATGTTTGTAAAGTTTTGCACAAGATTTGGCCCATCAACATGCTCTTGTATGTGTGGGGTAGGCTCAAGAAGCACTTCCCCCACTGAGGGTTTGTAGGCAGTTAATAGTTGCTAAGTGAGGGTCCTGTGAGTCCACAGCCCCCCACCCCCACCAAGGAGGTATTGGCAGTTAATGGTTCCTGGGGTGGGGTGAACATTTTCTTCAGTGATGTAGCCACTGGTCAGTTACCTGCACTTCTGTAACTAACCCCTCACCCTCAGAAAAGCTGGACAGTCCCCTCTTCTTCATAAGAATTTTTATACGTATGTGTGAAGATGATTCTGTAATGTAGTAAATCTTTTGGGCATGACTAATTTGTATCTCATTCTGCCTGATCTTCATACAGTACAACAAACTGTGAGGTATGCCCATAAATTTAACTTACATAAAAACCTGGGAGGTCAATAAACTGTTTAGCAAAAAATAATCCCTCACCCATGCTTATGTAAACTCTTTGGGTCACAAAGAAAAAAACTGACATGCAAGTAGGGTGGGGATCTAGTTGGACAGAGGAAGCATTTCAGCAGGAGGAGAAGGATGGGCCATGAAAGGGGAATGGAGGGTGAATATGATCAAGATACATAAGAAGTCGGGCACAGCAGGGCACACATGTTCCCAGCTCTGGGGAAGTGCTAGCCAGAAATCTAGCTGAATTAGTAATTTTTAGGTTCAATGAGAGACCCTGTCTCAAAAAACAAGATGGAAAACAATTGAGGAAGATATCTGACATCAGCCTCTGGCTTCCATACATATGCACCTGGCTTCCACGTGCACATTCACACATGTGCACACACACGAATATGAACTGTATATCTATATATAACACACACCAAAAATTGAAGAACCAGAGACTTGGGGAGTCTTTGGTCACGTTGGAAACTTACACAGCTTGAGCCTTGATAACAGATAGTCTTCCAGCAGGGCAAGGCTTAGCAAAGGAAACATAACCAAGAACAAAAGGTACATCGAGCTCTATATGCAGGTAGGTGTTGGTAAACACTACCTTTGAGAGCAGAATCTTAAGCAATTTGCACAGTTGTGTGGTAATGCTTGAAAAGACTGTGTATGTTGATAATGGCATATAGATATCCTAATTTTCTGCTTTCCCAGAGAAATTTCTGAGAAAAACACCAGAAAGTTCTTAGTAGCAATGGAAAAATGTGGGTTGAACCTAGGATGGAAATTGTCCTAACATCATGAAATTTAAAAAGTAAAGCTATAGGAAATGTCAAAGGATTACTAGCTCACTGATTTTTTTTTTTAAAAAGACTGTTTTCAAGGTTCTACCAGCTTTCATAAAATAAATGTTAATTTAAAGTATTATCTGTGATCACTAATTCCATGTATTTGTCTTTTTGTTGTCTGTTTTTCTGCAGTGATGAATCTAACCTTCCAAGCATGAAGTTGTATATATAACAGTCCACCTTTTATATTTATAGTTGAAAACTGAATAACAGATTTTGCAAGTCTGAGATATGTTTACATAGAGCTGCTTCTTCCTGCTCACAGTAGTCCACATGTCCATCTCTTCTCACTTACATCTGAAATTAGCCAGTTGATGAGACCAGTGAGGGGCCTACAGAAACTCTAGCTCAGTATCTCTCTATCTTATGTGAAGATGTGTACTTAAATGGACATCAGTGATAGCTAATAATGGCTCTTGCTATTTTTTCTTACTTTGGGCTTGTTAAATGCATGGTCCAAAAGTACCATGAAATAGTTTACATGAAATTGTGACCAAATACTGACTCAGAGCTATGGACATGCACCATACAGACTGATTTTAAAGTTTGGTATTACATTCCCATTCACCTCTCCCTATTAGCCCACGCCACCCCCTGAAACTGACTAAAAAAGCATGACTGTGTGCCAAGCCTGCTCGTTGTGTAAATTCAGATGTTAGCATGCTACTTGGCAAGTCCTTTATTACATCTGAGCTTTTATTCCTTTTGTCACCTCAAGGGGTTACACCGTGGCTCATTGCCAAAAGAGATAAGTTGGTGGAGAGCACACGTGGTTGGTCTTGTATTTTGAGGAGTTGCAGTCCCTACTGCAGATCCATGGCTCCCAGTATTGTGGCTCACATGGCCACCTTGGTGAAAATACCAAGGGGTTGAGCCAATGGCTGCCAGTGGTTTCTCTTGTGCTGCTTTTGTCAGCGAAGACACAGGAAGAGGACCGGTTCTGCAATGGCACAGTCTTTCGTGTGACCAAGTTGGAAAGAGGTTTACAACTGCAAACACCCAGGACAGCAGATGGGTTTTTTGTTTTTGTTTTTGTTTTTGTTTTGTTTTTGTTTTTGTTTTTAAGCTGACTTCCAGCAGGTGTTGATCTGGGTGCTTTGGGAAAATGACAGAGGCATGCGACACTGTTTTGGAGACAGGGAATTCTTGAAATGGTGGCCCCAGGTCCTGCAGACAAAGAGTGTGGACATCTTGTCAGAGCTCAAGTTGCTGAAGAAAGAACATGTCTAAGAAGGGATCAAACAGAATCACCTCTGCTAAGGAAACGGAAGCGCCCAGTAGTGTTTACCAAAGCTGGCGGGAAATGTTCCTTCCTTCCCAGATCTAACCCATGCCAAACATTTTCTACAAGTTCTAGAAACAGATACTTTTCCTTCTTTCTCCTGTGTTTTTCATCTCTGAATCCAGGAATATTGATAAAGTATTTATTGCAGGTTGTGTCACAGTGGATTTTAACAATATTTTTAATCCTAAGTTTTCAGATCATAATAATTTGATACCAACAATCAACATGACATTTTATTCATATTTTATTTTAGATAAATGAAGAGACTATAAAATAAGCTCCATTTTTGCTTACTCATTGTGAAGTATGAATGTTAAGCATTTTTCACAACTTTTCAATTTTTTTTACATGATGAATGTAACATATAGAGATTATCAGTTAATGTAAAGTCAAGATTTTATCACATTTGATAGCATGAACTCAATCTGTTTCTTAGGATTGTCAGTTTTGTTTTTCTATTTTAGATTTGTTTCTCTTGTTTGTTTTTTACATTTCTAAATGTTTGCCTTCTACACAGACCAAATCTGAGATCTCAGAAAGCTGTGAAGCATTAGTTGCTTGGAGAGTATTTTCTTCATTTACTTGGTCAAAACGTACCTAACCCTATTAGACTTAGCATCTCTGCCCAGTAAAGAGTGGATAGCAGGTTTTGAAATGCCTTATTCTAAGTGGAAGGGTTGTGTGAGAAGAAACATTGTCAGTGATGAGTAGTCACCCTGTCAGCCCACTGGAGAAGTTAATTTCCCTCAACAATTGAGTGATATTTTGCAGAAACTGTTCAAGTTTTGTAGCATAGTTTTCACCACCAATGGGGAAATTAGCCTTTTGGTTCATGGTAACAATAGTAAAGGTCTGATTTCAAGAGAGGAATCCTAAGGTCCTTATGCTCCTTTTCATATTATGTAACCAAAGGCTCTATTATACAAAATAGTGCCATCTTTTTTCCTTACATTAATTTTTCAAAGTTAGATGTTCAAGTGATTAGATTAGTCTATTTGGCAATATTTCTAGTGACATTCCACTCCCCTAAGCCAATTTAGTATTTTTTAAATAATGGAGAGCATTTTCTAACAAGTTAGGATATGGTATTGTTCAATGTATGAAACAATTTGTCTTAAACAGTTTGGAAAAAAATGAACATATCTGAGTGGAACTATATGATCTTCTATAAGGGAAAAAATCTGGTGGCGATATTTTTTCTTACCTTCCTTTTTATTCATCTAGTAGAAGAGCTGAGATGGATCTCTATTTAAAACTTGTATAGCTTCAAGTGATATCCTCTCACATCAAATAAGAGGCATTTCACTTTTAAACATATGGACTCCAATCTTTTAAAGAATACCATTCTATCCTGTGGGTCCATTTGAGTTTGCTGTTACTAATTGACATCATGCTTGTTGTAAAGAACTTACAAATTTCCATTACTTTTCTTTCCTTGGGAAAACAAAGGAAAGATGGTAGTGTTAGTAAAGTACAATTGCTGGGTGTTAACCACCATGGATAATTATGAACTTTAAGTTATGAAAATATTTTTAATTATCTAATCTGTCAACATACGGAATCTTCAAGTAATTTCCAAATTAATCAGTGATAAATCCTGGCTGATAATATATATGTTGATAGATAACATTTTTTCTTAAAGATTTCTTTCAGTTTGTATTACTGCATAGATGATTGAGAAAATTATATGAAACATGCATTGGAAAAATAAATCAGGGTCAGATTTTTACTTCAGCTGAAACATCTTTAAAAGTTGCAAATTTTATGTGTTTGCTTTAAATTGATTTCCATTCATGTTGGTGCTAATCTATTTTGTTCTTTTTTTCTTTATGGACAATGCAACTCTACTATGGACAGTTTCATTTCTCTGTTTAATAGCATTCCTAAACTGTTAAGTGTGTGATTTTATTTTTTTAAAGTTCATGAATTTGCTCTAATTATGGTTCAACGACCAGCCTTTCTTAATGTAAAACTATGTTCCTATAGATAGTGTGCTATTACCTGGGCTGTGATTCCCCTTACTTTATGTTCATTTTCTGCATCATATGCCTTTACCAACTTTCATTCATTTTGTCTTTTCACTTGCCAGTTAAACACTTGGGGAGTCTTTGGTCACGTTGAAACTTACACAGCTTGAGCCTTGATAACAGATAGTCTTCCAGCAGGGCAAGGCTTAGCAAAGGAAACATAACCAAGAACAAAAGGTACATCGAGCTCTATATGCAGGTAGGTGTTGGTAAACACTACCTTTGAGAGCAGAATCTTAAGCAATTTGCACAGTTGTGTGGTAATGCTTGAAAAGACTGTGTATGTTGATAATGGCATATAGATATCCTAATTTTCTGCTTTCCCAGAGAAATTTCTGAGAAAAACACCAGAAAGTTCTTAGTAGCAATGGAAAAATGTGGGTTGAACCTAGGATGGAAATTGTCCTAACATCATGAAATTTAAAAAGTAAAGCTATAGGAAATGTCAAAGGATTACTAGCTCACTGATTTTTTTTTTTAAAAAAGACTGTTTTCAAGGTTCTACCAGCTTTCATAAAATAAATGTTAATTTAAAGTATTATCTGTGATCACTAATTCCATGTATTTGTCTTTTTGTTGTCTGTTTTTCTGCAGTGATGAATCTAACCTTCCAAGCATGAAGTTGTATATATAACAGTCCACCTTTTATATTTATAGTTGAAAACTGAATAACAGATTTTGCAAGTCTGAGATATGTTTACATAGAGCTGCTTCTTCCTGCTCACAGTAGTCCACATGTCCATCTCTTCTCACTTACATCTGAAATTAGCCAGTTGATGAGACCAGTGAGGGGCCTACAGAAACTCTAGCTCAGTATCTCTCTATCTTATGTGAAGATGTGTACTTAAATGGACATCAGTGATAGCTAATAATGGCTCTTGCTATTTTTTCTTACTTTGGGCTTGTTAAATGCATGGTCCAAAAGTACCATGAAATAGTTTACATGAAATTGTGACCAAATACTGACTCAGAGCTATGGACATGCACCATACAGACTGATTTTAAAGTTTGGTATTACATTCCCATTCACCTCTCCCTATTAGCCCACGCCACCCCCTGAAACTGACTAAAAAAGCATGACTGTGTGCCAAGCCTGCTCGTTGTGTAAATTCAGATGTTAGCATGCTACTTGGCAAGTCCTTTATTACATCTGAGCTTTTATTCCTTTTGTCACCTCAAGGGGGTTACACCGTGGCTCATTGCCAAAAAGAGATAAGTTGGTGGAGAGCACACGTGGTTGGTCTTGTATTTTGAGGGAGTTGCAGTCCCTACTGCAGATCCATGGCTCCCAGTATTGTGGCTCACATGGCCACCTTGGTGAAAATACCAAGGGGTTGAGCCAATGGCTGCCAGTGGTTTCTCTTGTGCTGCTTTTGTCAGCGAAGACACAGGAAGAGGACCGGTTCTGCAATGGCACAGTCTTTCGTGTGACCAAGTTGGAAAGAGGTTTACAACTGCAAACACCCAGGACAGCAGATGGGTTTTTTGTTTTTGTTTTTGTTTTTGTTTTGTTTTTGTTTTTGTTTTTAAGCTGACTTCCAGCAGGTGTTGATCTGGGTGCTTTGGGAAAATGACAGAGGCATGCGACACTGTTTTGGAGACAGGGAATTCTTGAAATGGTGGCCCCAGGTCCTGCAGACAAAGAGTGTGGACATCTCGTCAGAGCTCAAGTTGCTGAAGAAAGAACATGTCTAAGAAGGGATCAAACAGAATCACCTCTGCTAAGGAAACGGAAGCGCCCAGTAGTGTTTACCAAAGCTGGCGGGAAATGTTCCTTCCTTCCCAGATCTAACCCATGCCAAACATTTTCTACAAGTTCTAGAAACAGATACTTTTCCTTCTTTCTCCTGTGTTTTTCATCTCTGAATCCAGGAATATTGATAAAGTATTTATTGCAGGTTGTGTCACAGTGGATTTTAACAATATTTTTAATCCTAAGTTTTCAGATCATAATAATTTGATACCAACAATCAACATGACATTTTATTCATATTTTATTTTAGATAAATGAAGAGACTATAAAATAAGCTCCATTTTTGCTTACTCATTGTGAAGTATGAATGTTAAGCATTTTTCACAACTTTTCAATTTTTTTTACATGATGAATGTAACATATAGAGATTATCAGTTAATGTAAAGTCAAGATTTTATCACATTTGATAGCATGAACTCAATCTGTTTCTTAGGATTGTCAGTTTTGTTTTTCTATTTTAGATTTGTTTCTCTTGTTTGTTTTTTACATTTCTAAATGTTTGCCTTCTACACAGACCAAATCTGAGATCTCAGAAAGCTGTGAAGCATTAGTTGCTTGGAGAGTATTTTCTTCATTTACTTGGTCAAAACGTACCTAACCCTATTAGACTTAGCATCTCTCTGCCCAGTAAAGAGTGGATAGCAGGTTTTGAAATGCCTTATTCTAAGTGGAAGGGTTGTGTGAGAAGAAACATTGTCAGTGATGAGTAGTCACCCTGTCAGCCCACTGGAGAAGTTAATTTCCCTCAACAATTGAGTGATATTTTGCAGAAACTGTTCAAGTTTTGTAGCATAGTTTTCACCACCAATGGGGAAATTAGCCTTTTGGTTCATGGTAACAATAGTAAAGGTCTGATTTCAAGAGAGGAATCCTAAGGTCCTTATGCTCCTTTTCATATTATGTAACCAAAGGCTCTATTATACAAAATAGTGCCATCTTTTTTCCTTACATTAATTTTTCAAAGTTAGATGTTCAAGTGATTAGATTAGTCTATTTGGCAATATTTCTAGTGACATTCCACTCCCCTAAGCCAATTTAGTATTTTTTAAATAATGGAGAGCATTTTCTAACAAGTTAGGATATGGTATTGTTCAATGTATGAAACAATTTGTCTTAAACAGTTTGGAAAAAAATGAACATATCTGAGTGGAACTATATGATCTTCTATAAGGGAAAAAATCTGGTGGCGATATTTTTCTTACCTTCCTTTTATTCATCTAGTAGAAGAGCTGAGATGGATCTCTATTTAAAACTTGTATAGCTTCAAGTGATATCCTCTCACATCAAATAAGAGGCATTTCACTTTTAAACATATGGACTCCAATCTTTTAAAGAATACCATTCTATCCTGTGGGTCCATTTGAGTTTGCTGTTACTAATTGACATCATGCTTGTTGTAAAGAACTTACAAATTTCCATTACTTTTCTTTCCTTGGGAAAACAAAGGAAAGATGGTAGTGTTAGTAAAGTACAATTGCTGGGTGTTAACCACCATGGATAATTATGAACTTTAAGTTATGAAAATATTTTTAATTATCTATTCTGTCAACATACGGAATCTTCAAGTAATTTCCAAATTAATCAGTGATAAATCCTGGCTGATAATATATATGTTGATAGATAACATTTTTTCTTAAAGATTTCTTTCAGTTTGTATTACTGCATAGATGATTGAGAAAATTATATGAAACATGCATTGGAAAAATAAATCAGGGTCAGATTTTTACTTCAGCTGAAACATCTTTAAAAGTTGCAAATTTTATGTGTTTTAGCTTTAAATTGATTTCCATTCATGTTGGTGCTAATCTATTTTGTTCCTTTTTTCTTTATGGACAATGCAACTCTACTATGGACAGTTTCATTTCTCTGTTTAATAGCATTCCTAAACTGTTAAGTGTGTGATTTTATTTTTTAAAGTTCATGAATTTGCTCTAATTATGGTTCAACGACCAGCCTTTCTTAATGTAAAACTATGTTCCTATAGATAGTGTGCTATTACCTGGGCTGTGATTCCCCTTACTTTATGTTCATTTTCTGCATCATATGCCTTTACCAACTTTCATTCATTTTGTCTTTTTCACTTGCCAGTTAAACTTGACATAGCCAGTATTAGAAAATTCTACACATGCCCTGTAGAGTACTACATAGAAACATGCCTAAAATTACTCATCTAGTCTTCAGTTTTCATTATCCAAATTAGTACTGGAGAATTTTTTTTCTTCATCATGTTATTTTATGATAAATTGGAATGTCTTTGCTGCCAACCAGTTAAAAGTTCTTATTTTTTGAGCTTACAACCTGTTCATAGGATGGGTCATGGGACAGTAATAACTTACACACCAAATCATTTGTACTATATTCCTTTACAACATCTCTGTATATCTGCTACCTATCAAAGCCAGCATTCTGTACATATGGAGAAATTGTCCTTGATGTCTTACATTTTTATCACATAGGAAATGTGCCTAATTGTCTAAAGCTGATTTTCATGATTAAAGCATAAAATGTTAATTCCCGCCCCCCATGCACACAATGCTGTTTATTGTCTCTCCCCACATGAGGAGTGTGGTGTACTTGTCTGGTGGGGGTTTGCCATCTTCTAACGAGTAACCATGACAGAAACATGGATGCTATTGATTTACCAAACTTTGCTTTTCTTCATTTCTGAACTATCAAATTATTTGCAATATAACACTACCAAAAAATAGAACATTCTAATTTCCACAAACAAGAACCCTGCTTATCTCTAGGAAATATAGATTCAAGGAACCTCATATATTCAAAAATACCAAAAACACTCATTTGTGATACTGGCTATTCCAATCACCCATCTCTGATAAAATTAATATATCTGATCAGTTTTAATTCTGCTAAACTGTGTTAGAACCTTTTGTTCTGACTTCTATTTTTCTTAATGAATATTTTCACTTGGGCTACATTTGTTATATACCCAAGCAGAAATACTCCTCTAACTTAAATTTTTTGTTGACCTGTTTAGATTTTGCTGATCCAATACTAGTAAGCATTTTGATGGCGTTTTACTTCATTTGCCTGCATGAATTACCTATGCTGCTTATAGTCAGATAGGAAGACTTTGTCAACCTGGCCTGTCTTATTTGATTTATTGACAAAGGAAGTACCTACATTTCTCAAAACAAGTTTATACTCTCATATATCTCAGAAATATTAATGAATTGGATTCACAAAAGAATGTCTTGCATATGTTAGACATTTGGGTGAATCTTCTTTAAACTGTTGTAAATGTTTCACTGAGCTTAACATTTTTAAAAGATGTATTTATCTGATTTTTTTCTTTAGGAAATATATTTTTATTTGTTTTTACATCTCTATGTGCAGCTATTTTTATATTGCCAAAACTCACATAAATGCAAAATAAGAGTAAAATGCAAAAAAAAAAAAAAATGGCAAGCATTACTTTGTGGGTTTTTTTTTTTTTTTAACGTTTCATGGGCCAGTCTCATGTAATTGGTTACTCAAAGAATGTGTTGTGTCTTTTAACTGTACATATGGCACAAACCTGATCATCTCAGTAGTGTAAATATTTGAAAGATGGAATTCTCTCTGTTTGATTTATTTTAGTTCCATTACAATTTCTCCATCTTTCATTACTGAATTAAAAGACACGTGAAGTTTTGATTTACAGTTTGGAAGTAATGGTATCGTGTTCACTTTCTAACTTGCTTTTATTTGCTTTTTAAACTTGTTTTCAGGATTCCTAGTTTGTGAGAAGTTGATCTTCAGAATTATTTTTACACTATTTATGACTTATTTTCATAATGTAAAAAGTGTGTAATTATTACAATATTAAGCCAAACAATGATAATGAATTGTATTGTTATAAAGTTTTATTGCTATTCCTGAAAACACTTGTCTGTCTACTTTGATTTAGACACAGAATTTTAGTCTGTTTTGTGTTGTGTGTATGGTGTGTTCACATGTGGGTGGACACACATGCATATGGAGTCAAGATGTTGAGGTAAGATGTCTTTCTTGACCACTGTCCACCTTATTTACTCAGACAGGATCTCTCGCTGGAATCTAGAACTTGCCAATTTGGCTAGTCTATCTAGTCAACTTGCCACAGAGATTACAGACAGATGGACCACCATGTCTGTCCAGTAATTACATGGGTGCTGAGGATACAAACTCAGGTCTTCATGCTTACATGGAAAGTGCTTTATCCCCTGAGCCATCTCCTCAGCCCTTATTCTGCTTTTCTATAATATTGTAACTCTACTATTAAACTGAGTGCATGTACTTAGCTGTGATGATTTTCTAAAACTAGTGTTTCTGGTTTATGTAATAATGCTTTCAAAATGAGCCCCTCCAAAGTCATTTTCTTCCTTTTGATGAATTAATTACATCACTTTACACTGCGTTGCCTGTTCCCTCTCCCATCTTCCCAGTCCTGTTTATAAGTGACAGATGACTGAATACCTCCACTAATCACCCGTCATTTTGCACATCACTTTCCAGTGCTCATCTCTTGATCTGCACCCCAGCATTCGGTATAAACAAGCTATTCATTATCTCTACTTTTACCCCCTACCAGACCCCCAAATCCTAGTGTAGAAAGTCACTTTCCTTTGCCATGCAAGCAAGCAAGATGCAAGCCTCAGAATCACATTAGACACACCCACTTATCACCTACCCATTCCCCTGGCACACACCACCTATCTCATTACCACACCCCTCGATTATACCCCTGATGTCTCAAATCCACCCCTTATCTCTACTAAGTATCTAGATGGTCCTCATCTCTGTCATATACTATAGAAGAGCCTCCTAATGCCCCCCCAGCAATTCCCAACCCCTCCCCTTCATCGTTACATCACCCTGAGTGGTGACTCAAAGCAGAATTAAAGCTACCTTAGAAGATTTGTCACGTGAGATTTCTCAGGAGTTGCCTTTTATGGCAGCCCTGCAGGAATGCAACAGCAGTTTTTTTTTTTAATATATATATATTTTTTATTTATATTATTTTGATTTTACATTCATAGTAAAGGATCCATTGTCCTCCTCCCTGTCCTCCCTCTTTCAAAGGGACCCTTGTCAATGGGGAATGTGGGTCAAGCATTGTGAGGTTGGTTAAGAGTTCTTGTTTCTTAGTGTAACCCAAGAATGTGTGCCAGAACAGCTCGATGGGGAGGCTTAAGCAATCCCTTTCCTTTCCTCGCTTTAAATCCTCCAGGCGTTACCCTTCCTCCTGCAGACCCTTTGATGGAGAGTACACAGCCCATGTGATCTGACATGACGTACTTTAGAAAGCATCATGTGCACAGCATCCTGAAGGTCAAAAGCTCTCACCCCAAAAGTTTCCCATGCTCAACTACTCAATAATTCCTTTAATTGCTCCCTGGGATAGAAGTAGTCCTATTCCCATCCCCATGGTCCAGCTGATGAACACATGCTATTCTTCCTGGACTCCGCATATGCAACAATTTACTAAACACCTATTCTTGCCAAGTGGATATACTTCTGTGCTCCAGACATTTCTTGTACTTATCATTGCTGAACACTTATCAGATAGTAATGGTATGTTGGTCTCCTCTATGAGATGATGAGCAAAGAATGAACCCAAATCATAGCAGGTTTTCAGTAAAAAGGAAGTAGCAAGACAAAAAAAACACTGGGATTTATGAACCTTATTAATGTGCATAATAGATTTTTTAAAAACCACACGGTGAGTTTGGAGCATGGCAGGCGGTTCTCCAAACTAAAAGAAGGGGCTGGAGACATGGCTTAGTGGTTAAGGTGCTTGCCTAGGAAGTGTAAGGACTCGGGTCCAATTCCCCAGAACCCATGTAAGCCAGATGCACATGGTGGCGCATGTGTCTCGAGTTCGTTTGCAGTAGTAGAGGCCCTGCGATGCCCATTCTCTCTTCCCCACCACCTCTCTCATAAATAAATATAAAAAAACGAAAAGATGATGTGTTATGACTGTTTCCAAGTGAAAGTTCATGCTCTATGTGCAGTTTGGAGTAGTATCACCTGCTAAATGTCCAGAGAGGAATGGGTTTGCAGAAAGTAGGAGCCAAATTAGCCCTATGCAGAAGAGGAGTGGCGAACACAATGACTCTTAAATGGTTTAGAGCTGGCCAGTGCGGCTGAGACTAACAATTCACTAACGTGACAAATCTGTATCTTCATATGTGTGTGGTGCTGCCATCCATTTAAACACCTTTTGGTGTTCTAAGTCACTTTTCTCTCCACTTGTGTCGGGGTGCAGGGCTTTTAATATGGGAAGCTTAGATGTAGTCCAGTTGTCAAACCTCAGTATTCATGAGAAGCAGTACAGACCTTCTGAGCGCATGGACTCCTGGCGCCCATGACCTGAGCTTCTGATTCAGATCGGAAAAGGGATTGGAGGATTTAAATGTTCACCAAGCTTCTAGGTGGTGGCAATGTACTTGGCCCGAGGTCCATACTTGGGAACAATTGCTAGTCTATTCTATTTTTGGTCTTCATGCTGAATTTAAGATGCCTGCTGCACATCTGTAAAGACTGCAGCTGTGACAAAAGTTGGTGTTTAGAGAGGCTACAGAGTGTTGGGAACTTAATTCACAGCACTCCAAGGGTTCACTGTGGGGAAGAAAATAGTTCTGAGTGTGGCAGGTAAGACCTTAATAGTGGGTTGATCATGAATAGGAGATGAGGAATTCGGTACAGTGAGAATATAATGAATTTCCCAGAAGCTAGTCTTTAAGGGTATGCAGATAGTAAACACGGGGCCCGGGAAAAGGATCGTATACAGATTGATCATCTTTGAATATACTTAAATGTGTTTAGGATGTAGTCTGAGGAAGAGATGTTGACCCACCCAACAAAACAAGATTCCAAAAAGCCTGGGGTGGATGTGGCATTTGGAGTAGAGGCTAGCCTTGAAAAAGGGAGTAACTTCATGTTCAATTTATAATGGAAGGAAGGAGAGAGGGAGGGAGGGAAGGGAGGGAGGGAGGAAGGGAAGGAAAGAAGGAAGGAATCAACCAATCAAAGATGTAGATGTGAGAACATTTTCAGCCTGGTGGAGAGTCTTAAGGGGTCTTGGATGCACCATAGGAATACAAGATCATCTTTTAAAAAGGAGGAAGGTGGAAATGAAAGGAGCCTGGGAAAGATTTGAAGTATCACTATGATGATGGGGGTGGGGAAGAGTGTTGGTTGGTGGTCGTTTTTGAAGACATGGGTGAAGACTTTGAATTTATAGTAGTAATCTGGACCTCTGAGTGCATTTCTTCAGCAGCCCTGAGTGGACGAGTTGGGATAAAGTTGAAGAGAAGATAAAAAGATGGATTCTTGCAGTGTTTGATATTGGCCAAGTGGGTGAATACAAGAACAGTGGGTAAGGGAGTTGCTGGCATTGCTGGAGATGAAACTTCAATGTGTGTCAATGAGAGTAAAAGGAAAGGAAGGAGAGCTTGCAGAGCCTAGTAAACAGCTGGGAGATGAAGGAAATGGAGTTTGTTGCATCAGGGAATTTGGGGTGGAGAGCTCTGTCAGGAGAATGCACTCAGAGTTGGATTTTTTCAATGCAATTAGAGTTACAGCAAATCTGGGTGTTTCTGACAAAAGAGTAGCTCAGGGACATGGGTGGCAGAATGCAGAACATCCTTAGACAGGAGGTCTGGAAAGATAATGGATCACAGAGCTGTCTGTAATGCATGTGTTGACATTTCCACGCGCATGTGCAGAACTGAGCTAGTCCACTGCCCTCAGCCACATCCCATCTCCTTTGCCCCAGGGAATGCTGTCACTACTCGCATGGCCTATGGAACCAAAACTCACCCCTCATATCCTTATCATGCCAGTCACAGGCCATGACCAGCACATTCTATGAATTTGATATGTACTAGATCTGTCAGGGCCGCAGTATTTCCATATCCACAAACTAGGGCCAGGTAACTTGTATTTCTTCTGTAGATTACCATAACAGCAAGTCTTGGAATCACTAATCCTACCCTACATAGTAGCCAGAATGGCAGGTCTGTTTACATTTCCTTAAGTTGAAGTTCTTCATTTCTCTCCAGGTAAACCTCATATCCCTTCTGATTTTTACTGTCTTCTGTCCTCAGTCTACCTCCACTCTTCTAAGTTTACCTCTCTCGGTTCTCTCTCCCTTGTCCTGTATCTGAACAACCCACATTCGCTTTTTACCTCTTCAGCCAGGTTCTTCTCTTACTTTCAGGTTTGCTGTCTGCTACTTCATCTTCTTAACTTAAAACGCACTTTACCTCCCTAACTCCTTCCTATCATTAATGTGCCAGTAGAGCCATTGCTACCTCAAGAGAAATGATCAATCATGGTTAGGAGCCCTCCTTTGTGCTCCTTTTGCACCTTGTACTTTGTTGATAAAAGCACTCTGAGCGAGCGAGAGAGAAAGAACTATAGCTTTGATGTCAAGCTCATAGGTGGTACTCAATGCCTGTTTGTTGAAAGCATAAGCCAGTAAAAGTATCTGTTCAGAGGGTGTCAGAATAAATCATCCGGAATAAGATTAGCAAGTGGGTGTAGAAATACCCAATGTAAAAATGAGCATAGACTCCCTCCACAGCAGCTAGGAGCCAGATGAAAACACAGAGGAAATGGCTAGATGAGCAGGAGTGCTGCGCCAGGGTGATGGAGACTGACACCGAGGATACTCAAAACACACCCAACAGCAATCCAGAAGCTGCTGAGAGCTCAACACTAAAGTAGACTTAAAACACACCTACCAAGGCTCAGGGAATTTTGTGGAAGAGAGCCACAGTGTGGGAGGGAATATCCTGAGACATGCCCCCCCCACCACACACACAATGACTGCTGCACTCACAGCTCATAACCCACAACCCCATGGTGAATACCAGCCCTCCCACGGAGGAGGGTCCTCAATGGAGTGAAGGCAGAGAGGAGTGAAATGATGGTATCAACATATGTGTCCATACAAAGTTTCCACTTAATTTTTTTTAAAAAGGAGCATAGAGCTCATGGTAAAATTTGTATATCTTCTTCCACTAGCCAAAGATTGCAGAAATCTGTCAATATAAGGTATATAATTCCATATGTACTTCCCTTCCATTCTCTTACAAATTGTACTTTCAACATCAAATGGTGATTAAAAAAAAAAAAAAAACATAGGAGATATCTGTTCTTTGGAATCTAACCACATTCTCAGAAAACAAGTTTTGTGTAGACCTGGGTATTCCATGAGTAAGATCCTACAAGAAAAGAATGTAAACTGGAGCATCTTGGGAAGGGATGAAGGACAAAGCTTTCATAGAACAGAGTTTGGAAGCTATGCTCAGTCAACACTGCCCCAGTGAGGAGTGCAAGCAGTCTAAGTGTGTGTGTATTGTTGCTCCCTTGGTGTCCCTGTTACAGGAGTTGCTCCAAGTGTCACTATTCAGAACTGTCCTCATTGGTGACTCCTTGATTGGTCAATCTTGTTCACGTCACATTTTTGTCTTCACAGCCACCCTTGAAGGTCTCATATCCCCCTTCTAAAAGGCACTAGTACTCAATTCTGCCATACTACATTGTCCCTCTTATGCTCCTCTGGTCCTCTTTACAGGAGCCTTGTGGTCAGCCTGGGCTCACTTGGATAACTGGGACAAGCCCCATATTGTAATGTTAGCTGACGAGCAATCTTAGTAGCATCTCCCTAATTCCTCAATAGCATACCCCACAACAGTCACAACTTCCAGGGAGAAACACAGGGGCATTTTGGCTGTGATGTTTCATTCTTCCCACTACACTGTAATCATATACAGATATTTGGGTATATAGACAAACCTAAAAGAAACTACAAATTACTAGATTTTATAGTATTGACATCTAAAATCATACAGAGCTAGGCATTATATTTCATGATATAAGGATACTTTTAAGGTCTAGGGGTATAGCTCAGTAGTAAAGTGTTTGTTAGCATGCACAGGGCATGGGTTTGATCCCTAGCAGTGCAAGAAAGAAATGAAGGGCTGGGGAGATGGCTTAGTGGTTAAGGCCACATGCACAAGGGGGCACATGCATCTGGAGTTCGTTTGTAGTGGCTGGAGGCCCTGGTGTGCCCATTCTCTCCCTCTCTCTTTCTCTCTGCCTTTTTCTCTCTTTTAAATAAATAAATAAATAAATAAATAAATAAATAAATAAAATATTAAAAATATTTTAAAAAGAAAGAAATGAAAATGCTTTTAACATCTTATACTGTTCTCATACTCTATTAGTAAGAAACAGCAGAATAAAGGGCTAAGCTCTTACCATAGTAATATTTAACAACTACTGTCTTCTACTTCAACATGTTTTTCTTTTCATTGACTTCAATTAGTAAGCTTTTTGCCTCGTTTTATTTTGTTTTAGACTGAGCATTTCCTGGGGGAATGTATGACACTACTATGACATACTGCCACCCTCATAATTTTACACTGAAAAGTAAATGTTTTTCTTCCACTTTTCCAAGTAAAGCTGAGACTCAAAGAAGCTGAATCCTAGCCCAACATTATCCAGTCAATAAAAGTAGCTTATAGAAAGTTTCAATGCAGGGCAGACACAATTCTACTCTTGGGATGAGGTACTTGGTGCCTTCACTCTTTGTATTAGTCAGCTTTCTGTCCTTGGGACAAAATATCAGAGGAAAACAGTGTACCGGAGGAAAGGTTTGTTTTAGTTCATGGTCTCGGTGGTTTCAAATCATGGTCATTTAGCTCTATGTTTCTGGACAGAGCATCATGAAGAGGAGTATATGGCAGAATAGAGCTGAGAAATGCCTCTGAGAAATTCTGAGTATATCATAGAATGGGGCCATTTACCTCTTGGCAGCCTAGAAGGAGAAGGGGGCAGAATGGGCAAAGGACAAGATACAGCCCAAAAGGGGCTGAAGAGATGGTTTAGTGGTTAAGATGTTTGTCTGCAAAGCCTAAGGACCCAGGTTCAATTCCCCAGAACCCACATAAGCCAGATGCACACGGTGGCACATGCGTCTAGAGTTCATTTGCAGTGCCTGAAAGCCCTGATGTGCCCAGGCCACCAAGAGCTTACTCTCTTCAATAAGGTCCTCCTTCCTACAATTCCCATCACTTCTAAATAGTCCATCAGACTGTGTGTCCAACTATAGATTAATCCACTGATAAAGAGAAAGCCCTCATGATCCCATCTCTTTCCCCAAAGCTTCACCTTTGTACATTGCTGCATTGGAAACATGTGAGCCTTTGGAAAACATTTCAGATGCAAGCCATAACACACTGCCAATTCCTAAATGAGACGATTCAATATATGACTGGTGGTGATAAAAAAAATACAATAGTGGGGCTGGAGAGATGGCTTAGGGGTTAAGGCTCCTGCCTCCTAAGCCTAAGAACACTGGTTCCAATCTCCAGCGCTTCCCATCTCCAGGTCCCACGTTTAGCCAGATGCAAAGTGACGCAAGGGCGCAATGCTACACTTGACCACAAGGGGGCGCACACATCTGGATTTCGTTTGCAGCAGAGACACTGCTGGCGCTCCCACCTCTGTCTTCCTCTCCCTCCCTCTGTCTCTCTCTCTGTCTCTCTCCAAAAAAATAATTTAAAAATTTTTTTTAAATACAATAGTGTTCTTAGTAATTACAGTTCGAACTTTCCAATAGTATTTAGTCTTTAAAAGAGACTTTGAAAAAGTTCCCTGGGTTTACTGGTAAGTGTCTTTCCACCTGATGAATGAATGGTCTGAAAATTCCTTAGTTTTGTGTCTTTGGTTCAGTAGAAGTTCTCCAGAGTGGCTCATGACCATGAGATGCAGAGCATGGGTTTCATTACCATCCCTTTTCTGAATGTGGTTCTGATGCTTTCTACCGGCAGGCATGTAGTAGGTGGTGAGTGAAGCTCCCAGTATGGGTGTTAGAGCCATTTTCTACAGTCCAGAAGAGTGTGTCAGGGCAGGAAGCAGGCTGCCAAGAAACCACAGTACCATAATGGTATTATCAGAGCCAATGAAGGGGAGCTTGAATGGTTCAAAATAAGAGATTATTGGTTAGACTGAAGACTGTTCTGGGCACCAAAAATCTTAATAGGTAACCAGACCTTGGGTCACATACTTCTCTTGAAAAGTATGAGTACCCCCTCCCAAACTTTGAGGTTCTTACTGGGGACAGAACTGAGACAAACGTAAAGAGGTTTGTTTAATGATGTGCTGTACTGGAAACCTGAAGGTTTGTAGCAGATTTGAGTTCCAACTCATTCTAATTGAGAAAGAAAATGAGAAAGGATGAGTAAATCAAGGAGACAGAGCTGTTAGTAGCAGAGCCTAGAACCAGAGCCTCCCGATTCAGAACACTGTGTCTTGTTCCTTAAATGTTCCAGGCAAGGAAACTTCTAAAATCTGTGTGTGTGTGTGTGTGTGTGTGTGTGATGTGCATTTATATGCGTGAATGTGGACCCACATGTGCCACAGAACACGTGTAGAGGTCAGATGACAACATTCCAGGGGCGGATCTCACTTTTTTTGTTGTTTTTCAAGATAGGTTTTGACTCTACCCCAAGCTGACCTGGAACTCACTCTGTATTCCTAGGCTGGCCGCCAGTTCACAGCGATGCTCCTACCTCTGCCTCCAGACTGCTGGGATTAAATGTGTGCACCCCCACACCTTGCAGGACCTCACCTTCTGCCTCATTTAGTGGCACGGTCTCTCATTTTCTTGTTCACTGCCACATCCACGTGCCTCTAAGCAATTCTCCTGTGTCTTCCTCTCGTCTCATACTCAGCATGCTGGGATCACAGAAGCCCACCACCACTAGCTTTTATTAAATTTTATTATTTATTTATTTATTTGAGAGAGACAGAGCAAGAAAGAAAGGCAGATGGAGAATGGGTATGCCAGGGCCTTCAGCTGCTGCAAATGAACTCCAGGTACATGTGCCACTTTGTGCATCTGGCTTACGTGGGTACTGGGGAATCAAACTTGGGTCCTTTGGCTTTTCAGGCAAGTCCCTTAACTGATAACACATCTCTCCAGCCCACTTCTGGCTTCTATCTGGCTTCTATGTGCTATGGGGGGGTCTAAATTTGGAAACTCAGCTTGAGTAGCAAGCTCTTTACTCACTGGGCCATCTCCCCCAGCCCCAAGTTCTAAATTCTCATCATGTTCTTTTGAGTTAAGCTCGTTCTCCCTTCTTAATACTAGTAATCAAATATTTCTAGGATGTTCTCAATTAATTATTGCAAAGTTTCTTGCCATCCAGCTGACTTTAGTGTTGAAAACTCAGGTGCTAGAATCAAATACACCATATCTGAATCTTTGTTCAACCACTTACAGGGTAATGTTTCAGTTTCCAGACTGTTAGCAAAACGATGATAAAATTGCCTTCCTCAAAGTGGTGGGTGATTACAAGCATCAGTGAGTGAACAAACGTGCTTAGGGCAGGGGCAAGTCCACAGGTGCACTCAATAGCCCATTCTATTATTCTCTTTACAACAGAAGGCCCGCACGCTCCCTGGTTGTCTAGTGGTTAGGATTCGGCGCTCAGGCCTATGTAGATTGAAAACCAGCAGCTCCTCAGGAATCCTCCAGGCCTTCAGTGCCAGATCGGGACTGCTGAGCCATCTGGCCACACGGACTGAGCTGCTACCGGGTTCCTTGATTCTTGGGCCTGCAACTGCTATTGGACTACTATAAGCTAATCCAATAAATTCCTTTTTTAATATTAATAAAACCCTGCATGCTATTAGTAGACAGTATGCAGTGACCAGAAGATGCTGTTTGATCTTGAGAAAGAAAACAATTGTGCAAAGAAGCTTTTTCAGTGCTCATTTTACTGCTGTCGGAGCATGCACCATGTCTATAGGCCTAAGCACCAATTCTGATACAAAAACTAAGGGAAAAGTTTTCTTCTGGTAACTTGAGTTCAAAAATGGTGACTAGGGGCTGGAGAGATGGCTCAGCAGTTAAGGCGCTTACCTGCAAAGCCTGAAAATTCTAAAGCCTAAAGATTCTCCAGTACCCACGTAAAGTCAGATGCATAGAGTGGTGTATGCAGCTGGAGTTCGTTTGTAGCAGCTGGACCCTCTGGCATGCCCATTCTCTCTATCTGTCTCTCTTCTCCCTATCTCTCTGCTTGCAAATAAATAGATAAGTAAAGTAATATAGTAATATCAAATAAATGGTGACTGTTACCACTTCCCAGGACACTTGACAAGTTTCATAGATGAAGACACAGTCCTCTAGAGAAGAACAAGGAGAGGGAAAGATTGTGAACAGCTGATAGGATGAGACACGGTCCTCTAGGGAAGAATCATGGGGAGAGAGAGAGAGCACCATGTGGGGCAGCCACGTTGAGAGCCCCTGCAGCAGAGTGTTTTATTGTGCCCTCACTCAAATGTTGGCACAGCGAAGCGGAGCTTGAATGCTAAGTGTTTTGCTCCAGCAATCCCACATGCCAGTACACTTATATAACTCTCCCTGTTATGTAGGCTGGTAACATCCCACATCTTGTAATATTAACAAAGACAAAGGGATCATTAACAGTGAGCTGTTCTTGAACTAGTGTCTTCTTGTTCAACGTCAATGGAGTAGAGTTTTATCACCATGCAAAAGGGATCAACTTCTGAAAATATTTCCTCAGAAAATTGCAGGACTGTATAAGTTTCTAGCAGTTCAGTGTATGGATGACTCTCATAATTCCATTTGTTTTTTGACTAAAATAGCTAACATGATTATAGAGAACATAATGGAACAAGATGCCATTGAGTAACCCCAGTAATACTTCCTCTACAGAGATAGTGCTTCACATTCATATGTATGCAACTTGTTTTCTTCTTTAAAAAAAATAAATCAGAGCTGGGCGTGGTGGCACACACCTTTAATCCCAGCACTGGGGAGGCAGAGGTAGAAGGATCGCTGTGAGTTCGAGGCCACCTGAGACTACATAGTGAATTCCAGGTCAGCCTGAGCTAGACCAAGACCCTACTTCAAAAAATCAACAACAACAAAAAAAAATTCAGTAATAGATTTGCAAGGAATCAAGAAAGCACTCTGCAAAGTTCTTTAAGGTTAATTGCACTGCTAATTCAGTCCAGTTTAAGTGGTTGCATGGCTCTAGATAATGTGGACACTGTGTGACCAAAGTCTCAGTGGGATGTTCAGGTAATTCAATAACCACTGAAGGCTATTGCCAAGCTTTGTGCAAATAAAATACAAAGAAATTCATGAGTGACACAAGTGAAGAGCTCAGTATAGATGTCACTTAATGAGTGCTTAATGAGGAACAAAGTCAAGGTGACCTGGCTGTATTATGTGGAACCACCTCTTAAATTACTTCACTTAATCCTTATAAGTGTACCAATTTAGGTCCTTTATCATTTTAATTTAACACATTAGTAATCTAAAACTCAGAAATGTTAATTTAGCCAAGCTCATTCAGTTAAATATAGTACAACCAGAATTTGAAACCAGACATCACTTTCTTACCTAGGCATTAAAACTAGCAATCTTCCAGTCAGTGCAAAGGTAGAGATATGCCCAGGGTACAATGTACAGAGGACCACCAGTGGACCCATCTCAAGATTGTCTCAAAAGGAGGGGGAGGGAGGGAAAGAGGGGGGTCTACTAAGGACCCTAATGGACTCCCAAATGTTCCCCAAAATCTAGTATTGGTCCAGATAACAGAAGGAAGGTGAATTCTTCCCTATATTCAAGACCCATATAAAAATTGGAAGTCAGCAGGGCATGGTGGCACTCTCCCAGCACTCACTCAGGAGGCAGAGGTAGGAGGATCACCGTGAGTTTCGAGGCCACTGAGACTACATAGTGAATTCCAGGTCAGCCTGAGCTAGAGTGAGACCCTACCTTGGAAAACAAAAAACAAACATAAAAAAATGGAAGTTATGGTAATCACCAAAGATGTTTCCTTTAGCCCATCATACATATCACATCCCATAGCAAAGTGAACTACTGCCTCTTCATGAATTTCCAGCCTCTGAAAGCTACTTCAATGCACCCTTCCTTTGATAGAATCAAATGGGACAGCAGGAAGAAGCAGATGATGATGACTAAACTGACGCAACCTCAAATATAATACTGAAGCCAGACATCAAATGTAAATATCTGTAGAAATGTATACGTCTAAATATGATGTAAAGAAATATATTGTTAATACACACATAGCTTTGTATCTTTGGACAGGAAGAACTAATCTTGTGGGTAGAAGTTCATGATCAGTATTCTAAAATACAGAAGGAATGCTGAGCCTGGGAGAACAGGCCTGTAACACTAGCACTTAGAAGATGAAGGCCGGAATTCAGGAGCTCAAGGCCATCACTGCTGTATGGTGAGCTCCAGGCCAACCGGGGTTGCATGAGACCCTCTCAAAAAGAAAAAAAATGCATAGTGATAAATTTAGGTATAATAACAGGAGGGAAAAAAAACCTCATTACATGATTAAAGTGTGGTTTTTATGTTTACTATACTCAGGATATTAATCTATTTAAACTAGTAAGAAATGTGAATTAGATAATTGAAAAGAACAAGTGGTGATCAGAGTAAATTTAGTTAAATGCCTAAAACACTGTGAGTTAGAACACTTCATAGTAGAACAACCTTAAGATTCGACTTCAATTAATCGGTTTTCTCAGGGTGGAGTAGGAGATAGGAATGGAAGTACACATACAACTGCAATGAATCAAGGCAGATTGGTAATTATAATTAAAGCTTCTCCTTACTAGAACTTCATGGTTCAGAGTTCTTGCTTATATAGCATCTCCAAAAACTAATGATATTTTGAATTCATATTTTACATGTCTTCTGAAATACAAGGGCACCTCTGCACATAAAATTTAAGCAAATAGAACCTAGGAGGGGGACAACACAGTGTCAGTAGAACAGGAGCTGGAATTAAAGCACCGTTGTGTCAGTATTGTCTTTCAGGACACTAGTGAATGGACATTTAGGAAAATCAGAATCTAAGACAGGTGAGGTGAGTGCATACCTTTAATCCCAGCACTGATGCTGAGTTGGGGTGATTGCTGTGAGTCACCAGGCTGGCGCTGTAGAATGAGTTCCAGGTCAGCTTAGACTAGAGTGAGACCCCACCTCAAAATTAAAAAAAAAAAAAAAAAAAGGAGAGGAAGGAAGGGAGGCAAAGAAAGAAGTAAAGACCAAAATCTGGTCTATATAGAAGTAGAGAAATGGTTAGGAGCTCAAAGGACATGAAGGGGTCTCGAGACTCACTGCAACAATCACAAAACATACATGCCACAGAAAACTGGCCTCTTGATGATGTCAAAGGGATCCAATTTCTGGTAGCTTCCAGTGTTCCTGGTCAATGACGCTGCCCTCTGTTTTCACATTGTCTTTCCATGCTGTATGTCTGTTTTTGTGGCCAAATTTCTTTGACAAGAACTTAATCTTATTAGACTAGGACCTACCCTAATGACTTCATCTTGACCTGACCAAATGCGAAGACTATTTTCCAAATAAGATCTCATGCACAAATACTAGTAGTTAGGACTTCAACATTTTGGGGGGAAACTCAACTCAGCTCATAAGAGGACAATAGAACAACAACAAAATACACAAGTAGTACATAGGTATAACAGGTATCACCCTGGGAGCTTTTATTTTTCTATCCCAAAAGTTATGAGACTAAACTGCTATGAAACTTTGAATAATCTTCTGGGGATGTCCTTGATAATGGAAAGTGCTATTTTGTTTTAACATTTTAAATTTTATTTTAGAGAGAGTAAGAGAGAGAGAGAATTGGTGCACCAGGGCCTCAGCCACTGAAATTGAACTCCAGAGGCTTTCACCACCTAATGGGCATGTTCAATCTTGCACTTGACTCACCTTTGTGCATCTAGTTTGCGTGGGATCTGGAGAGTTGAACATGAGTCTTTAGGCTTCACAGGCAAGCTCCTTAACCGCTAAGTCATCTCTCCAGCCCTGTTTTGTTTTTAAAAGTGTTTTAATAGTCTTTATCAGTGGTGGAGCACTTGCTTACCATATATAACTTAGAACTTTGTAAATACCAAAGACAATTATTAAAATCTGAAAATCAATGTGTAAATCCAGTTAAGTTTGAGAGCCCAAACTTATATAGCATTTACTCCATAGAGAGAAATATATTAAAATTAGTTTCTTCTCCAATCTTTTATACATATGTTATCTTTTAGTGAAAGACCATATAAGAAATAAGTCAAATATACATAAATGCAATATTTTTATACTAGTTTTCTTTAGTGATCTCATTAGACCTTAAATTTTAAATGAACTTATAACTTTCTTTTACAAGGTTATAATTTTTATTTTATTTATTCATTTACTAGAGAGACAGAGGGGGGGGAATGGGCATGCCAGGGCCTCTAGCCACTGCAAATGAACTGCAGATGCATGTGCCACCTTGTGCATCTGGTTTACATGGGTTCTGGGGAATCAAACCTAGGTCCTTAGGCTTCACAGGCAAGTTCCTTAACTGCTGAGCCATCTCTCCAGCCCTAAATATTGTTTTCTTGGGGGAATGGGTACTTGGGATCAAACCAGGGTTCTTAACATGCTAAGCATGCAATCACTGCCTCTGAAACTATTTAGAAATGCAAAAATTTTCAGTTCATTGTAGAATACCATCAATTTATGGGTATCTAGTTTATAATTAAGTTATAATCTTGTAGAGCTGGAGAGATGACTTAGCAGTTAAGGCATTTGCCTACAAAGCCTAAGGACTTAGGTTTAATTCCCTAGAACCCACATAAGCCAGATGCACAAGGTGGTGCATGCATCTGAAGTTCATTTACAGAGGCTAGAGGCCCTGGCACACCCATATTTATTTTCTCTCTTTCTCTCTCAACAAATAAATTAATTAATTAAAAAACATATTTAGAGTCTCATAAATTATTAACAAAGGTGCTCAGTTTACCATCAGAAAGTAACTGGCACATGAAAAGGATGAAGAAGCATTTGATAAAGATCAAAGCATATTTTACACATGGTGAAAATAGAGTGAGATTTATTCCTGCATCAATAAAGATATCCAATCCATTGTTCAATTCAAGATTTCTGAAGAAGGGCTGGAGAAATGGCTTAGCAGTTAAGGCATTAGCTTGTGAAGCCAAAGGACCCAGGTTTGATTCCCCAGGACCTATGTAAGCCAGATGCACAAGGCACACATGCATCCGGAGTTCATTTGCAGTGGCTAGAGGCCCTGGCATGTCCATTTTCTCTCTGTCTCTCTTCTCTCTCTCTGCTTGCAAATAAATAAAATTTAAAAATATATATTTAAAAATAGAAAAGATTTCTGAAGAAGACTTCTACTCTAGCTTGAGTAGGAAATGTCCTCCAGAGGCTAATTTGTTTGAATACATAGACCCCAGCTGGTGGCACTATCTTGAGTAATTCTGAAAACTGAAGGAGGTGATACTTAGCTGGAGGAAGGTGGTTAGTAGGGATAGGTCTTGAGGACAATTGTCCCTGGCCCCTTTCTGTTGTTGTCTCTGCTTCCTGGACCCAAGAGGTGAAGAAGTTTCCTGCACCACATGCCCCACCATCATGGTCCTCTGCCCAAGAGCTTGGGGCCAAGCAATCATGGCGTGAGACCCTCTGAAACTGTGAGCCAAATTAAATCCTTCTTAGAAAGTTGTTTTTGTCATAATTTTGATCCCAGTGATTAAAAACTAATATAATATGCTCCTAAATGTGAAGCTGAAAACTACCCATCATTTGTCTATTTTTTCTTAGCAATTTCCCCCAATCCTTTTTCCTACATGAACTACAAATACCATATAAGAAGCATCACAGGGAGAGTTGAAATTACTTCAGGGAATCCTACCTTGTCCACACTTGATTTAATGAACACTATACCACATCAGTAGCACTTATTTCAACCAACTTCAGAATTCTAAAGGAATAAATAAAATTTTTGTGCACATTTCACCAATAATAGAGGGCAGACCCTGAATTCTAGAAATTCTAGAATTCTAGAATTCTAGAAAAGTTGAGCTTCTGGAAATCCTTGAGGACTGGACAGATGACTCAGTGGTTAAAGCACTTGCCTGCAAAGCCTAATGACCCAGGTTCAATTCCCCAGTAACCATGCAAAGCCAGATGCACAAAGTGATGCATGCATCTGGAGTTTGTTTGCCACAGCCCATTTTCTCTCTCTCTCTCTTTCTCTCTCTCTCTCTCTCTCTCTCTCTGTCTCACTCTGCTTGCAAATAATTTTTTAATGAAAATTCTTGGAGCTAGAGTGATGGCTTATCAGTTAAGCACCTGCCTGTGAAGTCTAAGGACCCCGGTTTGAGGCTTGATTCCCCAGGACCCATGTAAGCCAAATGCACAAGGGGGCATGTGCATCTGGAATTTGTTTGCAGTGGCTGGAGGCCCTGGTGCACCCATTCTCTTTCTCTATCCCTCTCTCTCTCTCTGCCTCTTTATACCTCTGTCTGTTGCTAATAAATAAATAAAAATAAACAAAATAAAAAAAAAAAGAAAATTCTTTAAGCCCTATTTTCTTATAAGTTTTCACATAATAAATAATTAGGGTAGGCCAGATGTGGTACTTGGTGGGGGGTGGGTAGGAAGATCACCCTGAGTTCGAGGCCAGCTTGCACTACAGAGTAAGCATGAGATAGAATGAGATCTTACCTCAAAAAAATTAATAGAGTTATGTACCTTCAAGTCCTTCTGCTAATGTTAGTGGCCATATGTCTAATTTATTGATGTAATATACATCTTATCTTGCAAATAATGTCCTCAAAGAAACAAAATGTTTCTATAAGCCTATGGTCCAGACATAAGCAATGATTAGAACATGACCGAATATGTCCAGCTAGACATTTTCCACCAAAAAAAAAAAAATCTAAAAAAGGTATGCACTTAACAAAATACAGAAATTAGAGCACTAATTAATAAAAGGATTTATATTTCAACTTAATATGGATAAACTCTAGGTAAATACATTTGTATTTACCCTGGGAAAACTAACAGGAAGGACTTGCCTGAGTGTTAACACATCACTGATTTTCAAACTGGAGCTGAGCTAAAAGCTTCCTCCCTATTAACTAGCTGTCAGGATGCTGGCACAAGCTATGCAGCACACAGCCTTTGGGAGCAGAAACATCATCAATGGTCTTAACCAGCAGTGGACCTGGCAAGCTTTAGGGGTGGCCAGTGAGGCCAACTGGTGCAAATGGTGGCATGTCTGTTTGGGGGAAAATCAAATTGCTCTCTGATTAGATTTGAGGCTTGCTCCATGGGAGGGAATCATGCCTGGTACTGCAAACCTAGTCAAAAGTCTATGTCTGGGGTGGTCATAAGCCCTAGGGGAGAAACTACCACTAAATGGATACATTATGCCCAAACTGCCCTCTAAACGCTTACATTTATGCCCATAGATTAATGCTACTCTCACTTTTGGTTAGAGAAGCTTCTCTTTTTCAGATGATGGTGACCGCTGGAGTGATTCAAAAATGGCCAAAGCAGGGCTGGAGAGATGGCTTAGCGGTTAAGATGCCTTCCTGCCAAGCCTAAGAATGCCAGTGCCAATCTCCAGGTCCCACATTTAGCCAGATGCAAAAAGTGATGCAAGGGTGCAATGCCGCACTTGCCCACAAGGGGGTGCAGGCATCTGGAGTTCGTGCACAGTGGCTGAGAGGCCACTGGTGCGCCCATTCTCTCTCTCTCTCTCTCTCTCTCTCTCTCTCTCTCTCTCTCTCTCAAATGAAAAAAAAATGGCCAAAGGGCTAGGGAAATGGTTTAGCAGTTAAGGCACTTGCCTGCAAAGCCTAAGGACCCATGTTGGACTCTGCAGGTCCCACGTAAGCCAGACACACAAGGTGATACAGGCTTGCAAGGTTGCACATGCACACAAAGGGACACATCTGGAGTTCAGTATAATGGCTGGAGGCCTCTCTCTCATAAAACAAAAGACCAGTCTGTTGGGCTTGCTACAAAAATGTGTGTGTGTCCAAAGTGCTGAGAAAAAGTGGCAGTGGAAGGCTCAACACTGAGAATCTCTAGTATCTTCATGGTTTTAAAGCCCTGAATCAGCATTTTCTCAGCAAGCAAATACTTTCTGACTAGAGTTTAACAGCGGTGAATGAATTTGTTCCTGCAAGCAGATGTAAAGGAATAAAAATACATGAATGATGGACAGAAACATCAGTTACCTGTTCAGGAATAGGTTAGAGTTCTAAGGCTGTTCCTGAGCCAGGCTGTCATGATGACCCTCAAGGTCAGAGGGATCCAAAGAGGAGGTTTATTTATCTGTGAAGCCTCCTAGGATATGTGAATACCAGAAGGAACACCAGTAGACTACAGAGGAAACCTATGCTTTCTCCTTCAAGCTCTTTAAAAAAAAAAAAAAGTGTTTACTGAGATATAAGAACAAAGAAATAAAAGCTGGGCATGGCGGTACACACCTTTAATCCCAACACTCAGGAGGTAGAGGTAGGTGGATCACTGTGAGTTCTAGGCCACCCTGAGACTACATAGTGAATTCCAGGTCAGCCTGGGCCAGAATGAGACCATACCTCTAAAAACCAAAAAATAAAAAATAATAAAAATAAGCAAAAATTTTAAAAATAAAAGAATAAAGAAATAATTTGAGGATTTCAAAAAATTGTGCACTTGGAAAAAATGGGACTTTTTGTTTTGTGTGATAATATGGACATATTATCACCTTAAAGTAGCCTCTGCCATTTATTCCAGTCTTATCCAAATTTAACATACCTACATAGTTTGAATCTGCATAATCGTTCAGAAAACTCACTTTTCCTTCTTCAAGTCATGTACTATGGCTACTACTCAACAATGTCTGACAAGTCTGAATTTTACTGCCTTCCCTGTATACGGTGCTGCCTGATATGGCTTAATATGATATAAGTGAGTCTCTCGCCCAATGTTTCATATGCTGAAATTTAACCACATTGGAGCCCCAATCTAAATTTTAGGTTTAGAGGTAGGGCATTTGGAAGGAGATGAGGTCATCAGGGTGAGCCCCATGATGAAATAATGGCTTTATAAAAAAGAGAGACATCAGAAAGTTCCAATATGTGCTGTTTCTTGTCATGTGCTGGCCCTATGCTGATTTGGGGTTCTGTCAGTAGGAAGACCACTACCAAATGTGGTGTTGCAGCCTCGGACCTTCAGAACTGTTGGCCAAAATAAACCTCTTTTATTTATAAAGTATACAGACTATGATATTTGCTTATAGTAACAGACTTCTTTGATACCTTGGTCAAATGCTACCACCAGTGACTATCAGCAGAAAAGAAACAGTTATCCAAGCTCCTCTGCATTATAACTAAAAGGAGGAAAGACAAGCTTTACATAAGTTCAGAGGATCCAAGAGTAAAACAAGAGAACTTATCAGACAGGAGGTTCATGAGTTCAAGACCAGCCTGGGCCACATACTCACAAATTAGCCTGGATATCTCAAAAAGAAAAAAAAAAATCAAAGTAGAAGGAAAAACACTGTTCAGTGTGACTGTGTGTCTCCAACGCAGCCTTTCTCTCAGTAAAGAAGCAGATACTAGATCGTCAAACCTGCTAGCTCATCAAACTGCCAAGCCTAAGAATGCCAGTGCCAATCTCCAGGTCCCACATTTAGCCAGATGCAAAAAGTGATGCAAGGGTGCAATGCCGCACTTGCCCACAAGGGGGTGCAGGCATCTGGAGTTCGTGCACAGTGGCTGAGAGGCCACTGGTGCGCCCATTCTCTCTCTCTCTCTCTCTCTCTCTCTCTCTCTCTCAAATGAAAAAAAAATGGCCAAAGGGCTAGGGAAATGGTTTAGCAGTTAAGGCACTTGCCTGCAAAGCCTAAGGACCCATGTTGGACTCTGCAGGTCCCACGTAAGCCAGACACACAAGGTGATACAGGCTTGCAAGGTTGCACATGCACACAAAGGGACACATCTGGAGTTCAGTATAATGGCTGGAGGCCTCTCTCTCATAAAACAAAAGACCAGTCTGTTGGGCTTGCTACAAAAATGTGTGTGTGTCCAAAGTGCTGAGAAAAAGTGGCAGTGGAAGGCTCAACACTGAGAATCTCTAGTATCTTCATGGTTTTAAAGCCCTGAATCAGCATTTTCTCAGCAAGCAAATACTTTCTGACTAGAGTTTAACAGCGGTGAATGAATTTGTTCCTGCAAGCGGATGTAAAGGGATAAAAATACATTAATGATGGACAGAAACATCAGTTACCTGTTCAGGAATAGGTTAGAGTTCTAAGGCTGTTCCTGAGTCAGGCTGTCATGATGACCCTCAAGGTCAGAGGGATCCAAAGAGGAGGTTTATTTATCTGTGAAGCCTCCTAGGATATGTGAATACCAGAAGGAACACCAGTAGAGTACAGAGGAAACCTATGCTTTCTCCTTCAAGCTCTTTAAAAAAAAAAAAAAAAGTGTTTACTGAGATATAAGAACAAAGAAATAAAAGCTGGGCATGGTGGTACACACCTTTAATCCCAACACTCAGGAGGTAGAGGTAGGTGGATCACTGTGAGTTCAAGGCCACCCTGAGACTACATAGTGAATTCCAGGTCAGCCTGGGCCAGAATGAGACCATACCTCTAAAAACCAAAAAATAAAAAATAATAAAAATAAGCAAAAATTTTAAAAATAAAAGAATAAAGAAATAATTTGAGGATTTCAAAAAATTGTGCACTTGGAAAAAATGGGACTTTTTTGTTTTGTGTGATAATATGGACATATTATCACCTTAAAGTAGCCTCTGCCATTTATTCCAGTCTTATCCAAATTTAACATACCTACATAGTTTGAATCTGCATAATCGTTCAGAAAACTCACTTTTCCTTCTTCAAGTCATGTACTATGGCTACTACTCAACAATGTCTGACAAGTCTGAATTTTACTGCCTTCCCTGTATACGGTGCTGCCTGATATGGCTTAATATGATATAAGTGAGTCTCTCGCCCAATGTTTCATATGCTGAAATTTAACCACATTGGAGCCCCAATCTAAATTTTAGGTTTAGAGGTAGGGCATTTGGAAGGAGATGAGGTCATCAGGGTGAGCCCCATGATGAAATAATGGCTTTATAAAAAGAGAGACATCAGAAAGTTCCAATATGTGCTGTTTCTTGTCATGTGCTGGCCCTATGCTGATTTGGGGTTCTGTCAGTAGGAAGACCACTACCAAATGTGGTGTTGCAGCCTCGGACCTTCAGAACTGTTGGCCAAAATAAACCTCTTTTATTTATAAAGTATACAGACTATGATATTTGCTTATAGTAACAGACTTCTTTGATACCTTGGTCAAATGCTACCACCAGTGACTATCAGCAGAAAAGAAACAGTTATCCAAGCTCCTCTGCATTATAACTAAAAGGAGGAAAGACAAGCTTTACATAAGTTCAGAGGATCCAAGAGTAAAACAAGAGAACTTATCAGACAGGAGGTTCATGAGTTCAAGACCAGCCTGGGCCACATACTCACAAATTAGCCTGGATATCTCAAAAAGAAAAAAAAAATCAAAGTAGAAGGAAAAACACTGTTCAGTGTGACTGTGTGTCTCCAACGCAGCCTTTCTCTCAGTAAAGAAGCAGATACTAGATCGTCAAACCTGCTAGCTCATCAAACCTGCAGAGTTCTGTTCTTTGTGTCGGCAGAGACTAGCCTGACAATATAAGAAAGAGGAAAATGGAACCTGCAACTTAATTTGACTCAACACAGGAAACCTTACCCAGCTGAGACACGGACAGAATTGACAGATTGATAGCTCTTCCTCAATTCTGTGGTGGTAGGGGGGGTGCATAGCCCTTCTTGATGAAGTGATTTGTCTAGTTAATTCCGATAATGGCATGCTAACTACTTACGTGACCCTAAAGAAAGAGAGGAAAAAAACAAAACAAAACAGCAAGATGGTTCAGTGAGTAAGGGTGCTTACAGTACAAGCATGAGGGTTGAGTTCAGTCTCTAGGCACCTATGAAAAAATCTGGGCCTGACCATTCATACCTGTGACCCAGTGCTGAAGTGGATAGAGGTGGGAGGATGACAGGGGCTCACTGGTCAGCCTGTCAGACTGTCTCCAGGCAATAAGGTAGAAGAGCCATAGAGGACAGCTCATATCCACTTCTGGCCTCTGCACACATGAGCATGGGGTACATGTATCTACACAAACACATACACACACCACACACACACCAAAAGAAAGTAATGAGAAGAGGCTAGATTGCAGTGGCTCACCAGGTCATCTCCAAGGCCATCAGGAAGAACGGAAGGGTGTGACTTTTAGAGTAAAGCTAAACTGAGCTCTCATCCTAGCTCCACCCCAAAGCAGCCCTCTGGCCTTGAGAAAGTCACACAGCTTTCTGAGTCTCAAGTTGCTTGTTTTAAAAATATTTTATGTTTTGGGGGCTGGAGAGATGGCTTTTGCCTGCAAAGCCAAAGGATCCCAGTTTGATTCTCCAGGGCCCACGTAAGCAAGATGCACAAAGGGGGTGCATGCATCTGTTTTGTTTGCAGTGGCTAGAGGCCCTGGCATGCCCATTTTCTCTCTCTCTCTCTCCCTCCCTCTTTCTTGATCTCAAATAAATAAATAAAATATATTTTTAAATATTTTATGTTTTTACTTATATTTAGGGTGGGGCAAATAGAGAGAATGGGCGCTCCAGGGCCTCCAGCTACTGCAAAGGAACTCCAGACACATGCACCACCTTGTGCATCTGGCTTACCTGGGTACTGAGGAATCTAACCTGGGTCTTTAGGCTTTGCAGGCAAGTGCCTTATCAGCTAAGCTATCTCCCCAGCCCTCAAGTTCCTTTTTTGAAAACAGGGGTAATCCTACTGTGCTGGTGTAAATATTGATAGCTAAGACTACTTTTATACTAAGGATTAAACTTGATACTTATTTTCAAGCCATTTATTGAGTACCTATTTTGTGCCAGACTGTGGGCTACCTGGATATAGTGGATGTGGTGGTTTGATTCAGGTGTTCCCCATATACTTAGGTGTTCTGACTGCTAGGTTCCCAGCTGATGGAGATTTGGGAATTAAAGTCTCCTGGAGGTAGTATATTGTTGGGGGCGGCTTATGCGTATTACAGCCAGTGTCCCTTTGCCAGTGTTTGGCACACTCTCCTGTTGCTGTTGTCTACCTGATATTGATGAGGAGGTGGTGTCCACCCTCTGCTCATGCCATCATTTTCCACTGCCATCATGGAGCTTCCCCTTGAGTCTGTAAGCCAAAATAAACCCTTTTTTCCCACAAGCTGCTCTTGGTCAGGTGATTTCTGCCAGCAATGTGAACCTGACTGCAACAGTGGGAAAGGTCAGACCCAGTCACTGGTCTGTAGAATTGTAGAACACAATTTTATCTTTATTTTTATTTATTTGACAGAGAAAGAGGGAAAGAGAGAGAGAGAGAAGGGGCATGCCAGGGCCTCCAGCCACTGCAAACGAACTCCAGATACATGAACCCCCTTGTGCATCTGGCTTAACGTGGGTCCAAGGGAATTGAACTTGGGTCCTTTGGCTTTGCAGGCAAATGCCTTAACCACTAAGCCATCTCTCCAGCCCTAGAACACAATTTTAGAAGAGTGTATATATCTAATGGCAGAGTATGTAAGTGTGTGTGCATGTGCATGTGTGTGTGTTTCTAGGGATCAAACTCATAGCCTCCCCCATGCTAGGCAAGCACTCTAGCATTGATTCCAGACACAGGAACGTATTCTCTAACACCAATCATGCAAAGTGCTACAAACAGTAAGTGTGGGTCATTATGAAGACACTAAGCAGATACAGGTCAGCTGCAGTTGATTTCCCAGAAGGGTGAGGGAGATGCTGGGGCTATGGAGCCACCGTGAGCATGCCTCTTTGACAGAGGCCTCAAGTGGTGGAGTGAAATGTGGACAGGTGGGGGAATGCTTCATGTCTGAGAACCCAGGTGAGGGCTAATGTAGCTGGACTTGAGGAAGCAACAGAGAGAGAAAATGAGGTGAGGATATACTGTTGGGACAAAACATGGAATGACCTGGTCAGACTCTGGAAGATGGTCAGTCCCCATGCAGTTAGCTTTTCTAGTTCCAGAGGGTGCTGCACGAGCAACTGAGGGAAAATGACTGACATCTGTCCAAACAACTCACAGTCTAAGCAACTCAGCAGTAAACAACCTGACGGGATGTTCAAACAAGTGCAATAGTGGCACACAGCCATGGTGGGTAACCAACAGCTCTTGATTTGGCTAACAGATCCACTAAGTGGAATGGAACTCATAGCTGGAACTGGGAAATAAGTCAAAACCATGTACAAAAAATGAGCCCATTCTCCAATATCAATCTCCCATCAAATGTGGTCTAGAAAAGGGCCTACACATATAAAATTCTCTCTAAAATAACTATGGACATTCCATCTATCTGGTACTAACTTCTCTCTCCACTGGAGAATTTGTTTCTTTTTCCAGATGGACGACAAACCTGAAAGGAGGATCAGCCTCTCGCACCTCACCAGGGCCCCAGCTCAAACCATAGAGTAACGGGGTAAATGGGCAAGAGTGCAGCTTTCATTTTTTTTTTTTTTTTTGTTTTGTTTTGTTTTGTTTTTTCGAGGTAGGGTCTCACTCTAGCTCAGGCTGACCTGGAATTCACTCTGTAGTCTCAGGGTGGCCTCGAACTCATGGCGATCCTCCTACCTCTGCCTCCCGAGTACTGGGATTAAAGGTGTGTGCCACCATGCCCAGCTAGAGTGCAGCTTTCTTAAAGAACCTGACACCAGAAAAAGGCTGAAGGAGATAAACACAGAGAATATTCAGCTCCTACTAAGCCAGATATCCAGAGACACAGAGGCTCCCAGAACCTCATCACTGAAGTAGAACTAAAATGACCCCAATGTGGCTCAGGGAAATTCACAGAAGAGGGGGCGAAAAGAGTGTTAGAGGCACAAGTTGAGTAATTATACACAGAGACTTTGCCTTTCCCTCATAACTGTTGGCTACCCATCATGCACGACCCACATTCCCCAATGAGGAGGGTCTCTTCGAAGGGGGGAGGTTAGGGAAGAGGCTACCAGAGGCACCAACATAAATGTAAAATTAAAATAATTTAAAAAAAGAAAATGAGGTGAGGCTGGAGGATAGAGGGCTTGTAGGTCTCATTTTGGATTATGGATTTTATTACTAAGAAGAATGAAAATGCATCAAGAAATACAGAATTGGGGCTGGAGAGATGGATTAGCAATTAAGGCTCTTGCCTGAGAAGCCTAAAGACCCATGTTCTATTTCTCTCCAGAGCCCACATAAGCCAGACGCATAAAGGTAAGGCAAGTGCAAGGTCACACATGCCCACTAGGAGTTCAATTTCAGTGGCTGTGACCCTAGTGTGCCAATTCTCTCTCTCTCTCTCTTTCTAATAAAGAAAAAAAAGCAAAGAAATAAATACAGAATTGCATGTGACATCAAAGCAGAAGGAAGAACTTCTGTGCGAGGGGCTGTAAGAGGAGGGTAAGGGAATGGAAGAGAGAACTGGGGGAGAGGAAAGAGCAAAGTAAAATGACATGTGTATGAAAATGTTATAATGACACGTTACTTTGAATGCACACTTAAATAATAATGATCATTAAACTTAAGGCAGACTGACAGAGATTTAATTTGGGTATGCAGACCTTTGAGAACACATTGCCCCAGTTGTCAGGTACGTCTCCAGTCTATGGTTCTTCCTTTGCTGCGGTCAGAACGTTGATGAGAAGGAGGAGAAGGGAAAAAGAGGAAGAAGAGGAGGAAAATGAGGAAGAGGATGAGGAGAAGGAGGAAGAAAGCAGAATGATCTAGCTTTCCTATCTTCAGATTCTAAAGGTGAAATCCTAGAAGAAGAGTCAAGAGGTAAGTCTGGAGTCATAATTTAAAGACTGCAGTTATAGCCAGCCGTGGTGGTGCACGCCTTCAATCCCAGCACTAGGGAGGCAGAGGTAGGAGGATCGCTGTGAGTTCGAGGCCAGCCTGAGACTACATAGTGAATTCCAGGTCAGCCTGGGCTAGAGTGAAACCCTACCTCAAAAACAAACAAACAAAAAAAGAATTCAAGCAAGGCACAGGGGCATCTGACACTCCACATAACAGACACATGCTGATATTTCATATTTCATATTTCATATTTCATATTTCATATTTCATATTACATATTACATATTACATATTACATATTACATTATGGAACCTATCACAACACTTCTCCATTAGAAGTGGGGGTTTTTTGTTTTGTTTTGTTCTGTTTTTGTCTTTTGTTTTGCTAGGAATTGAGCCCCAAACCTTGAGTATGCTAGGCAATCAATCACTCCACCATCGAGCTACATCTCCTAAAATTCTTCTCAAAATTTCTGAAGAATCTACAGAGATTGTTGAAAATACAGGTTATCAGGACTCAGGTCCTGCTTTTCAGTGTCAGGGGTTGGTGAGACTAGGATTCCATACCTTAAACAAGCTTCCTAGGTAAGTCTTATTGTGAGGCAAGTTTGTCCAGGGCTTAAGTTGCAGAATACATAGAAATATTATCTCCTTCCCTGGGAAAATAAATTCATGCCCCTTTTAAAAAAAGTTTTGTTGGGCTGGAGAGATGGCTTAGAGGTTAAGCGCTTGCCTTTGAAGCCTAAGGAACCTGGTTTGAGGCTCAATTATTCCCCAGTACCCATGTAAGCCAGATGCACAAGGTGGCGCATGCATCTGGATTTCGTTTGCAATGGCTGGAGGCCCTGGTGTGTCCATTCTCTTTCTCTCTCTCCCTCTCTCTCTCTCTCTTTCTCTCTCTGTCACTCTCAAATAAATAAATAAAAATTTAAAAAAGTTTTGTTTTAAATTTATTTTCATTTATTTATTTGAGAAAGAGAGAGAGAATGGGCACACTCGGGCCTTCAGCCTGTGCAAATGAACTCCAGACACCTGCTCCACCTTGTGCATCTGGTTTACGTGGGTCCTGGGGAATCCAACCTGGGTCCTTTGGCTTTGCAGACAAATGCCCTAACCGCTAAGTAATCTCTCCAGCCCAAATTCATACTCTTAACTCCCTTTCCACAGCACTAACCAACCAACAAGTGTAAACTCTTATTTCGCAGAATATCTTTCCCACTCAGAAGTCAGAGCACCTGAGCCGTAATATTCCCTATACTCAGCTCGTCTAAATCCACATAAGACTGGGAAGAGCAGCATGAAGCAGGCTGCTCATGACTCCCGAGACTCAGCAAGGGGCAACTGGAATGGAAAGATGGAAAGAGGGAGCTTGGCTCTAGTCCAGCATTTGGGGAAAAATCTGCAGTGATGAACAGCATTCAACACTTTATTAGCTATCGAACTTGGGACTTCGTTACTTGCTCTAAACCCCACTGTTCCTCCAGAGGAAACCATTTAGACATTACACGGACGGTGTCCTAGGGTCATTCTTAAGCACTCTGGATTAAGAAAGAAAGCCAGTGTAGTGTGTTCATCCTGTGATCTTTCCAGTCTCCTCATCCACAGAGAAGCAGTGTAGCATGGTGGTGGACACCAGTCTAAGTAGCAGATTCCTAGTGTCCAAACCCTGGATCTTCTGCTCAATAACTGAAGAACTCAATCTCCAAGTTCTTCAGTTTCCTATCTGAAAAAGAAAACAATAAGTGTCCACAGTCCACATGTTGGGGCTGCCACAACAACGCACCATGGGCTCACAGGCTAAATAACTGAAATCTGTTTTCTCACAATCCTGGAACACAGAAAGCTGAGTTCAAAGTGCTGTCAGGTGGGTTTCATCTAAGACCACTCTCCTTGGCTTGTAGAAGACTTTCTTCTTCCTGTGTGTTTGCATGCATTTTCTCTGTGGCCTTGTGTCCGGATTTTCTCAAGTTATAAGGACCACAGCCAGATCAGACAGCATTCACCTCTTTAAAGGCTGCCTCTACATATCGACAGTCTCTGACACTATGGTTCAACATAAAAGCTTACAACTCTACTATGATATGAAAGTGATGCACTCAGTCGAACCCTTTCTTTGAATTTTTATCTTTTCCAAAGCTAGAAATATGTGCTTTGATACTCTTTCATAACGCAGATGCAGCAGCAAGCTGTAACTCCTGCTCAGATAAGTGACCAGGAGGGTGATCAGCCACACTTCACAATGCACTCTGCTGCTAAGCTATGGCGTTTGGTAGGTTAAGTGAACTAAATGAATCAAGGAGCATCTATATGGTCACATTCTGAGTTACTGAGGGTTAGGATTTCAACATGTGAACACAGAGAAAGGAAAATTAAGCCTATGACAAATGGTATCCATCCAACAGGGTTATTTCAGGGATTAAAAGACCCATCCAAGGCTGGAGTGATGGCTTAACAGTTAAGGCACTTTGCCTGCATAGCCTAAGGACCCATGTTTGACTCTCCAGATCCCACATAAGCCAGACACACAAATGTAAGGCAAACACAAAGTTTCATATGGCCACTAGGTGGCTAGGTGGCGCAAGAGTCTGGAGTTCAACTGCAGTGGCTGAGGCCCTAGCATGCCAGTTCCCTCTCTCTCTCTCTCTCTCTCTCTCATGCTCTCTCTAAAAAAATTTTTTAAACAAACTTTTAAAAAATTATTTTTAAAAAGACTCCATACAGGTGACTGGGGAGATGGTTCAGTATGTTAGTTCATGAAAGTGTAAGGACCTGAGCTTGGATTCCCAGCACCTATGTAAAAACCGGGTGTGGTGGTGCATTCCCATACTCCCTTGCTGGAAAGACAGAGACATAAGATGATCTGGGCTGGAGAGATGGCTTAGTGGTTAAGGCATTTGCCTGCGAAGCCAAAGGACCCTGGTTCGATTCTCCAGGTCCCATGTAAGCCAGATGCCCAAGGGGCACGTACATCTGGAGTTTGTTTGCAGTGGCTAGAGGACTTGGCGTGCCCATTCTCTCTGTGTCTGTTTCTCCTTTCTCTCTATCTCCTTGCAAATAGTTAATAAAAAAAATTTTTTAAAAGATGATCTGTTGAAGAAGTCGCTTGATGTCAACTTCTGACCAGAGAGAGAGAGAAGAAAAAGGGGGTGGGAAGAGAGAGAGAGACTTGATCTAGGTACTTGACATATAGCCAAGTGTTCAATAAATAGCTACTAATAGCCATTCATTCACACCGAGTAACTGTTACTTGTCACGCACCACGGCTGTGGTGTAAGTACAGTGAAGATGTACCTGAATGACTGGCAAAAGGTCATTAGGGGCATAATTTGGTGGACTGTAGCCCCACCCCTGGTTCTGGCTGCCACAATTAGAGAAGCCCCTACCACAGGATCCCTCTGATGTCTCTTTTTATGATCTTTTGTATTGTATTGCATTGCATTGTTTGTATTGTATTGTATTGTATTGTATTGTATTGTATTGTATTGTATTGTATTATTATAATGTTTTGTATTATAATGTATTGTATGGTATGGTATATGGTATGGCATGGCATGGCATGGCATGGTTACTGTATTGTATTGTACTGTATGGTGTGGTGTGGTGTGGCATGGTATGGTTATTGTATTGACTTCTTAGTTGTAGTGACATGAGTCAATCTTCCCTGTTCATGAAAGTCCTGGAAAAAAGTTTGCGATGGTGGAATTCTTTTGTGAAGCTCTGCTTGTAAGCAACTATAGGGGGTCAGGAAAGAGTTTCTTTGCACCATCGGTTGACTCACAAGTGCCCTTAGCTCACACAAGTGTTGTGGCACAGGGCAATGTCCCCTACCCCTTCAGTGTCATGCATAAGCTGAAGCCACATTCTAGACCCCCACCCCCATCTAGATCATCATAAAGCGCAAGTATCAGTGATGTGTTCCTTGCCTGTGGTGGCAGCTTCCAGGATGCCTTTGCATCCTACCAGGAGCTGTGAAGCACCTGAGGTATTTAAAGTATGACCTTACTGCCCTTCCCCAGGAATTTCCACCATTGTACACAAGAGCAAGTCTGGAAGGCTTCCATGGGCATAGTTTGGGTGGGAAAGAGGTAGTATGGTTTGAATCTGAAATGCCCTTCACAGACTCCTGCTTGGAACACTTGTTCCCTTGGTGGTGGTAGTATTTTGAAGGCTGTGGAACCATTAGGAGGTGGGGGCCTGGATGACTGACAAAAAAGGTCACTAAGGGCAGAATTTTGTGGGATATAGTCCCACCCCTGGTTCTGGCTGCCACAATTAGAGAAGACCCTACCACAGGATCCTCTGACATGAGCACTTGCCATGTCCTCCCTGCTATGATAGGCTGAAATCATAAGCTAAAAGAAGTCTTTCCTCCATTATTTCTGTCATTCATTTTGGAAAAGAGAGCCAAAAGAGAAAATAACTAAAGGAATGCATACAGACAGGGTTGGGTATATATGATCCTGATGGTCAAATGGCTTCTTCACAGTGGCTTTGCACTCCTAGGGCTAGGAGACTCCTCCTGACCTGAAGGAGGAGCTATGTATGCAGCAGAGTCATGAGGTGACCTCAGTGTGTGCCCCAAGTTGAGTTCAGACCTGTGACCTGCATAGTGCACATAGGGTGCTGCCTGGGGAAATAGACCCTCTGGATACCGTGCGTCATGTCAGAAAAGCTGCATACCCAGCATCTGTCCCAGCTGATGGACAGTTTTTAGAAAGATGCATCCTTATGAAGCGTAGTTAGATCAAGGCTGGGCAGGTATCAGGAAAAAGTGAAGAAATCCTCAAATGCCCACATTTCTCCCTGAGGCTTGTAGACCAAGCTGAAGCAGCTCGACTGGCCTCCACATGAAAGTTACCCACTTTTGCCTGATTTTTACCAAGAAGAAAATCAAAACCTGTCTCTCAGAACACTGAACGGAATTTTTATTGTCCAGTTTGTGCGGACGATCCCTCCTCATTTCAGCTGTGCACATGTGTGATTGATTTGGCCAAGCTGAGACTGTTGAGAAATCTGTGACATTCAGGTCAGGTTAGGATTCACTGACTAGGGAGAACAAGTCAATAGGGTCAGGACCACAACTCAATGAATATCAGCTCCTGGAGGGGGAAGCTTTGTGATACATTCTTGACAAATACATTGGGGGAGTGCATGAGAAAATATGTACACACACACACACAAAAAAAAACCACTTAGAACTTTCCTTCTGATAAAGTTGGCATAGGATAGGTGTCTGTTGTCTTTCACCCATCTTTGTTTTGCTGCCAGTTCTTGATTTAAAGATCAGCCTTGTACTTAGTTAATATTATATATTCGACATTGTGAAATAAGTTAAACAATGGAGAAATGATCTGCTGTCAAAGCAACACTTACTTCATTTCCCACAAGAGGTGAGGAATGTACACATCAAGAAGTGGTCAATGCCCAGTATAACAGGAGGAAAAGAAGAGGACCTGGGAATAAAAGAAAGACTGATAGAGAAGGGGGAGGGGATATGATGGAGAGTGGAGTTGTGAAGGGGGAAAGTGAGGGGTGAGGGAATTATCATGGTTTATTGTCTATAATTATGGAAGTTGTCAATAACAAAAATTACTTAATTAATTAATTCTTAAAAAAAGAAATGGTCAACAGGGTGCCAGAGATAGCTTATTGGTTAAGGTGCTTACCTGCAAAGTGAAAGGACCAGGTTCAATTCCCCAGGACCCACATTAGCCAGATGCACAAGGCAGCTCATGTGTCTGGAGTTCATTTGCAACAGCTGGAGGCCCTGGCATGCCTGTTCTCTCTTTCTCTCTATCTGCCATGCTCTCTCAAATAAATAAATAAAAATAACAAAAAATAGTAAAAGAAAAAAGAAGAAATGGTCAGCACACAAGTTAGCAGTCAACACACAAGTAGAGGGCTCATAACAACTTCTGTCTTTAAAGTAAGATTTAAAAAAATACTGAAGTGTGTGTCCATGTCATTCAGTCAGTCAGTCAGTCAGCCAACATATATTCATCAAGGCCAGCCGTGTTGCAAGCTCTGTGCTAGTGGGGCTCCTTGATAAACAAGACAGATAAGGAGAAAACAGAGACTGGATTAAGACAGGGGAGGGATTGATGATTTTCTTTTTGTTATATTAGTTGAGAGCTGTTTGTGATAATGAAGAATGTCCCTTCTGAGGCTGTCTGTGACATCTAAGCTGAAATCCCCAGCAAACGTAAAATCTGTCTAGGGACAAGGGACAAGTAAGAGCAGTGTGGAGAGGATCCAAAGCAAGCCCAGACAGGAAAGCAAGCTGTCACGGGGGTGGGGGAGGGGTGAGAAAAGAAAGGCAAGGTCTTGATCAAACCGCAGAGGAAGCGAGGGCAAGGAAAAACCTGAGGGAGGTGCACTGGTTTTCCACTGGGCTTGACGTATTTTGAACTGGAGGCAATTGGACTTGAAAATAAATGTGATATGGGGATAGGATTGAGAGAAAAAGGGAGGGATTTCTCCAGAATTGCTACATTTCTGGCTCAAGAGCATTTCTTTCAGTTTATTTTCTTCAGGGTACTTATCTTAAAGCAACTTAAGCACTTACCTTATTAAATTATTTATTTCCTTGTTCACTCTGTTCATCTATAGTAGCTCAAGCTGACATACATAATTTAAATTTGGTAATATCCGCATTAGAAGAAAAAATGTGAAATTAAAATATTTTACTAAATAATGTACAATATATCCAACATATAATTCCAAAAGTAACCAATCTATAAAGATAATGGGATTTTTTTTTTCTTATGAAGTCTTCAAAATGTGACAGCACATATCAGCTTGGACTAACCACATTTCCGATACTTAGCTAGTGGCCTGACCCTGGGCAGATCAGCGCAAGTATGAGCTGCTGTGGGTGGGACTGCTGGGTCCGGGCCACTGTCTAATCTCTAGCAGCTACAACATACCTGGCACTTGGTATATTTTGAATGAGTGGATAAATGCTCAATAAGTGGGTGCTTTTTGGAGTACTGGTTTGGGGGTGGGGATCACAGCTTCCATGTTGAACTAGTTAAGAATGAGATGTCTATAAGACACCCAAGAAGACATATGTCAGAAAAGAAAGTGACAATGATGGTGCGGGACCAGAAGAAAGGTCTTGGAGGGATGTAAACTTGGCACCTTGATGAGTTCTAAATCCAAGGACATCACTGGATTACACTGAGAACCAACGCAGAAAAAAGAAAAGGGGCCCGGGCTGGAGAGATGGCTTAGCGGTTAAGGCGCCTGCCTCCTAATCCTAAGAATGCCAGTTCCAATTTCCAGGTGATGCAAGGGCACAATGCCGTACTTTCCCACAAGGGGGCGCACGCATCTGGAGTTTGTTCACAGCTGCTGAAAGGCTGCTGGCTCACCCATTCTCTCTCTCAAAGCCTGATTTCATTTAAGCTTTACATATGCTGGGCATGGTGCCACATGCCTTTAATCCCAGCACTTGGGAGGCAGGGGTAGGAGGATCACCATGAGTTCAATGCCACCCTGAAACTACATAGTGAATTCCAGGTCTCTAAAAACCACAAAAATAAAAATAAATAAATAAATAAATAAATAAAAATAAGCCTTACTTCTTATATTGCTTTGAGGCAGAGAAAGGAAATATATATATATATATATATATATATATATATATATATATATATATATATATATATATACATACACATATATTATCCTCAAAATGTTAAGCAGCCAAGCTAGTTTATGGAAAAGGCAGATTTAGAACCCAAAATGCCAGGTCAGGGATAATAGAATATAATTCCAGGTGTGAGGATGACCCAGGACCACAGAGGTGTTTGCAGAAGCATGACCGTCTATGATGACTCCAGGTCTTCGTGGCTTGAAGGTGTGCACAGTTGGCATATATAGTGATTATATAGAGATTAAGATTATATACTGAGGGTTTTAGACAAGTGCCCAAGGGGCTTTTGTTTTTTTATTTTGACACACAGCTCCATTTCTCCACTGAGCTTAGTGAATGAAATTCTACTCCTCCTGCAGTAGGTGAATGCAAACTAATATTTTATACAAATAGTTATCAAATTAGGTCATTTGTTGACCTTCCAAAACAGAGTGAATGAAATGATGTGTTCTTAACTTTGTGGCTGAGAAGTTGCATGACCTTGAATAAGCCTGTACCTTTCCTAAGACTTTCTGTTCTTATCAGCAGAACAGGGGAGTAAACAAGGTGACCGCTAGTTCTTGAAGTATGTTTCAATGTTGTAGTTAATTAGTGTTCTGTCTGCCCATGTGCTTAACTTCATATTGGATCACTGTGAAAAGATCATGATAGCTAGGCGTGGTGGCTCATGCCTTTAATCCCAGCACTGGGAGGCAGAGGTAGGAGGATTGCCATGAGTTGGAGGCCACCCTGAGACTCCATGGTGAATTCCAGGTCAGCCTGGGCTAGAGTGAGACCCTACCTCGAAAAACCAAAAACCAAAAAACAAAACAAAACAAAAAAAGATCATGATCGAGGAGATTAAAAAGCCAGGAATGAGCCCAAATTCACTGCCAGGGAGAGATGGAGGTGGGGATCAAAGCTTCCATGTTGGACTACTTAACACTGAGGCATCTATGAGACACCCAAGGAGAGGTGTGTCAGAAAAGGAAGTGGCAATGTCAGTGTGGAACTGAACGGTAGGAAAGGTCTTGATGGAGGGATGTAAACTTGGCACCTTGATGAGTTCTAAATCCAAATAAATAAATAAATAAAATCACTGGATTACACTGCGAATGGGAATAGGGAATAATCTGGCTTTCTCCATGCCCCTCTTTCAGGGTTGTTTTGAGAAAACGAACTAGAAAAATCATGTGAGCCTGTTAGAAATGAGACACATAACCACTAAAAGTAGATATATCGAAAAGCTGAGACAGCAGACCCGCCTCCTAAGTTGTTTAGGGTGGGGGCATATAATTTACTTGCGTAAGGTAATGCTAGGTGACGTCATGTAAACATTAGCAAACCTTGCGAGTTTTTCCAGAAGTGCCTGTTTGATATTTATTAAGAAAATAAAGGAAGACACTAAAAACTTGGAAAGAAAATGGGAAGGAGGGAATTCACAGGCAGAGGAGGAAGAAAGGCAGAGACAAGGAAAAGTTAAGAAAACAAAGGTAGGTTAAGAGGAGTAACAGAGATGGGGAGGGCCAGTGGGCATCCGCTGAGCAGGGACTGGAGCCAGTGTGACTGGGGGCGGGGGTGGCTGGTCTGGCAGCGACTCGCCAAGCGGGCACAGGGCAGGCGGAGGAGGGGAGCGGGAGGGAGGGACTTGGCGGAGGGCAGAGGCAGGCAATACTTTAAAGGAGGATGACCCTAGCGGTTGATGGCATCAGTGACCTCGGGATAAAGAACCTCAGGAGGGATCCCGGGAAGAAAAGACCAGGTGACCTTGCCAGGTTCACGAGGGAGGCACCCTCACCGGAAAAGGGGAGACCCCCGGGGCACCCAGCACCAGCTGCCATGTGCGAGCTGTACAGCAAACAGGATACCCTGGCGCTGAGGGGGAAGCACATCGGGTAAGGGCTGGGGCCGGAGGAACTGGGCGAGCGAGCGGGTACTGGAGCGGGGTCGCGGAGGACGGGGACGCGCGCCTTGAGCCCGCTTGGCGGCGGCACGGGGAGGCGGGAGGCGCGTCGCTTGGGACTAAACGGGGCGCAGCCTGCCAGCCAGAAGGGGAGTTAGCTCCACGCCCACCTGCTCCAAAACTTGACATCTGTGAGCCCAGACGGAGTTTCGATGATGCCTCTGAAAGCACATTCTGACAACTTTTGTTTAAAGTGAACAACAATGTTCCTGCAAGCTTGGTTAGGTGGGCAAAGGATTAAACTAGCCAGAAATATAAATAAATAAATGAATAAACAAACAAACAAACAAACAAACCTTGAAATACCTTGTATTCAAAAAGCAGGAACTGGAGGCTGGAGAGATTGCTTAATGGTTAAGGCATTTGCCTGCAAAGCCTAAGGACCCAGGTTCGATTCTCCAGAACCCAAGTAAGCCAGATACACATGATGGTGCATGAATCTGGAGTTTGCATTGGGTAGAGGCCCTAGTGCACCATTCTGTCTGTTCTTTCTCTCTCTCTCTCTCTCTCTCTCTGTCACTCTCATAAATAAATAAATACATAAATAAATAAATTACGTTTTAAAAATAAAAGCAGGGGCTGGGGGTGTGGTTTTGCATGTCTTTGATCCCAGCACTCAGGAGGCAGAGGTAGGAGGATCACCATGAGTTAGAGGGCATCCTGGGACTACAGAGTGAGTTCCAGGTCATCCTGGACTAGAATGAGACCCTGTGGGGGGGGGGCAAAGGCTTCAGTTAGCAAATTCCTTTTTCCCCACCTTGGTCTTGGGATCTGTATTCTCCCTGCTTTTGTGTCTTCTGTGATAGAAACACTTTGGTAATACAACGGTAAGTATACAAGAGTGGCCTGATCTCTGGGCCCAGCTGAGTGTCTGTTATCTGTATCACCTCTGTCAAATTCCCTTAATAACTAGTTCTGCTTAACAGTGCGGGCAAGTGAGAATTGTGAATGTGTTAATGACTTGTGTCAGGGTTTTCCAAAGATACATGAAACTATGAGTGATGTTATGCCAGTTAAGGAGCCCTAACATTGTCAAAGAAAATGCCTGCCATGTGCACTTACCTAGTGCAGACAACAGGTGGGCAGGAGCCAACTGGTGGCCAGCAGAGTGCGAAGGGACACGGGAAAGAACCAGTACTCCACCTGGAGAATTGCTGGGCTCCACATCTCCATCAGGAACATTCTAGATGGTTCCAGAAACTAGCAAGATCTCTCTCAACTCCAAAGTGGGGAAGTGGGGTCAGTGGTCACATACAGTCTCCATTTGCTGATCACCAAACACTTTTTCTAATCATTCCGTTAGTTTCTAATTCCACTAGAAACATGATCGTTTCTGACAAACACAGAGCAAGTCTACAGGAGGAGGAGGAATGTGGGTATAGCCAATCTGGAGGCAAAAGAATCTTACCTGGGGTCTCCTGGAGGTGGGAAAGTGTTTAAAAGGCCAGGCGCACAGGTCCGCAGCTTAAAGCTCATAGCAAAACTTTTCTGTGGCTTTTAATATGTAGGTACAAACTATCAGTTAAACCAACAAGAAATTCTCATTAAATAGTACTCTCATTTTAGCTGATATTTAACAACTACGTAATGGGGAAGACTACTTTAGAAAACCCTTTTCCAGACAAAAAGGAGTGGTTGCCTTCATGACCTCACAGTGGTTAGCATTACCTGCACAAGAACTGAGTAAATGGTCCCATAAACATGCTGTCATGATTGATGGAGGAGGGCAGAAAAAGAGACATCAAAACAGAAGAGGGACTAGTTCTAAAGAAGTGGTTCAGTGAAAGAGGGATGGAGGGCACAAAAGAAAGTAATAGGTGGGGACTGTGACTAAAATGTATGCATATATGTATGTATGTATGTCAAAATTGTCAATAAAAAACTATATCAAAGCCGTGTGTGGTGGGGCACACCTTTAATCCCAACACTCGGGAGGCAGAGGTAGGAGGATCGCCGTGAGTTTGAGGCCACCCTGGGACTACATAGTGAATTCCAGGTCAGCCTGAGCTGGAGTGAGACCCTACCTCGAAAAAAAACCAAAAAAAAAAAAAAAAAAAAAAAAAAAAAAGCTATATCAACCAGGGGATATGGATGTAGTTCCTCTGTGGACTACTTGCCTACACCAGCACTGCACAAACGGAGATTGGAGTTCTACAGGGGGAAGGGGAGGGAAATAGCATGTGTTTTTTGTATGTAAGTATAGAAGTTGTCAATAAAAAAATAGAAACTTAAAAAAAAACTTATACCAACATATACCATAACCTTAAGCCATTTTAAAATTTGAGGTTACATGTTATTCACAACAATCAAAATGCTTTCAGAATACTTAAGAATTTCTACAAACCACTTCCAATGTATATGGGTGATTTTGTATGGAAAAAAACCAACAGAAATAAAATCATATTCAGTTTTAGATCTTAAATATCCATTGAGCCAAGATCAGAAACTTTTTTTTTAAATTTTTTGAGAGAGACACAGAGAGAGGCAGACAGAGAGAGAGGGAGAGGGAGACAGATGGAGAATGGGTGCACCAGCAGTCTCTCAGCTGCTGTGAACGAAATCCAGATGTGTGCGCCCCCTTGTGGGCAAGTGTGGCATTGCGCCCTTGCGTCACTTTGCATCTGGCTAAACGTAGGACCTGGAGATTGGAACCGGGTTCTTAGGCTTAGCAGGCAGGTGCCTTAACCGCTAAGCCATCTCTCCAGCCCAAGATCAGAAACTTTTGTGATAGTTCTATGTTGCTAAAGTTGATGAACCCCAAACGTTCATCCAAATAACCAAGAATACCGATGACTTTGTATGCCCAGAGGAGTATATGAGAATAATTGAAATTAATTACTTAAGAAGGAAAATTCGAGCTGGACATGGTGGTGTATGCCTTTGATCCCAGCACTCGGGAGGCAGAGGTAGGAGGATCACCGTGAGTTCGAGGCTACTCTAAGACTACATAGTGAATTCCAGGTCAGCCTGGGCTACAGTAAAACCCCACCTCAAAAAGCAAAAGAAAACAAAGAAGAAGGAGGAGGAGAAAAATCTGTTTGATGCAAGACAAGTGCCAAAGTACATGAAAATGGAAGCCTGCTGTAAAAGTCGTCTCCTGTTATTCATAATTAGCTTTCAGTGCTAGTCATTTATGCATTTCTTTATAAGGTAACTTGGAGAAAGAGAGAGAGAGAGAGAACACACTCTTATCTGGCATTACATAGCCTCCCTCCAAAGTTTGGTTTTCTCAGTTTCTGTCTGTCTAACCTTAAGTTTCTTAATTTCTTGTGTGTCAGTGTTTTCATCTATAAAAATGAGAATGATAACAATCTCTATTTCATATGATTATGGGAGAATTAAATGAGATAATGTTTATTAAAACACTTAGCAGTTTCAGGGCTAGAGAGATGGCTTAGTAAGGTGCTTACCAGCAAAGCCTAAGGACCCAGGTTCAGTTCTCCAGTACATACATAAAGCCAGATGCACAAGGTGATGCATGTGTCTGGAGTTTGTTTGCAGTGGCAGGAGGCCCTGGCATGACCATTCTTTCTATCTGCCTTTCTCTCTCTCAAATAAATAAATACTTAGCAGTTTCAGAAATCCCCCCCACCCCCATAGAGAGGATTTGGTTATTTTTTTTTTCTGGTAGAACAAAATTTGCCAAAGGAAAATGAGTTACTGGTTTGTGTAACTGGAGTTAGAAGCAAACTGATTCCCGTGTCTCTAAATGGAGCTGTCAAATTGCCACGAATTTAACATAGCCAGCTTGAGAAATGTGAGCAGTGGCATGAATGAGGCTTAAGGTAAGAGTCTCCAGGCTAATATGAAATGAAAAAATAATGCATGTCACCCTGGTTGTGTTTTCTTTTCCTCTATGTATTTGTAATTTTCCACTGGTGGTGACCTTTACTGACAAGGAAAAATACCGAGTTGTCCTACCAAACCAAAGTATTTCCTTTGATTATTTCTAGGCCCTCTTGCAAAGTTTTCTTTGCTGCGGATCCCATCAAAATAGTGAGAGCCCAGAGGCAGTACATGTTCGATGAGAAAGGGGACAGGTATCTGGACTGTATCAACAACGTGGCCCACGGTGAGGCCTGGCTGCACCTGTACTGCTTCGGAGGGAAATACTGGGGTGGGATGGGCTTATCCAGCAGTTTCTGGGGCTGCAGCCCGTCCAAGGAGGTGTCCCAAAGGGACACGGGAGAGAAGGACTCAGCCTTCTTTCCTTCCTGCTCCACAATTCCCCTCCCCTCCCTTTCTTCCCTCCCCCTGTCCTCCCCTCCCCTCCCAAGCACTTAGGATTGTCATTTATACCTCGGGCTTTTGTCTCCTAAATTTTAGTGGGACACTGTCACCCAGAAGTGGTCAAAGCTGCCCTGCAACAGATGGAACTTCTAAATACAAATTCTCGCTTCCTCCATGACAACATTGTGGAGTATGCCAGGCGCCTCTCTGCCACCCTGCCAGAGAAGCTCTCCGTTTGCTACTTTACAAATTCAGGGTATGTTTTCAGGCCCTGTGCGTCCTCATGCCCCTTACACTCAGCTGGCTCACACGCACACACTCCAGGCCTTCTCCCTTCTGTGGGGCGTCGAGGTCTAGAAAGGTCTGTGACCTCACGTTAGGAGCTGACCTGTCTCTCTTTCTCTTTGTTTCATGACTGATCCCGCAGGATCAAATGATGTCTCCTCTTCCGGCAGTTAGGTAGCCAATGAAAGCGTTCAATGCATGTATAAGGAATTGTAGCAAAAAAGAAGTGCTCCTAAACAAGGTGAACCTTTTGCAGGATGCTTACTGAATTGTTTCTTGTGGAAATTGAGACTATTTCCACACCATAAACACAAGGAAGAAGGAAATTCAAGGGAGGATGCATTTTGAAATTCTATACATTCAAGTGATATGTATCCATTCTATAGAAGACTATGCATATATCAAGTGGTTTTCAGGGTCTAAGAAGATTGCTCAGTGGTTAACCATTGAGGTATTTGCTTGCAAAGCATGTCAGCCTAGGTTCAATTCCCAAGCTACCCACGTAAGCCTGACAAAAGTGGCACAAGTGTTGCACATATGTGCAAATAAATTTTTTAAAGGCATGTTTAATGCCATATGCAGCTGAAAATTCAGTGTTATATTGGAGGAAGCAGAAACTATTTTTAAACTACACATTCATGTATTAAAGCTAACTTGTAGAACTATCTATAAATGTCTGCTAAGATGATTTTCTGTGATTTCACTGAGATATTTTAAAACAAAATTTATAGCCATAATATATATATATTTGGTTTTTCAAGGTAGGGTCTCACTCTAGTCCAGGCTGACTAGAATTCACTATGTAGTCTCAGGGTGGCCTTAAATTCACTGTGATCCTCTTACCTCTGCCTCCCAAGTGCTGGGATTAAAGGCATACACTACCATGCCTGGCTCATAATATCATTACTTGTTTGAGAGAGAGGGAGAAAAAATGGACATGCCAGGGCCTCTAGCCACAGCAAATGAACTCCAGATGCATGTGCTACCATGTGCATCTGGCTTATGTGGGTACTGCGGACTCGAAACTGAGTTCTTAGGCTTCACAGGCAAGCACCTTAACCACTAAGCCATCTCTCCAGCCCCCACAATATCATTTTTATTTGTAAATAATTGAGAAGTTATTTTAGGATCTAATGTGCAAATAATAATAGTCTCAAACTCATAGAAGCTTCCATCCAAATCCTGGTTCTACCTCTAACTCACTGAAAATGATGCCTGGTTGCTCAACCTCTCTGAAACTATTTCTGCATCCATAGGAAAGAAAGAGAAAAGCTTGCCTAGCACAGAATAAATATCCCACAAATGATCACTGTCTTTCTCTGTGTCTGGATAGTATATTTAGACTCTCTGAACCAGATAGAAAAATATGGTCTTCATTGTATAGATAAGGAAAGTAATCAAGTATGGATTCAATACAACATAGTTGTGTAGCTGGGCTAGAGGGCTCTCGGGCACCCATTCCTCCACTTGAGATGGGGCTTAATATAGGCTTCTTGATAATGCTCAAAGCTGGTCTCCCTCATGCAGTGAATGGGGCTGAAGTTTGTGTGGGCAACATTTGTAATTTGGTGGGCTTTCTTGTGTATATCTTATTCCTTACGGAAAACACCTGAGACACGTGTTGGTGAGTAAAGTGAGGGGCAGAAAGGTGGAAGGGAAGAGGACCCCTAACTCTGCTTTATGAATCTCTGAATGGATGTCGTCTTACAACTGTGGTCATTAACATTTTGATATGGAGTGTCACATTATCCCCTCCTCTGTTCTCTTAATAGATCTGAAGCCAACGACTTAGCTTTGCGCTTGGCTCGGCAGTTCCGAGGCCACCAGGATGTGATTACCCTTGACCAGTAAGTCTCAGGCACAAGATCTCTAGCAAGAAACCATTTCAGAGACAAATTTGGGCTGATCCTATCTACACAGGCTCTTGAGGAGGGCAGATACACAGAACAACGTGTTGAAGTTATATGTTAAGGGATCAAGGCCAGGTTAAATCTGGAAGCTATTTCCCTCATTGTAAGCATCTAAAATGGGGGAGGCTCTCTAGGGCACAGTCGTGGCTGCAGCCTAATGACGTTGGCATGAGTCAAGGTGGACTTTTCCCACTTTAACTATTTATAGTGCCAACTGCTACATTTATATGACTCAATCTTGGCAAAAATAAAGACTACACTTAATTTCTTTAAAATCCAGGTGCTCGTTTTTCTATTATGATTATACAATGTGATTAATTTTAAAGATGATAATTTTTAACAAACTTTAAAAAAATAGCCTGATAAAAAGTTAGTATGTTTTCATGTTTGTAACTCCTAAGGGTGATAGTTAGTCTTAGCCTCTCGAAGCTGAATTTATCTTAAACAAGAAATGTGACAACTTCCATCTTCACGGAGATTTTTTCCCCGATAATTTTGTCTACCCTTCCACTGCACAGGGTGGAACTAGAGAGACACCTCATTTTATTCCTTCTGTAGATTCCTCTCATTTGCTGTGACTGGAGGATTCATTTTCTATGGTTGCTTCATTTGTTGACACAAACTCAGGGCTTTGAACAATACATACTTATGCACTTATATTTCTGTATGTTGGAAACCTTCAATAAGTCTCACTAAGCTAAAATCAGTGTTTCTGTAGGCTTTGCTTCTTCCAGAGGCTTAGGGTCTGTTGGCTCTTTCCATGCATCTGTGCGCATGGCGTAGCCTTTGGCCCCACCCTTCATTTTCAAAGTGAGCCATCACCTTGCTGCAGGCTCTACTTCTATCCTCACACCTCCATTTTGCCTCTGATGCCTTCCCCGCCTCCTGCAGTCATTTGCAGGACATTTGTGATTATATTGGATCCACCCAGATCATCTAAGATCTCCCTTATGTGAAGATCTTTATTTCATTTTTCTTTCTTTCTTTTGAGGTCCTTATTTTAATCACACCTACAAAGCCACCCTTTTGCTCTGAAATATAACATATTTTGAGGTACTAGAATATCAGAAGAAGAATATATCTGAAGGACATTTGCTCTATCTTATTTCTATCCTCCCTCGCCTATACACAACTATGATAATGTATTTAATGTATATCTTTTATTTTGAATTTCATGTGAAATGTCTATTATCTTATGGGCATTTGTTTCACATTTTGTTTTCATCTTTTAGCCCTTGACATTCTATGTGGACATTTGATTTATTCTTCTAGCTCAATGCTGGACAGCAAAAATACAATATGAGCCATATACATAATTTTAAATGTTTTGGTAGCCTCAATAACCAAGGCATTATCATTTCAATCCATACTAAATATAAAATACACTGAAACATCTTACATGAAAAGTCCAATATGGGGCGGTCTGGGGAGATGGTTTGGCAGTTACAAGTGCTTCCTTACAAACCTGCCAGCCTGAGTTGGATTCCCCAGCACCCACATAAAGCTGGTAGCAAAATGGCACATATGTCACCTACAGCAATGAGAGACAAAGCCAGGAGAATCCAGAAGGTCACAGATCACAGGCCAGCCAGACTGGCACACACAGCAAAAGCACCAAGGGAGACCTGGCCTCAAGCAAGGTGGAAAGAGAGGACAAACACTGAAGATTGTTCCCAGACCTCCACGTGTGAGCCACGGCATGCGTCCACATGCAAACACACGCACATCACACACCAACCCACATGTATACACACATATACAACTTTTTTTTAAAGTTCAGTGTGTGTTTTATACCTATAGCACCTCTTAGGTCAGACCAGACATATTTCAGGCATTCCATAGCCACATGTGGGGAGTGGCTTCACAGCAGATTGTAGTGCAGGTCTGACCAATGCATAGCATCCCGCAGGAACAGGCACTGTGACTGCCATCTATCTAGTCCATGACACCACGAGCGGTGCTTCAGACACTATCCTTGTACACGTGTCCTTATGGAAGTTGCTGAGGATTTCTTAGGGAAAGATATCAGAAAGAAAACTGCTAGAATATAAGGCATACTAAAAATGCTGTTAACTTGACTAAATGCCACCACATCTATCTCCAAAATGCCTACGTCCCTGAATATACTACAGGAGAGTCCTCATCTACCATAGCCTCACCCAAACTCAGTATTAACCAGCTTTCCATGGTTTCTTCAAACTGTTGACAATCTGAAAGGTACAGCATTGTCATTTTAATGTTATTTTAATTTGTAATTTCCTACTTATTAATTTGAGAATCTCTTTATATGAATTAATACTTTTAAGATTTCTGAGTATTGCTTTTTTCCTATTTTTTGCCCATTCTTCTGTTGGACTTGTCATCCTTTCTTGTTGGCTTGATGCTGTCTGTGTGTTCTTGTTCTTGTTCTTGTTCTTGTTCTTGTTCTTGTTCTTGTTCTTGTTCTTGTTCTTGTTCTTGTTGAGGTTGTCTGTGTAATCTAGATAGGATCTCAGCCTTGAATGCCATTCGGGATCATCTGGGGAGATGTTTTTGAAATCCTAATGTTCAGGCCCCATCCCAGACCATTTAAAGAAAATCTCCAGCTAGGAATCTCAAGAACTAATTTTTTTTTTTTTTTTTGGAGAGAGACACAGAGAGAGAGAGACAGACAGAGAGGGAGAGGGAGACAGAGATGGGCGCGCCAGCAGTCTCTCAGCTGCTGTGAACGAAATCCAGATGTGTGCACTCTCTTGTGGGCAAGTGTGGCATTGCGCCCTTGTGTCACTTTGCATCTGGCTAACATGGGACCTGGAGATTGGAACCAGTGTTCTTAGGCTTAGCAGGCAGGCGCCTTAACTGCTCAGCCATCTCTCCAGCACAAGAACTAATTTTTTTACATGGGTTCTATGGTGGTTTGATTCAGGTGCCCCCATAAACTTAGGTGTTCTGAATGCTAGGTCCCCAGATGGTGGAAATTTGGAAATTAATGCTCCCTGGAGGCAATGTATTGTTGGGGGCAGGCTTATGGGTGTTATAGCCAGTTTTGCCTTGCCAGTGTTTGTCACACTCTCCTGCTGATATTGCCCTCCTGATGTTGGCCAGGAGGCGATGTCCACCCTCTACTAATGCCATCATTTTTCCCTGCCATCATGGAGCTTCCCCTCTGGTCTGAAAACCAAAATAAACTCTTTCTTTCCTCCCACAAGCTGGTCTTGGTCATGTGATTTCTGCCAGCAAAACACAAAGCTGACTGCAACAGTAAAATTGGTACTGAGAAGGGGTTTGTTGCTGCTAGAAACCTGACTGTGTGGCTTTTGGCCTTTTGGAATTGATTTGCAGGAGGAATGTGGAATCATGGCCTAAGAGATGCCTTGCAGTGCTGTAAGTACAGCTTGATGGACCATTCTGGGGTCAGAATTGAAAGACCTGAATGCAGAAAGAACTATGAACTATGAGGTTTGGCTTATGAGAGTAAAAAAGAGCTTTTCCTGGACTGAGTTTATGTGAGAGACTTGCTGTTATGCCTGTGTCCTGAGAACTTGTTCAAGGTTGCATTGTGTAGAAATGTGCTGGTGCGAACAGAGGGATATGGCACAGAAAGAAATCAAATCTTTTTAAAAAAATTATTTATTTATTTGAGAGGGAAAGAGAAAGAGGCAGATAGAGAGGGCATGCCAGGCCTCTCGCTACTGCAAACAAGCTCTAGACGCATGTGCCACTTTGTGCATATGGCTTATGTGGGTACTGGGGAATTGAACCTGGGTCCTTAGGCTTCTCAAGAAAGTGATTTGACTGCTAAGACATCTCTCCAGCCCCAAGAAATGAAATCTTTGGGCTGGAACTTCTGCCTGTTCAGCTGCAATTGTTTGCGAGATTACAACTATTGATATTGGGCCAGCTGGTCTGCGTTGTGACAGCAAAAAGAATGCAGACTCTTTTGTAGGGGCCTGTGAAGGAGTGTCCTGTTCTTCAAAGTCTGCTTTATTCCCCCTGGATTAACAAACTGGTAGCTCACCTTGTACTATGGAGTATAACAATACTCCATATAACAATGCAGGAGAGAATGTCATAGAATTTGCAACACGGTTTTGTGTTTTGGAAATGGCAGTGTGAAGCAGGTTTGTTGGTTTACCTGCATGGAAGCTCAATGGAGCCATGAAGATAAACTGTGGGTTGCAGTGGAGACCCACTAGAGGTGCAGAACTATGGGACGGCTGCCAAGGAGAGCTGCCAGCACTGGATGAAGTTTTCCAGTCTGTGGGTAGCCTGGCTGGAGGGGTAGAATTGGAACTCCAGAGACGTGTCACTTGTTAGAATTACTGGACTTGGAAACTTGTCACTGGTTACAGTTGTTGGAGTTACAGAGTTTGATGTTTGCCCTGTTGTTTTAAAACTTGTATTGGTTCAGTCTTTGTCATGCTCAAGGACATCTTTACTGTGTGAATATTTATTCTGTGCCATTATGATTGTGTTTAGACCTTGGACTATGGGGATGTTTGAATAGCACTGGGATTAATAAAAACTATGGGAGCTGGGTGTGGTGGTGCACGCCTTTAATCCCAGCACTCGGGAGGCAGAGGTAGGAGGACCACCAAGAGTTCGAGGCCACCCTGAGACTACATAGTTAATTCCAGGTCAGCCTGGACCAGAGTGAGACCCTACCTCGCAAAAAAAAAAAAAAAAAAAAAAAAAAAAAAAAAAAAAACTATGGGGACTTTTAAAGTTGGACTGAATGCATTGCATTTTACATCATGGATTGTTATCCGTTTATGGGGGCCAGGGATAGAATGTGATGGTTTGATTCAGGTGTCCCCATAAACTTATGTGTTCTGAATGCCAGATCCCCAGCTGGTGGCAATTTGGAAATTGGCACCTCCTAGAGGCAGTGTATTGTTTGGGATGGGATTATGGGTGTTGTAGCCAGCTTCTCCTTGCCAGTGTTTGGCACATTCTTGCTGCTCTTGTCTACCTGATGTTGGCCAGGAGGTGACGCCCATCCTCTGCTCATGCCATCATTTTCCCTGCCATGGAGCTTCCCCTCAAGTCTGTAAACCAAAATAAACCCTTTTCCTCCCACAAGCTGCTCTTGATCAGGTGTCTTCTGCAAGTAACACAAAGCTAACTGCAACAGATTGCCTAAGTGATCCTGATATATGGGCACAGTTGAGAGCCACCAGAGCCCACGTTTTGACCATCCATGTATAGATGTGTCTTTGAGAAGAGTCTCTTTATTCTAATGTCATGCCATACTCATTTAGTTCCTTGGGTTTTGTAGAGTGTCTGCAGTAGACAGAGTCTTCCTCTTTATGTTGTCTCTCCATGGGCCTTTTATAATGTTGTCGCCACATTTCTCAACTACTTCTCTGAGCAAGAAAGAGAAAGAGGAATTTCTTAGCCAGTCAGCTCTCAGTGTGAGTTCTTCTGGAAGAGATCTCCTGTTCATTCCCAACTAGAACTTGCCAAATGTTTGCAATTGGACAGCCCTTAAAAACCATCCCAAACAGAAGTCCATATCCATGCTTTAACATAAAATTGTTTTTAAGGGCTAGAGAGATGGCTCAGTGGTCAGGGCGCTTGTCTGCAATGCCTAAGGACCTGGGTTTGATTTCCCAGTACCCACATAAAGCCAGATGCACAATGGAGCATGCATTTAGAGTTTGTTTGCAGCGGCTGGAAGCCCTGGCACGTCCATTCTCTCTCTCTCTCTCTTCTCTCTATCTCTCTTTCTGCTTACAAATGAATAAATAATTTTTTAAAAATTTTTAAAGATTTTTTTCCTAGGCACAGACAGTGTCACATTGCTGCAGTCCCAGCTGCAGACAAGGCTGAGGCAGAGTATCATTTCAGGCCAGCCTGCGTAGCATGTGAGACTTGTTTAAAAAACATTAGTAAAATCTATCAGATGGATTTCATGAGCAGTTTTGGATGATGATACAGAAAATAGCTTTTTACATTTGGAGAATCTAATTGGCAACATAATCTAAAAAAAAAAAAAAAAATGTTTATTTTCCTTACCCGAAACTCTATGAGAACACATACTTGACTTTCCATGTACATTATTACATTTGTAAAGGGAAATGGACAAGTCAATGGCCAGTCTTGCCATGTAAAATTAGATTAATGTATTTAGTTGACTCTGGCCAGTCTTGCCATGTAAAATTAGATTAATGTATTTAGTTGACTCTGGCACTGATGTGGAGATTCTTCCTGGAGAGATGCATCCAGAAAAACATCCTTCTGGGAACAATTTGGTTACTGTTCTTTTTTTTTTTTTTTTTTCCCAGTGCTTACCATGGTCACCTGTCATCTTTAATTGAGATCAGTCCCTATAAATTTCGGAAGGGCAAAGATGTCAAGGAGGAATTTGTACATGTGGTAAATATCTAAGAAGCCTATAATCAGAATGTTAGTACTGGAAGAATGCCTATTGATGATTCAGCCCAATACATCCCTCACAGTGAAGTCATGAAACTGAAACTAAGATCTAGAGTGGCTATGTGACTTGCTGCAGTCAAAGGGCCATACACTGACAGAACATGGCTTACGAGCTATGAGTACCACGGTGGTAGAGCATGCTATTTATTCATAGCTAACATTTCCATGCTCCCTGACCTTCAATTTCTCTTCCTATTACCAGTACCAACTTGAAAATTGAAGTTAAATTGAGGTTATATGACTTATAAAATAATTCACTCTATGTAACATTATTATAAAGATATGTTACATCAAGTAAAGGAACTAGTCAAGTTATTGGCACAGTGAAAGCCATTTCATCTGTTTGTGTTAAAGATCCATCAACTTTCTTAAAAGACGTCATCACTGCCCTTTCCAGCGTTCTAATATGTGAAGATACTCTTGTTTTCTGAATGATTATAATCTGAGATGTAATTGCTAAGTGTTGGTTTAGTTTACATCTAGTCATTAATACTGTTTCCACTCATTGATAAATTTATACAGTGTAATTGCACTGACCAATGTGAATTCACTATGTATGTGAATGAAGGAAAGTTCCTGATATGTAAGGGTCTGAGATTTCTAAGGTCTTATTCACAATTCAAGGGTGTCGGTTCTTCACAACATTCCAAATCATTAAAGGAAGAGAATAAAAGAACCCAGAGGGACTTAAACCAACACAACCACCTTGCAACAGGCCATTGTGGGGGAAATGCACTTGTGGTTTTAAGTTTGTCCAAGAGGAAAATAGCAAGAAACTGTATTGTTTGATGTTTCCAGGCTCCAACTCCAGATACATACAGAGGAAAATACAGAGAGGACCATGCAGACCCAGCCAGGGCCTATGCGGACGAAGTGAAGGAACTCATTGAAGCAGCTCATAGCAGCGGAAGGAAGGTTGGCATTTTGGGAAACATCTTTTATCCAATGGATTGAAACTGTTGTAATTCACTACAGAGAAGAAGATGAATAAATCTAAATTCTCTTTCTTTTCTTCACTGGTAACATTTTCACAGGGTTCATATTTCAACAAGTGCATTGTTATAGTTATGCTGCAGACAGCATACTTTTATTTATCCTGGAAATACATTCACTGGGAGCCTTCCAGAACCAGTGGCCTAACTCTGACTTGTGTTAGTTTGCAGAATCTGGTCTATGATTAAGAAAGATGATAGGCAGGCTGGAGAAATGGCTTAATGGTTAAGGCCCTTGCTTGCAAAGCCAAAAGACTCAGGTTCAATTCTCCAGAACCCACAGAAGCCAGATGTACATGGTGGCACATGCGTCTGATGTTCACTTGCAGTGGCTAGAGGCCCTGGTGCACCCATTATCTCTGTCTGTCTGTCTGTCTGTCTGTCTGTCTGTCTGTCTCTCTCTCTCTCTCTTTCTCTCTCCCTCTGTGTGTGTGTGTGTGTGTCTCATAAATAAATAAATGTGTGAACTAGAACCTTGGTTCTGTTGATTTCCCATTTCATGCACGTCTTGCACTTTCTCGTCTCCATTCATTGTATATCCAAGATACTAAATAACTAAAAAGTAAAACAGTGAAGGCTACAACCCAGGTTCATACAGCGGTTAAGGGGTGTAAACTAGAACGTCCGTTCTCTTGATTTCTCATTTCATGCACATCTTGCACTTTCTCTTTTTGCTTCAGCGTTAGTCATCTCCAACTTCTGTCTTAGCCTCTGGAACCTTTATCTGCAGTGCCTAACCATTGAAATAACTATGGTCCAGGCAAGACATAGATACACAGCATAGTAATTATTGCATGTGGCCACAGGCCGCCCTCCTGCTTCCTTGGTGCATATTCCAGCCTCAGACAGCCATATTTTTACCAAGCTGGGAAGCAGGCACCATGGATTTGTCTTTGGGACCTACATAATATTTTAGAGGCTCATGGCACAGCCATCAAAACATAAGTGTTGGGACTCAGGAAATGGCTCCGTGGATAAGTGCTTGCTATGCAAGTGTGAGGATCTGTGTTCAGTCCCCAGTCCCTGCAAGTCTTCCTCTGGTGTACACATGATGCAAATGCATCTGCACACACACATGCATACACCACACATACTACACACACTCCAAAAGAATTAGTCTTATTCAGCACATTCTAATGAAACCACTGAACTGTGATTATGAAGAGAGATAGGTCATCCTCTCCTGGCTGCTATTTCTCATGACAGCTCTACTGGCACAGATATCTTTTATTTTTAATCAAAATGTTTACTATTCAGGCTAGAGAGATGGCTTAGCAATTAAGGCACCTGCCTGCTAAACCTAAGAATGCCCCTTTGATTCTCCAGGTCCCACGTTTAGCCAGAGGTAAAGTGACGCAAGGGTACAATGCCAGATTTTCCCACAAGGGGCGCACACATCTGGAGTTCATTCACAGCTGCTGAGAGGCTGCTGATGGGCCAATTCTCTCCCTCCCTCCCTCTCTCTCTCTCTCTCTCCAAAAAAAAAATGTCTACTATTTACCACTTACCATAGGTTTATTCTTGGCTACTTTTTTGTGATGTTGGGGGGTGTGTATGTGGTGTATGTGCCCTTGTTACATCCCTTACATTTGCCTGTAGCTTGGGGTGGGGAGGGCTCACCCACAGTGGCTGGAGCGGAACACAGGTGTCCTGCCCCATCACTCGTTCACCTAGTTTTATTTTTGAGTCAGAGTCTCTTTACTGATTCTGGAGCTTATAGAGCTCTGACAATTCTCAGGTCTCTATTCCCCTGAGAGGCTAAGGTTACTTACATGCATGGCCATACCTGTTTATGTGGGATCTGGAGATTCAAACTGTGGCATCTGAAGATGTGAACTCTCATGGTACCATACCCTCTCAGTCCCGTATGCTTGCCCAGGAAGCACACTTAACCACTGAGTCATCTCTCCAGCCCTGTTCCTAATTACTTTTCAAATAACTTTCTCGAGGGTTTGGGGAGATGGTTCACTGGGTAATGTGCTTGCTGCACAACTGTGAGTTCAGATCTTCAGCATCCATGCACAGGCTAGATGTGGTGGCAGCAATCCCAGTGCTGGCAAGGAGGACACAGGAGGATCCCTGGGATTTGCTGGCTAGCTAGTTAGCTCAATCACTGAGCTCTGAGCTCAGAGAGAGGCCCTGTCTCAAAAAATAAGAGATAGGGTTGGAGAGATGGCTTAGCAGTTAAGGCACTTGCCTAAAAAACCCAGGTTTGAATCCCCAGTACCCATGTAAAGCCAGATGCACTAGGTGGTTCATGCATCTGGAGTTCATTTGCAGTGGCTAGAGGCCCTGGTGCACCCATTCTCTCTCTCTCTCTCTCTCTCTCTCTGTGTGTGTGTGTGTGTGTGTGTGTGTGTGTGTCTGTCTGTCTGTCTATCTGTCTGTCTCTCTATCTGCCTCTTTCTCTCTGAGTCAAATAAATAAAATCTTTTTTAAAAATAAGATAAAGAGCCATTGAGGAAGACATGGAGACCCCCAACATTGACCTCTGTCTTGCAAACACATGTACACACCGCTGAATGTGCCTTTGCATGCCTATGCACACCCATACACATGTGAAAATGTGTATCTACACACATTCACACTACACATACACATACTCAAATAAAATAACCTGCTCTGTAAGAAATTCTCCTTTGTAGGGGGTAAGAGAAGAATGTAAATGAACTTTGACCCCATCTTCTCTTGTGTAGATTGCTGCCTTTATTGCTGAATCCATGCAGAGTTGTGGTGGACAAATAATTCCTCCAGCAGGCTACTTCCAGAAAGTGGCAGAGTATGTACTTGACTTGGGCATCTTTGATCAGACTGAGGGCACTGTAACAAGTCCCTAGGGACATGCTGGTTGCTGATAATAAACATTTTGAGACCCGCTGGTAAATAGCTACACCTGAGTGCCTGCCATCTTGGACTCTAGGGCATCCCCTGATCTTTCCCAAGATACAGCCGGTAAAGGAGCCCGGCAGAGGGGATTCCAGAACCGTGCTCCAGCTCCTGCCTGGCATCCTGTCTCGTTGGCATGGACCTAAACCTTACAATTAGTAATAATTTAGAGGCTAACCTTGCTAAAAGCCACTCGTTCAATTCTTCCAGCATACAGCCAAACAGTATCGAATATATCTCACCTACCAATTATGTGATTACACTGTAATATAATTTTGCATACTAGGTGCTTTTTAAACACAGTTTAAGGGTTCAAGTTAAAAACACTTTTCTGATTCCAATAATCTGTACCTTTGTGGGTAGATTTGGGGACTCTTGGTGGCCTGACAACATTACAATATATCTTTGCTTTTCAGACATGTTCACAGAGCAGGAGGAGTGTTTATAGCTGATGAAGTTCAGGTAGGCTTTGGCCGAGTTGGAACACATTTCTGGAGCTTCCAAATGCACGGTGACGACTTTGTTCCAGACATTGTCACTATGGGAAAACCGATGGGCAACGGCCACCCGATGGCATGTGTAATAACAACCAAAGAAATTGCAGAGGCCTTCAACAGTTCAGGGATGGAGTATTTCAATACGGTAACTTTTGGTGTACATATTTAAATCTGGGGGGGGTGGTGTTCTTTTACTTTTTACCAACATAGTAAAGACAAGTGTCATTGTTGCCAGTCAGCCATTTCAGAACCCTAACCAAACTTTGATCAAACCCGACCGGATGCTTTTTGGTACAAAGGTGCTTGTATTATTTTTTCTGGTATCTTTTTCCTCTTATAACAACTATATTTTCTTTTTAAAAAAATATTTTATTTTTAATGTATTTATTTGAAAGGGAGAGAGAAAAAATGGGCACGCCAGGGCCTCCAGCTTTGCAAACAAACTCAGATGCATGTGCCACCTTGTGCATCTGGGCAATCAAACCTGGGTCCGCATTAACTGCTAAGCCACCTCTCCAGCCTAACAACTAGTTTTTCTAATGATAGATGGCTCACCTGCTAAACTTTAGGGGTTATGATATTTTCACTAACAGTGATCTTCTTTGTTTTATATCATATTTATATCCCCCCAAACACTTTTAAAGCATTTAGATGACTCACTACAATAAATGTAATTATTTAGCTATCATAAGAGTTACTCAGTTTTATCTTTGGGAGGCTTTTATTTCCTTGGCTTTACTCCCAAAAGTAATAAGCTTTCAGTACAGAAAAAAAGATTGTAACTTACTTCTGCAGTACATGCAACAGAAGTTGTTACAGATAACAATCAAATTCATATCTCAGGAGATAATTTTGTGGATACAATGTCATTGTTTAGTTTTTTACCAGTCCTTCAAGGGCAAAACCCCTAACTTCCATTGCTTAACCACACTTCAGAATCTTTCATTCATGATATCATGTATTTGTTGTTGTTGTTGTTGCTGCTGTTTGGATGAACCAATAAATTCCTTATAGTCCTCCACATAGTCCTATATAGTCTTCCATGTAGTCCTATATAGTCTTATGCAGTCCTGCACATAGTACTATGAGTCCTCCATATAGTCTTATGCAGTCCTCTACATAGTACTATATAGTCCTCCTATAGTCCTATACCATCCTCCAGATAGTCATCCACATAGTCCTCCATATAGTCTTATGTAGTTCTCCATGCAGTCTTCCACATAATCCTATACATTCCTCCATGCAGTCCTATAAAAACCTACATATGCTCCTATAAGGTCCTCCATATAGACCTCTACAGTCTTCTGCATAGTCCTCCATAGTTCTCCATGTGATCCTATAGAGTCCTTCATATAGCCCAAATATAGTCTTTCCAATAGTCATTCAAACCAGCTGGGCAGAATGAAGAATGATACTTGGAATGAATTTTCACTCAGTACTGATAAATAGAATCATCTGCATTCTAAATCTAAAAAATTAACATTACATGAGAAAAATCTGTTAAAGTTATATTTTTAATTATATATATATATACAATATAATATATATGTTAAATATTTTTGTCTCCAGTAATCTGTGTCTGTGGGTAAGTGTGGGGACTCTTGGTGACCTGAGGCATTAAGATGTGTCTTTTTTATATGCACAAATACAGATATGTATATAAATGGCAAATTTCTCACAGATGAAGCAATACCTCTAATTCAGTTATCATGTTCTCATTTCTCTCTACAGTATGGAGGAAATCCTGTATCTTGTGCTGTTGGTTTGGCTGTGTTGAATATAATTGAAAATGAAAACCTTCAAGAAAATGCTGCACAAGTAGGAAATTATCTCACTGAATTACTGAATAAGCAAAAGGCTAAGCATCCTATGATAGGAGATATTAGGTATGCTTACATTAAGTTGGATTTCTCCAAAAGAGAAGAGCTTATATTTTACATTATAAATTAGAAATAAAGTATAAAAGTTAAATCTTAAAAACAATGAGAAACAGAGAAAGCAAGAATCTTTTTTTTTTTTTTTTTTTGGAGAGAGTCAGAGAGAGGCAGATAGAGAATGGGTGTGCCAGCAGCCTCTCAACCACTGTGAACAAACTCCAGATGCATGCACCCCCTTGTGGGCAAGTGTGGCATTGCGCCCTTGTGTCACTTTGCATGTGGCTAAACTTGGGACCTGGAGAATTGAACCGGTGTTCTTAGGCTTAGCAGGCAGGCACCTTAACCACTTAGCCATCTCTCCAGCCCCCAAAATCATTCTTAATCCAGAATTTAGATATCACTACTGATAACATTTTGTGTTTACTGATAACTTTCCTGACTTCTGTATTTTTTTTCTATAAAGTTAGGATAACTATAGGAGTTGAGATGAAAAAAAAAAAAAAAAAGAAGGAGCAATTCTAAATTCTCTGTGGGTATTCTTTAAAATGCTATTGCCACCCCACCCAAAAGCTGGATACTTTTCATAGTTACATGTAAATATTTACCATCACAACTATCCCAAGAAATTAAATGAAATTAAATTATTTTAAGCAGTATTCTCTTATTATTAAGAGGGGAAAACCTTGATGACAAAACCCATTTCAAGAACTAGAGACAAAACAAGGAGGCTAGCAAGATTGTTCAGTGGTTAAAAGCACTTGCTTAAGCTGGGCGTGGTGGCGCACACCTTTAATCCCAGCACTTGGGAGGCAGAGGTAGGAGGATCACCGTGAGTTCAAGGCCACCCTAAGACTATATAGTGAAATCCAGGTCAGCCTGGACTAGAGTGAAACCCTACCTCAGAAAAAATAATAATAATAATGGCATTTGGTGACAAAGTACCACTTTGTGACAATGCAATGCTCATAGAGTATGCGTGGGCTTTTCTTTTTTCCTCTCCTCAGGGGCATCGGCCTTTTTATTGGAATTGACTTGGTGAAGGACCGTGAGAAAAGAACCCCTGCCACAGCCGAAGCCCAGCACATCATCTACAAGTAAATTCACCTCCACATCTATTTGGTACCTTGACCCACTTGAACATTTGTTTTACTTCTAATCATCTCTCTGAAAAAGGAAAAGTTAACACTGCATGGCCTCCTTGAATACAGAATACTCTGCTACATGTACATGGTCCTTAAGTAATCTCTCATTCATTCATATGTGCTCACGTATTTCCTGCCCCACTCAGGATGAAAGAAAAACGAGTGCTCCTCAGCGCTGATGGCCCTCATAGAAATGTGCTTAAAATAAAGCCACCCATGTGCTTCACAGAGGAGGATGCAGAGTTCATGGTGGACCAGCTGGATGGGATTCTGACAGGTTAGTCTCTTCCTTCTCTCCCAAATTCCCCACGCTTGTCCCTGGCCTCTCCTTATTCACCATGGAAGTGAGATAGGGCCCAAATAAACTGATAATTTTCCATTCAGAACTAGAAGCAGATGTATATAATGTATTTGACCAAAAAAATAATAGCCAAATGTGGTGATGCACTCCTTTAATCCCAGCACTCGGGAGGCAGAGATATGAAGATCGTTGTGAGTTGGCAGTGTTCTGTATATGCTGAATCATTGGTCTTTGTGTCTTTTATTTCTGTTTTCAATAATATTTATTAAGGTATCTTTTGATCTATTCCAATTTAATTTTTGAATACTTTTATTTATCATTCAGAATTGCAACCTATTGTTGGCATTTATCTTTTGTTTATTCGTATTATGCATCTGGGTTAATTTATTCTGTTATGAACATAAAGCAGATGGCACTGTAAAAAGTGTTGAAGATTATAAAACACTATTGAAGTGTTAGTTAATTTTTATTATTTTTAGTTACATCCATGTTACATAAATATAATAAATAATTTTATATTCAATTTCTCTGCTCACTTTTCAACCTTTAGTGTCATGATATGGCTGAGAAGCCATGAATCAAACATCATAAGTAATTCGTGTTTGGGAATTTGAACATCAACCTGTTATTCACAGTGCAGTCTGTGTGTGTGTGTGTGTGTGTGTGTGTGTGTGTGTGTGTCTTTGGAGTCATGCTCACACTCAAACTTGGTAAACATTTTGTACAAGCCTGATGTCCCCAGGTCCCATGGCACCAGGTAGAAGGCAGAGTACAGACTGAAGAAGTATGTCACCACGGCTGAGCCAACTCAGAACTAAACATTCTTTCCAGAGGGCCAGAAAAGTGTCCTTTGAATAAAGTGAGCCAGATACAAGGAAAACAGCTGAGTGCCACTTATGAATGATAATGAGGAAGTGCTATAATAACAACTTCAACCCACGGTGCTAATAGTGACATGTGTTAAACACATTACATTGCCTATTGTTCACAAGGTCCACTCTTGTCCTGTGATATACACCTGCCAGTTGCACTAATATGCCATTGTAGGTGTATATATGTGTGAAGTAAAGAATAAGCCCATTGGATTACAATCTGCAGCTCCAATTGGAAGTATTTAAATTCATCATCACAAGAATTCCGTCTCAAAAAAGACTATTGCTGGGCTGGAGGGATGGCCTAGCAGTTAAGGCATTTGCCTGCAAAGATAAGGACCCAGGTTCAATTCCCCAGGACCCACGTTAGCCAGATGCACAAGGGGGCGCATGTGTCTGGAGTTCATTTTCAGTAGCTGGAGGCCCTGGCATGCCCATTCTCTCTCTCTCTCCCTCTTTCTCTGTCAAATACATAAATAAAAATATAAAAAGACTATTCCTAAAGACGTTAATAACTTCTTTCATTTAGTTTTAGAAGAAATCATGCAAATCAAAACTGAAAGTGTGACCTCTGAGGACACACCATGCAGAACAAAGGTATGAACTGTCTACTTTATCTGAAGGATAAATGTTTAAAGCTTTGGAAATTATATATTATTTTATTTATTTGCACATGTGTGGGTGTGCCAGGGTCTCTTGCCCCTCCACCTTCACATGGGTGATTAGGGAATTGAACTCAGGCTAACAGGCTTTGTAAACAAGGGTCTTTAATTATTAAGCCAACTTCCCAGCCCCAGGAATTATATTTTCAAATGTACTGTAACCATTAGAACAAAACCAGTCTGTGTGAGGGTTGGTTTATGGTTGCAAACTGGAGTGAACAATTAAATTCCTAGAACCAATGGCATACCATTTGGGGAAAATAAAGCCAAGGATCTATTCTTACAGATTCATTCCCACCTAAAAATAATAACAGGGCTGGAGAGATGGCTCAGCAGTTTAGGCGCTTGCCTGCAAAGCCTAGGGACTGGAGTTCGATTCCCTAGTACCTATGTAAAGCCAGATGCACTAAGTGACACATGAGTCTGGAGTTCCTTTGCAGTGGCTGGAAGCCCCAGCGCTTAATATTCTCACTCTCTCTCTCCCTCTCTCTCCTTATGTGCTTGTTTATTTTGCTCTCTCTCATACATAAATAGAATATTTAAAAAGAATAAGAAAATAAATGACAATTAAACATTCACATTTCTGGCCTGCAGCAAGTCTTCTGACATGGAGCAGGAGTAACAAGTGGCCCAAGCTTTCTGTGTTTGCTCAGAAGGCCACCTGATGCTTCTTCTGATTCCCACAGTCTGCTTTCTTCCTCCCCAGAGGCATGAGCAGCGTAGTTCCAAAGCTCCAGAATTCGGTTCTGAAACAAACTAAAGCGGAAGCTTCCATAGCAGCTGGGCCCTAAGAATCAGCTGAACTGAGTGGCCTAGTTTCTGCCTCAAATGCCCTTCCAGAATAAGGCTTCTGCATTCTCTGCCTGAGCTGCAGGGTTGTGAGAAAGAGCACCCTGGGGTGGGAAAAAGCCAGGGGGAAGCTTGATTGTGTAATTTGTTATTTGTTTAGAATTTAGAAGCATAAAAGAACACCCCGTGCCCATGCCCCATGCAGTAGTCAGCAAAGTCCATTTCACAATTAAAAACATCCGGGTGTTTGAAAGCAAATGATTTTCTAACAAGACGGCTTCTGTCTCCTTAAGCAACACAAACCAGTCACAGGAACCCATTATTATCTGAAGGGCAAGAGCAGTTTATCAAATTGAACAGACTCACAGCTGCAGAATGCATTCAGCCAGCACTGACAAGGATCTTGCAGAAAAAAAAAAAAAAAAAAAAAAAAAAAACCCAAAGCTCACCATAGGGGCTTACACCCTGGAGTTAGCACAGTTAATGCACATGTGTGAGATTTTGACTGGGAGCCTCAGAATTGATGCCAACAATCACTTTTTTATTATTATTTTATTTTTGAGTGAGAGACAGAAAGAGGCAGAGAGAGAAAGAGAGAGAGAGGGCGCACCAAGGCCTTTTGGCCACTGTGAATGGACTCCAGCCTCATGAGTCCCTTTGTGGCGCATTGCAACACCGCGTGCTTGCGTCTCCATACGTGGGACCTAGCGATCCAAACATGTGTTCTTAGGCTTTGCAGGCAAGCACCTTAACCGCTAAGCCATCTCTCCAGCCCCTGACAAGCACTTTTTGTAAGTCTCCTAAAAGCACTACTTAAAGGGGTTAGAGAAGTATAGTATTGATTGGGCTTGTCTTCTCTGGTATTTTCTTAAGTGGGGTGTTCTGGTAAATCAGTTTGCAGAGACTGAGTGGGCGCAGAGTTGGACACCCACCAGGTTTTGTGGGCCTGTCTTGCAGGTGCCTAAGGAAGAGCACGCGACATTTCCTGGAGGCCACAACATCGAATCCACAGAAAGCCCCAGCAAAAAGAGACGCGGCATGTGCTCAGATCAGCGGACCCTGCCCGGCAAAAGACTGAAGACATAAATGATGAGCATGCTATAAAGCCAGATAAATATCCAGACTTGTAGAAAATGAGGCAATGAGTCACATCCCTTCACAATCCTGTAAAAGTAGAATGTTCGTTCAGCTTAGATTTGTCAGAAAAAAGGTAAATGAGTCATATTAACACAGTCATAAACTATGTTCAACCTCTTGCCTTGACATTTCTGAAGTTGACAGCGAGACAGGTAGCTTTGTTAGGTAGTTTAGGGTGACTGGGCCCCTGAAATTAAAAACAAAAAAAGGAGGAATGTGTTTGGGCCTATCATTGCAGTCTCCACTTTGCTAGAGATCAAAGTGTGATCTGACTTCTTAACTCTTCCCTAGATCTGTTTTTCCACAAACATCCTGAGCCCCTCCTGGGAGAGAGGTCCCCTTTCCTAGAATTTAAATCTAATCCTATATTGTGGTTGGTCAAATTCAGCCCTGAGAAACCGGCTTCGTGGCTATCCTATTCCTGAGCCAGCCTCTAGTCCAGACCAATCAGCTGTCTCTCTGGCTCACCTGAATCAGAAGGTAGGGCCCACCACTATAAAGTTATAAATATTCTTCCCAGCCTGGCATGGGGTGTGGTTGTGCACGCTTCTAATCCCAGCAGTCAGGAAGCAGAGGTAGAAGGATCACTGTGAGTTCAAAGCCACCCTGAGATTACACAGTGAATTCCAGATCAGCCTGGGCTAGAGTGAGACCCTACCTCAAAAAAAAAAAAAAAAAAAAAAAAAAAAAAAAAAAAAAAAAATTTAATAAATAAATATGTTTACCAGGGGAGGGCAGGGCGAGATCTCTTGGCTAGCTCCTGAACTTCGAGGTTCTAGTAAGCTTTTCTTGATTTGGCCTGGCTGGGCCAAGATGAGGGGAGACCCCACCCCCTTACTCCCACATGAGCTCTTTACTCCCTCCGGCCATCTACATGGCAGGAGCTCTTTGTACTTTCTTTTCCTTCCTCTCTCTTTTTACATTTCTTCCAGGCCCACCATGTGGGCTCTCAGACCACATGGGTATATCTATTTTCCTTTTCTTGATTTTGTATTTCCCTAAATAAATATAATTTAATAATTATTCTTCTCAGTCTTATTTTATCCAATTCTTTGCTTTAATCCCAACACTCAGGGGGCAGAGGTAGGTGGATCACTATGAGTTCGAGGCCAGCCTGAGACTACATAGTGAATTGTAGGTCAGCCTGTACTAGAGTGAGACCCTACCTCGAAAAAAAAAAAAAAAAAGACATGAACTAAGGGTTTGGGGCTCAAGGACTTTCCTAGACTCCCCACAAACCCCATATCAAAGTTATTTCATTTTGTTCTACTAAACATAAGCTTTCAAATACAAAATTAAGCTGGCAGCTGTGTGTCTCATGTTTTAATATAAGCTTCCTCAATTTTAGAGAGTGCATTAAAATGAGTTCTCTAATGACTTAGTACATCAAAGTATATTTATGGATTTTAATAAAATAAAAGATGATATAAAGAAAAATGTTGGCTGAAGAGATGGCTTAGCAGTTAAAGCAATTGCCTGCAAAGCCAAAGGACCTAGGTTTGATTCCCCAGGACCCACGTAAGCCAGATGAACAAGGTGGTACATGTGACTGGAGTTTGTTTGCAGTGCCTGCAGGCCCTGGTGCACCCATTCTCTCCCTCTCTCTCTCTCTCTCTCTCTCTCTCTCTCTGCCTCTTTCTCTGTCAATAAAATAAATTAGTAAAATATATTTTTTAAAAAAGAATTTAGGAATATTTCTACTTCACTTATCACACCCTGAGTAGAATGTTAATGTTATCTATATTGTATAATTATTTTATGTAATCAATGTTAAATTAGATTTGTATATATTGCAATGACTTTGTACTTTTCTTTGATTTCCCTTGTTCTTCACCTCTCCCTTACATCTCAGTTTGTTTTCCTTCTATCTTAAAGAATACCCAGTTTGTATTTTCTTTGTATTTTTCTTTTGTATTTTCTTTGGTGTAGGTCTCTGACCACTTTGTTTGGCAGATGCATAAGAAGGTGGATACAGATACTAAGAGACTGGATGAGGCGGCCCATAGCTTCAGAAGCAAAGCTAGGACTAGTACCAAAACTGTAGCTCTTGCCACCACTTTTCTCTCCACAATCCTTAAATATGTCAGGATCAACCTCACAGTGGCTGATGCTACGTACACAAGACCTGCATAATAGGAGGGAGGGAAAAAAATGTTGACACCAAAATAGAAGAGAGACTAGTTGGAAAGAAGAAGGGATTCCGTGGTGGGGGGCAGGGCTTGGGATAGTAAAAAAGAAGGGTGGTAGGAGGGGATTCTGATCATGGTATATTGCTTATGGAAGTTGTCAATAAAAAAAGGTTTTGGGAGGCCGGGTATGGTGATGCACACCTTTAATTGCAGCACTTGGGAACCTGAGGTAGGAGAATTGCTGTGAGTTGAAGTCTACCCTAAGACTACATAGTGAATTCTAGTTCAGCCTGGGCTAGAATGAGACCCTATCTTGAAAAGCAAAAAAAAAAAAAAAAAAAAAAAAAAAAAAAAACACTATAAAGCATCAATTGGGGCTGGAGAAATGGCTTAGCAGTTAAGGCACTTGCCTGTGAAGCCAAAAGACCTAGGTTAGATTCCCCAGGACCCACATAAGTCAGATGCACAAGAGGCACATGCATCTGGAATTTGTTTGCAGTGGCTAAAAGCCCTGGCATGCCCATTCTCTCTCTGTCTGCCTCTTTTCTCTCTCTCTCTGCTTGCAAGTAAATAAATAAAAACTTTTTTTAAAGCATCAATTGACATGGATGATCCATTCTACTAATGAAATGCCCTACAGCCAGTTATTTTGATGACATGGCTTTTAACTACCAAGAAGCAAAAAGCAAAATACTATCTATTAGTGACAAACACAAAAATGTTAATTTGGAAAACCTGCGGGGCATGGTGGCACATGCCTTTAATCCCAGCACTCGGGAGGCAGAGGTAGGAGGATCACCATGAGTTTGAGGCCACCCTGAGACTACATAGTGAATTCCAGGTCAGCCTGGACCAGAGTGAGACCCTACCTTGAAAAATCAAAAAAAAAAAAAAAAAAAAAAAAAAAAGTTAATTTGGAAAACCGATGCAAGTGATACAATTGCAAACACAAAATAATTGTATGAGGTGATACTGACCTGGACACTGAGAAGCATTGGTCAGGACATGCTGATGTGTGTATCCTCGCTGCTTTATGTAAATAGCAGGAACCATAATATACGATGTGAACTGAATCGCTCCCCCAAGTAGAAATACAGAGCTCATTTTCTATCCTTTAGAGGGAAGAAAATAGTAATAGTGGTTTTGGAGCAAAAAATTCAGATGTAGAAAGCAAGAATGTTTTATTGAGCTCCATGCTCCCCTAACCTTGAGTTCTCCTTGTAGAGCTCATCCAAATTTCTTGCTTTTATGTAATAAGAATTTAAAAGGGAAGAGATGGCTGGGCATGGTGGCGCATGCCTTTAATCCCAACACTCAGGAGGCAGAGGTAGGAGGATTGCCGTGAGTTCGAGGCCACCCTGAGACTACATAGTGAATACCAGGTCAGCCTGGGCTAGTGTGAGACCCTACCTCGAAAAACCAAAAAAGTAAAATAAAATAAAAATAAATAAAAGGGAAGAGATGGAGCCAATGTAAATGTGAATATTCTACTCATTCCTTTCAAATATTCAACAATTTGCTTTTCTTTTACACTATCTCTCGGATAGTACTCTGCCCTAAAATTCTCAATAGAGTATATCTCAGGATTTCTAGTAATCTTTTTTAAATCCCTCCTGAATTGCTTCTTTATTTAACCTCTCTTTTCTAGTGGATTTCCACTGTATACAGATTACTTTCCTAGGAACACCAGTTTCACAATGTCCCAAATCAATCACTCAGACATTGCTGAATACGAACACAGGAGTATAGTGGTAGGGAAGGAGGCATCTTGGACTTCCTTCCTCTCACCAAAGTCAACTTGGCTACACCTAGGGTTCCTGAGAGACCGATAATGAGCCCTAGTATGGCATATTCCCAAGAGCATCATACAAATCTCTAGTAGCAGGAGCTAAGTAAGTTTGCTGCTTCAATCACACAAGGAAAAATTGTTTTGAGATCTCCAACACATTCTCTTTTCTTTAAAGGCATGAGGCATGTTCCTTCTCTAAGGTGTTGGAGTATATGACAGTTTGTTTTTTTTTTTATTTGAGAGAGACACAGAGAGAGAGAGAGGAAGAGGCAGAGACAGAATGGGCACGCCAGGGCCTTTCAGCCACTGTGAACAAACTCCAGACGCAGGCACCCCCTTGTGCACATGTGAGACATTGCGTGCTTGTGTCACTTTTGTGTCTGGCTAAACGTGGGACCTGGAGATTTGAACAAGCATTCTTAGGCTTCTCAGACAGATGCCTTAACCGCTAAGCCATATCTCCAGCCCTATACGACAGCATTTTAAAGCCATTCTTTTCTTCCACTGCCAGAAAAAGTTAAAAAACCATGTGTCCCTAGCAGTAGAGAATGGTCCTCCCTTTACATCAAAACAAAGTGGTCTCTGTGCTCTGGGGTCAGAAGCTTATTGGCCACTGAGCCAGAAGAGGAACTGGTCAGCCAGCATATGAGATCCACTAAACACTCCCCTTGGTATAGCTTCTCCAGAGAGCCAGAGGTTCTCTTCCAGCTCTGCCCTTCATGTGACCTCTGAGCCGGTTGCTTTTTGGTCTGTAGAGTAAGAATCTCAGCACCCGTGCCATACATGAGGTGATTCAGATGAGAGCGCTCAGAAACCCCAGCCATGCTAATGCAAACCCTCCATACCTGCTTGGAAACCCAACACATCTGCCTCAGAGGCTGAACAACTGCTGATTCCTTCCCATAGATCAAGGCAGCCACACAAGAAGATCCGAGGACACTAAGATATGTGAGGGCTTTCAGCGTGGTGGCTGAAGGTAGAGGAGGGTGGGTCTGGGAAAGACACAGGACAGATCAGTAATGGAAGAAGAAAATTGGAGGTTTGGAGGGGGGGGTCTGTTGCATCTTCACCATTACCACTGCCTTGAGACACAGTTTCAAACCTCAGGTCCAGGTGTCCCCAGGATAAAGAACATTTTTTAAGTGTCTGGGAGAACTGTGGCAGGCTGTGGTTTTCCCATCCAGCCTTCTCCCTGGCTCTCCATGGCCCAAAATTACAATCTACACTGAACCTCCTCCTCCTCCTTGCAAGTATGAAGGAGCTATTGTGCAGGGTGCCTTCTGTTCTGACATACTGGGTGCTCTTCCACCCATGCCTCATTCCCTGGGCTTGAAGGTTCTGACCTTTCCCCAAATTGATTGTGTCAGCCAGTACCTCAAGCCACACACTCCCAGTCCCTGGAGAAACACAAACATTTCTAAAAGGAAAACACGATAGATAACATATACCAGATCAAAAGCTTAAATGACTGTAATAACTGTATTAAAGGGGAGAGATAATAAATAAAAAAGCAAGGCCAAAAAAAACATTTAAAGACAATAATATTTTTATTTTAAAAATATGAAGTCTGAAGAAATTGCTCAAAGGTTAAGGCACTTGCCTGCAAAGCCTAATGACGCAGTTTTGATTCCCCAGATGCACAAAAGTGGCACATACATCTGGAGTTCATTTGCAGTGTCTGGAGGCCTTGGCATGCCCATTCTCATTCTCATTCTCATTCTCTCTGTGTGTATTTCTCTCTTTCCTTGAAAATAAATAATATATATTTTTAAATATGAGAGCTGGGCTGGAGAGATGGCTTAGCAGTTAAGGTGCATGCCTGCGAAGCCTAAGGACCCCTTTTCAAGTCTCCAGGTCCCACATAAGCCAGATGCACAAGGTGGCGCATGCATCTGGAGTTTGTTTGCAGTGGCTGGAGGCCTTGGCATGCCCATTCTCACTCTTTCTCTCTTTCTCCCTCTCTCTGTCTCTAATAAATGAATAAATAAAAATTTTTTTAAAAATATGAGAGCTGAAATAAAAATAGCTTTCCCATAAGCACACATAGTTCCACATCATTTGGAAGACTTGTAATGAATTCCTGATCAGGTAGCTGACAAAGACGAGTGCTGGTGCTGTGCTGGCTTCCTCTTCCCTCACTGTCTACACAGTCTTGGACCCATTCTACACAGTGGTACTGCCCACATTCAAAGGGAATTTCCTCTCCTCTGTTGAACTTCCTTGGCAGCACCTTCACAGACACACCCAGAGATGTGTCTCATCATCAAATCTAAATCCAGTCATGTTAATGATGAAGAAACGACTTAAAGGAGAGGCTTATTTTGGTTCATGGTTTGAGGAGATAGAATCTATCCTGGGAGGGATAGCATGGAGGAAGGTGGCTCTATGGCAGTGGAAACATGTGACTGGGACCGCTCATATCACAGAGGACCAAGAGCAGAGAGCACAGGCTAGAACTAGGTCTGGGCTGTAACCATCTAGCACTGTTCCTATGGCCCTACATCTGCTAGGTAGGGCCCATGTCCAAAGGTTCTATAAGCCCCAAAATAGCATTGGCAGATGGGCCCCAACTATTCAAACATGAGTCTGTGGGGGACATTCACACTCAAACCATAACAATTGCTGAGTCAACTTAGCAAAATCTTCCCCACACTTAGTTTGGGAACACTCTCAACATCCAACCCGATGCCTCATCCCCAGCCCTAAATGTCATATCGCCCTGGCCTATATTCAGCAAGAATCCCATTATCTTAGGTTGGAGGGATGGCTTACCAGATAAGGTGCTTGCCTGCAAAGCCAAAGGACCCAGGTTCTGATTCCCCAGGGCCCATGTAAGCCAGATGCACAAGGTGGCGCATGCTTCTAGAATTCGTTTGCAGTGGCTGAATGCCCTGGTGCACCCATTCCCTCCTCTCCTCTCCTCTCTCTCTCTCTCTCTCAAATAAATAAAGTAAAATTTAAAGAAGAATCCCCAATTATCTTGATATTTCTTCTTTGTAGTTTTTCATCCACTAATCCCCATTGTGATTCTTGCTTATAAAACCTTTCTTCTTGTTGTTTTTTTAGAATTAATCCCAATCTCTCTTTTCTACTGCAAAACCTCCTTAGCACCAGTTACTCTTGAAAAAAATATTTCCAGATTTTTAACAAGGCTTTTAGTAACAACTGTCTTTTTTTCCCTCTTTTAATTATATTGTCCACAACTACCAACACAATGTTAAAAATAATTATGATGCGCCTGCTTGTCTTGTTCCAGACCTTGACTCTGAATAAGCTAGTCTATCATTTTCTCAACATGGAGTCTATCTTATATCAATATTGCCTTGTCATTATTCTTTTTTTATATTTATTTATTTATTTATGAGAGAGACAGAGGCAGAGAGAGAGAGAGAGGGAGAGAATGGGCATGCCAGGGCTTCCAGCTGCTGGAAATGAACTCCAGATGCATGTACCACCTTCTGCATTTGGCTTACATGATCCTGGGGAATCAGACCTGTGTCATTTGGCTTTGCAGGCAAGCACCTTAACTGCTAAGCCATCTCTCCAACCCACCAGTATTCTTTTGATAAAATTTTGTTTAATATGTGGTTTTCTGTTTGTTTACATTGACTATTTGTGTATCTTTTTCCTAAGTGTCATACATATGGACACTTTCTATAGTCATTTAATTAATTTGGTTTTAATTAATAGATTTATTACATTTATGTTTATTGAATTTTTTATTTTTATATGTTTTCTTTCTTTTTTTTTTTCTTTTTTTTTGTTTTTTTGTTTTTCGAGGTAGGGTTTCACTCTAGCCCAGGCTGACCTGGAACTCCCTGTGTACTCTCAGGGTGGTCTTGAACTCACAGAGATCCTCCTTCCTCTGCCTCCCAAGTGCTGGGATTAAAGGCGTGTGACACCAGGTCGGACTTATTTGTATGATTTTCTTTTAATTTATTATCCCAACTGGCTTCTGTCTTTTTGATTTGTTTTACATATTTTTTTGCTTAAAGTTAATTTTTAAAAATAATTTCAGTAAAGCTTCACTTGGTTTCCACTCACCAAATTGCTGAGATAATAAACTTCCTTCCTTATCATTATAGATAACTCTCATTTGCTGTGATGTGAACTAATTTTTATGGCAATGTCAAACTTTACTAAGGACCCAGGTGTCCTCCATTCGATGTCTATGTGATATATGTACGTTTATCTTTCCTGTTATTGAAATACTTCCTTTAAAATTGTCTTTACCATGACTCTTTATGTGCACACACCAACTGACATTCATATATTCCTGAGAATGTTTTAACATTGCACAGATTTGAATGTGAGTTTGGCTTGGTATATAGTTTTTAATTTCCTTTAAGACTTTGAAATATTATTTCATTGTCTGCTTTTTGTATTGTATTTGAAAAATTTGGTGTGAATCTGATTTTAGTCTTGGCAGGTGGGGTATTTGTTTTATTATGAAGGTGTGAGAATTCTCTCTTGATATTGAGTGGATTTTTTTATTGACAGCTTCTATATTTACCAACAATAAACCATGATAATTTCCTCCCCACCCCCACTTTCTCCTTCACAAATTCACATTCCATCATATGCCCTCCTCCCTCTTTCCAATAATCTCTCTTATTTTGATGTCACCATCTTTTCCTCCTATCATGAGGGACTTGTGAAGGTAGCACTAGGCACTGTGAGGTCATATATATTGAGGCCAATTTCTGTCTGGACTGTTGCATTGTAAACAGTCCTACCCTTCCTTCAGCTCTTACATTCTTTCCACCACCTCTTCTGCAATGGACCTTGAGCCTTGGAAGATATGATAGAGATGTTTCAGTGAAGAATATTCTTCTGTCACTTCTTTTCAGCACTATGGTGCCTTTTGGCTCATCCCAGTGGCCACTGCCCTCTGAAAAGAGAAGCTTCTCTAACCAAAAGTGAGAGTAGCATTAACATATGAGTATGATCATTAAGTAAAGTGCTTACAGGGCAGTTTGGTGGTTATAATATATGCATTTAGCCACACAAGAGCAGGCATCACACTCCTAAGGCTCATGACCTCCCCCACCATAGGTTTTTGATCAGGTTTTCAGTACCAGGCATGTATTCCCTCCCATAGAGAGCGAGCTTCCAGTCCAATTAGGGAACAGTTGGTTTCCCCCATAACAGACATGCCACTATTGCACCCATTCAGTCCACTGGCCTGGATGGCCTTTAATCCCAGCACTAGGGAGACAGAGGTAAGAGGATTGCCTTGAGTTCAAGACTAACCTGAGACTGCAGAATGAGTGCCAGTGAGACCCTACCTCAAAAAAATAATAATAATATTGAGTGGATTTTTTAATCTTATTACCCATCCTCTATTTTGTTAACCTCTCCTTCTATCTTGAAACTTATCTCCCATATTGCTTTCCATAATAGCAAAATCTACCAGATTTTGGTACAAGATAAGTATATTTTAAGCTCTTAGAATGTAACTGTATTTTTTAAATTTATATTTGACTTCTCCTTGAAACCTTTACTCTGTATTTATCATCCTTACCCATTGGTCTTGCTTGTATATTCTGAAACCATGATTGTCAGAGTAGCAGCATTGACACCACTTGTAAGCTTCTTAGAAATGAAAACTCAGGTTCCTTCCACAACCTAGTGAATCAGAATCTCTGGAGATGAGGATGGAGAAACTGGGCAATAAGTGCTCCAGAACATTCCTATGTAAGTTTAATGTGGAATCATTATTCTGCATTTTTTTCTTCTTTGTTGAGTCAATTCCTCAATCTTACCTGCTGATTTACTGATCTGTTTTACAATGTATCCATTTTGATGAATATTTTCATTATTTTGGGGTTTTTGTTTTGTTTTATTTTGTTTTGAGGTAGGGCCTCACTAGCCCAAACTGACCTGGAATTTGCTATGTAATCTCAGGCTGGTCTCACATTCACAATGATCCTCCTACCTCTGCCTCCTGAGTGCTGAGATTAAAGGTGTGTGCCAACACACCCAGCTATTTCAACTATTTATCATACTCTTCTTTGATGTACAGGTTCTCAATGTGAGAACAGCAGCCCAGCAGCTCTAGTACAACATTTTTTTAAATCTCAAAAGTAATATACTAAGTTGTTGGTGGAGAAAATTCTAAGACAGCTTAACATCCAGGCTCTGGCATGTTTCTACTCACTTCTCTTAGACAAATCTACAATGAGAGAGAGCCAAAATATAGGAAAGAAGTGTAGTCTGTCAAGGAATGGAGTGTGAGCGAGTTTAAAGGTGCAGACAGAGCAGATGGAGAGAAAGCAGCTCCAATTGATTGTTAAGGAGATTGGTGCCACTACAGGAAAACTTTATGTTCTTCATGGGACAAAAGGAAAGTTACTATAGAAGACTCTGACTTTTGGAAATGAAAATTCATTTCCTGTAGAGAATCTGGAGTAAGAATCAGTCTGAAGCAGATAGATACTCAATAACAACTGTCTATGGAAATATCTTCCCCTGTTTAACAACCAAGGTGCCCACTGGCCACTGAAGCTGTAGTCAAAGGGAGCCAGACTACATCTCTTAACCGGTAGCACAACAGGGATGCATTGTCCATATGGTTCTGATTTTATAGGCATGCATAATGTAAGAGCTGCAGTCATAGAAACTTATATCAAGGTACCAGAAAGCTGCTGGATTCAGGCAAAGTGTGGCAGAACCAGGTTCCTTGCAAGGAAGCCCTAAGATGCCACTGTATGAAGCTATGAAGGTGAAGCCTAAGTTCCAATGAGACCCCAGGATGTTAGAGCTGCCAGTACATGGGACATCCACCAAGGAATGATGCTGTAGGCATGGAATGGAGCTGGTCAAAGTGAGAGCTTATGTTGTGCTACAGGTGGCAGGATTGGAGGATCAGGGCTTTTCAAGCTTACTGGAACCCAGAAGATTCTATCATGAGCGCCAGATGCCAGACATGGAACCACAAGGTTTGGTATCTCCCTTGCTGTGTTTTGGTCTTGCATTGGTCCAGTATTTCCTTGCTACCCTCCCATTCCTCTTTTTTTGGAATGTGCCATTGTATATTAACCTGATAAGAACAGATGCTATACTTGATCTTAGCCAAAAGGCTAATAAGCACTGCCATTGTATATTGAAAGTATAGAACTTTTTAAATATTTTTTATAGGAATTCACAGTTAAGAAATTGCCTTGAGCTCGGGGCCCATTGCGGAAGAGGGAGCGGAAAGAATGTAATAGCCAAAGGAAGGACACCACACCTTACAATGCAACCGCCCAGACAGAAATTGGCCTCGATATCCATGACCTCCCAGTGCCTAACAATACCTTCACAAGACCCTCATAGTAGGATAAAAAGAGATGACATCAAAATAAAAGAGAGGGACTAGAGAGATTGCTTAGTGGTTAAGGTGCTTGCCTGCAAAGCCAAAGAACCCAGATTCAACTCCCCAGGACTCACGTAAGCCAGATGCAAAAAGGGGCGTATGCATCTGGAGTTTGTTTGCAGTGGCTGGAGGCCCTGGCGTGCCCATTCTCTCTCACTCTACCTGCCTATTTCTGTATCTCTTTCTCTCTCTCAAATAAATAAAATATTTAAAAATAAAAATGTTAAAAAAATAAAAGACTAATGGAGAGAGGGAGGAAAGCAGAGTTGTGAAGGGGGGATGGAAATATCATGGTTTATTATCTGTAAGAATAGAAGTTGTCAATAAAAATTTTTTTTTTTAAAAAAATTGCAGCCAGGTGTGGTGGTGCATGTCTTTAATCCCAGCACTCGGGAGGTAGAGGTAGGAGGATCACTGTGAGTTCAAGGCCAGCCTGAGAATACATAGTGAATTCCAAGTCAGCCTGAGCTAGAGGAAGACCCTGCCTTGAAAAACCAAAACAAAAAAAAAAAGAAAGAAAGAAAGAAAGAAAGAAAGAAAGAGAGAAAGAAAGAGAAGAAGGAAGGAAGGAAGGAAGGAAGGAAGGAAGGAAGGAAGGAAGGAAGGAAGGAAGGAATTGCCTTGAGTCTTAGAAGAGGTTATGGGCTTTTGAGCAATGTTGAAACAATTAAGATTTGAGGGACTTTTAGAGATGGACTAAGTGCATTTTTTCATTATGAGATGAAAATGAAACTTTAAGGAACAGGGTAGAATGATTTAAAGTGATATATTTGGGTGTCAAGTTGAGACATATAGAATAATAGCCAAAGCCATACTGTTCACAAGTTAGACGTGAGAATACCAAAATGTTCCCTAGGGAGAAAGAAGACCCATTATCTATGACATAGTCACAGGACAAAATATAACAGCACTTAGCAGTCAGAGCTTATGAACTGCAATGCCACACAGCAATGTGAGTAATTCTTATTAATGAAAAACAAGCAAATATATGTATATGTGCGTGTGAATTTTTTAAGAATATATTTAGATAACCTCTTCCCCTCCCCCACCATAAAAAAGCAACCGGAACCTGGGCGTGGTGATGCACTCCTTTAATCCCAGCACTTGGGAGGCAGAAGTAGGAGGATTGCTGTGAGTTCAAGGCCATTCTGAGACTACACAGTGAATTTCAGGTCAAGCCCTACCTTGAAAAAACAAACAAACAGAAAAGTCATTGGAAAGCAAAACAAGCTAGGGGTGAAGACGGGATAATGGTGACTATCGGAGGACAGAAGAGTTTGATGGAAAGGACTATGTATGTGTCAGTAATTGTCAAAGTGCAAGCTTCTGATTCATTTCATTTACATTTTCAAGTGTTGCACTAGTTACTAAAGTAATTCATGAGATGCTCATTACATCACTAAATAAAAGACCATGCAAGAAGTAGGGATGAGAACATATTATGACCAAGTATTTTGATGTAATTCTGCACATACATATATGAATTTAAAATGTAAGAAAAGGGGCTAGAGAGATAGCTTAGTGGTTAAGGCACTTGCCTACAAAGCCTAAGGACCCATGTTCAACTCCCCAGATATTATGTAAGCCAGACACACAAGGTGATGCACGCACAAGATCGCACATGCTCACAAGGTGGTAGACTGGAATGATTAGGGTGGCTGGAGGCCCTGCCATGCCAATTCCCTCTCTCTCTTTTGCCCTCTCTCTCACTCTCATTTTTTAAAAAAATGGCTAATAATCTATTGGGTTTGCCTCAAAAAAATTTTTTTTTGGTTTTTCAAGGTAGGGTCTCACTCTAGCTGATCTGGAATTCACTACATAGTCTCAGGGTGGCCTCGAACTGATGGTGTTCCTCCTACCTCTGCCTCTCGAGTGCTGGGATTAAAGGTGTGTGCCACCATGCCCGGCAAAAAAAAAATTTTTCTTTTTATTTTGGTTTTTCGAGGTAGGGTCTCACTCTGGCCTAGGCTGACCTGGAATTAACTTATGTAGTCTCAGGGTGGCCTCGAACTCACAGTGATCCTCTTACCTCTGCCTCCCAAGTGCTGGGATTAAAGGCGTGCACCACCACACCCTGCAAAAACAAAATTTAATGTAAGAAAAAGGGTTTGAAAAAATGACCCAGTGATTAAAAGCACTTCATGGGAAAGCCTACCAACCCGAGTTTAATTCCCCAATATCTACATGCACAATACCAGATGCACAAAGTGGCACATGTATGGGCTGGAGAGATTGCTTAGTCGTTAAGGCGCTTGCCTGCAAACCCAAAAGACCCAGGTTTGATTCCCCAGGACGCATGTTACCTAGATACACAGGGAGCGCATACATCTGGAGTTCGTTTGCAGTGGCTGGAGGCCCTGGTGAGCCCATTCTCTCTCTGCCTCTTTCTCTCTCTCAAATAAATAAATAAAAACATTTTTTTAAAAAAATGTGTCTAGAACTTTGTCTGCAGGGGCAACAGACCCTGGCACACCCACACTCCCATATTCTCTCTTTCTCCTCCTCCTCCTTCTCTCTCAGATAAAGAAATACATCTTTAAGACATAAAATGTAAGAAAATACAAAGAGGATGAGATGGGATAGGAGAGAAGAAATAAAAGATGGCAAAGTAGATAAAGGATGAAACCATTGACAACAGAGAATGTGAAACCTCTTTGTATCCAGAGGGGTTTGGGAACCAATCAAAGTCTACGATACTCAAATCCCTTATATAAAATGGTGTGGCGTTTGCAGATAACCTACATATGTCCTTCCACATACTTTAAATTCCAGCTTACTTGCAGAACCCACTATGTTGGGTTTTTTTTTTATTTGTTTGTTTGGTTTTGTTTTGTTTGTTTGGTTGGTTTTTTCAAAGTAGGGTCTTGCTCTACCCTAGGCTGACCTGGAATTCACTATGTTGTCTCAGGGTGGCCTCGAACTCATAACTATCCTTCTACTTCTGCTCCTGAGAGCTGGGATTAAAGGCATGCACCACCACTCCCGGCTTACATTGTAGATTCTATGTAAATAATTGCTACACTACATTGTTTAGGGAATAATAATAGCAGGGAAAGGCCTGAGTGGGTCCATTGCAGAAGCATTGTGTTTTTCAACAGCTTTTGAGCCTTGCCTGGGGACTCCATGGATATGGAACATGAAGATACGGATGAAACAGCTGTACTCAGGGCAGAGATATATAGATAGCAGGTGGGCTGGGAGTCATGTGATCCATGTGTTTCCTCACCTGTCTTCATGGTTTGCCCCTGTTGCAGTTACCTTCTCCTTACTGGCACAAAGCATCTGACTAAAAGCAACTTACAGGAGGAAAGGGTTTATTTTGGTTTATAGAATAAAGGGGATGCTCCACAATGGCAGGGGAAAACTTGCTATGAGCAAAGGCTGGACTTCACCTCTGTCACAACAAGTGGAAAACTGCAGCAGGAGAGTGTGCCAAATACTGGCAAGGGAAAGCTGGCTATAATACCCATAAGCCCAGCCCCAACAATACACCTCCTCCAGGAGGCTCCAATTTCCAGACTGCCACCAACTGGGGACCTAGATTCAGAATCCATGAGTTCATGGTGGACACCTAGTTCAAACCACCACAGCCCATTTGTGACCTTTCAAAAAGGGGGGGGGGCATCTACCTTCATTAAACTATAGCACACACATCTCCTTCCTAAGTCTGCATGACTTTCATGTAAGAATATGACAGCAACTGTTAGCTCATGTTGTTTTTATCTCACACAGAAATAAAAAGGCAAACCACTTCATAGCAGTTGTTAAAACAAGTGTTCTGAGATGTTAGTACTGTAAGGATCAGATGGACTTCTTGTGCAGACTCCTGTGACTCCCCTAGACTCCTGTAGATAGTTATTTCCAAGTATATGGATTTTTAAAAATTATTTTTTAATATTTATTTATTTATTTGAGAGAGAGAGAGAGAGAGAGATACAGAAATAGGCAGGGAGAGAGAGAGAGAGAGAGAATGGGCACATCAGGGCTTCCAGCCACTGCAAACAAACTCCAGATGCATGTGCCCACTTGTGCATCTGGTTATGTGGGTCCTGGAGAATGGAGCCTTGAACTGGGGTCCTTAGGCTTCACAGGCAAGCGTTTAACCGCTAAGCCATCTGTCCAGCCCAAGTATATGGATTTTTAACAATCATCCTAGGTAATTTGGACAATAACTTGAGAACTGCTGGGTTAAAGACTTGGAGAAAGAAAACTTATATCTTAAAGGAGGCTACCATTAAAGGGCAATGCCTCAGTAAAGGAAACAAAAACAAGTGGGCAGTTTTATTGCTCAGTTTTATTGTGTGGGCAAAGTAAACCTTACAAATTATGAGTCTGTTGGGGAAGTTATTCTCTTTATATATTTAGTCTGTATTACTTCTGAAAATTCATATTGACTCTTGGGAGATGTGTGTGAGTATGTGCAGAGTTTATTTTCTAAGTGGACACTTGGAAGAATAAAGTATCATTTCTGCAAAGCTCAATCGAGCAAGGTTGGAAAGGACAAGGCTTGAGCAGACGAATAATCACAGGTGGAGCGAATGCCAAAGCCCACTGCCCACCAACCCATTCCCAAGAAAACATCTTGAAGTCACACCTTTTCTTTTTTCCTTTCACTAACAATACAAAGTGGGAATGGGAAACTGAGGTTTGGATTGAAATAGTAAGCTACTCCTAACTTTGTCTTTCTTAAACAAAATAAACCCAACCATTCTAGGTTTTTCTCATAGAAGCCTATTTCCCAATCATTGATCTCCTTTCTTTTTCCATCTTTATTGAAGTTGAAATATATAGATTTATAATAATGTATTTCCCATTTTACAAAAAAATATAGAAACATTTGGGAAGCTACCAAAAAAAGAATCTTTCAGGGCTGGAGTGATGGCTTGGCAGTTAAGGTGCCTACCTGCCAAGCCTAAGAACACTGGTTCCAATCTCCAGGTCCCACATTTAGCCAGACACAAAAAGTGACGCAAGGGTACAATGCTGCACTTGTTCACAAGGGGGTACATGCATCTGGACTCATAAACAGCAGCTGAGAGGCCAATGGCACACCCATTTTCTCTTTCTCTCTCTTTCAAAAAAAAATCTTTCGTTCTGGTCTATGGTCCTTGCATGTTTGAATGCAGGAACTGTGATCGTTGGGAGAACTGTGAGTTTAAAAAAAAAAAAAAAAAAAAAAAAAAAAAAAAAAAAAAGCTAAGGGGGAAGCCAAGAGAATGTGTGAGTGCTGTCCCTACCTGAACAGAGCTCATACACTCTCTGTGTTCAGTCTACCCAAGCAAAATACCCCAGGCTGGGAGGCCCAGACAGCAGAAGTTAATTTTCTCAGAGTTCTGGAAGCTAGACATCTAAGGAGTGTAAGGTCAAGTACCAACATGCTCAGGTTCAGAAGAAAGCTCTCTCCCCTGCTTACAGATGGCCACGTTCTTACTCCATACCCAGTCAACAGAGAGAGGAAGAGGTGGTGACAGCAAGGTCTTCTGATAAGGGTGCTAATCACACCATGAGGGTGGCATCCCCTAGACCTCATCTAGAAGTCATTTCCTCCTAGAGTTATCACTTCCAAATACCATCCCATTAGAGGTTGAGGCTCACTGCGCAAGTAGTGCTCAATTCAGTTCATAGTATACCATAAAGTATATTCCTGGTTGTGGTGATTTGATTCAGGTGTCCCCCACAAACTTAAGTGTTCTGAATGCTAGGTTCCCAGCTGATGGAGATTTGGGAATTAACACCTTCTGGAGGCGGTGTAATGTTGGGGGCAGGCTTATGGGTATTGTCGCCAGTTTCCTCTTGCCAATGTTTGGCATACTCTCCTGTTCCTGTTGTCGACCTGATGTTGGCAAGGAGGTGATATCCACCCTCTGCTCATGCCATCGTTTTCCCCTGCCATCATGGAGCTTCCCCTCAAGTCTGTAAGCCAAACTAAACCTTTTTATTCCAGAAGCTGCTCTTGGTTGGGTATTTTCTGCCAGCAATGCAAACCTGACAGCAACACTGGTTCAAAGCTTCTGACATCAGTTTAGGTTATGGAAGGTTGGGGCAGAGAATCTCCCACTTGTACAGCAGCATGGAATCAAGTCTTGGTGTGGAAACCGAGGCAACACAGGAGCTAGATGTTTTCTCATGCCCTCCTCCACCAGAGGATGTAGTAGAGATTCCAGATTCTTCCTCAGTATTAGCCCCTGTGAGTCAAAAAGCAAAGTTCTACCCTTCAGGGAAACCAGGTCTTTCCAGCATTTCAAGTTCATATTTTGCCTGTCAACTCTAGGTTAATTTAATCTCTTTATTCTAACTAATGAGGTCCTTGTGAGGCTAATTTAAAAGGAAGGTCAAGTGAATGAATTCTCTCTGATATTCAAAGTTTTTTGGGGGGAAAAAAAAACAGAAAAGGCAAGACCATGGGGATGGATTAGAATGACGCCCACAGCGGCTGTCATGGGTTGTTTACTTGATGTTTGTCCTGACAGGAAGATGTGAAATTTTATCATTGTTAACAAGAACTGCTCTGGGAATCTTTGAACAAAAGAATTAATTTGCATTTTCAGTAGAAAAAAAGCATCCTGTGAAGAATACAAAATTCTAACTGAACCCTCAAACTAGGTCACTTTTGTTTCTACCCAAAACTATGCAATATAAGAAATCTATAGCTTTGCAAATGAAACCTAAGATTTTCTCTAAAATCCCCTATCACGATGAGATCCAACCATAATTTGAATAAATATGCATTGCTCCAAAAAGACATAAAAATCTTTTCGCTGCAATTGTTTCCATGTGTCTTTCAGAAAGTTTTGCCAGTCAAGTCCAAGAGCAATTTAAAATAGTTCTTTCTTTGTCCAATGGCATGCTTGCACCAGAGTCCTGTCTTGCTGTGTGTCTGATCTTGATTCTGGGGGCTATAATTTGGGAGTGTAGACATGGAAATGGTCCCTGGAGAGGGGGAGGCTGCCAGTCAGGGCAAGTGAAGAGCAGCCAGGTGATTAGAATACTTCAAAATGAAAGAGCAGGAAACCTTCTCTCTGTCCCCGTAATCAAGTTGCAAAAGTCCTGATTTTCCCTAATGAGTAGTTATGTGTTTTAAACAATGCTTTAGTCCAAATTGATCCAAAAGCAGACGCTCAAAGACTTGGGCACAGCTTGCTTTGGGGATATTACCTGGAAACGAAAGTGAAGCAGTAGAGAAAGAAGCAGTGAGATCACCACTCAGGGCCCAGGGGATCACTCACAAGTTTTGTGGAGTTGAGCCACTACAGTAGAGGAAAGAGAGAGCATTTCCACTCACTTCCTCTTCCACTGGTTAAGCAATGCCTGTTTGTTCATGCCCCATGTTTCCTCTCTGCGTATGCTTGCCTTGGAGGCAGCTTCCAAGGCTCTCAGGTGCAGTCTTGGGAAACTCAGTAGTCCAAGGACCTGATTTTCTGTCTCTGATGTCTAATACAGTGAAGCCCTATCTAATGATACGTACAGAATTGCTAACAGCACGGAAGATGTGTTTTTGATGAAACTGAGTCCCTCTTCTGGGGGTGAGACTGATGCTCACAGCTATCCTGCTTGGAATCCCGAAATTCAGCCAAATCTCTAATGTTAACAGGGTGGGTGCTCAATAGCCAACTCATGATCCAGAAAGCAGTATGAGCACCGTTAGTAACAGAAAACACTGGGCTCCTTCCCCGGGACCAGGGCTGGAGGACAGGAGAGCTCTGTGTCTGCTTAGGAAGAGCCATGGCAGCAGGGAGGCAGCAAGGGGGAACTGGGGAGATGGCTCAGTGGTTAAAGGCACTTGCTTACAAACCCTGACTGACCAAGTTCAATTCCCCAGTACCCACATAAAGCCAGGTGCACAAAGTGGTGCATGCATCTGGAGTTTGTTTACAGTGGCAGGAGGCCCTGGTGTACCCATGCTTGCTCACTCTCTCACTCTCTCTCATTCTCTCTACCCAAATAAATAAATATTTTTAAAAAAAGAAAAAAAGAAAGAGCCATCTGGGGACTTTCTGGACCCCCCAGAAGAAACATGTACTATTAAATAAAACTGAACCCTCAAAATCCATTGCCCAGGCCAATAGGCCAACTTGTTCCTGTAAAATCAGCAAATAACATCTCGTCTTTTTTTTCTTAAAAACAATCCAAGAGGGGCTGGAGAGATGGCTTAGTGGTTAAAGTGCTTGCCTGCAAAGCCTAAGGACCCAGGATTGGTTCTCCAGTACCCACGTAAGCCAGATGCACAAGGTGGCACATGTGTCTGGAGTTCATTTGCAGTGGCTGGAGGCCCTGGTGTGTCAATTCTCATTCTCTCTCTCTTCTCTCTCTCTCTCTCCTTGAAAATAAATAAATAAGTAAAATATTTTTTAAAATATAGCCCAAGATTATGTAAGCTTAGGGTTCACAAAACCTGCATTTGTAACCAGTCCCCGCTTGCTGGAACTCCATGAAAATACTAGTCAAACTTTGGGTTAATTCCCTTGCCTTTTTGATTGCTCACACTTGACTCTTGCCTGTCTCTTCTTTCTTAATCTTTCTTGCTCTCTCAGGCTCTTTCCATTATTTGCTAGAGCTAATAGAGGTTGGACCAAAAGAACAGTGGTAGCAAAAGCATCCTTCGTGACTCAAACTGAATTAAAAACAGGTCAGGAGCTGGGAATGGTGGTGCACGCCTTTAATCCCAGCACTTGGGAGGCAGAAGTAGGAGGATTGCCATGAGTTCAAGGCCACCCTGACACTACATAGTGAATTCCAGGCTAGCCTGGGCTAGAGTGAGACCCTACCTCAAAAAAAAAAAAAAACAAACAAACAAACAAAAAAAAAAAAAAACAGGTCAGAACAAGGTGGGTGGTGCACGCCTTTAATCTCAGCACTGGGGAGGCAAAAGTAGGAGGATCACCCTGAGTTCAAGGTCACCCTGAGACTGCATAATAAATTCCAGGTCAGCCTGGCCTAGAGGGAGACCCTATCTCAAAAAAAAAAAGAAAAAAAAAAAGAAAAAAAGAAAGAAAGAAAGAAAGAAAGAAAGAAAGAAAGAAAGAAAGAAAGAAAGAGGAAGAAAGAAAGAAAGAAAGAAAGAAAGAAAGAAAGAAAGAAAGAAAGAAAGAAAGAAAGAAAGGAAGGAAGGAAGGGAGAAAGAGAAGGTCAGGGTAATTAGCCATAGGCAAACTCCTGGTTCCACAGGTGCCAGCTCAGAGCACATTTTCCTCCCTCATTTGTGTGTCTTTCTTTAAAAAGTAACTTGGAGCCAGAGCCGGGCGCATGCCTTTAATCCCAGCACTCGGGAAGCAGAGGTAGGAGGATCGCCATGAGTTCAAGGCCACCCTGAGGCTTCAGAGTGAATTCCACGTCAGCCTGAGCTGGAGTGAGACCCTACTTTGAAAAACCAAAAAAAAAAAAGTACCTTGGAGATCATTAGTTAAAGGCAAATATTAACTTTGACTTCTGCTTTGAAATCCATGTACCTCTTCATTTCTAAAACTGTCCCCACGTGGGGCCTGCTGTTGCTATGTTTGGGTACAGAAGTACAAGGGTTGTGCTCAGAATAAGCATCCAGCACCCTGGGTCTTCAATCCAGCTACTCCTAACACATTCTGTCTGGCTAGAAACCGGTGACTAAAATGAAATTCTGTCTAGTGAAAGTAAACCCAGAGAAACAATTTTTTGTTGTTGTTGTTGTTTTGTTTATCTGTTTGTTTTTTTTTGTTTTGTTTTTGAGGTAGGTTCTCACTCTAGCCCAGGCTGTCCTGGAATTCACTGTGTATTCTCAGGGTGGCCTCAAACTCTCTGAGATCCTCCTCCCTCTGCTACCAAGTGTAGGGATTAAAGGCGTGCACCACCACACCCTGCTGCAGAGAAACAATTTAAAAGTGCATCTGCCCATTCTCTATCTATCTGCCTTTTTCTCTCTCTGTTGCTCTCAAATAAATAAATAAATAATAAACTAAAAAATTTTTTAAACAACTAATTAGGGCCTGGAGAGATGGCTTAGCTCTTAAGTACTTGCCTGTGAAGCCTAAGGACCCCGGTTTGAGGCTCAATTCTCCAGGACCCACATAAGCCAGATGTACAAGGGGGAGCATGCATCTGGAGTTCGTTTGCAGTGGCTGGAGGCCCTGGCGTGCCCATTCTCTTTCTATCTGCCTCTCTCTCTCCCTCTCTCTCTCTCTCTCTCTCTCTCTCTCTCTCTCTCTCTCTGGATCTCAAATAAATAAATAAATAATAAACCAAAAAAATATTTTTAAGTGCATCTGCACTGGGCTGGAGACAAGATGGGTGACATGGGACAATCGAAGAATCAAGCCTTCAGCAAATACTGATTGGACTCCTGCAGTGTTCCTGTCCCGGAGTCTCAGCTCTGCAAGAAGAACCAGATGGGAACAGCATGTTCGTAACAGAGTGGTGTGTTCCCTGCATCTTGGTGACACTGTGGGAACTTTGAAAATGGAACAAGTAACCCAGTCCAGGAGAGATGTTCAGGGAATTAACCAGAGAACTGACACCTTTTCTAGACAGAGGAATACCCATGGGCAATAAGCCCAGGGTGTTGAATGAAAACCAATGTGAGGAAGGAGAAAGAAAGGAAGGAAGACAAGAGTTGTGGAGAGAGATGAAGGCAATTGGGAAGGAGTTTGGACATCACCTCCCAGACCACGAGCAGCCTGTCGAAAGCTTTCAGCAGACAGCTTCACATTACATAGCGATTTCTCTAAGGTGGCCTGCACAGCAGAAAATACTGGCCAGCATCTGGAAATGGCACTGTGATCGCATTCATTTTCCTTACTGCTGTCACAAATTATTACAAACTTGGTAGCTTAAAACAACTCAAATTTATTCTCTCAGAGTTGAGGGTCAGAAGCCTTCAACGAATCCTAAGGGGTTAAAAAGCAAGGAATTTCGCAGGGGGGGCTGACTGGTGGAGACTCTAGGGGGAAATCGGTTTCCTGGTTTTTTCCAGCTTTTAGAGACCACCTGCGTTGCTTGGCTCCCAGCTCACCTCCTCCCTCTTCAAAGGGCACCACTCCACCTTCCATGTCTGTGGTTCCATTTCCTCCTCCCTTGACCTCCCTGCTTCCCCTTATAAGGGCTCTCATGATTACTCCAAACCCAGGTGGTTAATCCAGGATAATCTCACTGTCTCAAGATCCTTAATTTAGTCACATCTGCAAAGCCCCTTTGCCTTATAAGGTAACATTCACAGTTTCAGGGATTCCAGTGAAGCCATCTCTAGGGGGCCATTATTCAGCCAACCACAGTGATAGCTTCCAAATACAAGGGAATAATTTAAAAGAAAAGAGCCCTAGGAAGGAGAAATATAGTGTTTCCCCTTTTTTCCACATGCAAAATGAGAAGGTTGTTAGGAATGTAGTTCGCAGACTCAGGTGAAAGGAATTAGTATTCTGGCTGCTTTGGGTTTCTGTGCTTACCCAATGCCTTTGCTAAATTTATTGTGGTTTTTTTTTCTGTTATATAAGTTCTATCATGACCGTGGAGTCCTGAGAAACATAGCAATGGTGTCTTTCATGAGACTTTGATTAGCATCAAAGGCAGGTAACACTGGAGGGAGGGAAGTGCGTTGATGGACAGGTATTCGGGAAGTCTCTTAAACTGTGCTGTTTGAGGCTTGGGGGGCAGTAGGTGTTCTGATTCATATTTGTATTTCTCGCATAGTGAAGGACACCTTTTACATAGATGTTTGTTGTCTGCTGATCTTGTATGCCCTTCTCCTTCCCACATCCTGACAGCATTAGGTTTTCAACCTCTCTCCCTACCTTTCTCCCTCTCCCGATCTCTCTGACACACACACACACACACACACACACACACACACACACACACACACACCACTACTCAATACTCCATACTTATATCCCAAATGATGAGGCCACCCACCTCACCTGAAACAGGCCAAGCAAACAAAGCCCCATTAGAGCTCCCACAATGGGTAGGTGTCCCTCTGCCTCTTCTATATTTAGCCAGCAGGAAGATAACAGCAAGACATCTATGGGGAAAAAAAAAAAACATGTTGTTGAAACTTTGAAAAAAAAAAAATCAGTCCTAAAACTTGCCCTTCATCTGCACTTTCCAGCTAAATGATCCAATAATTTTTTTCCCAATAGGCACATGCTTTTTTGTTGCTGGATGAATGTAGGTGAAGAAATGAATAGGAAAATCATTACAACATCCTTTTGTTTTGTTTTGTTTTGTTTTGTTTTGTTTTGTTTTGTTTTGTTTTGTTTTGTTTTGCTTTGTTTGAGGCAGTGTCTCCCTCTAGTTCAGGCTGACCTGAAACTCAACTCTGTAGGCCAGGCTGGCCTCAAACTCCTGGTGATCCTCTTACCTCAGCCTCCCAAGTGCTGGGATTAAAGGCGTAAGCCAGCACACCCGGCTTCAATGCAATATCCATAATGCTACTTTAAACATTCTTTGAACTAACATTTTTAGAGTTTTAGAGATATGAACAACATATCTGCTCTCTTCCCCTGAGTTTTGGGGTTGTCTGTGCCAAATAGAAGTTGTTTTCTACACAGAGTATTTGAGTCTTTGTCCAATTGCTGAAAAGTAGTCTCGGGCAGCTGTGGCCAAGTAAGGCCCTTGTTCTTCCTTAGTTTACATAAGTTTAAGGGTTGGCTTTGGAAGGCTGGTGGAGATTAAAAGGGTGTCAAGGCCTTCCTTCATGCTTTCCTGGCTCATAGACTGCTCCAAAATCTTTTAGTGTATGTAAATGGAAAGAAAATCAATTGCAGAGTTGAAAAGGAATCCAGTCCCCAGATCATTTCATCATTGTTAGTAACCAAGAGGAAATATCTTGAAGGAAAGGGATGTAAAGGCGGTCAGTTCCCCCTTACCCAACACCTCCTCATGTCACCAAGTCAGGGAAGTTCTCTCCATCACTACCAACACCTCTGAAGGCATTGAACTGAGCAGTTTTCATTTCTCCAAAACAACAGGCATGGGTTAAGCCACCTGCAGAGTGACCCAAGAAAGTGCCTACAAAATTATCTTTCTTCAGAATGAAGTCCCTTCTCTTTTCTCCAGCTTCTCTTCTGTCCTGCTGTTCTGACAGTCTGGTACTCTACTGACTCATGAGAAAGTGCAAAACACAGCTCTTTAGAGATTTCAATTTTCTGTGGACTTTTTATATAAGCAAGCCAATGCTGCTGCTATCTTCAATATTTAAATTACATGCTGCTGCTGCGTTTTTAGGTCCTCTGCATTTCCTCAACAAAGGTATAATTTTATAACTATAAATATACCCAAACATACTAAACAATTTCTTCCTGAATAACTCATATTATTATATAAACTTGACTTTCACTCTCTCATTTAAAATACAACTTGCAGAGGCCGAGGAAATAACTCAATTGGTAGAGTGCTTGCTTACCATGCAGAAAGCCCTGGGTTTGGCCCCTAGGCATGACATAAGCCAAGAGTGGTCATAGACACCTATGATCCCAGTTCTCAAGAGGAAGATCAGGAATTCAAGGTCATCCTCAGATACATAGCAAGTTTAAGGCCACCCTGAGCTACATGAGACCCTGTCTCAAAAATAAAACTAAAATGAATAAGAAAAATAAAACTGGAGCAGGAGGGATGGCTTAGCAGTTAAGGCGTTTGCCTGCAAAGCCAAGGACCCTGGTTCAATTCCCCAGAACCCGCGTAAGCCAGATGCACAAGGTGGCACATGTATCTAGAGTTCATTTGCAGTGGCTGGAGGCCCTGGTACATCCATTCTCTCTGTCTCTGTCTCTCTCTGTGTCTGTCTGTCTGTCTGTCCCTCTCTCTCTCTAACGATCTCAAATAAATAAAACTTAAAAAATATTTTTTTAAAAAAAGAAAAAGAAAACTGGAAAAACACATGAAAAAAGTCACTCAAAATGTACTCCTACCTGCCTTTTAAAACTGTTCCTAATTGATAGATTATTTCTTAATGTTGGGAGAACTAGGCAAAAGAACTAAGATCTTGACCTCTTATATCTCGGTGAAGTTCCCTGACATAGAAGATATAAGTGTATGGGGGAGGGGGTGAAAAAACTATGGGAGATATTTTTTTCGGTTCTAGAGATTGAACCCAGAGATTTATGCCTATTAGATAAATGTCTACCAAGCAACATCTGAGGAACTGAGAATTTTTTGATACAAGTATAAAGTGTAGAAAGCCTGTCAAAACGTATTACACATTTCAGAAACCAAAAGATAAAAAGTGAGAAATCTACAATGCAAAAAGTCACTTGTAAAAGCTTTTAAATTTTTAGATGCTATTTGGAAATAGATGGGTGAATAATTATGAATAGATATACTTACAGCAATGTAGTTTATATATTAACTATTCCAGGTAGGGTGTGAGTGTGTGTGTGTGTCTAACAGCAAGGTCCTCTGAGCAAGTCCTCTCCCTCTTTCTGTAGTCCTACCTCAGCTTGCATCCTCACACATTATGAGAAACTCACTTCACTGGTCCTCTACTCTTGTTTGCACTGAGAGGTTGTGGAGTACACAACATCCAAGGGATGCCTGTTAAGGGAGGAAGAGAAGGCAGGTTAACGCTCTCTGTCTTGTGAATCTTGAGAACTGAAAGCCCATTTGTACAACTCTCCTGCCACCTGAGCTCTCTGAGTACTCAGATAAGGGTTTCAGTATTGTGTGAGAAAACAGGAAGAAAATAACGTGAATATAGAAAGTCCTCTGTGGGGCACACTCTTCTGTTGCTATTATCCATCTGATGTTGGCCAGGAGGTGATGTCTACCCTCTACTCATGCCATCATTTCCCCCTGCCATCATGGAACTTCCCCTCAAATCTGTAAGCCAAAATAATACCCCCTCTTTTTTTCTGGTTTTTTGGTTTTGTTGGTGGTTGCTGTTGTTGTTTTTCAAGGTAGGGTCTCGCTGTAGCCCAGTCTGACCTGGAATTAACTATGTAGTCTCAGGGTGGCCTCAAACTCATGGCAATCCTCCTACTTCTGCCTCCCAAGTGCTGGGATTAAAGGTGTACACCACCATGCCTGGTTCAAAATAAACCCTTTTCTCCCACAAGCTGCTCTTGGTTGGATGTTTTCTGCCAGCAATGAGAACCTGATTGCAGCAGTAAAATTGGTACCAAGAAGTGGGAAACCTGCCAGAAACCTGACTGTGTGGCTTTTGGCTTTTTGAAGCTGGCTTTCAAGAGGAATGTGGAAGGATTTGAAACCGTGGCCTAAGAGATGCCTTGCATTTGCTGTGATGATACCTTGATGGACTATTCTGGTCAGAATTGAAAGACCTGAACTATGGAGTGTGAGGTTTGCCTGGACTGGGCTAGAAGCAGTTTATGTGAGACGCTTGCTGTTATGCCCATGTCCTGAGAACTTGTGCAGGGTTGCATTGCATAGAAATGGACTGGTGTGATCAGAGGGATACAGCACAGAAAAAAATGAAATCTTTGGGCCAAAACTTCAGCTGCAATTACTTCCTTTGTGATTTGGGCCAACTGACCTGCATTGGAACAACAGGAAGAATGCAGACTCTTGAAGGGAACTGAATGCTGAAGGAATGGCCTGTTCTTCAAAGTCTGCTTTATTCCCCACTCCTCCTGGGTTAACAAATTGATAGCCTACCTAGTACTATGGAGTATAACAAATGCAGGAAAAGAGAGGGTCATTGAATTTGCAACACAGTTTTGTATTTTGGAAATGGCCATGGGCAGTGTAAAGCAAACTTGTTGGATTATCTGTGTGGACAACCCATGCAGCCATTAGGATGAACCATGGGTTGCAGAAGAGACCCAAGGGAGATGCCAGAACTATGGGATGGCTGCCAAGGAGAGCTGCCAGCACCAGATGAAGTTTTCTAGGGCTATGAGTAGCTTAGCTGGAGGGGCTGAATTGGAACTCCAGAGACTTGTAACTGCTCAGAATTGACTGGTTAGAGTTGTTGGACTTCGAATTATAGAATTTGGTGTTTTCCTTGTTTAAATCTTGTATTGGTTGAATATTTCTTTACTATTCTCAATTCCATCTTTTGCAGTATGAATGTTTATTTTGTACCATTATGGGGGTTAGGGTTTTTTTTTTTTTTTGGCATTATGGCTCAATTAAAAGATCTTGGACTCTGGGGATGTATGAACATCATTAGGATTGATAAAAAATATGGGAACTTTTAAAGTTTGACTGAATAAATTGCATTTTACATCATGTATAGTTATCAGTTTATGAGTGTCAAGGGTGGAATGTGGTAGTTTGATTCAGGTGTCCCCCATAAACTTATGTGTTCTAAATGCTAGGTCCCCTCCTGGAGGCAGTGTGTTGTTGGGGGCAGGCTTATGGGTGTTATAGCCAGCTTCCTCTTGCTGGTGTTTGACACACTCTTCTGTTGCTGTTGTCCATCTGATGCTGGCCAGGAGGTGATGTCAACTCTCTGCTCATGTCATTGTTTTCCCCTACCATCATGGAGCTTCCCCTCGAGTTTGTAAGCCAAAATAAACCCTTTTCTCTCACACACAAAAATATAATAATGAAAAAAAAAGAAAGTCCTCAGGAAATGTGCAATTTTTATTCCTGACAACCATTACTATGACACGGGGCTTGTAAAGTGAACATATGTTCCCCACTCATGTCAAGTGGATTCCCTGTCTGTTCCATGGTCAGGTGAATCTTGACTTTCTGATATACAAGACCAGCACTGTTTGTCCTACTTAAAGGATTCCCTGGGATGAAAGATGCATTTGTTGATGGTGAGAGGATCCTGGAGTGACCCCAGCATCCTGAGCAGTTGGAATCATTCATCCTGGTAGAGTGGGGTGAACATCCACTTCTCTGGGCAAAGCTCAAGAGTATCAGCCCCAGGTGGGATGTGACTTTGATTTGGCCAGTGTTCCACAACAGCCTGAAATGCACTAAGGCCTAAAAGTGGAAAGGTTGGGGTTGCAAGGAACTGAGAGAGAGGTGAACTAAGAGACACGTTATTCATTGACTGTCCGCCTGCCTCAATTTTCTAGAGTTGAATTCGTTAAAGCAAGAGAGCCTCGCACTGTTATTTAACAGGAAGGCAGAACATGCATAGAGCAAAAACATGACCTAGAGAGATGGCTTAGCACTTAAGGCACTTGCCTGCAAAGCCTGAGGACCCAGGTTTGATTTCCCAGTAGCCACATAAGAAGCACAAGGTGGCACATACATCTGGAGTTTGTTTGCAGTGGCTGGAGGCCCTGGCATGCTCTCTTGCTCAATCTATCCCTCACTCTCTTTCTCTCTCTGTCTCTCAAATAAATAAATAAATATTTTTTAATTGCATGTCTTTCTCTAACTATCTACTCCCTGTTGACAAAATGTCTGCAATTTATCATCATGTGGAGGTTGAAAGAGAAAGAAGGGCTCAAACAGGATTCTGCCTGGCCCTAAGCCACTGCCATGCTCCCCCTACTGCACCTATATAGTAGGCTTCTCTAAGGGAACAGATGCAAAAGAATAAGTATACATTATAAAGGGGATTTATAATATTGGCTTACACAATATAGATGGGTTAATCTAACAATGGATAGCATCAGGCTGGAGAGTCTGAGAATCAAGTAACTGCTCCATCCAAAACAAAACAAAAGGCACTCTCTTTTCCTGGAATCTCTCTAGAGACAGGCTGCCATCAAAAGGCTTCCCACTCATTCAGTTCATCTTTCCTGGAAATGCCCTTAAAAACCTACTGGAGAGGCATGTCTCTTATTTGATTCCCAATCTGATCAGGTTGACAATATGAATTCACCATCACAACCCACTTTCCAGAAGGAAAATGTTTGGAGTCCACTTGAGAAGGCAAGGAGTCTTGGCTAAAACATTCAGCTCTTCTGTAAAGAAATTCCAGTGGTAGTGACCAGAAAACATTGTTGAGCTGGGCTCTACAGATGTCATAAAATATGAAAGGGGGGGCACCAAGTTCCATAAATGCTCAAACTGAAGCTGTGATTGACCACAAAAGCATTTAACCCCAAACCTTGTTATCATGTAGGAAAAAATAGAAGCTTAGAAAGGTGATGTGACATTTGTGAGGTCATAAACTCTTCCTCTGAAGGACACATTTTTCAGTACAACTGTCAAGTATATGCTGACAACTGCTCAGTCTTCTGTGGAAATTTTCCTTAACACAAGTGGATACCAAAGAGCTATGTTTATGCCCTGCACAGGTAGCTTGTTACTTGTAACTGATTGGGCTTGGGATGCATGCCCACCTGTGCCAATCATTTGATCTGAGTCAATACTGGAACCCATTAGTGATTTAAGACTTAATATGGCTGGAAATAAAATTTGTAATATTCAGGAATATAAGATGCAAATGTCTTCATGACCCATATTCCCTGCCCTGTACCTGTGGACAGCAGAACAGAGAAACTGATCTGCAGAGTGAAGCAGCTCTATAAATATGAAAGAAAAACATGGGACAGAACAAACTCCAGAGACTTGTAGTACTTTCTAGACACTTGCCAGGTATGGCTGCATTCCTGATCTTAGGTTCTGTAGGGATCCTACCCCCCATATTTATTCAAGTTACTTTCTCTTGTTACATGCAACCAAAGAATACTAATATCCTTTCACTAATTAATGTGATTAAATATTAGAGCCAGGATAATGTTCTCCACCTGTATTCCTAGCAGTCAAGCAAAAAAAGCTTACCTTAGACTTCCTTCTACTAACTTCTGAGAAACACTGACACAGAGGGACCTTTGAGAACTCTGGTACATATCCCGGAAGTATGAACATGGAATGGACATTTCTGAGAGTACCAGGTTGCCCACATTATAAAGATGCATACAAGTTGATCAAAGGTGACACAGGGCCATAGCACAGCTCCTCTTGAAACCTAAATCACTGTCCCCAAATGGTCCTTCAGACAGCATAGCTGTGACATTTTCCTTTCTTTTATAGGTGACCAAGTCATGGCTACATGTTGTCAAAGTTTCTGTCTCATTATGTACTTATAATTTTTCTGCAAGCATATAAGTTTGAAACAAACCTCTGACTTCAATTCTTGTTTTTCCTACCTCATAGATAGACATCATAAAGCACTATGTCCCACCTCATAGACAGTCCTCATGGAGTACTGTCCTACTGCATAGATAGTCCTCATAGAGTACTGTGTCCTACCTCATACACAGTCCTCAGTACACAGTCCTCATACACAGTCCTCATAGAGCACTGTGTCTCTTCCTCATAGAGCACTGTGTCAGTCCTCAGCACTGTGAGCACTGTGTACTGTTCCTCATAGACAGTCATAGACAGTCCTCTAGACAGTCCTCATAAGTACTGTGTCCTACCTCATACACAGTCCTCATAGAGTACTGTGTCCTACCTCATACACAGTCCTCATAGAGTACTGTTCCTAACTCATACACAGTCCTCATAGAGTACTGTGTCCTTCCTCATACACAGTCCTCATAAGTACTGTGTCCTACCTCATACACAGTCCTCATAGAGTACTGTGTCCTACCTCATACACAGTCCTCATAGAGTACTGTGTCCTTCCTCATAGACAGTCCTCATAGAGTACTGTGTCCTACCTCATACACAGTCCTCATAGAGTAGACCTCAGTCACAGTCATAGAGTACTGTCCTTCTCTAGACAGTCCTCAAGTACTGTGTCATACAGTCACTCATAGAGCACTGTGTCCTTCCTCATACACAGTCCTCAGCACTGTGTCCTTCCTCAGACAGTAGAGCACTGTGTCCTTCCTCATACACACTACACAGTCATAGAGCACTGTTCTTCCTCATACACACACAGTCCTCAGTCATCATAGAGCACTGTGTCCTTCCTCATACACAGTCCTCATAGAGCACTGTGTCCTTCAGTCCTCATAGACACAGTCCTCTCAGAGTAGTCCTGTGAGCACTGTCCCTCATACACAGTCCTCATAGAGCACTGTGTCATACACAGTCCTCATAGAGCACTGTGTCCTTCCTCATAGACAGTCCTCATAGAGTACTGTGTCCTTCCTCATAGATAGTCCTCATAGAGCACTGTGTCCTTCCTCATACACAGTCCTCATAGAGCACTGTGTCCTTCCTCATACACAGTCCTCATAGAGCACTGTGTCCTTCCTCATAGACAGTCCTCATAGAGCACTGTACTGTGTCCTCATAGAGCTCTTCCTCATAGACAGTCCTCATAGAGCACTGTGTCCCTTCCTCACACACAGTCCTCATAGAGCACTGTGTCCTTCCTCATACACAGTCCTCAGCACTGTGTCCTTCCTCATACCCAGTCCTCATAGAGCACTATGTCCTTCCTCATACACAGTTCTCATCTTCCTCATACACAGTCCTCATAGAGCACTGTGTCTCATACCTCACAGTTCTCACAGTGTTCTCATACACAGTCCACTAGAGCACTGTGTCCTCATACACAGTCCTCATAGAGCACTGTGTCCTTCCTCTACACAGTCCTCATAGACAGTCTTCAGTCCTCATAGAGCACTGTGTCCTTCCTCATACACAGTCCTCATAGAGCACTGTGTCCTTCCTCACACAGTCCTCATAGAGCACTGTGTCCTTCCTCATACACAGTCCTCTCACAGTCCTCATAGAGCACTGTGTCCTTCCTCACACACAGTCCTCATAGAGCACTGTGTCTCTCACACAGTCCTCATAGAGCACTGTGTCCTCACACACAGTCCTCATAGAGCATACACAGTCCTCACTGTGTCCTTCCTCACACACAGTCCTCATAGAGCACTGTGTGTCCACACAGTCCTCATAGAGCACTGTGTCCTCACACACAGTCCTCAGCACTGTGTCCTTCCTCACACACAGCACTGTGTCCTTCCTCACACAGTCCTCATAGAGCACTGTGTCCTTCCTCACACACAGTCCTCTAGAGCACTGTGTCCTTCCTCTCATACACAGTCCTCAGAGCACTGTTCCTCATACACAGTCCTCATAGAGTACTGTGTCCTTCCTCATACACAGTCCTCATAGAGCACTGTGTCCTTCCTCATACACAGTCCTCATAGAGCACTGTGTCCTTCCTCATACACAGTCCTCATAGAGTACTGTGTCCTTCCTCACACACAGTCCTCATAGAGCACTGTGTCCTACCTCACACACAGTCCTCATAGAGCACTGTGTCCTTCCTCACACACAGTCCTCATAGAGCACTGTGTCCTTCCTCACACACAGTCCTCATAGAGCACTGTGTCCTTCCTCACACACAGTCCTCATAGAGTACTGTGTCCTTCCTCACACACAGTCCTCATAGAGCACTGTGTCCTTCCTCATACACAGTCCTCATAGAGCACTGTGTCCTTCCTCACACACAGTCTGTGAGCACTGTGTCCTTCCTCATACACAGTCCTCATAGAGCACAGTCCTCACAGTCCTCAGCACTGTCCTTCCTCATACACAGTCCTCATAGAGCACTGTGTCCCTCATACACAGTCCTCATAGAGCACTGTGTCCTTCTCTCACACAGTCCTCATAGAGCACTGTGTCCTTCCTCATACACAGTCCTCATAGAGCACTGTGTCCTTCCTCATACACAGTCCTCATAGAGCACTGTGTCCTTCCTCATACACAGTCCTCATAGAGCACTGTGTCCTACCTCATACACAGTCCTCATAGAGCACTGTGTCCTTCCTCACACACAGTCCTCATAGAGCACTGTGTCCTTCCTCATACACAGTCCTCATAGAGCACTGTGTCCTTCCTCATACACAGTCCTCATAGAGCACTTCCTCATACACAGTAGAGCACTGTGTCCTTCCTCATACACAGTCCTCATAGAGCACTGTGTCCTTCCTCATACACAGTCCTCATAGAGCACTGTGTCCTTCCTCATACACAGTCCTCATAGAGCACTGTGTCCTTCCTCATACACAGTCCTCATAGAGCACTGTGTCCCTTACACCTCATAGAGCACACAGTCCTCAGAGCACTGTGTCCAGTCCTCATAGAGCACTGTGTCCTTCCTCATACACAGTCCTCATAGAGTACTGTGTCCTTCCTCATAGACAGTCCTCATATAGTACTGTATCCCATCTTACAGATAGTCCTCAGAGAGCACTGAGATTTTCTTTCTTTTGCCTTTCTCCTGTTAAAATGTCTTCCCTGGCCCTCATACACATCTTGCACTGTGTTGAGTCCTCTGCACTGTGAACAGTCCTTTGGTATAAGCAATTTATCTCAATATTTATTGGAAGAGAAATCAGGAAATGAGATACAGTCCTCATAGAGCACTGTGCTTTGGAGATGTCCTTCCTCATACACAGCTCATACACAGTCCTAAGAGCACTGTGAACAGTCCTCATAGAGCACTGTGTCTTCATACACAGTCCTCAGGATGTTTAATCCTAGTACTGATGTAAAGCCAGATGCACTGTGTCCTTCCTCATACAAATGGCATTTGTTTGTGCACTGTGCAAATAGACACACTGTGGTATCACACACAGTCCTCACTCACATACACATGCAAAAATAGTTTTATCTTACAGATACAAGCATGGATTTTCTTTCTTTTGCCTTTTTCAAAAAGAAAGAGAAAGCAATTTAAATAATTACTGGAAGAGAAATCAGGAAATTAGATACATGGCTTTGGAGATGGCTCAGCAGCTAACAGGAACTGCTTCTCAGGATGTTCAATCCCTAGTACTGATGTAAAGTCAGATGTTTTTCTTAAGCTAGCAAGTGTTCTTACCACTCTGGTCAACTGGGGTTGAATCCTGCTGGGTAATGGGAGTTACCAGTGAAAGTTAGTACTGGGAGTTTCCTACCCACAGTGGCAGGATGCTAGACTCTTCATTTATCTTACAATCTGCACCCATCATGGATTATAGACTGTTTCTGGAGAATTAATTTTCTCCTGGCTGGAGCCATGTTTGAATCAAGAGAACATCTGAAGGCAGGGGCATGGGTGCTTATGGCAGAATGTCACTAAATGGGCAAAAATGAAGAGGTCCAAGGACCCATGGACAGAAACAGTCCCTTCTACTATAGCTGCTCTTCCAACTGCACGTGAGCTTTGGGATGCACAAGCATATCACACATATAATCGTGAAAAGACAAATCACACACAGGGCCCCCAAGTGACATGTTCCAGAGCCTATGACTGAGGCTGGCATGCATCTGCACACAGCTTCAGCTTCAGGGAGCAGAAATGGATCCATTCCCCATGATTCTACACTCAAGGGATACAATTTGTGGAGCTAGTCATGTGTGGATAATGGTGATGGTGATTGGTTTTAAGGAATAGTCTTCCACCCTAGGTTGTTTCAAGCTGGATTTATTTTTCCATTTAGTTTCTCTCTTTTCTCCCACAAATGTAAATGAAGCATTGAAGAATGCCTGGGGTCAGAGATATCTGTCTCTGTTAAAACACCTCAAAATCAAAAGAAGATGGACTTTGGAATCAAATAAATATAGATTTAACTATGATTTTGCTCTTGTGTCTAAAAATATTCTTTTACCCTAAAATCATAAAGATAAAGTTACCCCCTTAGTATTCAAAAGGAATTGTTTCTCAAATCTGAAGATTCTCTAGTCCTTCAATATTTGCACTTACATCTTCTGGTAGCTCTTCTCAAAATTACTTATGTATTGCTTATTTTCTTCTTGCTGTGAACAAATACCTGACAAGAAGCAACTTAAGGAAAGGAAGGGTTTAATTTGCTTACAGTTTTGAAAGGGAGTTTTAGGGTATGGAAGGCATGGTGTCAGGAGCAGGACACTCACATCTCATTGCAGTCAGGAAGCAGAACAAACAGAAAGTGGGGCCAGGTTAAAACACCTCAAAATCCACTCCAAGTTATCCACTTCCTCCAGCAAAGCCTCATTTCCTAAAGGTTCCACAACTTTCCACCAGCTGGGGACCAAATGTTCAAACACATGAGCCTATGAGGGACATTTTACATCCAAACTATAACAACTCATAATACCTAACACAATTTAAATGCTACATAAGGGCTGGAGAGATGGCTTAGTGGTTAAGGGTTAAGATGCATGCCTGCAAAGCCTATGGACCCCGGTTCGATTCTCCAGGTCCCACATAAGCCAGATGTACATGGTGGTGCATGCATCTGGAGTTCGTTTGCAGTGGCTAGAGGCCCTGGCACACCCATTCTCATTCTCTCTCTCTCTCTCATAAGTAAATAAATAATAAAAGAATAAATGCTACATAAAAACTTGTTACATTGCATGGTTTTGGTAATATGTCAAGAAAAAGTTTGAACATTTTTAGTACAGACACAATTTTTTTCTGAATATTTTCCATGTGTGTTTAGTTGAATCAATAGATGTGAAATCTGTGGCTACAGAGGGCATCTATATATGCATACACATATATGTACATGCATATATATTCAGTGCCTGGGATCAAATTCAGTCTTGTGCATGCTAGGCAAGTGCCCTACCACTAAGCTGCACCCCCAGCCTTTCCAGTATATTTCTTTAAAGCTTTATAACATTTTCATCTAGATATTTAATCCATCTTGAGCTGACTTTGGCATATTGGTTTGCTGCCATGTGAATAGTCCATGCAGCATTTATAACAAGATATCCTTTCTCTAGTGACCTACAGTCTCACGTCAATGTGAATGGATCTGTTTCAAACTCTGTTCTGTTCCACTCAGCTATTTGTCCCTCTCGAGCACAATACCACATTGTCTTGTTTAGACCTCGTACGTTTCTCTATCTGGTAAGCAGGTTCTTTTACTTTGTTAATTTTCTTCTAGTTCAGCTCACCTAATCCCTCTACCCTTTTCATTTCCATATACATTTTACAATTAACTTGTCACAGGATTTTGATTTTTTAATCTATAAATCAATTTGAAACAACAGGTATATATACAGTGATTCTATTTACATAAAGTTAAATAACAAAACCTAACCTATAATTTCTTTGGGGTTTATAAATGTCAAATATAGAAAAGAATTGATTAGGGCTGGAGATGTGGTGCAGTGATTAAAAACACTTGGCTGCAAAGCCTGATGACCTGAGTTCAACTCCCCAGTACCATGTAAAGCCACACAAACCCATATCACAATGTGGTGCATGCATCCAGAGTTTGTTTGCAGTAGCAAGAGGCCCTGGTGCACCCATATTCATATTCCCCTCCCTTTTCCCCCTCATAAATAAATAAATAAATAAATAAATAAATAAATAAATATTTTTTAAAGGAAAGGAAGCCAGGAGTGGTGGCATGCACCTTTAATCCCAGCACTTGGGAGGCAGAGGTAGGAGGATTGCCATAAGTTCAAAGACACCTCGAGACTACATACTTAGTTCCAGGTCAGCCTGGGCCAGAGTGAGACCCTACCTTGAAAAACCACACACACACACAAAAGAAATTATATATATATGTGTGTGTGTGTGTGTGTGTATGTGTGTGTGTGTGTTGTGTGTGTGTTGTGTATGTGTGTGTGTGTAATATATATATATATATATGAATTGGTTGCCACAAAAGCCAGAGGAGTGCTGGAGAGATGGCTTAGCAGTTAAGGCGCCTGCCTGCTAAAGCCTAAGAACCCAGTTCCAATCTCCAGGTCCCACATTTAGCCAGATGCAAAGTGACACAAGGGCGCAATGCTGCACTAGACCACAAGGGGGCACACACATCTGGATTTTGTTCACAGCAGCTGAAAGACTGCTGGCGCGCCCATTCTCTATCTGTGTCCCTCTCCCCCTCTCTCTCTGTCTCTCTCTGTGTCTCTCTCCAAAAATTAAAAAAAAAAATTAAAAAATTTAAAAAAAAAAAAGCCAGAGGAGTGGTCACCTCTAAGGGGAATCAAGGGGTCATGACTTGGAAGGACATAAATGAGATGAAAAAGGAACCTTTATTTTATTTCTTCGCCAGATTGTAGTTATTTGGGTGTCTCCTCATAACTACTTAAGATGTCTATTAATGTTTCATCTAATTTTTTATGTACTTGTTACATCAGTCTGTCTGCCTCTCCCTGCCCCAAACTTCTGCTTTCCCATATATAAAGTGGAGCTAATAGCTGTATTACAGACACAGGCTTTTCTCCTGTGTAGCACAGCAAACAGCACCATGACATAGCATTTGTCCAGAGCAGAGAACCAAAAAGTGCTAACTTCCTTCTCCCTCTCCAGCAGTCTCCAGTAGGTGAGAATCAGAGAAGAGAGGAGGGTTATGTATTCAGGGTCCCCTGTGTGAAGTCTGGAACTCACACTCTGTCCTGTACCAAAGCAATGTTGACCAGACACACAGAGAGGTCATGTCCTGCCATCTGTCAGTTTCATCACCTTAGGTGTTGGGCAAAGTGAAGCTTTGTCAATAATGTTTATCTCTAAATCACCTGCTGCCAGGCACCAATTGGCAATATGTTCTCCCTGCCCCATTCCCTCTGTCCTTGGGCTAAAGAATGTGAACCTGTAGCCTTTGACCTTTCTGTAAACGCTGCCAGAATTTAAAATGGTAGTAGATTTAAATACATATATATTTTACTCTGAATTGAATTCTCTTTATAAACTTCATGGAGCTGATCTCTAGGTCCTAATAGAGACCATGGTTGGCCTGTTAATGATAAAATCTCATTCATGGCCTCACAGTGCCTGACATTACCTACACAACACCTTCATAATACAAAAGATTATGACATTAAAATAAAGAAGAGACTAATTGGAAGGGGAGGTGATTTGATGGAGGGTGGATTTAGAAGGGGAAATGGGAGTGGAGGGAAGGAATTATCATGATTGTCACATCATTTTATTGTTTATACTTATGGAAGTTGGCAATAAAAAGTTGAAAAAACAATAAAACACCAAGTTAGAATCATAATGTTAAGATATCCTGAGTGATTGATTACTAAATCTCTCAGCATTTCAGGTGCATTGTTTTATTTGTTCTCACATGACAGAAACTTTTGTTTTTATCCTGATCTTATCTTTGGATGTTCATAGCAAACTCTGGAGACATTTACTATATATCTAAATTTTTATATGCTTAAATTTCATAGTGGATTGAAATGTCAAATACAAACACTCATGAAGACCAACAGGCTTATATGTGATGCCTTCCAGTTTCACAGTGAATGACTGTCACAATAAAGGGGTACTCTACAATTGGTGTCATAGAACTATGCCTAAAGGCCACCTAGCAAGGAACAGACAGTAACGATAATGCTTCCTCCTGATCAATCAACACTAATTAATCATGGCAAAAATGAAATGATAGAGGTAGAAGTCCATACCTTACAACCTACTTATGACAAGTACATTTTCTAACCCAATTTTTCCTGCAGCTGAAGAAAATAAAATTACTGACTTGACACACAGTTGGCTGTGACTGGATCTTAGAGGGCCTAATTGTCACAAGAGATGCCTGACCTATGATTGTAATGATTCTCTCCTGCAAAATTTGGAATTATAACAAACAGTAGTTTGAATCTCTTGTGTATCCAGAAATTTAGCATTCTGGAGCTCTGAAGAAGTGATGTGCGAGGCATCTAGAGCAGCAGAGGGATTTGTTTGCTAGGGGAAAGGCAGAGAGACTGTTCTGTAAAATGGAGTAGAAAGCCAAGGTTGGGAGGGAAAGCTCCAGGGCTTAGTGGCTCTTCCAGTGAGTTGTTGGCCAGGGAAGTCACTGATGCCCCTAAAACAGTACAGGCCTTTGCCAAGGTTCTTGGTTTCCCACCAGGAATAGATGGTAAAACCCTGTTGCTGAAGACTCTACATACTTGGGCTGCAAGGTCACTGAGAAATCCTGCTGGAGCCAAGCTGAAAACCTCCTCTATGTAGACCAACTGACAGAAAGCTGGAAAAATCTATGCTGCATGCAGTTCAATGGGAGAGAGAAAAAAATCACCAGTGGAGATACTCAACAGTGGACACTATAAGCCTTAAATTTGGCCAGCCAGACCAAATGACCAAGGATCAATTCTCCAGGTCCCACGTAAACCAGATGAACATGGTGGTGCATGCGTCTGGAGTTTGTTTGCAGTGGCTAGAGGCCCTGGTGCAACCATTATCTTTCTCTCTCTCTCTCTCTCTCTCTCTCTCTGTCTCTCTGTCTCTCTCTCCCTCATAAATAAAAATAAATCTTAAAAAATTAATAAAAAACAGATAACAAGTGTTGATGGCACATGCCTATAATCCCAGTGCTCAGAAAGCTGAGGCAGGAGGAATGTCAGAGTTTAAGGCCAGTCTGGTGTGCATACTAAGATACCAGACCAGCCAGACCTATGTAGCAAGACCTTGTCTCAAAACTAGCAAACAGGGCTGGAGAGATTGCACAGTGGTTAGGGCATTTGACTATAAAGCCTAAGAAACCAGTTTCGATTCCCCAGTGCCCACATAAGCAAGATGCACAAGGTAGTGCATGAGTCTAGAGTTCGTTTGCAGTGGTTGCAGGCCCTGGCACGTCCATTCTCTCTATATATATTTGCCTCTTTCTCTCTCTCTCTCTCTCTCTCAAATAAATCTCTCTCAAATAAATAAATAAATAAATAAAATATTTTTTAAAAACAAACAAATGTGGGCTGGAGGGATGGCTTAGAGGTTAAGGTGTTTGCCTGCAAAACCAAAAGACCAGGTTCTATTCCCCAGGACCCACATTAGCCAGATGCACAAGGGGCTCTCACATCTGGAGTTCTTTTGCAGCAGCTGGAGACCCTGGCACACCTATTCTCTCTCTTTCTCTCTGTCTCTCTCTCTCTCCCCTCTTTCTCTGTCAAATAAATAAATAAATAATATTTTTAAAAAAAAAAAACAAAGGAAACAGAAATAACAATTCTTAAAATGACTAGAGTAGCTAAACCCCCAAAAAAAAAAAAAAAAAAAAAAGAATTAGAGGCTCAATCATGTTACTAGACACACAGACACAAAAAGGTGGAAAATGAAGGGAATGTGGACCAACAGCACAAAAGAATTTGCCTGGGGAAACTGGGAATTTTTCTTTTGTTTTGCTTGGGTTTTTAGTTGTGTGGGGGAGAGGGGGAGTTAATGTGGGTGCATACACGTGAGCATGGGTGTGCACACATATATGGAGGACAAATGTGAAAATCAAAGGTCTTCCTCAGTCACTCTTCATCTCTTTCATAAATATTGTATTTAATTTGTTAGAAGCAGAAAGAGAGAGATAGTGGACATGCCAGGGCCTCTAGCCACTGCAAATGAATTCCAGACGCACATGCCACCTAGTGCATCTGGCTTACGTGGGTACTAGGGAATTCAGCCTGGGTCCTTAGGCTTTACAGGCAAGTGCCTTAACCAGTAAGCCATCTCTCCAGCCCTTCATCTTCTTTTGAGACACGGTCTCTCACTAAAACTCCTGCTCACTGATTCAGCTAGACTAGCTAGCCAGTGAGCCCAGGGCTGTCAGTTTCCTCACAGCATACACCCCTAGGCTCAACACTTTATGTGGGTTTGGGGGATCCAAATTTAGGTTCTCATGCTTGTATAGCAAGCACTCTATCAACTGACCCATCTGCCCGACCCCAGAAATGATCATTTTTTAAATTTTTATTTAAGTATTTTATTTGAGAGAGAGAGAGAGAAAGGAGATAATGGGTGCACCAGGGCCTTCAACTGCTGCAAACGAACTCCAGTTGCATTTACTACCTTGTGCATCTGGCTTACACGGGTCCTGAGAAATTGAATCAGGGTCCTTTGGCTTTTCAGGCCAATGCCTTAACCACTAAGCCATCTCTCCAGCCTAGTGATCATTTTTTTAAATGGAAGATGCCATTCTACCTGCCACCAAGATTCTGATGGAAGTAATTAGTCCGGGGCCCAAATTAAAATTTTCAAAATGCCCCAAATCCCCACATGACTCTCATGAGTAGCCAAGGCTGAGACCCACTGCTGGGAAAGTCAGTTGTCAGGAAAATGGGTACATTTTAGGAAAAGATGGATGATTCCAATTAAGTAGTTAACTAAATCCTCAATCCTACACAACATGTAGATTTGAGCCTCAGCCATCTGTGAAGTTCCTGTGGGGCGGCAGAACTTTATTACAGCCATCCCTTATGGTGACCCTGGTTATGTCTTGCTGATCCACTCAAGTCATTGTCAGACCTCATGTGCACGAGAATCAATCGGGCATGTGGTAACAATGCTTTCTGGGGCCCTATCCCAGCGAGTCATTCCATGTTGCCCTAGTTCAAGAGTCATTCTCCCCAGTGCTCCAGGTGACTCTGATGCAAGTGGTTGAGAGGCAATGCTTTGAGTTTCTTGGCTCTACTATCTCCTCTAACACAACCATCTGGGCAGAGCAGATGTGCAGGCAAAAGAAGGGAGAGGGGCAGAGGAGAGGTTGCATGCACCCGAGACGTGACTACAGTGATAACTGAATATGGCAGACACAAGAGTTAAGGTTGCCAAGGGATACACCTCGCATATACATGGAGGCTTTGTTGGCCTTTCTTTCAGTTTGATGTTAAATTGCTAAAAAGAGAGACCCTAAACGTCTAGGGTTAGAGGCAAAGAAGGGTAGCACCAGCCGATGGAAGGAGGAAGGTGGATACATCCTCCTGCAGAGCCACCAAGACGACCCAGACAGCCACAGAAGTACACAGGACCAAAGTCAGATCTCTTGAACGCAAAGGTGCTTTCTTACCCTCCACACCTCTTCTACTGGCTCAGTTTTGACAACCATGACTAAAAACACCATTAACACACTGTGCTCCTGTTACTTTTTTTGTGGCTGTGACAAAACTCATGACAGAAACAGCTTAAGGAAAGAAGGATTTACTGGGCTGGAGAGATGGCTTAGCGGTTAAGGCGCCTGCCTGCTAAGCCTAAGAATGCTGGTTCCAATCTCCAGCGGTTCCAATCTCCAGGTCCCACGTTTAGCCACATGCAAAGTGACGCAAGGGCGCAATGCCACACTTGACCACAAGGGGGCGCACACATCTGGATTTCGTTCTCAGCAGCTGAGACACTGCTGGCACGCCCATCTCTGTCTCCCTCTTCCTCTCTGTCTCTCTCTGTGTCTCTCTCCAAAAATAAATAAAACATAATAAAAATAATTTTTAAAAAGAAGGGTTTACTTAGTCTCACAGTTTAAGAGGGAATACAGTCCACCATGGTAGGGAAGGCAAGGTAGCAGATTGTGACATGGACGGTCACATTGTGCCCATGGTCAGGAAGGAGAGAGAGATGACAGTTCTTGTTCAGTTTGCTTTCTTCCTTTTTTCCTCTTTCCCAGCCCATAGCATGGTTCCATCCACATGCAGGTTGGGTTGTCCCTCCTCATTTAACCCTTATTGGACACACTTTCACAGGCATACCCAAAGGTGTGTCTCCTCAGGGATTCTACTCCAGTCAAGGTGACAAAGAAGTGTAACCTCACACAGACACATAAAGTCAAGCCTACGATTCTGGTAAGTATTTCAGCTGAGGTTAATCACTCTATAATCCCGCCCAACGGATCTGAACTTTAGAAGCTGGCCATAGGAAGAATGGCAAGAAGAAACTAAATCCGGGGATTAAAGAAGTCTTCCTCCACAAACCTGGGGGGAATCATTCTGTTAGATATTTAGTCAGCCTTCTGATGCTGCGACAACAGTTGAGAAAAGTCAGGCTAAAAAGAGAAGCTCCAGAAGTTTCAAACCATGTTGCCTTTGGTCCTGTTGTGAGGCAGAGCATCACCACATGCAGTGGATGCCAAGATGTTGCTCAGCTCACCGTGGCAGGGAAGCAAAAAGGGAGATAAGGGGCCTCGTTCCCAATACACCCTTCAGGGCACACCTCTTCTCTATGACCCACTCTTAAAAGCTTCCACCACTTCCCAAGAGTGCCACAGACGAGTGAGGAAACCTTTAACTCATGAGACCTCGGGAAACAGTCCAGACCCAAACTGAAACCCTGTCCTCCCCCTTCCAAAACAAATTTTTCATATCTATGTGGGTGTGGGGTGTGCAACATGCATGTATGTGTGTGGGCACATGTGTATATGTAGGTATATGTGCACATGAGGCCAGAGGTGGCATCCAATTTCTCCCTCAGCAGCTCTCCCCCTTCATTTTTGAGACAGGGTCGCTCACTGAACCTGGAGCTCACCAATTCAGCTAGACAAGCTAGCCAGCAAGCCCCACGAACCTTTCTGTCTGCCTCCCAGCACTGAGATTACAGGTTTCTGTACACCTGCCACCGTGCCTGGTTTACACACAGGTGCTGAGCGTCTGAACTCAGGTCTTCAGACTTGTGTGGCAAGCATTTTACCAACCGAGCCATCTCTCCAGGCCCAACCTCCAAAGTTTTTTAAATAAAAAAGTAGTTAAGGTTCTAAGTCCCAGTAGCACACAATATTATATCTAACCATGCTTGTGGTCAGTAATGGGATCTGGACAGTCCCTTGGAGTCTGCCAAGGGCAGAATTATATCGTAGTATAAACAAGGGGCCAAGCCTCAGCTATTCCTGCTTTTCCTTCCTCCCTACTCCTCTACCACCACCATAAATTGCCTGTCACACTGAGTGAAAACAGCTGAAATGGGAGCCAGGGCTGTAACTAGAGTGAACATTTCCTCTTACGGCCAAACAGATTGGGATCCAACAGGCCTATCATAAACTCTCAATAGGTGTTTGTTGAGTGGATGAACAAACAAATACATGAGTAAGTGAAAGAAGTATTAACCTAAAGATAGCCTGGGAATAACATAAACAAAGGCAGATAGCAGAAAATTTTTTTAAAAAGATAATTGCTTGGCATTAGCTCAGACATGCTATAGCAGCTGCTCAATAAATGACTGTTGAATGACAGGGGAAAGTACTGAAGCATATTTATTCAAACCCCAAGAACCTCAGTTCCAAACTCTCCCAACTGCTAAAAAGGTCTGGTGTTCTTGTGACCCATCCCAGTGCTCTCATGCTGAAGGGAGACAGAACAAGGCCCTGGCGTTAGCACAGCAACCCTCTCCCAGGAAATGAATAACGACCTGTCCATCTCTGCACATTTCCTGGGGTTGACTTCATGTTTTCAACATTGCCACAGAACAGGTGGAAATTTGAAGTTTTTGACCAAAACTAAAAATAAACCCTTCTCCCACTAGCAGTTCCTGGCTCCTGGTTTTCCCTTGATAAGGCAATGAACTAATGAACTTGAGACCTCCAACCCTTCGAGTTACATTCTTATTAAAAATCAAACCCCCTGACTCCCGCCATGGAGATTCTGTTTCCACATATCTGTGGCAAAGTCTAAAAATCTATGTTTGCAAAATTCCTAAACACCCTAGGGCCAAGGTGTTAAGGTCCCTTTTTATTTTTTCACTTCAGTGGAGTTTGACCTATTCATTCACTCAACAAACATTAATTGAGCTTCTATTGCATATTAGGCAGGGTTAGTTGCTGGGCATACAAGACCAGGAAAGGCCTGACCTCAGTACCTTACCCTGGGGAGATAAGAGACTCATTGCCTAGGACAAGATAGGCCAACAGCATGTGAAACTAGCAGTATGAAAACTACTTTTATGAGGCTCCTGTGCAATGCTGAGAAAGGGCAGCAATACAAGATCTTTGAGAAGGATTAAAATTTCAGATTCAGGACTGGAGAGATGACTTAATCATTAAGGCATTTGCCTGCAAAGCCTAAGGACACAGGTTCAGTTCCCCAGAAGCCATATGGTGGCACATGCATCTGGAGTTCAATTGCAGTGGCTAGAGGCTCTGGCATGCCTATTCTCTTACTGTCTTTCCCTCTCATAAATAAGTAAATAAATATATAGAAAATATTAAAATTTCAGATTCACAGCTTTTGTCACTCTGATTCCTCATTGTGGACCCAGTGTGACCAACTACCTCAAACTCTTGTAACCATACCTTTCCTACAGTCATGGACCATAACCTCAAACTGTAAGCTGAAATAAACCCCTTTCCTTAAAAAAAATAAATAAATAAATAAAATAAAATTCGAAGCCAGGAAGATGCTTATCATCACCAGCATCCTGAAAAGAGAAGATTCCCGGGTTTGCCTGGGGGGTCACTTTAGTGACAGGAAGTAACCAGGGGGCCAGAGCTCCTGCTCCTTCCTGACATCGGAACAGAAATGTGTCTCTCCCTGGGGCCTGTGGGACTTGACTTACAGAAGACTTTCAGGAAATAGATGTTGTAATTACTGCAACAGATGAGTGAAGCTTTCATTACTGTCGGAACAGCACTTGCTGTGAAAGTCTCCTCTGGGAGGTGCTTCGGAGCCCAGGGCCCTAAATGTTTCCATCTTTATCACCAGAAGAAAGTGGATGGCTAATCTAAAGTGAAAAAAAGCACCAGTTTCAGACTTACAGAGAAAGAATTGAAATCTCCACTCCTCCATTATTTATAGTATAGTCAATGGAGTTCTTTGAGCCTCAGATTTCTTGCCTCTGGGGTCATTGGGACACTAAATGGCTCCATATATATATATATATATATGGGATAAACATTACATATATATTTATATATATAATGTTTATCAGAGTTACATCTGTATCTACATACATCTATGAATATGTTTTGTTATGTTTTTTTAAACTTTAGGTAGGGTCTCACTCTAGCCCAGGCTGACCTGGAATTCACTAGGTAGTCTTAGGGTGGCCTTGAACTCACGGCAATCCTCCTACCTCTGCCTCCCGAGTGCTGGGATTAAAGGCGTGCACCACCACGCCCAGCTATGAATATGATATGACTGACATGTTGACAAAATTTCTACATGTGGAAGCTTAGGGTATCCACATTTTCCAGAAACAAGGTTTTCATTAAGCTTTCCTCATGAGTACAGAGTATAAGTGTAGCAGACAGCTTCAGGTTCGCTGAGATGAACTTCCAGACCAGGCACAGTTATGGAGGAAGGGATACTATTTATTGAAGCTTACAGATCCAGGGAAAGTTCTATAATGGCAGGAGAAGCAGCCTGCTCTCACAAGACCAGGCAAGAGAGAGAAAAACCAACCAGGCACACAGCACACAGAGCAAACCTACAGCCAAAAGCCCAGCACACTTCAGGAACTCCTATTAGGCACACTTTGCATATCTTTACAATGGAATCTCAAACCCACCACCACACCTTAAGACCGGCCCCCAGTGACATCGCCTCTAGCAAGGTGATTGCAGATGCAAACTATAAATTAATAAAACACTGAATATATTGGGGGCCATATATTCAAACTACCACAATAGGTCAGTGGTAGAACATGTGCCTAGCAAGTACAAGACCCTTGTTTCACACAAAATATGAACAATAAATAAACAAATAAATAAAACAATCAAATAAATAAATAACAAATAAATAAACATATAAACAAATAAATAAAAATAAATCCTTTCCTCATTCAAAAGGTGTAACAATGAGAACCAAGTGGGTAAAATCCAGCAAAGGCAGATCCCTGGGAAACACATAGCTGCAGACACATTTCCTAATGTGTCTTGTTTGCACCTAACCCCTGTTGAGTAAGCATTGTTTTATCTATGCACGTGCTGGGAGTAAAGGGGTTAAAGATTAAATCATTATTAGCTTTGATCTTTTAGCTAAAGAGAAAATGGAAAGGAGGTTGAGGGCATTAGCAAGTATATCAATTATTTTCTTGTTGCTGGGACAAAATATCTGAGCAGAAACAGCTTATGGAAGGAAAGGGGTTTATTTAGGCTTACGGTTCAAAGGGGAAGTTTCATCACGGTGGGGAAAGCATGGCAAAGCAGGACTCTGGCATCACGTCGTCACCCCAGCAGGGAGGAAGCAGAGAACGAAGACCAAGTAGGGCTGGACTATAAAGCCTGAAGGCCTGCCCCCAGGAATGTATTTCCCTCAGCAAATCCCCACTTCCTAAACATTCTTTAACTTTCCTGATCAGCACCATCACCTGGGGATTAAGTATTCAACAATGAGGCTATAGGGGACATTTTACATCCAAACTACCACAGTGGATCCCAGAACTTGAACATTAAAAAAAAAAGATGTTTTGGTGAGTGAAGAACAATCTAAGGAATTGGTGGAGAGATGAATTAGAAATGTTAAGAAGGGGAGTCCAAATATAAGATGATAAAAGAGGAGGCAGAATATTTCAATTAGATCCTTGAGCATTTTATTCCTTGGCAACTGTGAAGCTGGGCAGAGCAACTTAAGGGAGGAAAGGGGTTTTGGTTCATGGTTTCAGGGAAAGCAGACCATCATGGTGGAGAGGGCATGGTTGCTGGGGCAACTACATCTGTAGCTGCTTAAGCATGAGATAGTAGCTTCTCCCATCCTGGTGGGAGAAGCAGAGAGCTCAGATCAGAACCAGAAGTAAGCAGATCTCACCTTCAAGGCTGACACAGTGACTCACTTGTGCTAGTCAAGCCACAGCCCCAACAATCCCCAACCTCACAGTCTACAGCAATGCCACCAGCTGGGTACCAAGTGCCCAAACCTTGAGCCCATGGAGGGACATTTCATATTCAAGTCCTAACAGCATTTGAGTATTGCCTGGATCTTCTCACCCTAGCATTGAACCCCACTGTTAATTTATTTACTGGTTCATTCATTTATTGATTCAACAGACTTCTTTTTTTTTTTCCTTTTTTTATCATGAATATACTTTGTGTGCACACATCATGTGTTGATACTGTTATTTCCCTCCTCCCTGGCCCCATTCCACTGAGAGCCCTCCTCACGGGGTTGATGGGATTCTTCATGGGGTTGTGGGTTATGAGTTGTGAGAGCAGCAGTCAATCGTTGAGGAGGGGGGCAATGCTTCTGGGTAAATTGTCCAAGCCTGCGGCTCTTACAGACATTCCCCCCTCCCTTCTGTAAAATTCCCTGAGCTGTCGTGGGTGTGTTTTAAGATTACTTCACTGAAAAGCTCTCGGGAGCTTCTGGATTTCTGCTTTGGAATGTGTTGAGTGTCCTCAGCGTCTGTCTCCTTCACTCTGGTGCTGATTGTCAGGCTCACCATGGAAGCAGAACTCTTGCTCGTCTCCCCAATTCCTGTGCAGTATCATCTGGAACTTGGGTGAAGTGTGAGGGGTGGTTTATCTCCTTGTGTATCTCTACTTTTGGAAAAAGAAAAACAGATTCTCCAATGGACAATGAAGTTAGCATAGGTTAAATAGGATTAGCATTGCTAATTTAGGAAAATTTTGATGGGTGTAGCCCCTCTTTTGGTCACGGACTAGTGGGAACTTGTTCTTGGAGACCATAATCTTGGTCTCCAGCAGATTCTGCACTGTTTCCCAGTTTCAGCTGTGGATTCCTTTCCACTGAGCGGCTCTCTTAGCCAATCAGAAAGCTTTGGTTACCCACCATTGCACTGGTGTGTTCATCTTGTAAGGCTGGTTGTTTCTGAGTTTCTTTAACCTCTGCTTGCTCACACAATTTCAACAGAGATTTCTTGCCCACCTGCTTTGTCGTTTCTCCTCTGGTCTATGTGAATGATTGAGCTGGGTTGGAACAGGCTACTTACCTCCCTTCCTTAAGTCATTAATTGATACAATGAGTAAGTGGTAGCTCTTACTTCTAGGCAGTAAAGATTGAATAAGTGCATGCAAAGAACTAGGAAGAATCCTTGGCAAATGGAAAGTTCTCAATGAATGTTAGTATTACTGCTTAGTATTAATGAAAGCCATTTTGATGTCAAACTAAGAGTGCCATTTTTGGAAGATTAATATTTCTGTCTACTCTCCTCACCCTGCCCCCTTATACAAACATACTCATTTTTTGTTGTTTGTCTGTTTGTTTGTTTGTTTGTTTTTCCAGGTACGGACTCATTCTAGCCCACACTGACCTGGAATTCACTATGTAGTCTCAGGGTGGCCTTGAACTCATGGCGATCCTCCTACCACTGCCTCTCGAGTGCTGGGATTAAGGGTTTGCACCACCACGCCCGCTCAAGATCACTCAAGTTTTATCAGATATTGGGATGCCAGAGCTTCTTTCTTCTCTCATGTAAGATTCTGCTGTCTAACTCATTTTCATTCCTTTCTCTCATTTCATCTGCTGGAGAATTCCAACCTTTGTTCATAGTTCAAATGTTGTTCTCCTACATCAGGCCCTCTTTACAGTAATGACTGCTGGCTTCTCCAATAGCTATGTGCAGACAGTTTAAAAAGTCCCAACAGAAAGTACTCAGTAGACTTTATTTTCTTTTCCCTGCACTCTCACCATTTCTTCCAACATGACTTTCTGTTTTTGAAATGTATGATACAGGTTGAAAATGGCTGGTTCATCTTAAGGTGATTAATAGAGTTGAATTCATTCTTATGCCCCAAAATGATGTGTCTCACAGGACTCAACACAAGATTTACTTATATTTGAGCTATGTCTACAATTTTCTTCAACTCTCCCCGTGTCCATTTGCCTACCATAGAGAATGGAAATCTCATCAAATTTCTGCTGACCCCACCAGGGTATTATAAAGGTTAATGAGGCAATTTCCCAGCAGTTCCTGGAGTGCTGAGAGTGTATGAATATTATTATTGCAAGATTACTGAGGACTTTCAGTGGTTATAAAATAGCAGACAACCTCTGCAGGCTATTAGATAAGAACTCTTAACATTAATTTTCAGATTTTGATGAACTGAGTTTCTTTAGATTTTTGTTCAACTTTTTTTTGATATTTTGATGAAATGGAATTCTGAAGCACTCATGTATGTTAAAATATATTAATACCAATATTTACAAGTACGTACATGTATGTATGAATACTTATTTTTACATATCGCAGAAATGATCTTACATATAATCATTTTTTAAAAAAATCTTTCCAGACAAAAGTTGCCAGAAGAATAAGTATTGAAGATTTGAGAAATGATCCCTTATCCATCACTCAGCTTTTAGGCTGATATTCATATTCTTACTAGAGCATCCACAGCAAATATTACCCCGTCTAAACCTACCTCTCTCCATGGGTGACTTGTTCCATTTATAACCTCTCTAACTGGGACAGAGCTCGTCCTTCTATTAGGAAAAGGCTGTGCCATATGCCTCCTCTCCCATGAGATGCACATCTCTTCCTCTATCCTCACTAAGCAGACACAGTTGCTTCCTGATTGGCTGAAGAAATTGAAACCATCAGAAGGGAACTTCTGTGCTGTCCCATCATCATCTACCTCCACTTCTTCCTCTGGACATAGACAGACATAACTATCTGTGCATCTCTCTCTACTGCCTTAGGACACAGAACTAGCATTCTTTTTGTTGTTTGTACCATCCAATTTTCTCTTTACTGAACTATCCCCTCCACATACAAATGACTCTTTAAATCCCACTAGTCCCTTGGTCTAATACTCACTTCTCTCCATTCTTTCCTGGAAAAAGTTCTCGAAAGTATTATATATATATATATATATATATATATATATATATATATATATACCCACTGATTGAGTCGCTCATCCTTCCTCATCACAATTGGGTCACATCCCAGTTCCCACCACCACGGCTGTCCTGAAACTGCTTTTCTCAAGGCCACCATTAACTTCACTTCTGTTAAATCTGGTGATCATTTGTCAATCGTCATCACACTTGACCTGGCAAGGGCAGGTGACACCGTGGCTCACTCTTCCCTAAGCACTTTCTTCTGTTGGCTCCAAGGATATTCCACTTGCCTAGGCTTCCTTCTGATGTCTCAGCTGTTTGTCCTCAGTCTCTATTGCAGATCTACTTTCAAAATAGATCACTTCTGTTCCACTTCATAGTCCCCAGCCTTGTCTAAGTTCCCATCTCCTCTCACCTCCATTATTACAACTAGCCTTATAAAGATCCTGCTATGACTCTTGCAGGATAGCCTCACCAAAGCAACTAAATGAATGCTGCTAAACCATAAATCAAGAGGAGTTGTTTTTCTGTGCAAAACACTCCAGTGGCCTCCCCCTCCCATTTGAAGCAAAACCCAGTCATAGCTCTATATTGCCAGGCCAAGGCAATAGATCCCATGTTCTCTCTCCTGCTACCCCCCTCCACCTCATTCACTCCACTCCAGTCACCCCACACCAGCCTCCTCTTTTTATTCCTCCTCCAAATACTGCCAAGGCAAGTTCCCTCAGTTCTACATTTCTCTGCTCAGGAATTCCCTCCTCAGTAAGACCATTATGTCCACCCTACCCCATATGGTAAGCCTGCCCCTTTCTGTGAGACAAATCTTGCTTTTCTATTTCCTTCCTTAGCATTTTTTATATCTACTCACATTCTTTTATTATTTCTTTACATTAGAATGTAAGTCCTATGAGGATAAGAATTTTTTTTTCTTTTTCAAGGCAGAGTTGTGCTCTAGCCTAGGCTGACCTGGAATTTACTACATAGTCTCAGGGTGGCCTCAAACTCACAGAGATCCTCCTGCCTCAGCCTCCCAAGTGCTGGGATTAGAGGCGTGTGCCAACATGTGTGGCCCCAAACAGATTTCTTTTTGTTTTTATTTTTTTAAGGTTGTAGCAGACAGCTTCAGGTTCACTGAGATGAACTTCCAGATCAGGCATAGTTATGAAGAAAGGGATATTATTTATTGAAGCTTACAGATCCAGGGGAAGTTCCAATAATAGCAGAAGAAGCTGGCCTGCCTTCACAGGGCCAAGCAGAGAGAGAAAATAAGCCAACCAGGCACATAGCACACTGAGCAAAACTACAGCCCAAAGGCCGCAGCACACTTCAGGAACTCCTGCTAGGCACACTTTGCATATCTTTACAATGGAATCTCAAACCCACCAAACCTTAAGACTGGCCCCCAGTGACATTGCCTCTAGCAAGGTGATTGCAGATGCAAACTATAACTAATAAAAACTGAATATATTGGGGGACATATATTCAAACTACCACATTCTGCCCCTGGCCCCCAATAGATTTAGTTCTTGGCCCCCAATAGATTTATAACTATCACACATTGTAAATTGTATTCAGTCCAATTTCAAGGGTTCTCAGAGTCTTGATCAACTTAAGATAGTGAGTCCTGTAAAATCAAACAAGTTAAATACTTTCAACATGTAAAGGCACAGAGTAAACATTTTTAACTGGTATAAGGCATAGCAAAGAGAGACTAGAACAATGCAAACTCAGCCACCATCAGCAATCATCAAACTTCTGCAGTTCAAGTTCAATATAGCCAGAGACTGACAGTCTCCAGGTTTTCCAATTCTGCCCCTCCAGCAGGGCAGAATCACCAGGGAAAACTTTGATCCCAGGCCAACACTGCACTCCATGGTAGCCTTTTTGCACAGTCCTGGTATATCCAAAACATTTTCAGGTCTCCATGTAAACCATGGTCCATCTTCCAAAGGCTCTTCCACCTTATTCCTGAGGGTCTTCATGCCCTACCTCATGCCGCATCTCAACAGCGGCTCCTGGAACCATGTGCAATTCATGACCACTTCATGCATTTTTCATGTTTCCAAAACTAATACCAGGTGTGCAGAACACAGCCATATTCTTAAAACTTTTTTTTTAATATTTTTTTTTGGAGAGGGACACAGAGAGAGAGAGAGACAGAGAGAGAGAGAGAGGAAGACAGAGATGGGCGCAGCAGCAGTGTCTCAGCTGCTGCGAACAAAATCCAGATGTGTGTGCCCCCTTGTGGTCAAGTGTGGCATTGCGCCCTTGTGTCACTTTGCATCTGGCTAAACGTGGGACCTGGAGATTGGAACCGCTAGAGATTAGAACCAGTGTTCTTAGGCTTAGGAGGCAGGCGCCTTAACCCCTAAGCCATCTCTCCAGCCCCACAGCCATATTCTTAATCCAGGGACAAAATAAATCATAGCCTCGTGTGGTAGTTTAAATATATGTCCCCCAATATATTCAGTGTTTTTTAGTTAAAGTTTGCATCTGCAATCACCTTGCTAGAGGAAATGTCACTGGGGGCCCAGTCTTAAGGTGTGGTGATGGTTTGAGATTCCATTGTAAAGATATGCAAATGTGCCTAGCAGGAGTTCCTGAAGTGTGCTGTGTGACCTTTTGGCTGTAGTTTTGCTCTGTGTGCTGTGTAGTTGGCGGCTTGGTTTCTCTCTCTCTCTCCTTGGCCCTGTGAGAGCAGGCTGCTTCTCCTGCCTTTATGAAACTTCCCCTGGATCTGTAAGCTTCAATAAATAATATCCCTTCCTCCATAACTGTGCCTGGTCTGGAAGTTCATCTCAGCGAACCTGAAGCTGTCTTATACCAGTAAAGTGGTACCGAGGAGTGTGGGGTGAGATGAACCAGATCATGTGGATGTTCATCTTTTGGAACCTTTGTTTTGGAGGAATGGGCATGGACTTGGTGCTTGCAACTGAAGATGCCTTCTGGAGTGGTAAGCCAAGTTTTATGGACTATTCTGATGAGAGTTTGAGAATGCTAAGTGCAGACAGTATTGAACTTCGAGGCTTGGCTTATGAGCTTTCTAAGGGGAAGGAAAGAGTGCAGAGGACTTTCTTGGAACTGGGCTACTGGCATAAGGGATGGCTACATTCCGCTATCCAGGCCCAGAAAGTTTGATCAAGGTTAAATTTGCAATGGACTGATGTGCTTGGCTAAAGATATCGGACTGAGATTTTAAGATTTTAAGCTGGAAAACCTGAAGCAAGTTAAAAGTAGAGGCATTGAGACTGCTTTAGCTGGTATTGTCGACACATTAGCAATCTTAAGGAAGGTGGAAGGAAGGTCGCCTGACTGATTTACATTAAAACAATGGAGAGGATGCCTGAGTAAAGACTGTTAGAAATGCAAATTCTTGGAAAGAGCTGACTGGAGAAGGAACCTGCTTTTCAAGGCTATGATTTATTTTGTCCCTGGATCAAGAATATGGCTGTGTCTTGCACACCTGGTATTAGTTTTGGAAGCATGAAAAATGCATGGAGTGGTCATGAATTGCACACGGTTCCAGGAGCCACTGCTGAGATGCAGCATGAGGCAGGCATGAAGACGCTCAGGAATAGGCTGGAAGAGCCTTTTGGAAGATGGACCATGGTTTGCATGGAGACCTGAAGATGTTTTGGATATACCAGGACTGTGCAAAAGGGCTACCATGGAGTGCAGTGTTGGCATGGGATGAAAGTTTTCCCTGGCGACTCTGCCCAGCTGGAGGGGCGGAACTGGAAAACCTGGAGACTGTCAGTCTCTGGTTATATTGAACTTGAACTGCAGAAGTTTGATGACAGCTGATGGTGGTTGAGTTTTCATTGTTCTAGTCTCTCTTTGCTATGCCTTATACCAATTAAAATGTTTACTCTGTGCCTTTACATGTTGAAAGTATTTAACTTGATTGATTTTACAGGACTCGCTATCTTAAGTTGGTCAAGACTGTGAGAACTTTTGAAATTGGACTGAGTACAATTTACAATGTGTGATAGTTTGAATGTGGTAGTTTAAATATATGTCCCCCAATATATTCAGTGTTTTTTAGTTATAGTTTGCATCTGCAATCACCTTGCTAGAGGCAAGGTCACTGGAGGCCCAGTCTTAAGGTGTGGTGATGGTTTGAGATTCCATTGTAAAGATATGCAAATGTGCCTAGCAGGAGTTCCTGAAGTGTGCTGTGTGACCTTTTGGCTGTAGTTTTGCTCTGTGTGCTATGTAGCTAGCAGCTTGGTTTCTCTCTCTCTGCTTGGCCCTGTGAGAGCAGGCTGCTTCTCCTGCCTTTATGAAACTTCCCCTGGATCTGTAAGCTTCAATAAATAATATCCCTTCCTCCATAACTGTGCCTGGTCTGGAAGTTCATCTCAGCGAACCTGAAGCTGTCTGCTACACCTTGAAAAGCAGGTTCCTTCTCCAGTCAACTCTTTCCAAGAGTTTGCCTTTCTAACAGTCTTTCCTCAGGCATCCTCTCCATTGTTTTAATGTAAAGCAGTTGGGCCACCTTCCTCCCATCTTCCTTAATATTGCTAATGTGTTGACAATAGCAACTCCATTAACCTAAAATCAGTCTCAGAGCCTCTAATTTTAACTTTAACTTTAAAATCTTAAAATCTCAGTCTGATATCTTTAGTCAAGCACATCAGTCCATTACAAATTTAACCTTGATCAAACTTTCTGGGCCTGGATAGCGGAATGTAGCCATCCCTTATGCCAGTAGCCCAGTTCCAACAAAGTCCTCTGCACTCTTTCCTTCCCCTTAGAAAGCTCATAAGCCAAGCCTCGAAGTTCAATACTGTCTGCACTTAGCATTCTCAAACTCTCATCAGAATAGTCCATAAAACTTGGCTTACCACTCCAGAAGGCATCTTCAGTTGCAAGCACCAAGTCCATGCCCATTCCTCCAAAACAAAGGTTCCAAACGATGAACATCCACACGATCTGGTTCATCTCACCCCACACTCCTAGGTACCACTTTACTGTAGCAGACAGCTTCAGGTTCACTGAGATGAACTTCCAGATCAGGCACAGTTATGGAGGAAGGGATATTATTTATTGAAGCTTACAGATCCAGGGGAAGTTCCAATAATAGCAGAAGAAGCTGGCCTGCCTTCGCAGGGCTAAGCAGAGAGAGAAAAAAAGCCAACCAGGCATACAGCACACAGAGCAAAACTACAGCCCAAAAGCCACAGCACACTTCAGGAACTCCTGCTAGGCACACTTTGCATATCTTTACAATGGAATCTCAAACCCACCACACCTTAAGACTGGCCCCCATTGACATTGCCTCTAGCAAGGTGATTGCAGATGCAAACTATAACTAATAAAAACTGAATATATTGGGGGGCATATATTCAAACTACCACAAAGGTAGAGTCTTGCTCTAGCCCAGGTTGACCTGGAACTCACTATGTAGTCTCATGGTGGCCTTGAACTCATGGTGATCTTCCTATTTCTGCCTCCTGGGTGCTGGGATTAAAGGCATGTGCTACCATATCTGGCTCCAAATAGGTTAATTAACTTAATATTTTACAAATTTTGTTCATATTCATGGCACTCGACTCAGCCTGGAGAGTCGTCCCTTGTGGTGATCAATAGCTTGGATAAATGAACCCAAGGTTCCTTCTTGGCCAGTTATCCACCTTGGGCTCATACACTGTTAGATCTGGAGCCTTATAGATCAACTTTGTCAAAATTTGACCCTTTACATGATTCAGAAGACAAGGGCTGTGAAAGTGACTGCCTTCCCCAGTTGTGTCTAGTGAACTATGTCACTTTGTCTATCAAAAGGATCTAATTTGAAGAAATATCAACCGAACATGTCAATTTGTGCAGTATATTTCCTGCATAACTCAAGCCAATCTTAGTTCCATCCTGCTCCCTTCCCCTTCATCAGTGTTTTAGCTACAGAGGGTCTCTGTAGCCAAGAGAAGCTAGTGCCAGGAATCTGACCTGAAAACTCTCTTGAATCAACCTCAGGCTTTGCTTTGAAAGCGACTTTACAGCAGTTTCAAGAGCTATGAATCAAATTCCAACCCAAAGTCGGCTGGAATGTTAAACTCTATCACATCTCAGTATTGATTATTAGTCAACTCAAATTCATGAGGCTGTTTTGCTTTGAAGCATATTTGAATGTTCATTCTGATCTAGAATAAGGAAAATGGGAGGTAGGGGGTAAAATGGCAGCATAGGAGACACGCCAAACCTGCCTAGGGAGGGAAATAAGCAGAAAAACAGCAAAATACACTCCTACCGAAAAGTCAGGGTATATAAGGTATTATCAAGCACAGCAGAGAAGCAGGAGAGACTAAGATCTTCCAGAAAGGAAGAAACCTGGCCAGAATCCTGCCAAGGCACCAGCACCCCAGTGTACATGCCTGACCACCTGTCTTCCTGTGGCAGAGCTGCAGGAACAGAAACCAGCCTCCTCACAAAGTCAAGAAACCTGAATGGGGAAGACAGCAGGGACCAACTGAGCAGATCCAATACAACTCCAGGCATCCTGCACTGCCTTCCATCCCCCAACCATCACTGCCACAGTGAACCACCAGAGAACTCATTCAGCCCCCCTCTACATGGCATCCAGCACAGCTGATCAGAACACCAGACCCACAGCGCAACACAGAGGGATCGAGGTGGGCACTCAGCATCGGTGAGATTGGGAGCCATCCCAAAAGGCAACAGGGCCGACTGACACAAAAGCAAGTACAAAGCCTGCCCTGGAAGTGTTAATCTCTGCTTCCATGTCAGGTCAGATTATGAGCTACATATTCTTGGTTGGCTTTACCATTCTCAAATAAGTTGTATTTTGGGGTTACTATTGTTGCCTTTGATGTTGCCTGATTCACAGGGCCTTTATCTTTCTTCTGTCATTATTGGGAGCAGGGTCTAATTTGGTCCCAGGCTGATCTGGAACCCATTTCAGACCATAAATCTCTCTGTCTCTCTCTCTCAATCTCTTATTTAAAAAAAAAGGCCTGCCTGTTGGTTTGCCTCAAAAATTAACAACAAAAAAAAATTTAACTGACATATAGATCAATGGAACAGAAAAGAAAACCCAGATGTGAATGCAGGCATCCAGGCAGCTACAGCCATTTGATTTTTGACAAAAATGTCAAAAATATTCATTGGAGAAAAGATAGCCTTTTTAACAAATAGTGATTGACAAACTGGACATCTATATGTTGAAGGATGAAAATATATTCTTATCTCTCTCCGTGCTCAAGAATCAAATCCCAATGGATCAAAGACCTTGATATTACACCTGAAACTCTGAACCTGCTAGAGTAAAAAGCAGGTGAAATACTTCTACATATACGTATAGGCAAAGACTTTCTGAATAGAACTCTAGTTACTCAAGGAATAAGACAACTAATCAACCATTGGGACCTCATGAGATTAGAAGCTTTTGTACAGCAAAGGACACTGTGAATAGAGCAAAGAAGCAACCTACAGAATGGGAGAAAGTCTTTGCCAGCTATACATCTGACAGAGGATTAATACCTAAGATTAACAAAGATCTCAAAACAGGAAGGAATTGCTGCCTGCTACTGAAAACCTAATGAAAAGCCTATGACTTGGGAGGTCATAAACTCTGGGAGTGGGGGGACTACTGCTGTTGTCTATCTAAATTGATATATTATGCCCAATAAGCTGCCCTCTAAATACTTGTTTGCACCCATTTATTAATGCTATTCTCACTTTGGTTTAGAGAATCTTCTCTTTTCAAATGACAGTGACCAAGGGTGTTTCAAAACTTACCAATTTGTTAAGAAGTGAAAGTGCAGTGAGGGCACTAAATGAGACATCTCTATCACACCCTCTACAGCTCAGGGACCATCACAGAGAGGTGGCAGAGAGAATGTAAGCGCAAACCAGGAATGATGGCACACGCATTTAATCCAAGCACATGACAGGCAGAGGTAGGAGGATCACTGTGATTTCAAGGCCAGCCTGGAACTAAAGAGTGAGTTCTGGGTCAGCTTGGGCTAGAGTGAGACCCTTCCTCAAAAGAAAACAAAACCAAGAAGAAAGGAAGGAAGGAAGGGAGGAAGGAAGGAAGGAAGGAAGGAAGGAAGGAAGGAAGGAAGGAAGGAAGGAAGGAGGGAAAGAGAGAGAAAATAAAGAATATAAGAGCCAAAGGAAGGGGAGTTGTGCTTACAATACTGTCTTCCAGACACAAGTGGCCTAAATATTCATGACCTCCTAGTGGCTGACACTACTTACTAGATTTGGGAGAATGATGGGAGGGTGTAGTAGTTGACTGTATAGCCCAATAGATTTATGTGTTTTATTAAAATTGAGTTTGCAGCTTTAGCCCCTAGCAGGCAGTTTATCACATGGGGTGGATGTGATTTCAGCTAAAAGGTATAGAGAGCATATTTCTTCTCTGGCAGGTTTGTTTTTGCTGGTGTTGGTTATGCTTGCTTGTAGGCCTGGGGCTGGTTGATGGTTTCTCTCTGCTTGGATCTGTGAAAGGAAGCCAGATTCTTCTGTCATTGACAGAACTTCCCCTGGATCCATAAGCCTAAAGTAAATCTGTTCTTCCCATAAAGTGTCTGGTTGGATGCTCATCCCAGCAACATGGAGCACTACAACAGAATTTGGTACCAAGAGAGGGCTCTTGCTGTGATGAATTTGACCATGTGAATTTTTGTCTTTTGGAACTTGTGTACTGTATGAATGTGCATGGATTTGGTACATGTGACTACAGAAGTCTTGCAGAGTAGTAAGCCAAGTTTTATGAACTATTGTAGTGAGTTTGAAAATGCTAAATGCACCAGGCATGGTGGTGCATGCCTTTAATCCCACCACTCAGGAGGCAGAGGTATGAAGATGTCATGAGTTTGAGGCCACCCTGAGACTACATAGTGAGTTCCAGGTCAGCCTGGGCTAGAGTGAGACCCTACCTTGGAAAAAAAAGAAAATGCTAAATGTAGAGAGAATTATGTTGGCTTATGAACTTTCAAAGGGTAAGAAAAAATAGCAGAGAACCTTGCTGGAACTGAACTACTGGCATAAAGGCTGGCTATGTTCTGCTACCCAAGTCCTAAGAGTTTGATCAAGGTCAAACTTAAAAGTAGTAGACTGGCGTGCTTGGTGGAAGGTACAGAACTGAAGGATGTACAATTTAAAGTTGGAAAATTCAAGCAAGTTTAAAGTTACTGGCACAGAGACTGATTTTAAGTTGCTAAAGGTGCTATTACTAAACAGATTACCACCATTAATGGTCTGCCAACTGATTTTACAATGGAAAAGATGCTTGAGGTGATGTTCACCAGGAAAGGCTAAGGGAGTAGAAATGCAAATTCTTTTGAAAGGAAATGACTGAAAGGAAGAACCCTGAAAAAGTAACCTGCTCTTCAAGGTTACAATTTATTTCCTCCCTGGATTAACAAAATGGTTGTGTCTTTAAACATCTGCTATTAGATTTGGAAGCATAAAAAAATGCATGGAAGTGGGTTATGATGTGCACATGGTTCCGGCAGCTGCTGCTGAGGTGCACCTTGTGAAGCATGGCAATGTCCCTCTGTAGAGAAGATAGTAAGCCCATTTTAAGATGGACCATGGTTTGCAATGGAGACCTGAAGATGTATTGGATGTACAAAAACTGTGTAAAGACTACCATAGAATGCTGTTGATTGGACATGGAAGTTTTTTCCAAGCTACTCAGTAGCCCAGCTGGAGGGATGGAAATACAATTTCCAGGGACTTCCATCACTGGTTATGGATGCTGGCCTTGAACTACAGATGTTTTATATTTACCTGATGATTATTGATTTTGTATCGGTGCAATCTCTCCTTGTTATACTTATTTTCAATGGGAATGTTAACTCTGCACCATCATGTTGGAAGTATCTAACTTGTTTTGATTTTAGAGGATTCACAATTAAGAGAGAATCTTGAATCTCAGATGAGACTTTGAACTTTGCAACAGTCTTAAAGTTGGTAAAGCTTATGGGAACATTTGAAGTTGTACTGAATACAATTTGCAGTGTGAGATACTCATGAGTCTTTGGGGGATGGGATCTCAATGTAGTAGTTTGAATGTATGGCCCCATAGACTGAGGTGTTTTAATTAAAATTGAGTTTGCAGCTTTAGCACTTAGCAAGCAAACTCCTATACAATGAAGCATGTCACAGGTGGTGGATCTGATTGCAGACAAAAGGTATAGAGATGGTTTTTCTCTGCTTGATCTAAATAGTTTTTTTTTTAATTTTTTTGTTTATTTTATTTATTTATTTGAGAGCGACAGACAGAGAAAGAGGCAGATAGATAGAGAATGGGCATGCCAGGGCCTCCAGCCACTGCAAGCAAACTCCAGGGGCATCTGGCTTATGTGGGTCCTGGGGAATCGAGCCTCAAACCGGGGTCCTTAGGCTTCACAGGCAAGCATTTAACCACTAAGCCATCTCTCCAGCCCATCTGCTAAATAGTTTTATTCCACCTCACATAGAGGTCCAATCATTTGTGGCTAGGATCCACATATGAGAGAGAACATGTGACATTTGGCTTTCTGGGCCTGGGTTACCTCAATAAGTATAATCCTTTCCAGTCCATCCATTTTCCTGCAAATTTCATAATTTCATTTTTCTTTACCACTGAGTAGAACTCTTATTATATAAATGTGCCACATCTTCATCATCCACTCATCAGTTGAGGGACATCTAGGCTGGTTCCATTTCCTACTTATTGTGAAAAGAGCAGCAATAAATGTGATTGAACAAGTATCTCTAAGGTAGTGATATTAGTCCTTAGGATATATGAGTAGGAGTGGTATAGCTGAGTCATGTGGTAAATCTATTTTAACTGTCTCAGTTACATCCACACTGATTTCCACAATGGCTGGACCGGATTGCATTCCCACCAACAGGGTAGAAGTGTTTCTCTTTTTCCACATCCTTGCCAGCATTTATGGTCATTTGTTTTCATGATGGTAGCCATTCTGATAGGAGTGAGATGGAATCTCAATATAGTTTTAATCTGCATTTCCCTGATCACTAGGGATGTAGAACATTTTTTAGATGTTTATATGCCATCTATGTTGCTTCTTTTCAGAAATCTCTATTTAGTTCCATATCCCACTTATTAATTGGGTTGTTTGATTTCTTATTATTTAGTTTTTTTAGTTCTTTGTATATTTTGGATATTAATCCTCTGTCAGATTATAGCTGAATTATGCCAACCTTGAAATGACTTGTCAACCACATATATGTAGGGAAAGCTAACCTGCATCCCTACACTTTCTTGCTGGGCACATGAAGTATGCATGGTCAGAGCTATTTCTCTGTGTTGTGTCTATAGCCTGAAACACTGAGACATGAGATAACACCCCCTTGGAAACACAGGGAAAGATTGCTTTCCTGGTCTACCAGACAGGATAAAGGAGCACACTCTCAAACTCAGTGTCCTCAGCTGTACACCAGCAACCTGTGTAAAGCATCTGGCTCAACCCTGTGAGGCAGCAAGATGTTGGAATGCAAATACCAAAAAGAAATTCCTGCTGCCCACTCAGCTGTAACAAAGTCCTCTGTGTGTGACTCAGAAGGTTCAAGTCTTCTGCCAATCCCTGTGAGACACAATAGGCTAGCTTACTAGCTTGCAAACAGGGTACAATTCCAGACCTTGACATTGTTAGTTTTGGAAGAACTTACCCAGGTTATAAAAAAAAAACAGAAGGCTGGGCTTGGTGGCACATGCCTTTAATCCCAGCACTCAGGAGGAAGAGGTAGGAGGATTGCTGAGAGTTCGAGGCCACCCTGAGACTACATAGTGAATTCCAGGTCAGCCTGAGCTACAGTGAGACCCTATCTCGAAAAATAAATAAATAAATAATACAACAAAACACAAACAGTAACAAAAGTCACCATTTCTACAAATTTGCTAAATGTTTGTTAACTCAAGTGACATAGATAGTGGACAAATTAATGGGAAAGTTGCTTACTAGAGGAAATAAAATCTTATATAACATCAGCATTTCAGACAAAGAAGGTCTTCCCCAGCAATATGCATGCTATGAGATTTGAATGTGTGAATAGTCCGGGCCTCTTCTACCAATTACTATTCACCAATCAACTAGGTGTCAAATATTGCAGGTATGTTTCAAGCTAACATAAATACATCATTTAAAAAAAATATTTTATTTTTATTTATTTGAGAAAGAGAGAGAGAGAGGCAGATAGAGAGAAAGGGAATGAGTGCACCAGGCCTCCATCCACGGCAAATGAACTCCAGACACGTGAGCCACCTTGTACATCTGGCTTATGTGGGTCCTGGGAAATTGAACCTGGGTCCTTTGTCTTTGCAGGTAAGTACCTCAGCCACTAAGCCATCTCTACAGGCCATAAATGCTTCATTTTAAAAAATTATAATTGGTGCTTGCTTCAGCAGCACATATACTAAAATTGGAATCATACAAAGAAGATTAGCATGGCCCCTGCGCAAGGATGACATGCAAATTCATGAAGCGTTCCATGTTTTTGGAGTTCTGAAGAGGAATGGGGGAGGGAAATATCATGGTTTATTGTCTGTAAGTATAGAATTTGTCAATAATTTTTTTTTAATTTTTAAAAATAAAAATAATTTTAAAAAATTATTGGCCAGATGTGGTAGCACATGCCTTTAATCCCAGCACTTGGGAGGCAGAGGTGGGAGGATTGCCATGAGTTCGAGGCCACTCTGAAACTACATAGTGAATTCCAGGTCAGCCTGAGATAGAGTGAGACCCTACCTAGGAAAAAAAAAAAAAAAAAAAATTGTTATTGGACTTCCAGGTAAGATGGCAGCATAGGAGCCATGTGAAACCAGCCAAGGGAGGGATTTAAGCAAACCTACAGCAAAATACACTCTTCTTCTGAAAAGTGCAGGAGTATAGGTTTTTCTTAGACACAGCAGAGAAGCAGGAGAGACCAAGATCCACCAGAAAGGAGGAAAAAAATAGCTAGAATCCCACTGAGGCATGATCTGTGTGCCCAGCACCACCTGCCGGGTGTGCCTAGCAGCAGTAGCAGAGACCAAACAAGGGGACTTTCCAACCTCATCAGCCTCCTTGCAGATCCCAGAAATCCAAAGAAAAGTCAGGGGAGATCAAATAAGGAGCTACTGAAAGAGATACAGGGGAATGGTGAGAGCAAATACAGACTTCCTGAACTCTCCCATCCCCCAACCATCAGAACCACGAACCTCCAGCATTCAGCTCCCCACGTCACCACATCCAGCACAGCTGACCTGAGCTCCAGCTCCACAGCACAACACGGAGGGATCAAGGTGGGCACTCAGCATTGGTGAGATTAGAAGCCACACCAAAAGGTAATGAGGCTGACTGACCAAAAAAAAAAAAAAAAAAAAAAAAAAAAAAAAAACAGGTACATAGGCCTGCATTGGAAGTGCTAATCTCTCTTTACATGTCAGGGCAGGTTATGGATTATATATTTTGGGTTGGCTTTACCATTTTCAAATAATCAGTACATGGGGTGTTGAATAGTGCTGTCTTTAATACAGATTTATAGGGACTTTGTCTTTGTCTTTTGCATTTGTCATTATTGGGGGCAGGGTCTGATCCAGATCCAGGCTGACCTGCAATCCATTTCAGAACAGAATTTTCTACCTCCTACCTGACAGGATTAAGGCTGTAGAGCAACACACACCCTTAGGGATTTTGGCCTTATAAGACTATTTGTTTGTTTTAATCCCCACTCTTGTATACACTGTGCTGGTTTTTACTGCATGTGTATATTGCTCAATTGAAGTTTAGAATTTGCCAGTCTATTGTCCCACCCACTAGAATATTTGCTTAGCAAGCAAACTCAACACCTAGGATTACTTCTGCAGTTGGATTGGGGTTCAAGTGCTACACTTGGCACCTTAAACTCACATCCTGAAAGTATATAAAGGTGGATCACCACATCTAAGAACATTGCAGATAAGTAGAAAATCCAAGCATCAAATCAATTCAGGATGCAAAAGTCACTACATTTATAATACAAGAAACACAAAGAGGGCTGGAGAGATGGCTTAGCAGTTAAGGCGCGTGCCTGCAAAGCCTAAGAACCCCAGTTCAACTCTCCAGGTCCCACATAAGCCAGATCAACATGGTGGCGCATGCATCTGGAGTTTGTTTGCAGTGGCTAGAGGCCCTAGCATGCCCATTCTTACTCTCTTTCTCCCTCCCTCTGTCTTAAATAAATAAATAAATAAATAAATAAATAAATAAATAAAAAAACACAAAGAATCAAGACAATGCAATCCCACCAAAATCAATAAATTCATAGAATCAAATGATGATGAGAATACAACATACCAAAACCTTTGGGACACAATGAAGGCAGTCCTAAGAGGGAAAGTTATAGTTCTAAATGCCTACATGAAGAAATTAGGATAAAACCACTAATCAACCATTGGGACCTCATGAAATTACAAAGCTTTGTACAGAAAAGGACACTGAATACAGCAAAGCAACAACCTACAGAATGGGAGAAAATCTTTGCAGGCTATACATCTGACAGAGGATTAATATCCAGTATACAAACAACTAAAAAAAAAAAAAACAGAACAATAAGAAATGAAACAACCCAGTAAAAAAAAAATTGGGCTATAGAAGTAAATAGAGAGTTCTCAGAAGAAGAAATACAGATGGCATAGAAACATCTAAAAAAGTGTTCTACATCCTTAGCCATCAGGAAAATGCAAATTAAAACTACTTTGAGATTCCATCTCATTCCTGTCAGAATAGCAACCTTCAAGAAAACAAATGACAATAAGTGTTGGTGTGGATGTGGAAAAAGAGGAACCCTTCTACACTGTTGGTGGGAATGTAATCTGGGACAGCCATTGTGGAAATCAGTGTGGAGGTTCTTGAGACAGCTAAAAATAGATTTACCATATGATCCAGGTATAGCACTCGTAGGCATATATCCAGAGGACTCTTCTCACTACCTTAGAGATACTTGCACAACCATGTTTATTGCTGCTCTATTCACAATAGCTAGGAAATGGAACCAGTCTCGATGTCCCTTCACAGATGAATGGATAATAGAGATGTGGTACATTTACACAATGGAGTTCTAGTCAGTGGTAAAGAAAAATGAAATTATGAAATTTGCAGAGAAATGGATGGATCTGGGAAGGATTATACTAAGTTAGGTAACCCAGACCTAGAAAGCCAAGTGTCGCCTGTTCTTTCTCATATGTGAATCCTAGCTACAAATATATAGACTTGTGTGTGAGCTGGAACCAAAAATCAGTAGCAGAGGCCAGTAAGCTGGAAAAAAGCTATAAGGGAGGGAGGAGAGGGAAGGACTTAAGTGGATGGTATTGTATATATGTAGGTAGAAGAACATATTACAAGGAGGGCAAAGGCCTAAATGAGGCCAGGAGAAGAGAATGTGTAAAAGAAGGGTGGGGGGAGGGGCGGGTCAATCAAAATTCAAGATATTCTGAATAAGACTTATGTAAACCTACTTTTTTGAATAATGGCACATCCAGAAGCTATAGATTGTTACTAGAAAATTTTCAGAGCCTGGGGTGGGATACCTTCCAGTGAGTTGTTGGCCAAGGAGGTCCCTGTAGCCTCAAAACATTAAAGGCTATTGCCAAGGCCCTTGGTTTCCCTTGAGAAACATATGGTAAGACCCTATTGCTGAAGACATCTCTTACCTGAGTGGCAAGGTCACTGAGAAAGCAAGCTGGTGCTGAGCAGAAAACCTTCTCCCTGTAGACCAGCCAACTGAAAGCTGGAAAAAGTTGCACTGCATGCAGCCGTATGGGAGACAGAAGTCATCAGCAGTGAAAACAGTGGACACTGGAAACCTCAAGTGTGGCCAGACAGGCCCAATGACCAAATGGGTATAATAGTGGCATGTCGGCTTTTGGGGAAACCAACTGCTCCCTAATTGGACTGAAGGCCCTCTCTATGGGAGGGAATACATGCCTGGTACTGAAAAACCTAATCAAATGTCTGTGGCAGAGGAGGTCATGAGCCTTAGGGATATAAAGGCTGCTCTTGTCTGGCTTAATGTATATATTATTCCCACTATACTGCCCTGAAAGCACTACACTTACTGTTCATATTCACATATTAATGATACTCTCACTTCTGGTTAGAGAAGCTTCTCTTTTCAGATGGAGATGACCACTGGGATGATGGAAAAGGCAAGAAGAAGGGACGGAGGAGTGTCCAGCACTGAAACATCTCTATCACACCCTCCAAGGTTCAGGGTCCTTTGTGGAAGTGGGGGCAGAAAGAATGTAAGAGCCAAAGGAAGGATATGACTGTCCAGACAGAAATTGGCCTCAATATCCATGACCTCGCAGTGCCTAGCAATACCTTCACAAGACCCTCATAATAGAAGAAAAAGATGATGATATCAAATTAAAAGAGATACTAATAGAGAGGGGCAGTGGATATGATGGAGAGTAGAGTTGTGAAGGGGAATGGGGTGAGGGGAAGGAAATATGGTTTATTCTCTGTAAGTATAGAAGTTGTCACTTAAAAATTATTATTGACAACTTCATAATTATAAACAATAACCCATGATAATTCCTGTACCCCCATTTTCCCCTTCACAACTCCACTCTCCATCATATCCCCTCCCCCCTCAATTAGCCTCTCTTTTATTATAATGGCATCATCTTTTCATCCCATAATGATGATCTTGTGTAGAGCACTGCAAGGTCATGGATATCCAGGTCATTTTGTGTCTGGAAGATTTCATTGTAAGGAGTCTTCCCTTCCTTTGGCTCTTAAATTCTTTCTGTCACCTCTTTGAGAATGGACACTGAACATTTCCCAGAAGATCACCTGGAAGATTTCAGAAGCTCCAACTGATAAAATTATTTCTGTGATGTCCCTCAGCTTTACAAGATTAGAGAAAAGACCTTTGACCTTTGTATTTGTGTCAACATTGAATTAATCTGCCTCAGAGATGTGAACCTAGTTAAGATTTAAATGCTTAAAAGGGTGTAGACCCTCTTATAGTCTAAGGTTAGTGGGAGCTTGACAATGGATGGCACAATAATTATCTGGATATGATTCTGATTTGTTTCCCAGTTCCAGATATGGTTTCTTTTCCACTGAGCAGCTCTGTTAGCCAATCTAAGAGCAGTTGGTTATCCACCATGGCTGTGCACCACTACTACACTTGTGTGAGCATCACATCAGGTTTTTTGCTTCTGAGTCACTTAAACTTTGAGTTGCTTGAACAAATGTTTGCCACTTTCCCCTATTAGCTCATGTAGCACCTTCCAGCACTAGATATAGGTTAATTGTCTGGGGACTAACTCTCCTCCAGATTCCAACCAGGTCTCTCCTTGGTCCATGTTGACAGCATATGGTGTCTTCAGCAGTAGGGTCTTACCATTAACCTCTGGTGGGTACTCAAGTGATCTCACAGAAGCCTGTCTTGTTTGTTTTGGGAGATCTAGTAGGTCTGTCTGGTGAATAGCTCATTGTGGAAGTAGACCACATCCTGGTACAGGGAAGCACAGGCCAGCATCAAGGGAAAAGATAAAAGAGCCGGGTGTGGTGGTGCACACCTTTAATCCCAGCACTCAGGAGACAAAGGTAGGAGGATCGCCATGAGTTCAAGGCCTCCCTGAGACTACATAGTTAATTCCAGGTCAGCCTGGTCCAGAGTGAGACCCTACCTCAAAAAACCAAAAGAAAAAGACAGAGAAGAAAGATAAATAGGAGAAAATTGGAGTTAGATTTCGTCTCACCCTCTCCAAGGTCCTGTGATTCAGGTGCTCCTCCTAAGGTCCTCTTGAGGGTTCCATCTTTTAGTCTTTTTAGGATTCTATGGTACCAGTTCAATTTGGGTTAAGTTTTCTTTCATTCCCCCCACCACCACCATTTCTCTTCCCCCAAGCCCTACCCTCCCTATTGTCCAAGCCTCCGGATGCTATTCAGGTATATCAGCAATTCAGGCTGATCAAGGTTAGGAACTGCAGATGAGTGAGACCATGTGAAGGTTGTTTTTCTGTGATTGTGTGAGTTCACTTAGAAAGATCTGTTCCAAGTTTGACCATTTTTCTACAAATTTCAATGTGTCGTTTTTTTCATACTGTTGAGTAGAATTCCAGTTTTTAGCTATTATGAATTGAGCAGTTATAAACATAGTTGAGCAAATATCTCTGAACTGAGATGTGCAGTTATGCCCAGTAAGGGAATAACTGGGTCTGTTGGTAACTCTGTGTTCCTCCTTTTTAGGAGTCTCCATATTGACTTCGATAGTGGTTGTACCAGCTTACATTCCCACCAACAGTGAATGAGTGCTCCTATTTCTCCACAATCTTGCCAACATTTGTTTTTCATTTGATTTATTAATGTTTGCTATCCTTACTGGAGTAAGGTGGAATCTCATAGTTGTTTTAATTTGCATTTCCCTAATTTTAATTTAATTTGCATTTCTTAAGTGTGTTAGCCATTTGTAATTCTTCTTCTGAGAATTACCTATTTAGTTCTCAGCCCCACTTTTGGAATGGGCTGCTTGATTTTTTTTCATTGTTTAATTTTTTGAGTTCTTTGTAGATTCTAAATATTGGGCTTCTGTCAGTGGTGTAGCTGGCAAAGATTTTCTCCTATTCAGTGGGTAATCTATTCGCTCTGCTTATGGTATGTTTGTTTGTACAAAAGCTTTTTTAGCTTCATGAGATCCCATTGGTTGAGTGCTTGTTTAATTTCCTGGGCTACTGGAGTTTTGTTCAGGAAGTCTTTTCCCAATCCTATATTGTGGAGAGTGCCTCCTATTTTTTCTTCCAGTAGTTGAAGAGTTTCGGGTCTTATATGGAGGTATTTAATCCATTTGGACTTGATTTTTGTGTATGGCAAAATAAGTGGGTCTAATTTCATTTTTCTACATATGTTCATTCAATTTGTCCAACACCATTTGTTGAAGATGCTGTCTTTCCTCCAGTCTACATTACTGGCATCTTTGTCAAAGATCAATCAGGTGTAGTTACTTGACTTAAGGTCTGGGCATTCAATTCTGTTCCGTTGGTCTGTGTTTCTGTTTTTATTCCAGGACCATGCTGTTTTGTCACTATGGCTTCATAATATAACTCTAGATCAAGCCAGAGGTGTTTTTTTCTTCTTGTTGTTTGTTTTTGTTTTTGTTTTTTGCTGAGGATATGTTTGGATATCCAAGGTCTTCTTCCATTCCATGTGAATTTTAAGAACATTTTTCAATCTTTGTGAAGAATGATGCTAGTATTTTTATTGGTATTGCATTGCATCTATATATTGTTTATGTTAGAATTGCCATTTTCACAATAATAATTCTACCTATCCAGGAGCATAAGAGGTCTTTCCAGCTTCTCAAGTCCTCCTCTATTTCTTTCTTGAGTGTTTCTATGTTTTCATTATATAACTCTTTCACATCCTTGGGTAGTGTTATTCCAAGGTATTTAATTTTTTTGTTGCTATTGAAAATGGGACAGCCTCACTGATTTCTTTCTCTGTATATTTGTTCTTTGCATGTAGAAAAGCTACTGATTTTTGTGCAATGATTTTGTATCCTGCCACTTTGCTGAAGGAATTTATTACCTTTAGAAATTATGAGATGGAGACTTTTGGGTCACTTATATATAGGATTGTGTCATCTGCAAATAGGACTAATTTGACTTCTTCTTTGTGAATTTGAATCATTTTTATTTCTTTTTTATTTATTTATTTACTTATTTTGGTTTTTCAAGGTAGGGTCTCACTCTAGTTCAGGATGACCTGGAGTTCACTCTGTGGTCTCAGGGTGGCCTTGAACTCATGGCAATCCTCCTACCTCTGCCTCTCGAGTGCTGGGATTAAAGGTGTGCACCACCACACCTGGCTTTTCATTTTTATTTCTTTCTCCTGTCTTATTGCTTGGACTAGTACTTCTAGTAATATGTTGAAGAGCAGTGGTGAGAATGGGCACCCCTGTCTTGTTCCCAACCTCAGTGAGAACTCCTTGAGTTTTTTCCCCATTAAGTATTATTTGGGCTTTAGGAGCTTTATGTATAGCCTTTATTGAGTTGAAATATAAACCTCCATGCCTATTCCTTCCAGTGTTTTGATCATGAAGTGGTGTATTTTGTCAAAGGTCTTCTCTGTATCAATTGAGATGATCATGTGGTTCTTATGGTTCAGTTTATTTATGTGGTGTATTACATTGACTTATTTCTGTATGTTAAACCATCCCTGCATCCCTGGTATGAAGCCTACTTGATCAAGGTGGATAGTGATTTTGATGTGTTGTTGAATTTAGTTTGTAAGGATTTTCTTCAGGATCTTTGCATCTAAGTTCGTTAGAGATATAGGCCTATAGTTTTCTTTCCTTTTTGCATCTCTATCTGGTTTTGATATTAGGTTGATGATAGCTTCATAAAAGGAGTTGGGGAGGATTCCCTGGTCTCTGATTATGTAGAACGTTTGAGAATAATTGGTTTCAATTTTTCAATGAAGGTTTGATAAAATTCAGCTGAGAAGCCATCCAATCCTGGAATTTTGGAGAGATTTTTGGTGACCTTTTCAATCTCCATGGATGGGACAGGTTTGTTTAGGAGATTAATCTGCTCTGAGTTTAGCTTTGGTTGGTGGTATGTGTCTAGGAATTCATCCATTTCTTCCAGATTAATTAATTAATTAATTTATTTATTTATTGACAACTTTTTTAATTGCAGACAATATCTCATGGTATGACCCTCCCTTTCCCCACTTTCCCCTTTAAAACTTCAATCTCCATCATATCCCCTCCCCCTCTTAATCAGTCTCTCTTTTCAGTTTGATGTCATGATCTTTTCCTCCTATTATGATGGTCTTGTGTAGGTAGTGTCAGGCACTGTGAGGTCATGGATATCCAGGCCATTTTGTGTCTGGAGGAGCACATGGTAAGGAGTCCTACTCTTCCTTTGGCTCTTACATTCTTTCTGCTCCCTCTTCTGTAATAGACCCTTCGCCTTGGAAGGTGGGTTTGAGATGTTTCAGTGCTGAGTACTCCTCTGTCCCTTCTTCTCAGCACATGGCACATTCTGAGTCATCTCAAGGTCACTGCCATCTGAAAAGAGAAGCTTCTCTAACCAAAAGTGAGAGTAGCATTAATATATGGGTATAAACATTAAGAGAAGTGCTTACCGGGCAGTTTGGTGAGCACAGTATATACATTTAGCCAGACACCAGCAGATATTACACCCTTAGGGCTCATGACGACCCCTGTTGTATGTTTTCAGCATCAGGGATGTATTACCTCCCATGGGGCAGGCCTCCAGTCCAATTAGAGAGCAGTTGGTTTCCCCCATAACAGACATACCACTATTGCACCCATTGGCTCATTTGGCCTAGCTGGCCAAATTTGAAGCTTGCAGTGTTCACTGTTGTGAACCTTCACTGGTGTTTTCTCTCCCATTGAACTGCATGCAGTGTAGCTTTTTCCAGCTTTCTGTCCACTGGTCCTCATGGAGGAGGCTTTCAGTTCAGCTCCAGCAGGATTTCTCAATGAGCTTGCTGCTCAAGTATGTGGAGTCTTCAGAAGTAGGGTCTTATCACCTATTCCTGGTGGCAAATCAAGGGTCTCATCAATGGCCTATAATGTTTTGGGGGTATCTCTGACCTCCCTGGCCAACAACTCACTGGATGGTATCCCATCCCTGGCACTGAAAAATTTCTAGTAACAATCTATGTCTTCTGAGTGTTCCATTGTCCAGAACAGATTGTTTAATTTTGTGGACTACAGGTTTTGGAAGTATGCCCTGCTGATTCATTGATGTCTGTTGTGATTTCTCCTTTTACATTTCTGATTTTGTTAATTTAAGACTTCTCTCTCTCTCTCTCTCTCTCTCTCTCTCTCCCTCTCTCTCTCTCTTTGATTGATCAATTTAGCCAGGGGTTTGTTAATCCTGTTTATTTTTTCAAAGAATCAGCTCTTCATTTCATCAATTTTTAAAATTATTTTCTTAGTTTCCAATTCATTAATTTCTGCTCTAATATTGATTATTTCTTTCTGTCTGGAACTCTCTGAGTTGGATTCTTCTTGTTTTTCCAGCACCTTTAGGTGGACAGACAGGTTAGGACCTCTTTGTCTTTGTCATGAAGGCATTTAGGGCTATGAATTTTCCCCTTAGGAATGCCTTCATTGTGTCCCTTAAGTTTTGGTAGGTTGTTTCATTATCATTCAATTTTATGAATTTTACAAGTTCTTTATGATTTCTTCCATGACCCATTCATTGTGTAAAAGTATGTTGTTTAGTCTCCAGGAGCTGGTGGAGTTCTTGATGTGACTCTTGTTAATTTCTGGCTTTAAAGCATTGTGATCTGACATAAGGCAGGAAGTTACTTCAGTTTTCCTGACTTTATGCACACTTTATGGCCTAATATATGGCCAGTTTTGGAGAAGGTACCATAGGCTGCTGAGAAAAATGTGTATTCTGTAGAGTTGGTGGGGGGGGGGGTTCTGTAGATATCTATTGGGTCTGGTTGATCTATGATGTTGTTGAGTCCCATTATTTCCCTGTTGATTTTCTGCTTGGATGATCTGTCTTTGAATAATAGTGGAGTATTGAAGTCTCCATCTATGATGGTATTGGTGTTTATTTCTGTTTTATTGTTGAGTAGATTTTGTTTTATAAACTGGTGCACCTGTATTTGGTGCATATATATTTATGATTGTGATGTGCTCGTGTGTTTTTTCTTTTGTTTTGTTTTGTTTTGTTTTACAGATGGAAGCAAACACCAGTCTGAAGGAAGACAGAGTGTGAATGATACAGTTGATGACCAGAAGAGGGCAGTGTAGACTGAAAGGAGTGAACCAGGAGACTAAGGGATGATGAGGACCGAAGGGGATGGAGGAGTGACAAAGGGCTACTTAGGGCCTTGGGAGCCATGGAAGGACTTGAGCTTTTATCCTGAAGATTCTACCTTATTGATTTTAATCAGAGGAGCAAATTTTTAACCAATCAGATGAGGTAGTATCTTTGGTAAGCAGAATTCAAATGGGAGGAAGTAGATGATCTTAAAAGTTTCTCAGCCATCCGGGCATGGTGGCGCACGCCTTTAATCCCAGCACTCGGGAGGCAGAGGTAAGAGGATTGCCAAGAGTTCAAGGCCAGCCTGAGACTACATAGTGAATTCCAGATAAGCCTGAGCTAGAGTGAGACTTTACCTCAAGAAAGAAAGAAAGAAAGAAAGAAAGAAAGAAAGAAAGAAAGAAAGAAAGAAAGAAAGAAAGAAAGATGCTTCTCTTGGGCTGGAGAGATGGCTTAGCAGTTAAGGCATTTGCCTGCAAAGCCAAAGGACCCAGGTTCAATTCCCCAGGACCTACACAGGCCAGATGCACAAGGTGGTGCATGCATCTGGAGTTCATTTGCAATTGCCAGAAGTCCTGGCATGCCCTATTCTCTCTCTCTTTCTCGCTTCCTTATCTCTCTCTCTCTGTGTCTCTGTCTCTCTTTGTGTGTCTCTGTGTCTCTGTCTCTCTCTCTCTCCTCTCTCTCTCTCTCTCTCTCTCTCTCTCTCTCTATATATATATATATATATATATATATATGCCTTTGCCTCTTTCTCTCAAATAAATAAATAAATAAATGGAATATTTTATTTTACTTAATTTAATTTTATTTTTTATTAATTTAACAGGGAGGGGGGAGGGAGATGCCAAGGCCTCTGGCTACTGCAAATGAACTCCAAATTGATGTGCCACCTTGTGCATCCGGCTTACATGGGATCTGGAGAATCAAATCTCTGAGTCTTTAGGCTTCTCAGTCAAGTGCCTTAACCACTAAGCCATTTCTCCAGCCCTAAATAGAAAATATTAAATTTTTTCTTTCAAATAAGAGTTTGAAATGCTTTTTTCTCTCTTGAAATCATCAATCAGATTTATTGGCTAGTGGCTCCTTCCAACCTGGACAGTGTGGAGAAACCCTGTCTTGAGAGATGTTCTTTCTTCTGGTTTAAGCAGATCCTCCCCCCTTGTCCACCTGCAGATCATCCATAGTCCAGTGGAAGAAATCTGAGATCATACCCAGACCACTTGGACTAGGAGGGATCCTACATATCTTCTTCTTGTTTCAATCTTCCCTTACTATCTAAAATGGCAGCTAGTTCCAGGACTCTTTCATTATGTAGCAAAGGACTCTCTCATTTCTCACTTGTCCAAGTTCACAGTAATTTCATTCCATGGCTGAAGACAGGAAATGCCTACATGAGCCAATTCCTTGATTTCTGCCTGAATTGATTCAAGTCAAATGTAAACGCTAGATTATGAAATGAAGCAAGGTATGTACATGTAACCTTCTAATATAACTCAGGTAGAATTAAACTAATAGGCTTGCTGGGTGCAGTGGTACACCCCTTTAATCCCAGCACTTGGGGCAGAGGTAGGAGGATAGCTGTGAGTTTGAGGCCAGCCTGAGACTACATAGTGGACTCTAGGTCAGCCTGGGCTAGAGTTATATCCTCCCATGAAAACCACCCCCCCCCCAAAAAAAGAAAAAAATAAGAAACCTAATATGCTTTCAAAAAAAATTCTATAGAAACTTACTTTTCTAAATTTCAATGAAATCAGGCCTTGTCAAGTAACTGCAATTTATACTAAATGGAGCAATGTGATTACACTTTGATAAATTTATAATATTTAGCAAGATATTTCTATTTAAATGCCCAATCATATGATATATAAGATATATACTCAATATTATATGCTAAACACTGTTCATATTTCAAAAATGAGTGAGGCTAAACTGATAAAATTCAGCAAGAGTAAGAATATGTGAATATAAATGTAGATCTGGAGATAAAGTATAAGACATTTTCAAACAGAAAACTCCATAGAATCAGACTCTGAATTCAAGCAATATGCATTTTAGTTGACTTAAGGTCAAGTAATGCCACATTCATCCTCACATGCACACATAGTTATTATTGTCCAGATGAAGAGCTTTGGTCCACTAGAAAATCATGCGATGTTTTCTCTGTTAAATGGGAGCATCTTATTAAAAGACAAGATTTTTTAAAAAAATCAAGCCATTGCCAAGGCTCTTGGTTTCCCACAGGAAGAGAAGGTAAGACCTATTGCTGAAGACTTGGGCTGTAAGGTCACTGAGAAATCCTCCTGGAGCTGAGCTGAAAACCTCCTCCATGAAGACCAGCTGACAGGAAGCTGGAAAAAGCTATGCTGCATGCAGTTCAGTGGGAGAGATATAAATCATGAGTGGAGATACTCAACAGTGGACAGTGCAAGCCTTAAATTTGGCCAGCCAGACCAAATGAGCCAATGAGTATAATAGTGGCATGTCTGTTATGGGGGAAACAAACTGCTCTCTAATTGACTGGCGGCCCACTCCATGGGAGAGAATACATATCTGATACTGAAAACCTACAACAGGGGTAGTCATGAGCCCTAGGGATGTAATGTCTGATGATGTCTGGCTAAATGTACATACTATGCCCAACAAACTGCCCAGTAAGCACTTCTCTTAATGGTCATACCCATATATTAATGTTACTCTCACCTTTGGTTAGAGAAGCTTCTCTTTTCAGATGGTGGTAAGCTCTGGAATGACTCAGAAGGCACCACAGTGCTGAGAAGAAGGGACAGAGGAGTACTCAGCACTGAAATATTTTTATCACACCTTCCGAGGCTCAGGGTCCATTGCAAAAGAGGTGGCAGAAAGAATGTAAGAGCCAATGGAAGAGTAGGACTCCTTTACAACATGCTCCTCAGACACAAAATGGCCTGGATATCCATGACCTCACAGTGCCTGACACTACCTACACAAGACCATCATAATAGGAGGAAAAGATGATGACATCAAAATAAAAGAAAGACTGATTGAGAGGGGGAAAGGATATGATGGAGAGTGGAGTATCAAAGGGGAAAGTGGGAGTAGGGAGGGAAGTACCATGGGTTATTGCCTACAATTATGGAAGTTGTCAATTTTAAAAAGTGAATAATTGCTTATGTAAAAAAAAATCAATACAAGCCAGGTGTGGTGGCGCACCCTTTAATCCCAGCCCTCGGGAGGCAGAGGTAGGAGGATCGCCGAGAGTTCGAGGCCACCCTGAGACTACATAGTGAATTCCAGGTCAGCCTGAGCCAGAGTGAGACCCTACCTCGAAAAACCAAAAATAAATAAATAAAATAAAATAAATAGAAAAGATTCCCATGCCTTTAAAGCCAAATAAAGGGCCTATTACCAGAACTTCTACTGTGGTTAAGAACAGAGACTCTGCTGGGTATGGTGGCGCACGCCTTTAATCCCAGCACTTGGGAGGCAGAGGTAGGAGGATCACCTTGAGTTCAAGGCCACCCTGAGACTACATAGTGAATTCTAGGTCAGCCTGAGCTAGAGTGAACCCCTACCTCAAAAAATAATAATAATAATAACAAGGACTCTGAGGCTGGAGAGATGGCTTAGTGGTTAAGGTACTTGCCTGCCAAGCCAAAGGACCCAGGTAAGCCAGATGCACAAGGGGATGCACACATCTGGAGTCATTATAGCAGCTGGAAGCCCTAGTGTGCCCATTCTCTCTCTCTCTCTCTCTCTCTCTCTCTCAAATAAATAAATAAATAAATAAATAAATAAATAAAATACTTAAAAAATTTTTTTTAAATAACAAGCTGGGAGTGGTGATGCACACCTTTAATCCCAGCACTTGGGAGGCAGAGGTAAGAGGATCACCATGAGTTCGAGACCACACTGAGATTACATAGTGAATTTCAGGTCAGCCTGGGCTAGAATGAAACCCTACCTTGAATAACCAAAAAATAAAAAAATAACAGGGGCTCTGAATTCAAACCACTTGGTATCTGGGCAACCTCTGGCAAGTCCTCATCTATGAAATGACCTTAATAGTCCTGTCTCACAGAATTTTTTAAAAAATATTTTATTTATTTATTTATAAAAGAGAGAACTGACATGTTCTCTAGCCACTGCAACAAACTCCAGACACATGTGCCACCTTGTGCCTCTGGCTTTACGTAGGTCATGGGGAATTGAACCTTGGTCCTTTGGCTTTGCTGGCAATTGCCTTAACTGCTATGCCATCTCTCCAGTCCTCAATTCAGTTTTGAGAGGAGGCAGTGAGTTAAACATGTGAGAAATGCTTGGAGCAACATACATGTACTCTGAATAAACTTTGGCTGCTTATAAGCTTGCATACCAAAGCCTTTCAACAATCAGAGCCTCTTAAGGAGAAGTAGACATTTAGTGGGTTAAAAGTCAGAGTACAAAGGAAGACTGATGACTCAGCACTGCCCTCTCCCTTGTTTACTCCTGGCTGTCCAGAAATACTGATTAACTTGCTCAGAGGAAGAGGTCCAAAATGAGCTTGAATGAGAAAAGAAAACTACCTTCTTGAGGGCCATTTGCTTATTAAAGTTTTACTTTAGTAACAACTGGGACAAGTGGCATTTTCCCAGGGGACCTGGAAGTAAATTAGAGCAGCAAATCCGTGGTAGAGAGAGATTGAGCCCAAGTCACCCTTTTCTGAGAGAAGAAGGTCGCTTTTCTCAAAATGCTGACCAGGAACAGCACTCAAAAGTGGACCTGGCCGGGCATGATGGCACACGCCTTTAATCCCAGTACTCGGGAGGCAGAGATAGGAGGATCGCCGTGAGTTCTAGGCCACCCTGAGAATACAGAGTGAACTCCAGGTCAGCCTGAACTAGAGTGAGACCCTACCTCAAAAAAAAAAAAAAGTGGACCTGAAGCCCAGACCCAATGAGGTGAAGACATGGGCACCACAGGGGGAATGTGGGAGCTTGTGTCCATGTTTAGAAAGCAGAAATATGAGCTGGAGGGATGGCTTAGTGGTTAAGGCATTTGCCTACAAAGCCAAAGGACCCAGGTTCCATTCCCCAGGACCCACGTAAGCCAGATGCACAAGGTAGAGCATGAGTCTGGAGTTTGTTGCAGTGGCTGGAGGTCCTGGCACGCCCATTCTCTGTCTCTCTCTCTCTCCCTCCCTCCCTCCTTCCCCCTTTCTATGTAAAATAAATAAATAAATAAAAATAAAATATTTTAGAAAGCAGAAAAGCTGCTAGCATATACTGGCCTAACTGAGATGTGTCTTATAATGTTTACATTTGATTGTTGAAACCACTTTAAATCATGTTTCCAGCTTCAATGCAGCTCTTGAGACATTAGAAATGCTGACGTGGAGCTGGGGAGATGGCTCTGCAGTTAAGGCACTTACCTGCAAAGCCAAATGACCGAAATTTGATTTCCCAGTACCCAGGTAAAACCAGATGCACCAGTGGCTCATGCACCTAGAGTTTGTTTGCAGCAGCTAGAAGCCCTAATACACCTATTCATTCCTTCTCTGTCTCTCTCAAATAAATAAATAAAATAAAATATTTTAGAAAGCAGAAATATGAGCTGGAGGGATGGCTTAGTGGTTAAGGCATTTGCCTGCAAAGCCAAAGGACCCAGGTTCAATTCCCAGGACCTACACAGGCCAGATGCACAAGGTGGTGCATGCATCTGGAGTTCATTTGCAATTGCCAGAAGTCCTGGCATGCCCTATTCTCTCTCTCTCTCTCCTCTCTCTCTCTCTCTCAAATAAATAAATAAAATACTTAAAAATTTTTTTTTAAATAACAAGCTGGGAGTGGTGATGCACACCTTTAATCCCAGCACTTGGGGCAGAGGTAGGAGGATAGCTGTGAGTTTGAGGCCACCCTGAGACTACATAGTGAATTCTAGGTCAGCCTGAGCTAGAGTGAACCCCTACCTCAAAAATAATAATAATAATAATAATAACAAGGACTCTGAGGCTGGAGAGATGGCTTAGCAGTTAAGGCATTTGCCTGCAAAGCCAAAGGACCCAGGTAAGCCAGATGCACAAGGTGGTGCATGCATCTGGAGTTCATTTGCAATTGCCAGAAGTCCTGGCATGCCCTATTCTCTCTCTCTCTCTCAAATAAATAAATAAAATAAAATATTTTAGAAAGCAGAAATATGAGCTGGAGGGATGGCTTAGTGGTTAAGGCATTTGCCTGCAAAGCCAAAGGACCCAGGTAAGCCAGATGCACAAGGTGGTGCATGCATCTGGAGTTCATTTGCAATTGCCAGAAGTCCTGGCATGCCCTATTCTCTCTCTCTCTCTCAAATAAATAAATAAAATAAAATATTTTAGAAAGCAGAAAAGCTGCTAGCATATACTGGCCTAACTGAGATGTGTCTTATAATGTTTACATTTGATTGTTGAAACCACTTTAAATCATGTTTCCAGCTTCAATGCAGCTCTTGAGACATTAGAAATGCTGACGTGGAGCTGGGAGATGGCTCTGCAGTTAAGGTACTTGCCTGCCAAGCCAAAGGACCCAGGTTCAATTCCCAGGACCTACACAGGCCAGATGCACAAGGTGGTGCATGCATCTGGAGTTCATTTGCAATTGCCAGAAGTCCTGGCATGCCCTATTCTCTCTCTCTCTCTCAAATAAATAAATAAATAAAATAAAATATTTTAGAAAGCAGAAAAGCTGCTAGCATATACTGGCCTAACTGAGATGTGTCTTATAATGTTTACATTTGATTGTTGAAACCACTTTAAATCATGTTTCCAGCTTCAATGCAGCTCTTGAGACATTAGAAATGCTGACGTGGAGCTGGGAGATGGCTCTGCAGTTAAGGTACTTGCCTGCCAAGCCAAAGGACCCAGGTTCAATTCCCAGGACCTACACAGGCCAGATGCACAAGGTGGTGCATGCATCTGGAGTTCATTTGCAATTGCCAGAAGTCCTGGCATGCCCTATTCTCTCTCTCTCTCAAATAAATAAATAAATAAATAAAATAAAATATTTTAGAAAGCAGAAAAGCTGCTAGAATAAATAGAAAAGATTCCCATGCCTTTAAAGCCAAATAAAGGGCCTATTACCAGAACTTCTACTGTGGTTAAGAACAGAGACTCTGCTGGGTATGGTGGCGCACGCCTTTAATCCCAGCACTTGGGAGGCAGAGGTAGGAGGATCACCTTGAGTTCAAGGCCACCCTGAGACTACATAGTGAATTTAGGTCAGCCTGAGCTAGAGTGAACCCTACCTCAAAAAAAAAAATAATAATAATAATAACAAGGACTCTGAGGCTGGAGAGATGGCTTAGTGGTTAAGGTACTTGCCTGCCAAGCCAAAGGACCCAGGTAAGCCAGATGCACAAGGGGATGCACACATCTGGAGTCATTATAGCAGCTGGAAGCCCTAGTGTGCCCATCTCTCTCTCTCTCTCTCTCTCAAATAAATAAATAAATAAATAAATAAATAAATAAATAAAATACTTAAAAAATTTTTTTTAAATAAAAAGCTGGGAGTGGTGATGCACACATTTAATCCCAGCACTTGGGAGGCAGAGGTAAGAGGATCACCATGAGTTCGAGACCACACTGAGATTACATAGTGAATTTCAGGTCAGCCTGGGCTAGAATGAAACCCTACCTTGAATAACCAAAAAATAAAAAAATAACAGGGGCTCTGAATTCAAACCACTTGGTATCTGGGCAACCTCTGGCAAGTCCTCATCTATTAAATGACCTTAATAGTCCTGTCTCACAGAATTTTTTAAAAAATATTTTATTTATTTATTTATAAAAGAGAGAACTGACATGTTCTCTAGCCACTGCAACAAACTCCAGACACATGTGCCACCTTGTGCCTCTGGCTTTACGTGAGGTCATGGGGAATTGAACTTGGTCCTTTGGCTTTGCTGGCAATTGCCTTAACTGCTATGCCATCTCTCCAGTCCTCAATTCAGTTTTGAGAGGAGGCAGTGAGTTAAACATGTGAGAAATGCTTGAGCAACATACATGTACTCTGAATAAACTTTGGCTGCTTATATGCTTGCATACCAAAGCCTTTCAACAATCAGAGCCTCTTAAGGAGAAGTAGACATTTAGTGGGTTAAAAGTCAGAGTACAAAGGAAGACTGATGACTCAGCACTGCCCTCTCCCTTGTTTACTCCTGGCTGTCCAGAAATACTGATTAACTTGCTCAGAGGAAGAGGTCCAAAATGAGCTTGAATGAGAAAAGAAAACTACCTTCTTGAGGGCCATTTGCTTATTAAAGTTTTACTTTAGTAACAACTGGGACAAGTGGCATTTTCCCAGGGGACCTGGAAGTAAATTAGAGCAGCAAATCCGTGGTAGAGAGAGATTGAGCCCAAGTCACCCTTTTCTGAGAGAAGAAGGTCGCTTTTCTCAAAATGCTGACCAGGAACAGCACTCAAAAGTGGACCTGGCCGGGCATGATGGCACACGCCTTTAATCCCAGTACTCGGGAGGCAGAGATAGGAGGATCGCCGTGAGTTCTAGGCCACCCTGAGAATACAGAGTGAACTCCAGGTCAGCCTGAACTAGAGTGAGACCCTACCTCAAAAAAAAAAAAAGTGGACCTGAAGCCCAGACCCAATGAGGTGAAGACATGGGCACCACAGGGAATGTGGGAGCTTGTGTCCATGTTTAGAAAGCAGAAATATGAGCTGGAGGGATGGCTTAGTGGTTAAGGCATTTGCCTACAAAGCCAAAGGACCCAGGTTCCATTCCCCAGGACCCACGTAAGCCAGATGCACAAGGTAGAGCATGAGTCTGGAGTTTGTTGCAGTGGCTGGAGGTCCTGGCACGCCCATTCTCTGTCTCTCTCTCTCTCCCTCCCTCCCTCCTTCCCCCTTTCTATGTAAAATAAATAAATAAATAAAAATAAAATATTTTAGAAAGCAGAAAAGCTGCTAGCATATACTGGCCTAACTGAGATGTGTCTTATAATGTTTACATTTGATTGTTGAAACCACTTTAAATCATGTTTCCAGCTTCAATGCAGCTCTTGAGACATTAGAAATGCTGACGTGGAGCTGGGGAGATGGCTCTGCAGTTAAGGCACTTACCTGCAAAGCCAAATGACCGAAATTTGATTTCCCAGTACCCAGGTAAAACCAGATGCACCAGTGGCTCATGCACCTAGAGTTTGTTTGCAGCAGCTAGAAGCCCTAATACACCTATTCATTCCTTCTCTGTCTCTCTCTCCTTAGAAATACATAAATAAATTTCGAAAATAAAAAAAAAGAAGTGGCCGGGGTGGTGGTGCACGCCTTTAATCCCAGCACTCGGGAGGCAGAGGTCGGAGGATCACTGTGAGTTTGAGGCCACCCTGAGAATACAGAGTGAATTCTAGGTCAGCCTGGGTTAGAGTGAGACCCAACCTCAAAAAACAAAAAGAAAGAGAAAGAAAGAAAGAAAGAAAGAAAGAAAGAAAGAAAGAAAGAAAGAAAGAAAGAAAGAAAGAAAGAAAGAAAGGGAAGGAAGGAAGGAAGGAAGGAAGGAAGGAAGGAAGGAAGGAAGGAAGGAAGGAAGGAAAGAAAGAGAGAAAGAAGGAAAGAAAGGCTGAAATATAGGATAATGAGATGGCTCAGTGGTTAAAGGCATTTGCGGTGAAAGCCTGAGGACCAGAGTTCAGATTTCCAGAGCCCACAGAAAGCTGGACACAATAGTGCCCAGGTCTGTAATCCCAAAGGGCATTCAGCAGTGGGAGGCAGAGTCAGGAGAATCCTGAGGCTCACCAGCTAGCTCGTCTGACATTCGCAGTGGCAAACCACAAAAGCAACCCTGTCTCACAGAAGATGGAAGAGGACCAGCGTGCTGAGGAAGAAGGTCCTCTGATCTCCACAGGCACTCAGGGCCAGGGGGCTTGTTAGTATCTCTTCACAGATGTATAAGCGCTAAGCAGTATAAATTTATGTGTGGCTTGAAAACATCATTTCGGTGGCCTCTGTGTCCTGTTTATGATCATGCCAGCCTTAACTAAGGTATTTTCTACCCTCCAAGGTTCAAGGATCAATGTGGAGGACATGGAGAAAAGAATGTAAGAGCCAAAGGAACAGGAGGAGTGCTTTGCAATACTGTCTTTCTAACAATAAGTGGATGTAGCAATTCACGACTTCACAGTACCTGATGCTGTATCTACACAAGACCTGCATAATAGGAGGGAGGATGATAAAGAATGATAACATCAAAATAGAAGAGAGGAGCCGTGCATGGTGGTGCATGCCTTTAATCCCAGCCCTCGGGAGGCAGGAGGATCACCGTGAGTCCGAGGCCACCCTGAGACTAACTCCAGGTCAGCCTGAGCCTGAGAAGACCCTACCTCGAAAAAACAAAAATAAACGAAGAAGAGAGGGTCGGAAAGAGGGCTTAGTGGTTAAAGCGCTTGCCTGCAAAGCCAAAGGACCCAGAATCAAATTCTCCAGGACCCACATAAGACAGATGCACAAGGTGGCATAGCACATGTGTCTGGAATTCGTTTGTAGTGGTTACAGGCCCTGGTGTGTCCATTCTCAATTTCTCTCTCTCTCTTTCAATCTATCTGTCTCTTTCTCTCTCCTCTCTCTCAAAGTAAAATAAAAATTTTTTAAGAAAATTTAAAAAAGAAGCTGGATGTGGTGGTGCATGCCTTTAATCCCAGCACTTGGGAGGCAGAGGTAGGAGGATCACTGTGAGTTCGAGGCCACCCCGAGAATACATAGTGAATTCAGGTCAGCCTGAGCTACAGTGAAACCCTATCAAAAAAAAATATATATATATATATATCAGGCTGGACAGATGGCTTAGCAGTTAAGGCACATGCCTGTGAAGCCTAAGGACCCCGGTTTGATTCTTCAGGTCCCACGTAAGCCAGATGCACATGGTGACACATGCTTCTGGTGTTCATTTACAGTGGCTAGAAGCACTGGTGTGCCCATTCTCTCTCTCTCTCTCTCTCTCTCTCTCTCTCTCCTCCCTTTCCTGCCTCTAATAAGTAAATAAACAAAAACAAAATATTTTTTCTAAAAATTAAAGAAAAAATATATATCAAGGTAGCACATGCATCTGGAGTTCACTTTCAGTAGCTGAGGACATGCCTCCTTCCCCCCTCGTTCTGTCATAAATAAATTAAAATATTTTAAAAACAGAAGAGAGACTAGTTGAGGAAAGGGCATTTAGTGGAAAGGGGAAAATTGACGTAGAGGCAGAGGATTATGACATTGGTATATTGTCTATATGTACAGAAGTTGTCAAAAAGGTTATTTTAAAGGTATATTTTCCAGATCCTAAGTGCCTGGAAAGCCACAGAAGATCTGACAAATCAGCTCCTTTTAACTTAAGTCCTGGACTGCTGGGCCACTTAATCCCAGGTCTCAAATCATGACAGTTAGCACTGGGAGCCATCTCTGTCACTGCCTAACTGGATTCTCCACAGGGAGAAGCTTCTCCCCAGCAAAGTGGTAAGGATGCCATGGAGACCCTTACCACATGTTAAAAAAAATCATTTGACATGGGTCTGAGACCACAATTCCACCAATGTGAAACAGGATTATGCCAGGCAGTGCCTAACATGTACACTAAGGCATCAGTAAATGTTTCCTGTAAACAACTGATCATCCAAGTGCACGGTCACTCAAATACTATTTAGTTATGAAGAGCCCCCTCTGCTGGTCAAACGGAATTCATCTACAGCCTGCATCAAGAAAATGAGGGAGGAAAAAAAAGTAAAAAGAAAAAGAAACATTAAAAAGCCGGGTGTGGTGGCACATGCCTTTAATCCCAGCACTTGGGAGGCAGAGGTAGGAGAAATGCCATGAGTTCGAGGCTACCCTGAGACTACATAGTGAATTCCAGGTCAGCCTGGACTAGAGTGAAACCCTACCTCAAAAAAAAAAAAAAAAAAAAAGAGGAAAAATTAAAAGGCATACCAAAGATGAAAGGAGCAATAAAGACTATCTAATCCTTTCCACAAGTGAACCTTCTTATTGTAATACTGAAATATTCCCACACAGAAGAAATGGAGAAAATCAAAGAATATCCTGACGCAGGAAGATGAAGCTACCCAGCCCTGGCAGAGACATGCCTGCTATCTTTGACTGATCAAAGCAGTCACAGGCCAGCCATGTTTCACTGACTAGAAGAAAGTCTGAAAAAATGTTGACTGAGACATACAGTAAACATGAAGTGCTGCAAGATGCAAGCATCCATGTGTTAAGATGGAAGTATCCGTGTATTTAAGATTTCTTTCTAGGCTGGAGAGATAGATGGCTTAGTGGCTAAGGTGCCTGTCTGTGAAGCCTGAGGACCCAGGTTTGATTCCCCAGTATCCATGTAAGCCAGATGCACAAGGTGGCACATGTGTCTTGAGTTCGTTTGCAGTGGCTAGAGCTCTGGTGCACTCATTCTCTCTGTCTACCTTTCTCTCTCTCTCTCTCTCTCTCTCTCTCTCTCTCTCTCAAATAAATAAATAAAAGATTTCTTTCTGGTTTAAAACTGCAGCCATTTCTCCTCAGAGAAAAAGATGATGTGGGGGTTTTGAATGTGAAGTGAAAATGAGGTTCGGATGGAGTTTTCACCACAGCCATATACATGCCTCTCTGGCTTGCTTTCCTTCATCTTCACAGTAAGTCAGGATGTTCCACCACGAGGAGGGGAGAGAATCCACGCAAAGCATCAAGGCAGGGCACAGTAGAAACTCTGTAATAAGAGAACAAGGGAGGGTGGCTATGGCCATCTTGTCAATGGTATTGTGGACTCGCAGTAGCTCTCACAAACACCTAAAACTAGTGTGGTCAAGAGGACTGAGGTAACATATATAAAAGTTCTCTGTCAGCATCAGCCACTGTGAGGTCATGAATACCATGGTGACTTTGTGTCTGGAAGACAGCATTATAATATGCATTCCTTCCCTTCCTTTGGCTCTTACATTCTTTCCATCACCTCTTCTGCAATAGTCCCTGAGCCTTGGAGGATGTGATAGAGATATCTCACATGACTTGCATAATAGGAGGGAAAAATGAGACTAATTGGAAATAAGAAGGGATTCAGTAGAGGGCAGATTTGGGAGGAGATTATGATCATGGTATATTGTTTATAATTATAGAAGCTGTCAGTAAAAAGTTTTTAAAAATTCTCTGTAATAGCCGGGCGTGGTGACGCATGCCTTTAATCCCAGCACTCAGGAGGCAGAGGTAGGAGGATCACCATGAGTTTGAGGCCATCCTGAGACTACATAGTTGATTCCAGGTCAGCCTGGACCAGAGTGAGACCCTACCTCAAAAAAACAAGAAAAAAAATTCTCTGTAAGTTGAAAAGGGTTAATACAAATACAGTTATGTATTATAATAAGTTTGACGCAAAGAAACAGTGATATGCCCAAGATTATAATCATAAGCATCATTTTTGGTTTGAGGTAGGGTCTCACTCTAGCCCAGGCTGACCTGGAACTCACTATGTACTCTCAAGGTGGCCTTGAACTCATGGTGATCCTCCTACCTCTGCCTCTCAAGTGCTAGGATTAAAGGTGTGAGCCATCATGCCCGGCTCATAAGCATCAATTTAAAACAAAATCTTTTTTAAAGGAATAAATGAGGAAAACGTCTTGGATAATCTGACTTAAAAGAAAGAACATGAAGAATTCTTTGTACCCTGGGAAGATTTTTCTGGCCTGTTTCCTCTAAATTCAGCTCAGAAATCAGGTAGTACCTTTAGTTCATCTCTCTTTTTGCATGTTTCCCTAGGATGCAGCTAGAAGAAAAAAGTTGATCTTTTATACTTTCTGCCAGAAAAATCTCCCCTGCTGGGTGAGGTCATGAGCCTTAGGGGTATAAGCCTGCTCTTGTCTGACTAAATGTATATATTATTCCCACCAAGCTGCCCTGGGGGCACTACACTTAATGTTCATGTTCACATATTAACGCTACTCTCATTTCTGGTTAGAGAAGCTTCTCTTTTCAGATGGTGATGACCACTGGGATCACCCAAAAGTCAACATAGTGCTGAGAAGAAGGGATAGAGGAGTGCCCAGCACTGAAACACCTCTGCCACACCCTCCATGGCTCAGGGACCATTGCGGAAGAGGGGGCGGATAGAATGGAAGAGCCAAAGGAAGGGTACGACTTCTTACAATGCAACTGCCCAGATAGAAATTGGCCTCGATATCCATGACCTTGCAGTGCCTAGCAATACCTTCACAAGACCCTCAAAATAGAAGAAAAAGATGATGACATCAAATTAAAAGAGAGACTAATGGAGAGAGGGAGGGGATATGATGGAGATTGGTGTTCTAAAGTGGAATGGGGGAAGGGGAGGGAAATATATTTTTTGTATGTAAGTATAGAAGGTGTCAATAAAAAAATTAATAATTTTTTAAAAATCTCCCCTGCTGGACCCAAGTTTATCCTGAGCTCTATTTTCCATGTCAGGCAGGTGAGGTTAGGAAAGTATTCTTCTTTGCATAGGAGGGCCCTTTTCCTGAGCCCCCAGTGTCATTTTCCTCATCATCTTCAAGCATCAACAGTTCCCTCAAGGACTTTCCATGTCCTTACTGATCTGGAATCCTGGTTTGTCTTCTTCTCCATCTCTCAAGACACTGCCGGTTTCCAGCCACTACTTGGCCCCATAACCAGAACAGCATTTCCATCACTAGCTGTGCCTATATAAAAGGGACCCCGAAGCCCAGTGGCTGAAAACAAGTTTATTCTCTGCAGGCCAACTGAGCCCCGCTGGGCAGCTCTCCCTTGGGCAATCTCGTGCAGCTGCATTGGGCAGGCAGCTGGGGCTGGGCATCCAGGACTGGCAGCTGAGGCAGGGTGTTGACAGGAGCGGCTGCACGGTTTCTCGTGGCGTTGGGGATTCTTATGATCTTGAAGCTGGGATTTAACGGGGCACATCCCGAGAGCCGGCCTTGTAACAGGCAGGAAGCAGAAGCTGCCACAGAAGCTATGTGGCTCTGGTAACATCACTGTGCCGTCTGCTGCTTAAAGCTGACACTTCACTGGCAGAAGAAATCATCTCCACCTCTTGGTGGCTCACTTTGTATGAAACCTGAGTGTAAGAGCTATTGTTACAGCCATCTTTGCAAACTTACTCATGTCAGTTAAAATCGTGCGGGAGTGCTGGGGACTCACAACTGCTCTCCGGTGTTACCGTGATCACACCTTGGGCACTCTGCTTGCACGGGTGCTGACTCTGCTGGGAGGAGAAAATTCTTTTTCCTGAGGCAAAGCAGTTGCCAACATGAGCACTCACTGGCCTATGTGAAGGTTTCTTCTCTGCAGGAGGCTCTGAAGACATGGACTTATGAAGAGGAGGTACCATCTATTAACTAAGGCAGCTCCTTGGCCTGCAGTCAAGTGGGGATGTGTTTCCATCCTGCATAAATCATAAAAAAAATTTTTAAGTGGATATAAAACATCAAAGCAGACGTTCCATGCTCAATCATGTTTATCACGCATGCCCATGTGTGCACGTTTCCACCACTCCCAGCCCCAGAGGAGAATGTATAATCATATATTAAATAAAAGGATGGCTATAAGGGGAAGCCTAATTTCAGGCAAGCTCAGAACCAACACTTAGAGTCAGAGGCAGGCTGGAGGCTAATTCTTGGAATACTTCTAAGGGAGGTATTATTATGATCTCTTCATTTTACTGAGAAGAAAATGAGGCTCAGAATCAAAATATTTTGCTGAAGGTGCAGTAGCTAGTAATGGGAAGAGCTAGAATCTAGACCTACATCTCATTAAACCCAGGGTCTGAGCGACTAATTACTCATGGGACTACCTGCCTGAATTCATGGCTATTGCTGAAACACTGATAATATACAGGATCATAGTCCTCTCCCATTTCCTCCTCCCCAGTCTCCTCCACTGGATCCCTAATTCTCTCCAACTGATCTCTCTCTCTCTCTTTTTTTTTTTTTTTTTTTTGAGGTAGGGTCTCACTCTGGCTCAGGCTGACCTGGAATTCACTATGTAGTCTCAGGGTGGCCTCGAACTCTCGGCGATCCTCCTACCTCTGCCTCTTGAGTGCTGGGATTAAAGGCATGTGCCACCACGCCCGGCGGGTCTCTATTTTGACATTATTTCTTTTCCTCCTATTAGGTACATCTTATGTAAGTAGTGGCTGCCACTGTGAAGTCAGGAAGTCCAAGGCCACTTGGTGTCTAGAAGATAGTATTGTGAGCACTCCTCTTCTTCCTTTGGCTCTTGCATTCCTTTGGCTACCTCTTCCACAAAGGGGTGACCATATTTTTAAGTGAACAAAAGAAATTGGCAGTGCGATCAAACAAACTGACCAAAATTGATCATAAAAGAGCCAGACCTGCCTCTGAGCTTAACAACTAGGAAGGGTTAACTTGGAAACAATGAAGGTGCATGACAGGTTTTCAGTATTTGTGATGTTGGTTGTAATGTGGTAGTTTGAATGGATGTTCCCCCAGTAGATTCAGGCATTTAGTAAAGCTTGTAACTTGCTAGATTACCAGCTGCCTGGCTGGAGGAGGTGTGACTGTGGGCAGATCCTAGGGTCCAGCCCTGAGGTATGTTTGGGGCAGATCTGAATTCCAGCCTAAAGTATTCAGAGTGCTTGAGCTCTGCCTGAGGTTCCTGGTGTGTGCTTGTTTAAGGTGCTGCTGGTGGCATTTCTCTCTGTGTGGACCTTTGAAAGGGGACCAGCTTCTTCCATCATTAGGAAACCTTCCCTGGATCTGTAAGTTTCAATAAATCCTGTTCCTTCCATAAACTGCCTGGTTTGGAAGTTCACCCAACAATGTAACTATGACAGTTGTCATAAATCCAGCTTAGATAGCTTCAGTAGAGACACAAGATATAGATCCAAAACCAATTAATAATTAAAACAGCAGCAAAAACTACCTTTAAAAGGCAGAAAGCTGAAAATGGATAAGGATGGCTAAAAGATAAGGTAAGATTTGGTAAGATCAACTGTAGTTAGATAAGATCCCATTTTGGTTAGTGAAATTAGGATTTGAATTTTCTTTCATACTTTATAACAAACAATATTAACTAAATTTCATAAATTTGATAACAATTAGATTTTATAAAGAAGTAGCTGAACCACTAGGTCCACTAGAACTGGGGAATGGTCAAAAGTGAGAAGAGATGGGGCTGACCTTAAAGAAGTGCCCTTAAAAATTGAAAAATTTAAAAAGCCGGGTGTGGTGGTGCACGCCTTTAATCCCAGCACTTGGAAGGCAGAGGTAGGAGGATCGCAGTGAGTTCAAGGCCACCCTGAGACTACATAGTGAATTCCAGGTCAGCCTGGGTCAAAGTGAGACCCTACCTCGAAAAACCAAAAAAATTGAAAATTGAAAATTTTAACACTTTTACTGAAATGTAATTGACAATTTTAAAAACTACTTTAGGAAATATTGATCACTTAGCAATAATAAAGTCAATATGGTGAATAGTTCATACTGAAATTATTTTAGCCATTAATAATGTTATTTTGTATTCTCACCACATACACAAACATGCCACAAGGTAATGCAGACTTTAACTTCCTCACTAGTCATTCCACAACATATGCATCAACACATTGTTTTTTTTTGTTTTGTTTTGTTTTGGATTTTCGAGGTAAGGTCTCACTCTAGCCCAGGCTGACCTGGAATTCACTCTGTTGTCTCTGAGCGGCCTTGAACTCATGGTGATCCTCCTACCTCTGCCTCCCTAGTGCTGGGATTAAAGGCGTGCACCAGTACGCCCAGCTAAACACTGTTTGACCACGGACTCTGGCCAGTAAATAAATTCCCAGACCCACAATTGGGTTGTCCACCCACAGTGAGCTGTTGGCCAAAGAGATCCATAAGGTTCCCAAAACAAGGTAGGCCATTGTCAACACACGTGATTACCTGCCAGAGCTAAAAGGCAATACCCTATTGCTAAAGACACCACTGGCTGTGATCACAGGCCATCAGAATAGCATGCTGGAACCTGAAAGGGAAGCTATCTCCCCACTGGCTCGCCCTCATAGTGCTGGAAAGCCCTATGGGAGCCACTGGAGCAAAACGGTCACTAACAGGATATACAAGCAGGGCACCTGCTGACTATGAAATCAACCAGCTGGTCAAGAAGTACACACTTGTGCAATAGTGGCACGCAGCCTCGGCAGGTGACCAACTGTTCTCTGATTGGACATGAAACCCACTCAGGGGGAGAGAATTCATATCTGATACTAGAAACTCATAGACTTCAGAAAGAAGTTCCCACTGCTCGCTGGAGAAGAAGAGTGGGCTTGTACATCCAAAAAAAAAAAAAATTCTCAAGCTGGGTGGTGGCACACGTGTGCCAGGGCCTCCAGCCACTGCAAATGAACTTCAGACACATGTGCCCCCTTGTGCATCCGGCTTACATGGATCCTGGTGAATCGAACCAGGATCATTTGTTTTTGCAGGCAAAGACCTTACCCGCTAAGCCATCTCTCCAGCCCTGCTCTCACTCTTGTTTGGAGAATGCTTTATTTTACAGATGGCAGAGAAACAGAGGAGAACTAAGATCCATCAATAAGAAAATAAGTTAGCCGACTGCCCATCATGAGATGTCCTATCTCTACCACATCAGCGAGGGCCCAGGAGAGATTGCAGGGGAAGTGACGACATGAACACTGCTCTCACTGCTAGCCTGACAATAAGCCCCAGGTTGAGGGTGACAAACATGGTGGTCAGTCAAAACCTATCAAAGCAGACATGCAGAGGCTACGGACAATCAATGCCAAATCCAACTGCCAACAGGCCTGCCATGACTCAAGGAACGTTGTAGAAGAGGGAGGTGGAAAGATTGTAAGAGCCACAGAGTGGGTAGGAATATTCTGAGGCACAGTACCGCACTACCCCACAGGGACTGACTGAGGCCTTCATGACCCCACAGTGAATACCACAACCCACTGAGGAGGGCCCCAGGGTAATGGGAGCTGAGGTGAGGGGATAAAAGAGAATAACCTGTTATAATTTATGGAAGATAAAACTAAAATTAAAGTAATAATGTTTTGAAGCCAGGCATGGTGGCTCATGTCTCTAATCCCAGCACTTGGGAAGCAGAGGTTAAGAGGATCACCATGAGTTTGAGCCCAGCCTGAGACTACAGAGTGAATTCCAGGACATCCTGGGTAAGAGCAAGACCCTACCTTGAAAAAAAAAAAAAAAAAAAAAAAAAAAAAAAAAAAGAAGAAGAAGAAGAAGAAGAAAGAAAGAAAAAACTGTTTAAAACATCACAGGGCTGGAGAGATGGCTTGGCAGTTAAGGTGCTGCCTGCCAAGCCTAAGAACGCCGGTTCCAATCTCCAGGTCCCACATTTAACAGGACACAAAAAGTGACACAAGGGCACCATGCTGCACTTGCCCACAAGGGGGTGCACACGTCTGGAGTTCGTTCACCGCAGCTGAGAGGCCGCTGGCACGCCCATTCTCTATCTCTCTCTTTCTCTCTCTCTCTCAAAAGAAAAATTACACATATATCAAGAGTTCAAGGCCAGCCTAGCCTTTGATTTAAACATAAATTAACGGGCTGGAAAGATGACTTACCAGTTAAGGTGTTTGCCTGCAAAGCCAAAGGACCCAGGTTCAATTCCCCAGTACCCACGTAAAGCCAGAGCACAAGGTGGTGCATGTGTCTGGAGTTCATTTGCACCTTCTAGAGGCTCTGGCGCACCCATTTTCTCTTTCTCTCTCTCTCTCAAATAAATAAGAAAAATAAAATATTTTAAAAAATAAAAAGTAGCTGGGTGTGGTGGCGCATGCCCTGTCCCAGCACTTGGGAGGCAGAGGTAGGAGGACTGCTGAGAGTTTGAGGCCACCCTGAGAATACAGTGAATTCCTAGGTCAGCCTGAGCTAGAGTAAGACCCTACCTTGAAAAAACAAAAAAAAATTAAAAATAAAAATAAATAAACATAAATCAACAACCAAATTGGGTTTTTCAAAACAAGAGAAAATCCAGGTTCAATTTCTCAGTACCTACATAAAACCAGACATACACAAAGTGGCACATGTGTCTGGAGTTCATTTGCAGTGGCAAGAGGCCCTGGAACACCTATTCTGTCTCTCTTTCATAAGTAAATAAAATATTTTTTAAAAGCAATTTTAGTCGTTTCTCTGGGGCTTTTGAATTTAAAATCAAACATTTTTCCTCTAGAGTGGCTGAAGTTTGTAAACATAATTATCAAGACAGGTCAACAGCAATGATTCTCTCCACTCTGACCTAGAAATGACCAATCTTACTCAAGAAAAGCATGTCACAGACCAAATAGACAATGCCAGAAATGAACAAGTGTCCATACATCTTGATTCTGGCACTGCCAGTAGGATCTGACTTTAGTATCAGACAATACTCCAACTATCCAATCTCTTAGTCTCTGCTGAGAATAGCTTGCATCTCCTTCCCTTGTAGCTAAGACGTAAGCAAGCACATATGAAATGAGAGGATTGTGGTGAGTGCACCAATACCTGGTACTTGTTAGATACTAGTGTTACCTGCTCCAAAGCTTAGGTTGTACTCTGTTAGTGAAGAAAAATGTACCTGTGTATATCCTCTAGCCTTGAAGTTCCCCCTGGACACGACCTTATTTTCCTTGCTCACTCAGGTGTGACCCAGCATCTGGCACTTGCTTTCTTTGAGTCAATAAAAGCGTACTTCTTATTACTATGTTCAGACTGAGCTTCAGTACCAAAAGAACGGCAGCACACATGCAAACAACTGCTCTGCTACTCAGAAAACCTGGATTCTAATTCAAGCAAAATGGAAAAATACTGCTTCTTTCACTTTTCCTCTTAAGTCATGTACTACATATTAAGTGCTTCAGTTACTTCACATGTTAGAGTTGAAATAAACATTAATTATAGCACAATCTTCCCAAGCAAAATATATAGGATCTTTCTTCTTTTTAATTCGTGGGTTTTTTTAAATTTATTTATTTGCAAGCAGAGAGAGAGAATGGGCGCATCTGGGCCTCTAACCATTCCAAACAAACTCCAGATGCATGGACCACTTCTTAAAAAAAAAAAATTTTTTTTTTCATGACAGGGTATCTTGGCAGCCCAGTCTGGCCTTGAAGCCATCACAACATCCCTGCCTCAGTCTTATGCTTGGCTTTTTTTTTTTTTTTTTTTTTTTTTTTGTTGTTGTTGTTGTTCTGATAGCTTGAAAGTTTCACCATGCAGCCCTGGCTGGCCTGGAACTTGGTGAGCAGATCCCACTAGCCTCAAACTTGGAATGATCCTCAGCCCATGTGCTGGGGTGACTGGCCTGGGCCACAAACTTGCATGTGGAGTTCAGGTGTCCCGTGAAGAACTTGTCCTGTGGCAGTGTCAGGTTCACCTCTTTCCAGCCACACTGCTACTTTTTTTGTTGTTGTTGTTGTTGTTTTGTTTTTCAACCATGCCTGGCTCACACTGCTACTCTTGAAGAGCTCACCAGTGCAACGCTGCCCTAGCCACCTCCAACCTCCACACTGGCTGGCCAGGCAGTCAGCTCTGGAGCCCCAGACAGGGCCGACACTGGCTCTGCATCGAAACCCTGCCTATTTCCACTCCAGCCCTTTGCCTGTCTCTGGAGTCACATTCCATGAAACCATTTTGCACTTGCAGCATCCTCTCCCTGGGGAACCTCACATGGGACAAAATCAAGATGAGTTTGTTTCTAGTCCGGTCTATAAATTTATTCTATCACTCACTGCTTAGTAAAGAATATTTAGTAGCTTTCCCTTAAGCTATGATGCTATTTCATGTCCCCAAAAATATTTTATCCCTAGTACAGGTAATTTTGTTTCTCTACATGAACACCATAAAATATTTTAGATATTGAATTAAAATATTATATAGTGTCGATTAAATACTTTGAACTATTGTTTTAAATATATTTTGCTGACTGTTGAAGTAGACAGACATGCTCAATCTTAATGCAGCACCATCTGGTGGTGCCTAACAGATACTGCTACTGCCCACCTATATGAGGAAAAGCATTCCTTTTGGAGACATACCATACCTACCATCTTGTTAGCTTTTATCCACTTAAGGTTTTAAACAGGGCCAAATAATAAATAAATAAGTGAAAATAACACTATTAATGCCAAACCAGGCCTTTAAAGGTGAACAGTGTATACAGGTCATCTGCCTTTGTTTCAGAGCACAGCAAGCTCGCTCGCTCTCTCTGCCTCCCATAACCGCTGGACTATTTGCTTTTTTTGTGGAAGTTAGGGGTCTCGGACAACTTATACATGTTTGAGATGCTGATTACTGAATGTCAGCTCTGAGGGCAAACTCTTTATTCATCTTACTCCCTATGAGCTCGTGTGCTGCCTAATATAAACAGGTACTCAAAACCTTTTAGCTAGACGTGGTGGCACACGCCTTTAATCCCAGCACTTGAGAGGCAGAGGTAGGAGGATCACCATGAGTTCAAGGCCACCCTGAGACTACATAATGAGTTCCAGGTACAAAAACCTTTTGAATAAACAGCTGCAATTAGATCATCCTTAGACTCACACAGCATAGTGGACCCAGTGGAGAGAAACTTTATTGTAAACTTAAAGATCTTAGAATGAGACTTAACTGAGCCACTAGGAAGGGAGGTCGTGGCCAATCAGGGAGAATAGGAAGGCCTGGCCCTAAGAAAATGGAAGATCAGACTGGTGTTCAGATGTTTTACATGTGTTCAAAACATGTCGACTACTGAAAGGGTGGTCCAAGGGCGATTTTCATGCAGAGCAATCATCAACACAACTCTGAATGTTTACAGGGATACAGAGTTGTAACTTCATGAAGCATCCCAGTAGCTAGTTTGAAATTAAAATACCTAAAGAAGGTCACAAGATGGGGCTCAATGATTTATCCTCAATAGGTCAATACTATCAGTCAGCAAAAACTAAACAAAAATAAATAAAACATGTTAATTAGAAAACTATTTATTTCTGCTCCTTTCATACACCATGTTGTCCAGGAAACAGTCTTGCATATGTATCTGAAAGAGTGTAGTACCACACACTCAGCTTAAAGGCAAAGCACCACGGGAAAAGCTGACAGTTCTCAGCTGTTGGGATCTTGTTTCTTGATTTACAGAAAATCAGAAATGTCATCTTCAAAAATGATAAAGGGGCTATAAAAATAATCACTTTACTCAGAACTGGAGTATGTTTTCTTTAAGAAATGAAAGTTAAGAAGAAAACGCCACTTAATATCACTAGCACATCAGAATAGGTCAGCAGGAAAAAAAATACTGTAATGAACTTGTCTCTGATATCAACAAATTCCAGTTGGAATTAATGTGCTTCCTAGGTGTTCACTCAATGCTTCTTCTGCTGCAGTCTTCATACTTCCATTTTCTCGGAGGATGGACTCAGCCTTTACACCTTTATCAGCAGGAGCAAACCCAGGACCACTGGTTTCCTCTCAAAAGGCACTAACCCATCAGATAGCCTCTGCAGAAAACAAAATAAACATATCAGCCAGTGAGCAGGAAGCAAAGTTCACATATCCAATGTACGATGACTCAAAGGCAATCCCAAAAGTCAATCAGCACCATCCTTAGTTCCATCTTGCCCTTCTTGTCCCAATAAACACATTTCTAAGCCTCAGTTCGATTACTCTTTTCTCTCATAGTATACAGTGTGCAGCAATATACTTAGTAACACAAAATAATAAATAATAGAAAGTATTACGTAAAAGGTCAAAGAGTTAATCTCCTTTGGACTCTCAAAATTAATCAAACCTTGATATGAAAATCTGTTTTTATTTCTAAACACCCTAATTATTATGAGAGGAGACAGCGGGCACCCCCAGAGTCACTCATGCCTGGGAAGGGAGCCTGAGCACCAGGCAGTGTGCAGAAGCTTCTGTCCCTGCATGGGTATTCAGGCAGGAAATGCTATAGGCTTCAGCTATGCTCTGCCTGGGTAATGCCGATGGAATAACAGACCCTTTTATTAGATCTGGTGGTGCATGCCTATAATCCCAGTGCTAGGAGGCTGGGATAGAAGGGTTGCCTTGAGTTCAAGCACAGTCTAGGCTATAAAGTGAATTCCAGGTCAGTCTGGTGAGACCTTGCCTCAGGAAAGAGAAAAAAAACAAACACAACAAAAAACCCTTGTATTAAATATCTAACTTGGGCTCTGAAATCTTTTATTCTTTAACTCTTGAAGAATTAAGTGTAAGCCAAGCACGGTGATGCACACCTTTAATCCCAGCACTATGGGGGCAGAGGCAGGAGGATCTCCTTGAGTTTGAGGCCACCCTGAGAATACATAAGGTGAATTCCAGGTCAGCCTGAGCTAGAGTGAGACCCTGCCTTGAAAAAGCACAAAAAAAAAAAACCCCAAAAACCTTAAGTGTAGTGTAATAAAGTTCCAAGCTTTTCCTTTTGTAATAAACCATTGAGAGAAAGAATTTGAATGATCAGGGGGGAACATTGAAAAATTATGTAATACTAAGAAGTGACAATACACCCTGTACTCCCCTGACACCTACAGAACTTCTCTCCTTTTTAAAAAACTAAAAATAGAGCTGGAGAGATGGCTTAGCAGTTAAGGTGCATGCCTCATGAAGCCTAAGGACCCAGGCTCGATTCTCCAGGTCCCACATAAGCCCGATGCATACGGTGCCTGCGTCTGGAGTTCGTTTGCAGTGGCTACAGGCCCTGGAGTGCCCATTCTCACTCACTCTCTCTCTCCCCCTCTGTCTCTAATAAATAAATTAATTAAAAATAAAAATAAAAAAAGGAAAACAGGTTGGAGAGATGGGTCAATGGTTAAGGCTCTTGTCTGCAAAGCCAAAGGATACAGGTTTGATTCCTGTGATCCACGTAAAGCCAAATGCACAAGGTGAACCATGCATATGGACTTTATTTGCAGTGGCTGGAGGCCCTGGTGTGCCCATTCACTCTCTCTGTCTCGTTTTCTCATAAATAAATAAATACATAAAATAAAATTAAAAATTAAAAAAAGGAAAACAAGTAGTTTCATTCAAAGTGAAGACAAGATCTAAATAGGATCTTTTTTTCACTATGTAGTCTCACAGTGACCTCAAAGTCACAGCAATCCTCCTGCCTCTGCCTCCCAAGTGCTAGAATCAAAGGTGTGTGCCTGTATGGCACAATGCAGGCCTGGCCCTAGCTAGACCGCATGGCAGAGAAACCAGGAAGTGGCTTCTGTGAACATGGCGTTCTACACAGGCCTGGCGTGACAACAGCTACAGTCCCATGCTCTGAGAAACCTGGTACGAGATGATCTGTCTGAGACAGGCTGTCATTGGTCACAAAAAAGGGGACCACCCATACAATGATTGGCCAGCCAAACCCCTTAAACCCACCTGCACTTCCTCAATAAACGAGTTTGCAACAGCTCGCCTCTGCTGCTTCCACCCAACTCCCAGAGTCTGTGTCGTGACTCCACGCCTCTCACCCCCAACTCGGCAGAGACCCTGCTGTCCCTCCTGGGCTGGCCCTAGGGGGACAACAACATGTGCCACCATGCCTGGCTCCAGTTCCCTTTTGATCTTCCTTTCTCAATCCTTGTTGGAAATCAATTAGATCATCCTTAGACTCACACAGCATAGTGGACCCAGTGGAGAGAAACTTTATTGTAAACTTAAAGATCTTAGAATGAGACTTAACTGAGCCACTAGGAAGGGAGGTCGTGGCCAATCAGGGAGAATAGGAAGGCCTGGCCCTAAGAAAATGGAAGATCAGACTGGTGTTCAGATGTTTTACATGTGTTCAAAACATGTCGACTACTGAAAGGGTGGTCCAAGGGCGATTTTCATGCAGAGCAATCATCAACACAACTCTGAATGTTTACAGGGATACAGAGTTGTAACTTCATGAAGCATCCCAGTAGCTAGTTTGAAATTAAAATACCTAAAGAAGGTCACAAGATGGGGCTCAATGATTTATCCCTCAATAGGTCAATACTATCAGTCAGCAAAAAACTAAACAAAAATAAATAAAACATGTTAATTAGAAAAACTATTTATTTCTGCTCCTTTCATACACCATGTTGTCCAGGAAACAGTCTTGCATATGTATCTGAAAGAGTGTAGTACCACACACTCAGCTTAAAGGCAAAGCACCACGGGAAAAGCTGACAGTTCTCAGCTGTTGGGATCTTGTTTCTTGATTTACAGAAAATCAGAAATGTCATCTTCAAAAATGATAAAGGGGGCTATAAAAATAATCACTTTACTCAGAACTGGAGTATGTTTTCTTTAAGAAATGAAAGTTAAGAAGAAAACGCCACTTAATATCACTAGCACATCAGAATAGGTCAGCAGGAAAAAAAATACTGTAATGAACTTGTCTCTGATATCAACAAATTCCAGTTGGAATTAATGTGCTTCCTAGGTGTTCACTCAATGCTTCTTCTGCTGCAGTCTTCATACTTCCATTTTCTCGGAGGATGGACTCAGCCTTTACACCTTTATCAGCAGGAGCAAACCCAGGACCACTGGTTTCCTCTCAAAAGGCACTAACCCATCAGATAGCCTCTGCAGAAAACAAAATAAACATATCAGCCAGTGAGCAGGAAGCAAAGTTCACATATCCAATGTACGATGACTCAAAGGCAATCCCAAAAGTCAATCAGCACCATCCTTAGTTCCATCTTGCCCTTCTTGTCCCAATAAACACATTTCTAAGCCTCAGTTGATTACTCTTTTCTCTCATAGTATACAGTGTGCAGCAATATACTTAGTAACACAAAATAATAAATAATAGAAAGTATTACGTAAAAGGTCAAAGAGTTAATCTCCTTTGGACTCTCAAAATTAATCAAACCTTGATATGAAAATCTGTTTTTATTTCTAAACACCCTAATTATTATGAGAGGAGACAGCGGGCACCCCCAGAGTCACTCATGCCTGGGAAGGGAGCCTGAGCACCAGGCAGTGTGCAGAAGCTTCTGTCCCTGCATGGGTATTCAGGCAGGAAATGCTATAGGCTTCAGCTATGCTCTGCCTGGGTAATGCCGATGGAATAACAGACCCTTTTATTAGATCTGGTGGTGCATGCCTATAATCCCAGTGCTAGGAGGCTGGGATAGAAGGGTTGCCTTGAGTTCAAGCACAGTCTAGGCTATAAAGTGAATTCCAGGTCAGTCTGGTGAGACCTTGCCTCAGGAAAAGAAAAAAAAACAAAACAACAAAAAAACCCTTGTATTAAATATCTAACTTGGGCTCTGAAATCTTTTATTCTTTAACTCTTGAAGAATTAAGTGTAAGCCAAGCACGGTGATGCACACCTTTAATCCCAGCACTATGGGGGCAGAGGCAGGAGGATCTCCTTGAGTTTGAGGCCACCCTGAGAATACATAAGGTGAATTCCAGGTCAGCCTGAGCTAGAGTGAGACCCTGCCTTGAAAAAGCACAAAAAAAAAAAACCCCAAAAACCTTAAGTGTAGTGTAATAAAGTTCCAAGCTTTTCCTTTTGTAATAAACCATTGAGAGAAAGAATTTGAATGATCAGGGGGGAACATTGAAAAATTATGTAATACTAAGAAGTGACAATACACCCTGTACTCCCTGACACCTACAGAACTTCTCTCCTTTTTAAAAAAACTAAAAATAGAGCTGGAGAGATGGCTTAGCAGTTAAGGTGCATGCCTGCGAAGCCTAAGGACCCAGGCTCGATTCTCCAGGTCCCACATAAGCCCGATGCATACGGTGCCTGCGTCTGGAGTTCGTTTGCAGTGGCTACAGGCCCTGGAGTGCCCATTCTCACTCACTCTCTCTCTCCCCCTCTGTCTCTAATAAATAAATTAATTAAAAATAAAAATAAAAAAAGGAAAACAGGTTGGAGAGATGGGTCAATGGTTAAGGCTCTTGTCTGCAAAGCCAAAGGATACAGGTTTGATTCCCTGTGATCCACGTAAAGCCAAATGCACAAGGTGAACCATGCATATGGACTTTATTTGCAGTGGCTGGAGGCCCTGGTGTGCCCATTCACTCTCTCTGTCTCGTTTTCTCATAAATAAATAAATACATAAAATAAAATTAAAAATTAAAAAAAAAGGAAAACAAGTAGTTTCATTCAAAGTGAAGACAAGATCTAAATAGGATCTTTTTTTCACTATGTAGTCTCACAGTGACCTCAAAGTCACAGCAATCCTCCTGCCTCTGCCTCCCAAGTGCTAGAATCAAAGGTGTGTGCCTGTATGGCACAATGCAGGCCTGGCCCTAGCTAGACCGCATGGCAGAGAAACCAGGAAGTGGCTTCTGTGAACATGGCGTTCTACACAGGCCTGGCGTGACAACAGCTACAGTCCCATGCTCGCGAGAAACCTGGTACGAGATGATCTGTCTGAGACAGGCTGTCATTGGTCACAAAAAAGGGGACCACCCATACAATGATTGGCCAGCCAAACCCCTTAAAACCCACCTGCACTTCCTCAATAAACGAGTTTGCAACAGCTCGCCCTCTGCTGCTTCCACCCAACTCCCAGAGTCTGTGTCGTGACTCCACGCCTCTCACCCCCAACTCGGCAGAGACCCTGCTGTCCCTCCTGGGCTGGCCCTAGGGGGGACAACAACATGTGCCACCATGCCTGGCTCCAGTTCCCTTTTGATCTTCCTTTCTCAATCCTTGTTGGAAATCATTCACCACAGCCTAGCCAATATACTGGTCTAGAAGAGACGCCGGTTTTCCACAGCAGATCAGGAAGTAGAGCCTCCTAGAGGGTGAAGAGACTATAAAAGATTAGTACTTGAGAGCCGGGCGTGGTGGTGCACGCCTTTGATCCCAGCAGTTGGGAGGCAGAGGTAGGAGGATCACCATGAGTTTGAGGCCACCCTGCGACTACACAGTGAATTCCAGGTCAGCCTGAGCTAGAGTGAAACCCTACCTTGAAAAACCAAAAAAAAAAAAAGATTAGCACTTGAACCCAAGGAAGCACATTGCAAACAGAAGAGAGCTGGCTATGCCCACAGAACCCACTGTGCTCTCACTCTGTCTGGTGTGCTCATTCTTCCTCATAGTCTTAGGTCTTATCACAGGATATAGTAAATAAGAAAAGTGTCCGGGCATGGTGGCGCCTGTAATCCCAGCACTTGGGAGGCAGAGGTAGGAGGATCACCGTGAGTTCAAGGCCACCCTGAGACTACAGAGTGAATTCCAGGTCAGCCTAGACCAGAGTGAGACCCTACCTTGAAACTCCTCCCCCCCAAAAAAGAAGTGTTTTATTTTTTAGCTTGTCTTTTAGGATAGTGTTTGCTGCCTCTTGCTTACACAAAGAACCCTGAGATTACATAGTAAATTCCAGGTCAGCATGGGCTAGAGCGAAACCCTACCTCGAAACCCCTCCAAAAAGGGGGGCGGGGCGTCACTGGAGTTGCTTCCAGGATAAGTATTCTGGCTTTCTAAGAGAGGTCTACCCATTCTACCCCAGGTATATTCCAGGTAGTGGGCAGATGAAGTCATGGGTCAAGTGAGTTCATAATATTCAGACACAATAAGAAAATAGTATGGGGCTGGAGAGATGGCTTAGTGGTTAAGGCGCTTCCCTGTGAAGCCAAAGGACCCAGGTTTGATCCCCCAGGACCCACGTAAGCCAGATACAGAAGGGGCACATGTGTCTGGAGTTCATTTGCAGTGGCTAGAGGCCTTGGCATGCCCATTCTCTCTCTGTCTCCACTCTATCTCTCTGCTTGCAAATAAGTAAATAAAAATTTTAAAAATGAAAAAGAAAATAGTGTGGTTGATATTTAATGCTTACATCAAACACAGTCCCTAAAAAAGTAAAATTATTGAATCAGTCTTTGTGTTAGGCTTTCCCAGAGTCCCTACAGTTACTATAGGTGCAAAAAAACAGAAAAACAGCTGAGCATGGTGGTGCACACATTTAATCCCAGTATTTGAGAGGCAGAAGTAGGAGGAACACCATGAGTTCGAGGCCACCCTGAGACTACATAGTGAATTCCAGGTCAGCCTGGGCTAAAGTGAGAGCCTACCTCAAAAAACAAAACAAAACAAAAAAAAAGTTGGGGGCTGGAGAGATGGCTTAATAGTTAAAGCACTTGCCTGCAAAACCAAAGGACCTAGGATTGATTCTCCAGGACCCACATAAGCCAGATGCACAAGATGGCACATGCATCTGGAGTTCATTTGCAAAAGCAAACTTACCAGCCAGGCATGGTGGCACACACCTTTAATCCCAGCACTTGGGAAGCAGAGGTAGGAGGATCGTTGTGAGTTAAGAGGCCACCCTGAGATTACATAGTGAATTCCAGGTCTAGCCTGAGCTAGAGTGAAACCCTACCTCAGAAAACAAAACAAAACAAAACAAAACAAAAATATTATGACTACTATTAGAGTCAAATTTTAGCCAAAGGGCACTTTAGGAAAAAAAAAAAAAAAAAAAACTATCTCCATTGAGCAATGTTGAGGCAAAATAACTAAATTTTCTCATGAATGCGCATGGGGCTAAAAACCAAGACCTACTGGTCTCAATTTTGTTACTAACTATAGCTATACCCTGAGGCAAGTCACAGATTTCTTTAGTTCTTGAATTTTGTCTGTTTAAATGACTGCTAAATTAAATGTATGATTTTATATCGTCCAAGTAATACTAATTTGTAACCAAAGTTAAATTACTTCATACATGAAGTATTTTACTTACGGTAACTTCATTCTCATGAACACTCTAGCCATGAAGAAACTCAGTAGGACACAGACAAAGCCAATGAAGAGAAGAAGAAATCTATTGAGTTTTGGAATATTTGGTGCATTGGATCGGTCCAGGATTATGAAACCTAAACCTCCCATGGTGAACAGGAAACTAGATGCTAGTCCTTCCATAATATACTGTCCATTTACTCTGAAAAAGAAAAAGCCAAAGCAAAACAAATCAATATCTCCAGAAGAATGAAACTACTTCTCTTGAGGTTGGATTTCCTATTTCTGCTTTACACTAAAACATTTTTGGGTTAGCTTTTTAGTCTTACCCTGAAAGTATTTATTATGCCTCTGGGAATTCATCTCCTCATTCACTCAACAAATACGTACTGAGAGGTTAGGCCTTAAGCACCATTCCAGGTCCTAGGCACACAACAATGAACAAAATGGACAAAAGCATTTACCTTGCTATAGACATAGCTCAGTGGTAGGGTGGCTGCCTAGCACACACACAAGGCCCTGGGTTCAATCCCCACCACTACAAAAAGAAAGAAATAAAACTTGGTTTTCCTGATATAGCTTATGTTCTAAAAGTTTTAAAAGATCAACTAACAAAACTAACTGTAAAATCAGCCATGTGTGATGCCCCTTTAATCCCAGCACTCAGGATGCAGAGATAGGAGGATCCATGAGTATGAGGCCCCCCGGAGTCTACATAGTGAATTCTAGGTCAGCCTGGGCTAAAGTGAGACCCTAAAGCCCCCCAAAATAAGCAAATAAACAAACAAAAAAATCTGTAAAATCAATACTCATTTTAATTATCTTAAAAGTTGATTATCAGGCTGGAGAGACAGCTCAGATGTACTTTCTTGCAAAACCTGCAGATCTAGGTTTGATTCCCCAGTACCCATGGATAGCCAGATGTGGTATAAGCATCTGGAGTTCATCTGTAACAATATGAGCACCCATATTCATTGTTTCTTTCACATAAGTAAATTTTTTTAAGTTAATTATCCTATGTCTATATGAACCCTTTAAACTTTCAACTTTAGCCTTGAAAATCTGTTGTTTAAATATCTACCAGCTTCATGATGGGCATGGTGGCACACACCTTTAATCCCAGCACTCGGAAGGCAAAGGTAGAAGGATCATCATAAGTTCAAGGCCACCCTGAGACTACATAGTTAATTCCAGGTCAGCCTGGACCAGAGTGAGACCCTACCTCGAAAAACCAATAAATAAATAAATAAATAAATATCTACCAACTTCAAATTAGTTTTGAACTAATTATGGTTCTTTAATTTTTGTTGTAATAATTACTACACATCCTGCTTCAAAGGGAAATATTTTTGTTTTTTTTTAAATTTTAAATTTTATTTATTTGAGAGAGAGATAGACTCCAGATGCACCTTATGTGAGTTCCTCTAGCCACTGCAAGCGCCTTAACCACTAAACCATCTCTCTAGTCCCTCCCCTTTTTTTTTTTTTTCAAACTCCAGATGCATCTGGCTTATGTGAGTTCTGAATGCTGGGGAATTGAATTTTTTTTTTTTTTTTTTTGGAGGTAGGGTCTCACCTTCCAGGCTCCCAGAATTAGCTATGTAGTCTCAGGGTGGCCAAGCGCCAAAGAGAAATATTTTTTAACCACTAAACCATCTCTCTCTAAGTCCCTCTATATTTTTTTTTTTCAACAGTTTTATGAATTCTCAGGTCTTGCTCTCTAACCCAAGTTGATCTGGAATTCAATATGTAGTCTTAGGGTGGTCTCAAACTCATGGCGATCCACCCATCTCTACCTCCCTGAATGCTGGGAGTAAAGGTGAGGCCATCCTGAGACTACTACATGGTGAACTACTGCACTCGGCTCAAAAGATAAAAAGAAATGATAACTTTTTTTTTTTTTTTTTTTTTGGTTTTTCAAGATATCTTGTCAGGGTCTCACTCTGGTCCAGGCTGACCTAAAAAAAGTTAGCTATGTTAGTCTCAGGGTGGCCTCGAACTCACAAACCACAATCCTCCTAAGACCTCTGCCTGATTTAACAGTAAAGCACAGGGGTTTGTAAAGTTGTTTCTTTTTCTTTTTTTGGTTTTTCAAGGTGCTGGGGTTGAATTCACTACATAGTCTCAGGGTAGCCTAGAACTCATGGTGATCCTCCTACCTCTACCTCACGAGTGCTGGGGTTGCAAGTTTTTTCTTAAATGTCCATATAATAACTATCTTAAAAGGTCTATAGTACATGAGGCCACAGATTTGATCTTCAACACTTATAATTCCAATTAAATGCTACTTAGAAAACAACTGACTGTAGTTTGCTGACCCTCACAATAGTCTAATAATGTCTTTTAAGCTGACACCTGTCTTTTATGAATCACTAAGGTATACTTTTCTGTTTTTAGTGTGTGTGTGTGTGTGTAGTGTGCATGCACGTGTGTGTACAAATGTATGTCCCATGTGCATGCATGTGGAAGCCAGAGAACATTGGATTTCTTTTCTATTCATCTAGGTATTTCCTTGAGACTCACTGAACTCAGAGCTGATGTTTTCTCCAATAGTTTTCTGGTATCCAGTCCCCACAGAACTGGGATTATAGGCATGTGTGGCATGCTCAGCTGTTTATGTGGGTGCTGGGGACTCAAACTCAGATGATCTCATCAAGCTTGCACACCACTAAGCCATCTCCCCGGCTCCAGGATATACCTTTTTTTTTTTTTTTTTTTTTTTGAGGTAGAGTCTCATTCTAACCTATAACCTGGAACTCACTCTTTAGAGTATATCTTGTTTTCTAAACCTAAAAATTTAATAATATAGTACTACTCTTGTTCTTGCCTCATTTTCTGCTACCTCAGCATTCCACAATTTTTTTTTTATTTTTTTGGTTTTTTTGAGGTAGGGTCTCACTGTAGCTCAGGCTGACCGGGAGTTCACTATGTAGTCTCAGGGTGGCCTCCAACTCACAAAAATCCTCCTACCTCTACCTCCTGGTGCTGGGATTAAAGACGTGTGCCACCATGCCCAGCAGCATTCCACATTTTAAAAGTGTCTCAAAATATAGATAAATCGGGCTGGAGAGATGGCTTAGCGGTTAAGGCGCCTGCCTGCTAAGCCTAAGAACGCTGGTTCCAATCTCCAGCGGTTCCAATCTCCAGGTCCCACGTTTAGCCAGATGCAAAGTGACACAAGGGTGCAATGCCGCACTTGCCCACAGGGGCGCACACATCTGGATTCCGTTCACACAGCTGAGAGACTGCTAGCGTGCCCATCTCTATCTGTCTCCCTCTCCCTCTCTGTCTGTCTGTCTCTCTCTGTGTGTCTCTCTCCAAAAATAAATAAAATAATTTAAAAAATATAGATAAAACCCAGTTTTTTACTATTTTAAAAAGAGAGACAGAGAATTAGCATGCCCCAGGGCATCAACCACTGCAATCAAACTCCAGGTGCTTGCACCAGCTAGTAGGCATGTACAACCTTGTGCTTGCCTCACCTTTGTGCATTGGCTTATGTGGGATCTGGACAGTCAAACATGGGTGGGCCCTTAGGCTTCACAGGCAAGCATCTTAACTGCTAAGCCATCTCTGCTGCACCCCTTTTACTATATCTTTAAGTACTTTAAAAAATATTTATTTATTTGAGAGAAACAAGCAGAGAAAGAGGGAGACGGGGGGGGAGAGAGACGGAGAGAGAGAATGGGCATATCAGGCCCTCCAGCCACTGCAAACAAAGTCCAGATATGTGCACCCCCTTGTGCATCTGGCTGACGTGGGTCCTGGAGAACCGAACCAGGATCCTTTAGCTTTGCAGGTAAATGCCTTAACGGCTAAGCCATCTCTCCAGCCTTTTAAGTACTTTTTTTTAAAGGCAGGATTTTCATATTACCATAAACTCATTATATAACCCAGGATGGCCTAAAAGCAGTGATCCTCCTGCCTCTATCTCCCAGAGTGCTTTGTATCTTTAATCAACAAGCTTTTTCCCACCACCAAATCATTAAAAAGGTGTGTTTTACCTGTAGGCCAAGAAAGCTACTGGCCTCTGATGTCCATGCTCATCAGTCATCGAGCCAACACTTGGAGGTTCAACAATAACGTCATAAATTATTCCTACATGAAACACAATGTACACATTAGAGTTCTAAATAGGATATAGTTTTCACTGTCCTCCAGATTCGTTTGCATTCAAACTGGACTGCTTTGATTGCACTATAATCAGAGCAGGTCCAGCTAATTTTCTGAGCTTCAGATCAACCATTTGGATAATCAATGTTTGAAAATGACTTTTAAAATGCTATTATCTCCAGAGAAGCATCAACTTCATAAAAGAAATTTAGTTAGTAAAATTTGCTAATACTTGAGAAGAAGGGAGATTTAACAGTAAAGTTCTACTTGAACTTACAAAATATGCCACATATCCTTGTACTTATTTCTATAAATGGAGAATCAACTAAAGACATTTTCCTGCTTATATGAAAACTGCTTTGTTTAGGTTGGCTGTCTCACTCTGTAACTCGGGATGCCCTCATCCATGCAGCACTCCTCCTACCTCAACACTGAGATGATAGGCATGAGCCATTATATAAGCCTGCTTAACCATCATTAATGGCATCCCCCATTTATGTGTCATAATATCATCATGATTGTTAATATCTATCAACTTCTGTCAGCAACTACTTTTACCTTCTTCACTTTTCTTAAACACCCTCACCTCCAGCTTGTCTTGGGCAATAGCCTTGGCTTCACAAAATAATCTCATAAGAATTCCAACGAGATTCCTTCATATTCTCCCACCAGACCTAAACCCTGGTACCTATATTCATTCTCACTCCTTCACTTACTCCAGCTACACTACAGAAGAATCTTTCTCATCTCATATCTCATATCAGGACTCCATTCCCTCTTGCTTTCTCAGGAACTTCACTCTTTTGGAGATCTCCTCTCCTGTCTTTTCAAGCTCTCCTTCCCTGTATCAACCCTCCTTGACTTTAGACCATTCTAACATCCTGTTTATATGCTTGCTTTTTTAAAGGGAGTCAGACATTCTTTTGGAAAGAATTATGCAAACTAGCCCTTCATTCATCAACTCCCACCAATCCAGCCCTGTCAGCACTTGATGGTATGAAAGTTGTCAATGACCTCCATGCTATAAATCAGTGGACATTTTCCAGTTATCATTTTCCCAGCAATATTAAATTCAGTTTATTACTTTTTTAAAAATTATTTTTATGTATTTATTGGAGAAAGAGGGAGGGAAGAGAGAGAGAGAGAGAGAAAAGAGAGAGCAAATGAGTATGCTAGGGCCTCCCGCTACTGCAAACAAACTCCCGATGTATGTGCTACTTACTGTATCTGGCTTACATGGTTACTGAGGAATCGAACCTGGATCCCTTGGCTTTGCAGACAAACCCTTAACCACTAAGCCATCTCTCTAGTCCTTAACTTCTTAAGGCTTTTATAGCACTCTCTCAGTTTCCTTCCTACCTACCTTCCTCTCCTTCTATAAAGCCAGGCAATGTTGGTTCCCTAATTCAACTCCCTGAGCATCCAATTCCATGTGTACTACTCTTTGTCTCTACCACCACCCAATGTAGTTTAGTCCAGGTTATGGTTCTGTGTCTTTGTTTTGGTGTATGTATAGTATATAAATTTGTTGTGTGTGTGTGTGCACACACACACCATGTGCATGCATGCATGCAGAAGCCAAGAGGACATTGGGTGATTCTTCCACCTAATTTCCTTGAGACAGGGTCTTTCAGTGAACCTGGAGCTCACCGTTTTATCAGTTAGACTGGATGACCAGTGAGCCCCAGGGATCCTCCATCTACAGTACCCAGCTTTTTTTTTTTTTTTTTTTTTTTTTTTTTTTTGGTTATTCGAGGTAGGGTTCCACTCTAGCCCAGGCTGACTTAGAATTCACTCTGTATTCTCAGGGTGGCCTCGAACTCATGGCAATCCTCCTACCTCTGCCTCCCAAGTGCTGGGATTAAAGGTGTGTGCCACCACGCCCAGCATGCCCAGCTTTTTACATAGGTGCTAGGGACTGAACTCAGATCCTTCCACGTGAGCAGCAAGCACTCTTACCCAATGAGCCATCCCAACCTCAGTCACTGCTTCTTAAACTGTAGGTCTCAAGGGTCACATAAGTGAATGTAGGGGTTGAGAAAATATAGCAATAGTAAAAGGTTTCTGAAGATGCAGAGACTAAGAGTTCAAAAATCAAGTATGTGGAGCTGGAGAGATAGCTCAGCAGTTAAATGTGCTCACTTGCAAGGCCTGATGGTCTGTGTTTGATTTCCCAAGACCTACATAAAACCAGATACACAAAGTGGTACATGCATCTGGAGTTTGCAGTGGCAAAAGGCCCTAGTACACCCATTCTTACTCTCTCCCTCCTCCTCTACACACTCTTTCTAGTTGTCAATAAGTAATTTAAAAAAAATTTTATTTATTTATTTGAGAGAAAGATACCGAGAGACAGATTTTTTTTTATTATTATTTGAGAGAGAAAGAGGCAGAAAAAGAGAAAAAGAGAATATGGGCATGTCAGGGCTTCTGGCCACTGCAAACAAACTTCAGATACATGCACTACCCTGTGCATTTGGCTTATGTGGATACTGGGGAATTGAACCTAGGTCCTTAGGCTTCACAGGTAAGTGCCTTAACCACTAAACCATCTCTCCAGCCCAATAAAAGGGGCTGGAAGAAATGGCTTAGCAGTTTAGGTGTTTGTCTGAAGGCCAAAGGACCCAGGTTCGATTCCCTAAGACCGATGTACACCAGATGCACAGAGTAACGCATGTGTCTGAAGTTCATTTCCAGAGGTTGAAGGCCCTAGCATGCCCATTCTCTCTAACTGCCTCTTTCTCTCTCACTAATAAATTTTTTTTAAATGCTTGTTTTAAAGATATCAAATATGTAATGACTCTGAGGTGTTTCTGGCAATGCTCACATGTGTTATACTGCGTGACTTCAATATAGCCTTAGTTGTGAACACAAAACATACACATTTTGCACTGTGCATACATATTGTCATACCATGCAGCACTAATGAATGCTGCTGAAACACTTAGGTTATTTCCAGACTATTGCATGTTATGAATTACAGTGGTGATTTTTTGTTTATTTGTTTTTTCAAGGTGGGGTCTCACTCTAGCCCAGGCTGACCTGGAATTCACTACATAGTCTCGGGGTGGCCTTGAACTCACGACGATCCTCCTACCTCTGCCTCATGAGTGCTGGGATTAAAGGCGTGCGCCACCATGTCCAGTTTTGTTGTTTTTTTATTGTATAAACAAAGTGTTTTGCTCTTATAAAAAAAGATGATAGTTTAGTTTCAGAAAATAAAGACTTACTATTTTCCTATTGTTATTCCTCACATATAAGTACCAAATGAGTATATTTTTGAGTTGTACTGTGTTAGAATTTTGATTTTCAAAACTATGCTGTTGGCTTGGGTTTCACTGAAAAAAAAAAAATTGACTTAGAGTTAGGACATAATTTCCAAACTGATCCTAAACATACTTCTTCCATTTTGTTCTTATATACATGCAAAGTGTTCTCAACATATTGATCAACTCTGAAAAAAACACTGAAGATTAGGGCTTAGAGACATGGCTTAGCAGTTAAGCACTTGCCTGTGAAGCCTAAGGTTCAAGGCTTGATTCCCCAGTACCCACGTAAGCCAGATGCACAAGGTAGCACATACATCTAGAGTTCATTTGCAGTAGCTGGTGGCCCTGGTGCACCCATTCTCTCTCTCTCTCGCTCTCCCTCTCTCTCTCCCCCTCCCTCTCTCTCTCTGCCTCTCTCAAATAAATAAATATAAATAAACAAAAATTTAAAAACACTGAAGATGCTCTGTGTCCCACAGTTTCAAATATTCAGGTGACTATGTAAAAATAGGCATCTCAATAGTATGTGAATTTTCTTGCATCTTTAAGAAATGGTAAAATTATATGTATGCCAAAATATTGTTTTAAAATAAACTTGTGGTTTATTATCAGTAAATATTTGATCTGTACACCTGTTTTATATTCTTCTATACCTGTAGACATATAAAACTTTCTCAGGAAAAGGGGTCACAAGTAGAAAGTCTATGAAGTTATGCCAAAAAAAAAGGTCTCTTGGTCTAATATCTTTATGTATCTTTTCCTTTCCTAGGACACCCTTTCCAACTGTTCAAATTTGCATTATAAGTCATTTCTTCAGAAACCACATTCTGTATCCATCAGGGAAATACAAACTAAAACTACTTTGAAAGCCAGACGTGGTGGCTCACGCCTTTAATCCTAGCACTTGGGAGGCAGAAGTAGGAGGATCACCAAGAGTTCGAGGCCACCCTGAGAATACATAGTGAATTCCAGGTCAGCCTGAGCTAGAGTAAGACCCTACCTTGAAAAAAAAAAAAAACTTTGAGATTCCATCTCACTCCTGTCAGAGTGGTACTATCATGAAAACAAATGATAATAAATGCTGCTGAGGATGTGGAAAAAGAGGACCCTTCTACATTGTTGCTAGGAATACAATCTGGTCCAGCCATTGTGGAAAATAATTTGGAGGTTCCTGAGACACCTAAAAATAGATTTACCATATGACCCAGCTATACCACTCCCAAACATATATCCTAAGGACTCGTCTCACTACCTTAGAGATACTTGCTCAACCATGTTTACTGCCACTCTATTCACAATAGCTGGGAAATGGAACCAGTCTAGATGTCCCTCAACTGATGAGTAGATAATGAAGATGTGGCACATTTATACATTAGAGTTCTACTCAGCAGTACAGAAGAATGAAGTTATGGAATTTTCAGGAAAATGAATGGATCTGGAAAAGATTACAGTTAGTGAGGTAACCTAGGCCCCCAAAGCTAAACATCACATGTTCTCTCTTATATATGGATCCTAGCTACAAATGACTGGACTTCTGTGTGACTTAGAAAAAAACTCAGTAGCAGAAGCCAGTAAGCTAGAAAGAGGATATAAAGGGAATAGAAAGGGAGGGGTACTTAATAGGATGGTATTATATATGTAAGTAGAACATATTAATGTGGGGTGGGGAGGCCTAAGTGAGATCAGGGGAAGAGATTGGGTAAAGGAAAAGTGGAAGAAGGGCTAATCAAAATCTAAGAGGATATGAACAAGTCATATAAACCTACTTTTAAGGACAAGAGAACATTCAGAAGACATAACTTGTTACTAGAAAATTTTCAGTGCCAGGGATGAGATACCTTCCAGGGAGTTGTTGGCCAGGGAGGTCACTGATGCCCCACAAAACATTACAGGCCACTGCCTAGCCCTATTGCTGAAAACTACATACTTGGGCTACAAGAGCACTCAGGAATTCTGCTGGAGCTGAGCTGAAACCCTCCTCCATGTAGACCAGCTGACAGAAAGCTAGAAAAAGCTACACTGTATGCAGTTCAATAGGAGAGAGAGAAATCACTAGTGGAGATACACTGCAAGCCTTAATTTGGTCAGCCAGGCCAAATGAGCCAACAGGTGCAATAATGGCATGTCTGCTAAGGGGGGGAGAGGGGGGCAACCGCTCTCTAATTACACTGGAGGCTGGCTTCATGGGAGGGAATACATGCCTGATACTGAAAACCTATGACAGGGGTAGTCATGAGCCCTAAGGGTGTAATGTCTGCTGGTGTCTGGCTAAATGTATATACTATGCTCACCAAGCTGTCCAGGAGGCACTTCTCTTAATGTTTATACCCATATATTAATGCAACTCTCACTTTTGGTTAGAGAAGCTTCTCTTTTCAGATGGCGGTGACCTTGGTATGACTCAGAAGGCACCATGGTGCTGAGAAGAAGGGTCAGAGGAGTGCTCAACACTGAAACATCTATATCACACCTTCCAAGGCTCAGGGTCCATTGCAGAAGAGGTGGTGGAAAGAATGTAAGAGCCAAAGGAAAGGTAGGACTCCTTACAATGTGCTCCTCCAGACACAAAATGGCCTAGATATCCATGACCTCACAGTGCCTAGCACTACCTACACAAGGCCATCATATTGGAGGAAAAGATGATGACATCAAAATAAAAGAGAGACTGATTGAGAGGGGGAGGTGATATGATGGAGAGTAGAGTTGCAAAGGGGAAAGTTGGGGGAAGAAGAGCATTATCATGGATTATTATCTATAATTATGGAAGTTGTAAATTTAAAAAATAAATTTAGCCAGGTGTGGTGGCGCACACCTTTAATCCCAGCACTTGGGAAGCAGAGGTAGGAGGATCGCAGTGAGTTTGAGGCCATCCTGAGACTACATAGTTAATTCCAGGTCAGCCTAGCCCAGAGTGAGACCCTACCTCAAAAACCAAAAAAAAAAAATAAAGTAAAATAAAATAAAATAAATTTAATTTAATTTAAAAAGAAGAAAACACACTCTATTTTACCCCAGTTACTCAGGAAGTAACATCACTAATCAACCACTGGGACCTCATGAAATTAAAAAGCTTTTGTACAGCAAAGGACACAGAATAGACCAAAGAAACAACCTACAGAATGGGAGAAAATGTTTGCCAGCTATACATTTGACAGAGGAGTTATATCTAGGATATACAAAGAACTTACAAAACTAAATAATAAGAAATCAAACAACCCAATCTAAAAATGAGGTATGAGGGCTGGAGAGATGGATTAGTGGTTAAAGAACATGCCTGCAAAGCCTAAGGACCCATCTTTGACTTCCAGGTCCCCCGTAAGCCAGACGAACAAGGTGCACAAGGTTGTACATGCTCTCAAGGTGGCACATGTGTCTGGAGTTCAATTACAATAGCTGGAGGTCCTGACATGCCAACTCTCTCTCTTTCTCTCACTCTTGCTTTCTCACATATAAAAACAAATAAATAAATATAAAAAATAAAAGGCCAGTCTGTTGGGCTTGCCTTTAAAAAAAAGTGTTATGGGGCTAGAGAGATGGCTTAGCTGGAGAGATGGCTTAGCAGTTAAGGTGCTTGTCTGCAAAGCCAAAGGACATAGATTCAATTCCACAAGAATTGAAATCATGTTCTACATTGTTAGCCATCAGGCAAATGCAAATTAAAAATACTTCCGGGGGGCGGGGGCTGGAGAGATGGCTTAGCGGTTAAGGCGCCTGCCTCCTAAGCCTAAGAACGCTGGTCCCAATCTCCAGGTCCCACGTTTAGCCAGATGCAGTGACCCAAGGGCACAATGCCGCACTTGCCCACAAGGGGGGGGCACACATCTGGATTTTCGTTCACAGCATCTGAGAGACTGCTGGCGCGCCCAGCTCTATCTGTCTTCCTCTCCCTCTCTGTCTGTCTGTCTCTGTGTCTCTAAAATAAATAAATAAATAAATAAATACTTAAAAAAAAATACTTCCGGGCTGGAGAGATGACTTGGTGGTAAGGCGTTTGCCTACAAAGCCAAAGGACCTAGGTTTGATTCCCCAGGACCCACATAAGCCAGCTGCACAAGGGGCACATACGTCTGGAGTTTGTTTGCAGTGGCTGGAGGCCCTGGCATGCCCATTCTCTCTCTGTGTCTCTCTCTTCTCTCTCTCTGCTTGCAAATTAATAATACAAATTTTTTAAAAATTTTAAAAACTGACTTCCATCTCACTCCTATCAGAACAGCTATCATCAAGAAAACAAATGACAATAAATATTGGCAAGGAGTGAAAAAAGAGGAACCTTTCAACATTATTGGTGGGAATGTAAACTGGTGCAGCCATTGTGGAAATCAGTACGGAGGTCCCTGAGACACCTAAAAATAGATTTACCATATGACTCAGCTACACCACTCCTTGGCATAGATCCTAAGGACACTACTCACTACCTCAAGGTGGAGCTGAGCTAGAAATCTCCTTGTTGACTGGCAGAAAGCTGGAAAGAGCTTATGCAGCAGTTTGGAAGACAGAAGTCATCAATAGTGTTAAACAGCAGTGGACCATGCGAAGACTTACAGCTAGCCAACCAGGCAAACTGTTCCAACTGGTGCAATAGTGGCATGTCTGTTATGGGCAAAACCAACTGCTCTCTAATTGGACTGAAGGCCCGCTCTACAGGAAGGAATACATGCCAGTCAAAAGTATACGGCAGGCCATGGGAAGAGAATGCGTAAAAGAAGGGCAGGGGGAGGGTTAATCTAAATTCAAGATATTGTGAATAAGACTTATGTAAACCCACTTTTTTGAATAATGGCACAACTAGAAGCTGTAGACTGTTACCAGAAAATTTTCAGTGCCTGGGATGGGATACCTTCTAGTGAGTTGTTGGCCAAGGAGGTCCGGGTAGCCTCCAAAACATTAAAGGCTTTTGCCAAAGCCCTTGGTTTCCCTTGAGAAACAGACAGTAAGACCCTATTGCTGAAGACATCTCTTGCCTGAGAGGCGAGGTCACTGAGAAAGCAAGCTGGTGCTGAGCAGAAAACCTTCTCCCTGTAGACCAGCCAACTGAAAGCTGGAAAAGGCTGCACTGCATGCAGCCGTATGGGAGACAGAAGTCATCAGTAGTGAAAACAGTGGACACTGAATATTCAAGTTTGGCCATACAGGCCCAATGACTGAACAGGTGTAATAGTGGCATGTCTACTCATGGGGTAACCAACTGCTCCATAATTGGACTGAAGGCCCTCTCTTCAGGAGGGAATACATACCTGGTACTGAAAAACCTAAGCAAAAGTCTATGGCAGGGGAGGTCATGAGCCTTAGGGGTATAAAGCCTGCTCTTGTCTGACTAAATGAATTTTTTCCCACCAAGTTGCCCTGAAAGCACTACACTTAATGTTCACATTCACATATTAACGCTACTCTCACTTCTGGTTAGAGAAGCTTCTCTTTTCAGATGGTGATGACCACTGGGATGACCCAAAAGGCAACATAGTGCTGAGAAGAAGGGATGGAGGAGTGCCCAGCACTGAAATATCTGTCACACCCTCCAAGGCTCAGGGCCTATTGCAGAAGAGGGGGCGGATAGAATGGAAGAGCCAAAGGAAGGGTATGACTCCTTACAATGCAACTGTCCAGACAGAAATTGGCCTTGATATCCATGACCCAAGTGCTTAGCAATACCTTCGCAAGACCCTCATAATAGAAGTAAAAGATGATGACATCAAATTAAGAGAGAGACTAATGGACAGAGGGAGGGAATATGAGGGAGATTGGAGTTCTAAAAGGGAATGGGGGGAGGGGAGGGAAATATCATGCACTTTTTGTATGTAGAAGTTGTCAAAAAATAATAAAAAGTAAAGTATATGGCAGGGGGCTAGAGAGATGGCTTAGCCATTTAAGGCACTTGCCTGCAAAGCCAAAGGACCCAGGTTCAATTCCCCAGAACTCACATAAAGCCAGATGTACAAGGTGGCAAATGCATCTGGAATTTGTTTGCAGTCACCCTCGTGCGCCCATTCTCTCTGTCTCTCTCCCTCAAACAAACAAACAAATAAATAAATAAATAAATAAATAAACAAATAAAAAGTCTATGGCAGGGGAGGTCATGAGCTCTAGGGAAGTAACGCCTGCTGTTCCCTTGCTAAATGCTGCCCTGTAAGCACTTTTTAAAATGTTTATTCCCATATGTTAATGCTACTCTCATTTTGGTTAGAGAAGCTTCTCTTTGCAGATGGCAGTGACCACTGGGTTACTCAAAAGTCACCATAGGGCTGGAGGGATAGCTAAGCAGTCAAGGCATTTGCCGGCAAAGACAAAGGACCCGGGTTTGATCACTCAGGACCCACAATAACCAGATGCACAAGATGGCGCATGCATCTGGAGTTCATTTGCAGTGGCTGGAGGCCCTGGCATGACCATTCTCTCCCTCTTTCTGTCAAATAAATAACTATACATACACACACACACACACACACACACACACATATACACACACACATACATACACATATTTTTTTTAAGTCACCATAGTGCTGAGAAGTGACAGAGGGGTGTTCACCTCTATTCCACCTTTCAAGGCTCAGGGTCCATTGTGGAAGAGGTGGTGGAAAGAATGTAAGAGCCAAAGGAAGGGTACAACTCCTTACAATGCAATTGTTCAGACACAAAATGGCCTTGATATCCATGACCTTACAATATCTGAAACTACCTACACAAGATCTTCATGACAGAAAGAAAAGATAATATCAAAATAGAAGAGAGAGTTGGGCATGGTGGCGCAAGCCTTTAATCCCAGCACTCGGAAGGCAGAGGTAGGAGGATCACTGTGAGTTCAAGGCTCCTCTGAGACTACATAGTGAATTCCAGGTCAGCCTAGGCTAGAGTGAGACCCTACCTCAAAAAACAAAAACAAACAAACAAAAAAAATAGAACCAGGCATGGTGGTGCATGCCTTTAATCTCATCACTCAGGAGACAGAGGCAGGAGGATCACCATGAATTCAAGGACACCCTAAGAATACATAGTGAATTCCAGGTCAGCCCGGGCTTACAGTGAGACCTTACCTCAAAAAATATATACATACGTGTGTGTGTGTGTGTGTGTGTGTGTGTACATGAGGGGCTCAGCAGTTAAAGGTGCTTGTTTGCAAAGCCTGATGGCCTGAGATTAAGTAGTGAATTCCAGGTCAGCCTGGGCTAGAGTGAAACCCTACCTCAAAAAGAAAAGAGATAGAGAGAGAGAGAGAGGGACTATTGGGATTCAATGGAGGGTGGATTTGAGGGGAATGAGGGTGAGGTGAGATTATGGTTTATTGTCTATACTTTTGGACCTGTCAATAAAAAGTTAAAAAAAGAAAACCCATTCTAATCTAAATGATGTGACCAACTCTATCTTCTCATAACCTCTTGCTCTTTTCCTTCTCTGCATCTGTGAAAATTTGTAATAGAAAAAAAAAAAACTGGAGTTGGAGAAATGGCTTAGCAGTTAAAGTGCATGCTTGCGAAGCCTAAGGATCCAAGTTCAATTCTCCAGATCCCACATAAGCCAGATGCACATGGTGACGCATACATCTGGCATTCATTTGCAGTGGCTGGAAGCCCTGGCATGCACATTCTCACTCTCGTCCCTCCCCCACTGACTCAAAAAAAAAAAAAAAAACAAAACTGTGGTGTTTAACATGTCTCAATTATCACACTAGAAGAATAGCATTTTGGGGGCTGGAGAGATGGCTTAGAGGTTAAAGTGCTTGTCTGTAAAGCTTAAAGACCCAGGTTCAATTCTCCAGTACTCACATAAGCCAGATATACCAGGTGGCACATGCATCTGGAGTTCGTTTGCAGTGGTACAGGCCCTGGTGTGCCCATTCTCTATTTGCCTCCCTTCCTTTCCCTCTTCCTCCCTCCCTCTCTCAAATAAATAAAATAAAATATTTTTTTTAAAGAATAGCATTTTTGTTTTGTTGAAGATTATCCCAGCACAGAACTTCAGCTACACTTGCTATTTCTCAGCAATATTGTTGATGTATATATGAAGGTGCACTCACAGTTTTTAATAAGATTTTCCTTTACAGTGGTCAAACTGTACAAATGCAGCCTTCACCAATACAAGGTGTCCTTTCTAATTTTTACCCAGCAGTTCCGGTGGAGAATAGCCCTCATTTATTACCACCAACAAAGGTAAAACTGAGGTTTCTAGTAAGTTCTCTGGCTTCAAAGTAGGTAAAACTTACAGGAAAGAAATCAGGTGTGGTGGCACACACCTTTAATTCCAGCACTGGGGAGGCAGATGTAGGAGGATCACTGTGAGTTCAAGGTCACCCTGAGACTACACAGTGAATTCCAGGTCAGTGTGGGCTAGAATAAAACCCTACCTGGGAAAAAAAAAAAAAAAAGAAAGAAAGAAAGAAAAAAAAAAGATCTCCATGAATAAAGTCTCTTTTATTCATTTTTTAAAAAGACAAATGCATTTTCATTTATTCAGTAATTGCTACTTCATAGGCTAGGCAAGTGTCACAGCTAATGCAATCCCAGATCTTTGCGATAAAAAAATTGTTTTGAATTGTTAAGTAATTCATAATTGCTTAATCTACCGCCTATTGTTATTAAGTCAGTCATCACGATTCTGTATGGGGTAGATTCAAATGTACCACCGAAGTAAAGCGTTTCAGTCTTCTCCCTCTTTCCGTGCCACGTCGTCTCACAAACTATGTATGAAAATGACAATATAACTTTTCCCTTACAAGTAGAAACACTTCTGCCAAAGCACAGGGCTCCAATAAATTAAGTGTACCGCTTCCCCCAAATCTTAAAGCACAGTCTTAAGCCAATCTTGGTATTGTAGCTGGAAAGGGTGCTGTGTGAAAAGACTGCAGACAGACTGCCAACTCAACACTCTACAAGGCAACGCCCCTTCCGATTTGCCCCTTGAGAAAAGCAATGGACCATGCACCTTTGAAAAGCGCTGGGCTGTAATGAGTTTTAGACTCTCAATTTCTACCCTCTGAAACACAGCACCTTTTGCTGTGTTTCATCTTCATCTGCAATCTCAAATCTTTCTCAAAACTGTGGTCTGGGAGATCAGTCACAAAGTATCCCACGACTCTTGGGTTCAGATCTCCTTCCAGGGCCAACCATGAAAACACAGTAAGACTAAAACCCTGACTTATCCCAAGGCCTCCGTCTGGGTTTGAAAAATATAATCCACTGGGATCTGCGGATAAGATAGGAGGAGGAGGAGGAGGAGGGACAGGCAAGGCGGGTGAGAACACGACTTCTCAAGCACCACGACAGGGGCTAGGACACCTCGTGGACGCTACCACCCGGGACCCCAGAACTGCCCTCGGTCCACCCTCGGGAGGGATGCGAGCAGAGGGATGCTGCCCCGGGAGCGGGTCGGGGCCCAGGCTGTCCGCGTTACCTCCGGTGATGAGGAAGTAAGACACCACCACCAGAGCATACACCGTCATGGCCGAGGGCATGTGCACCCAGGGCGGCTTCTTCAGCTTCAGGTTGGGACATTCAAGCACTAAGAATGGCACTCGGTAGAGAGTCTCCATGTTGGCGGCGGCGCGGCGGCGTTCGGCCTCCAGCCCCACGCGCCACCCGGAAGCAGGCCCGCCCTCCCTCCCGCCTGCGCGGGCACAGGCGGGACAGGTCCGCAAAGCCCGGGTGCAGTCGTCCACCCACAGCTGAAAACAAAAAAGAAGCTCCATAGAGCAGATAAAAGGGGGTGATGAGAAGCTCTTTTTGCATTGTTGTTGTCCTTCGCTTACGGGGGATAAGGAGCTCGAAGTTTTGCCAGTAAGCATGTCGGGGATTATGCACCTTCCAGGACCTGCCAGGCTTCCGACGTGGCCGAGCCAGAGCCGCGGAGAGATGGAATCCCATGCTGCCCCGCCCACATGCTGACGCAGAGCTCTAGAAAGCTGATTGGCTGCGGGGCGCCCAAGTTTCGCAGATCTAGAGATGAATGGGAACGTTTACGAAGGTCTGCGTTTTCCATTAATGTTTTCTCTCTCCCGTCCCAGTGGACTGGGAAAGCCCTAAATCGCTCAGCATTTTCTTCCTATTACACAGGCGTGTTAATAGTAACTTTTTTGTTGTTGTTTTTCGAGGTAGAGTCTCACTCTAGCTCAGGCGGACCTGAAATTCACTATGTAGTCTCAGTGACCTCGAACTTGCAGTGATCCCCCTACCTCTGCTTCCCAACTGTTGGGATTCAAGACGTGCGCCACCACGCCCAGCAAAAATTGCACTATTGAATCTGGGCGTGGTGGCGCACCCCTTGAATCCCAGCACTTGAGAGGCAGAGGTAGGAGGATCGATGTGAGTTCAAGGCCCTTCTGGGACTACAGCGTAATATCCAGGTCAGCATGGGCTAGAACAATACCCTACCTCGAAAACCAAAAATAAAAAATAAAACAAATATATAACAATAAGTTTTGTCAATAATTTCATAATCATTATGTTAACAATTTTTAAGAAAATTCCAGAGCTGGGCGTGGTGGTGCACACCTTTAATCCCAGCACTCTGGAGGCAGAGGTAGAACTGCCTTGAGTTTGAGGCAATCCTGAGACTACATAGTGAGGTACAAATAAGCCTGGGCTAGAGCAAAAACCTACCTTGGAAAAAAAAAAAAATTCCAGTCCACATCTATCACACATATCAATAGAGCCCACTCGGGAGACAGACATAGGAAGATCTCTGAATTTGAGGCCAGCCTAAGACTGCATAATGAATTACAGGTCAGCCTGAGCTAAAGCGAGACCCTACTTTGAAAAACCTGTGTGTGTGTGTGTGTGTGTGTGTGTGTGTGTGTGTAATATATATATCAATAGGACAACACAAGGGTGCCTTGATGCTATCACTGTGGCTGATCAAAATATTCTGAATAAAGGTCTCAACTTTGCCTCCACCACTCCTGAGTTGGTAAGTGATAAAATTACTCAGACCAAAAAGCTTAAAATCATTCGCATTTCTTTTCTTAATTACCTACTGCATCCAAAGTTAACAGCTGCACTCTGGGGCTATAGTGATTTACCCACTTCCCTCCACTCCACTGCTAATACTCCAAGATAAGCTATCTTTTATCTGGGCCATATTTAACGAGCCAAGTGAATACTTGAGAGATTTAGTCTTTAGAGACAGAGGGAGAGAGGGGGAAGACTAATATAAAATAAATTTATTATTATATAGCTCCAAAATAGACTAGCATGTTATTGAACCAGTGTTTTCTGCTTTTGTTTGCTCTGTTACTGAAACAACCTCTAGTGAACAGACCTAAGAGAAGCCATCTTAGGCCACTCAGCCATCTTGACATTCTCAAGAAACTGTAAGAGATTAAAGATTAGCATGGAACATTAATTACAAGAGTGAAGATGTGGTCCCAGTAAGGCATCTGGTGTTTGCTCTCACTCTGAGGTCAAGATGTCCTAATATTTGGTATCTGCTAACTACAAACATTCTGCCTTTGTAATTATGCTTGCTCTTGCTAAAGACAATTGTGTGTGGAGGAGGTGACTGGGGGTTTTCAGATCATTGTAAAGGAATGTGGTTTTTGCCTTTAAAAACTCACTGTAACAGTAGACGGGGCTGTTCTCCTCCTTGCTATAAGGGGACAGATGCTGGCTGCCTTAATAAAGACTCTCCTTTTTAATTTTTTTTAATATTTTTTATAATTTTGGTTTTTCGAGGTAGGGTGTCACTCTAGTCCAGGCTGACCTGGAATTCACTATGTAGTCTCAAGGTAGCCTCAAACTCATGGCGATCCTCCTACCTCTGCCTCCCGAATGCTGGTATTAAAGACATGCACCACCATGCCTGGCTCAAGACTTCCATTTTTAATTTTTATTTGAGTGGTCTTCTGTTAATTTTGGTCTGGGTCTTGCTATATTTGGAGGCCCCAGTGAGATATTATATTCTCACTCAACTGACCCCCGAATCTGGTCTCACAGAGTCTTGATTTCTTGGTTTCTTGGTACTCTACTCTGACTGTGGGTTGAAGACCCTAGAGGGAGGCCACTGAGAGAAGTTCCTCAACCCCAGGAACATTCTCCAGACCCCAGCAGAAAGGAGTGGCAGTCAGAGGACATCAACACCACTGTGAGCAGAGAGTCATCTGGTCTGAAAACCTCCAGAGGTAAGGGGGATTCAGTGGAAGGCTGGATGCAGCACTACTTCCTGAATCCAGGGCAGTGGCAAGACCTCGCCCCCAACCCTTGTCTGTCCCGTTTCAGTTCTGTGTGGCCATTTGTCTGTTTCTGTTTAGTGTTTGTTTTGTCCTTTTGTACTTAACATTTTTGGATCCTCCTAGGAAACCAGCTGCAGAATCTGAAAATCCCACCATGGGACAGACAAGCTCCACCTCTAGAACATCTACCCATTGTAATGTGTCTTTACTAACTTTTCCTTCTTCCAACAGCAGGTGTCTGACTTAGGTGTCATGTGAGATGCCTTTTGTTTGAGGAAGTTCTGTGAATTACACTGGCCATCCTTTAGTGTGGGATGGCCATCAGAGGGAACCTTCAACCTCCTAACTGTCAAACAAGTTGTCCTTGAACACCCTGACCACCCCTGGGGAAAATTGGAAATTGAAAATTGGAATTGAGACTAGTCTAATTTTGGTTTGGAAAAATACTCAATGTGAGGTCTGAAATTATACTCCAAGTAATTTTAAGGCTTGGTTTTTGTCTCTGGAGTTGTAAATAGAATAGGAATTTAAAATGGGAATGCATAACTTCTTCTGAATGAATGTGTGAGAGGGAGATGGTTGTCTGGAGTCTGGATGAAAAGTGCACTTCTAATGAATGTGTGTATGAGTATGTATGTTGCTCACAGACCTAAGGCTGCAGAATGATTTCTGTTCTGTGCCATTTCATTGTGGGGGATGTCCTCCACAAAGCCCACTGTCCTAGACTGCATGGCCAACTTTTACTGTTAAGTGTCCCCCAAAAGGATCACTGAACGTAATTAAAATCATAGGCAGGGAAAAATGCAAAATTCTCCTACTCTTAAAAAGTTGAAAAATGACAGGATCAAAAAGCTGCCTTGTAGCCCTGAGGGAAATCCAAAACTCTTCTTGGAATTTAGGGGAAAAGGGGGGGAGGGCACAGGAATTATGCTGTCCTGCTGTGTTCCCCAGGGGCAAGAAGTAGAACAGGTATAGTTAAGTTCTGGGCCAGTCCCAGGCAGATTCACCTGTGATGTGTCGAAGGGCTTGATCTGCAGAGGGCCGGGTGGCCCTGGGAGTAAGAGGGAGAGCCTAACACACACGTCTCCTTGTTGGACAGAGAAACTGAATGGCTCTTCTTTCTTAGCTTCCCTGCCTTGCAGAGCCAGGGGGGCCGCAGGCACAGGGAATCTCAGGATCCTGGCCCCAGCATGATGATGAGTGAGCCCCAAGTCACTGTGAACAGTTGGGGACTTCTTATAAGAAATTTGTAACTGTTTTTAAGTTTACTTTATCTTTCTATGCTCCTATGAACTACTATCAGACAACAGCCTCAAGATTTATGTTGAAATATGGAAGTACTTGAGACTGAGTTTGTCAGAAATTTTGTAAAATTTCTAATAATGTTTGAATCTGCTTTCATATTTTTTTAAAAAATGCGTTTCAGGGAAGTTATAAAGAAAAGAAGTTCCAAAATCAACAAATGATAAAATCTATATGTATATTCTGGTTAAGCAGTTTAAGTCAAGCCTAGTCTAATCTTTTATAAAAAGTGATTTCAAAAGCCTTTTAAAAAGCACTCAAATGGTCATATTAAAAGTCTTATAATAAGGACAATGAAAGTTTTTATTGGTATTTATGAGATAAAGTGGCTAATGAAGATAAACTGGAGAGAAAACTTTAAATGTTGGTAAATATTTGATGAAAAAGATTGTTACAGAATGGTTACATAGATTATAATGTAAAAGTACATAAATGAAGGTATGAGTAAAGTATGTGGATAAAGTATGAGTAAGCTCAAACAGGTTAAAGACAAAGTTGATTAACTAAGTCTTAAAGTACTTGATCAGATTACAGACTTCTTGAAATACAAAATGAGAACTGGAGAGATGTCTTAGAGGTTAAGGCATTTGCCTACAAAGTCAAAGGACCCAGGTTCAATTCCCCAGGTCCCACACAAGCCAGATTAACAAGGGGCACATGCATCTGGAGTTCGTTTGCAATGGCTAGAGGTCCTGGTGTGCCCATTTTCTATCTGTCTCTCTTCTCTCTATCTCTCTGGTTGCAAATAAATAAATAATTTTTTAAAGAGATATAAAATGACTATTAGCCTAGGACTTACATCAGACTAACAAAGTATGGCCCTGGCTGGTAGCAGGTTGCTATGGTTTTCAGGTTGTAAACTTAAAACTTTAATTTATTGATGTTAATCTGGTCATGATAATGGTTGTGAAAGACTGACTTTAGAGTACTCAACCAAGTTAGCTATGTTCCTTTATTTGTCAACCTTTATTTTTTTTAATATTTTATTTATTTATTTGAGAGAAAGAGGCAGATAGAGAGAAAGAGAGAATGGGCACACCAGGGCCTTTAGCCACTGCAAACGAACTCCAGATGCATGCGCCCCCTTGTGCATCCGGCTTATGTGGGTCCTGGGGAGTTGAACCGGGGTCCTTAGGCTTCACAGACAAATGCCTTCACCACTAAGCCATTTCACCAGCCCTTGTCAACCTTTTAACTAAATCTTAAGGTTAAAATTGGTTCATTAGTATTTAAATTCTCTCATAAGGTTAATATATCTAAAACTCTGCCTCAAAAAAAAAAAACTCACAGAGGAAATATTTACTCTCTTTTCCTATTTTATAAGGTAGACCACATTTGGAAACACTGAACAGCATTTATCTGTCATACACTTGGAAACTACTTACTTCATGGTGAACAGTAAAAGAAAATTCTAAACAAAGTTATGTTGTGATTTAAGATGTAATTCCTCAATTCCTCCAACAATCAGTCTTAATACTTTAGATTTAACTTAGGTCATTACTGAGCAAGTTTACCAAAGTGTCATAGGCAGAATTGCAGAGTTGGTTAAGGTTTGAGTAGTTATAGATTGTGTCATGAAATTTGGTGTTTAGATTCACTATAGTTTTTTAAAATTAATTTGGAGGGGATTGAAAATATTTATTTCTGGCTGAGCAGTTAAAAGTGGCTTGTTTGCAAAGCCAGATGGCCTGGGTTCAGTTCCCCAGTACCCATATAAAGCTAGATGCACATAGTGGAGATGCATTTGAAGACTGCTTGTAGTGGCAAGTGGCCCTGGCATGCCTATTCCCTCTCTTTTCCATGGGACTTGTCTCGGTTTCGTTAGATCATGGCAGTTTAGTCCAGTTCCTCTATTCTTTGGTATGTTAGATATAGCTGAATTAATTTCAGAAGCTGACTTGATTGGGTGGACATGTTATTTGGCTTTTAAAAGTGCTAAATCTCCTCATAAAGAAAAAATAATGTAAGAAAATATTATATAAAGGTATTCCAATTCTGACGAGCTTTAAAAATTGTAAAGTTGCTGGGCGTGGTGGCACATACCTTTAATCCCAGCACTCAGGAGGCAGAGGTAGGAGGATCACCATGAGTTCAAGGCCACCATGAGAATACCGAATGAATACAGGTCAACCTGGGCTAGAGTGAGACCCTACCTCGAAAAACCAAAAAAAAAAAAAAGTAAAGTTTTTCATGTCTTCATATTTAAGCCAAAAATGTTACTACATAATATATTTCTTGTTTATTTTGAATTCTGTTAGCAGATCTTTTGTTCATAGTTTACTCTCTATAACCCCATGTGCCTTAAATATGTGAACTCTACTTTTTGTTAATATCAGACTTTTCCAGGTATCAGAATATTGTTTATCCAAAGTCCATGAGGTTTGGCCATCAATAAGCAAAACTATTCAGCTGAACCAATCAGTAGTAATAGAATATAAAAGAAAATGAAAACTTTTAGATCTTATGTTTCATTTGCTTAACATTATTTTTGGCCAGTCAGATCATTGAAAAAACCTTGAAAATTATCTAAGTTTTTTCTCAATGTGGTTTTTCTCTTCAAAAAGGTAAAAGGCTAGGGTAATTTTTATTTATTTACTTTTTTTGAGGTAGAGCACCTCACTGTAGCCTAGGCTGATCTGGGACTCACTCTGTAGTCCCAGGCTGGCCTTGAACTCAGAGTGATCCTACCTCTGCCTCCCAAATGCTAGGATTAAAGACATGCACCACCATGCCTGGCTAAAACCCTGTAATTTTAAGATGGTTCCTGTTTTGTTCATGCTGGTTTTGCTTGGTGGCTAACAATGAGGTTATGTTAAGTTTTATAAAAAGTGACTAGGTCATTGTGACTTTGTTCTTAGGAAAACTGAGGAAGTTCCCCATGTCTTAGGAAATCCACTGTATACAAACAATGTTAATATACTTTGTCTAAGCTTTATATATTCTAACAGTCATAAATATTTCTTTATATTAAGCTATAAAATTGTTCAATGGTTAAAGATACTTGTTTAAGAAATTACTTTGTCTGGGCATGGTGGCACACACCTTTAATCCCAGCGCTCAGGAGGCAGAGGTAGGAGGATCGCTGTGAGTTCAAGGCCACCCTGAGACTACCTAATGAATTCCAGGGCAGCCTGAACTAAAGTGAGACCCTACCTAGGCAAACCAAAAAAAATTAAAAAATTAATTTATGTCTGTCAAAATGTCTCTAATGTATGTTTAAAATCAGGCAAGTTCAGCTCAACAGTGACCAGGTTTGACTTTATTCTTAAGCTATGTATCAACAGTCACAGTCAAGGTTTTACTTAAGTAATTGTCTCATTTCTAGTATCTCAAGTTCATTGCTTAAAGATTGATTGATACTTAAGATATGTTTCCTGCTTTAGAAAAATAATCTTCAATTCTGCTGTTCTGCTTCCACTTTGGGTGGAAATTGATACTGCATAGGTATACAGATTAGCCAAAGTTGTTTTTGAACACAGATGCCAAGTTTTTATACTGTCTTGTCTTTTCCTGACATACAATTTCTAGGTTAAATCAATTGGCTTAAAGTTATTGATAAAATAATTGGTAAAATATTGTTTTCAAGATTACTAAAATTTTCTGCCTGTACTTATAACTGACAGATACTTAAAAGATAGAATGAGCCAGGTGTGGTGCATGCCTTTAATCCCAGCACTCGGGAGGCAGAGGTAGGAGGATTGCCATGAGTTCGAGGCCACCCTGAGACTACATAGTAAATTCCAGGTCAGCCAGAACTAGAGTGAGACCCTACCTTAAAAAAAACAAAAACAAGAGAGAGAGAGAGAAAGACAGAATGTGTATGTTTTCTATGCTCCAGATATAGCTTACACTGTCACCTGACAACTAAACTTAAATACTAATCAGAATGATTTTAAACTATTGTGTCATTCTCTGACCAGATCTGCTTTGCTAACCAGATATGTTCTGCACCTTTTAAACTAAATCTGTTTTGCTAATCAGATATGTACAGTATCTCTAATAACCATATGTAGAAGCCAAGGTCAATTGGAAATATTAGAGTTAAAAGGATAACCAATATTTTGGTTCCTGCTCCCAGGTCAGAAGGCCACAGGAGATGATGGGACATTTGCTAACTTCTAGCTTCTGGTAAGTTACCTATCTTCTCAATCAGAGAGGATGTGGACACACAGAGATGAATTCCAAGTCATTATCTGCAACAGGAGAATCACATCAGAGGAAAATCAGTCCTCCAGGCTTCCCAAAAGAGGGAGGGCCTCTTGGTCAGAATGACCTTGACTTATCCTAGCAGATGACAATGCTGAGAGTCTTAGAACTCCTCAGGGGTTCCTAAAAGTCCCTCCTGAGGAGCCATTATTGACTGCCAAAATATAGTACATAGTTAATTTTGGCAGCCTGCATGGTCTTAATCACCCAGTAAGAAAATATAACTACATTATAAACAAAGAATCAGACTAATGGGCTCCCCTGTCTGATGCTGACTTACAATACTAAACTCTAATATTAACTCATGCCTTCTGCCTCTGCCTGTCCCTGATTAGTCAGTCACTGCTACCTTTAAATACAAATATTCCAAAAATTGTCCTCACTGGTTATGTTCACCTGATAGTTATTGATTTTTATCAGTCCAATCTCTTCTTGACATGTCTTAATGAAGGAGGAATATCACTAAGGACAGATCTCGGACCCCATCCTGACATGTAAAAGCTATTTAGAGTTCTAGCTGTTTGGACTTGCTGATGTGACTGATGCTGGTTGTTCGAAAGTGTCTCTTTGCTCAAATTTACAGAGGTAAACCACATTCACTTACCATCGATGGTGCTCCCTAAAATCTGTAACACAAGGGCACCCACATGCCCTCAGGGAATTGGGCCCATAACCATCAGCCAAGGAGTATAGATTCATCACACCAGAGTCCAGAGGACAGTGTCCTCAGCCAACTGTAGCAGCTAACAGATCACCAGGGACCCAGAGGGTCCCTTCCAAATCAACATCCGGAGGACATCTACCCCTTGACAAGGAGACCACAGCCCTGCTCTAGTCACTCCGGAAGCTGAGTAGTGTATGCACGGCAGAAGCTTGAGGACTTCAACGTGAGATATCAAAAAAAGCACAGGGTGGGAGAGGGGGGTACATCATGTACACTGTGCCTGGTTGGGAAAGTTACATGTTAGAACACAAGGGGTAATGACTGGGAAGAGGAGGGAAATGTAATGGAAAAACTGAGAGCTGGACTGATGCATTAAGTCACTGTAAGAGTTAAGAGCTAAGGAGCTGAACTTATCTCTGTCAGTAGCTGAAGGAATCCCAAAGACAGAACTGTATAGGGAGTCTCAGAGGGACAATAAGAGGGAGGGACAGTTTAAGACTAAAATAGAATACAATAGAGCTCAAGGTTAAGATGACCCAACTACTTGATTCATATGCATGTTGGTTCATAGGTGTGTTTTGAAAAGTTGTTTTGAGTCATATAGACTGCACAAGCTAACTGTCATGTCCTGCTTCTGTAAACCAGCTGCCCATTTGCTTGTATGAAAATTTGTTTTTCTGGTTATCCTGGTTCACAACTCCAATTACTGCCATCTCCAGAACCATAATTCTGTTACTTTTAGGGTTGATTGCAGGCCCCTGTATTGTATTTTATTTAATTAATTAATTTATTTATTTATTTTTTATATTTATTTGTTTGTTTATTTATTTATTTATTTTTGTTTGAGACACAGAGAGAGAAAGAATGGGCATGCCAGGGCCACTAGCTACTGCAAATGAACTCCAGATGCATGCACCACCATGTGCATCTGGCTTACATGGGACCTGGAGAATGGAACCTGGGTCCTTAGGCTTCATAGGCAAGTGACTTAACCGCTAAGCCATCTCCACAGCCTAGCCCCTGCATTTTAAATGCTCTAATCAGGTTTATCCAACAGAGAATTTCTTTGCTAAAGTTCATGATTCTCAGGACCAAGTATGAGGCTATGGTAACTGGTGAGTCTAAGATTTGATTCAGTTACTAAAACCAGTGGAGAATGAAACAACCTCTGGTGAACAGACCTAAGGGAAGCCATCTTAGGCCACTCAGCCATCTTGACATTCTCAAGTAGCCATAACAGATTAAAGATTAGCACAGAGCATTAATTACAAAAATGGGGATGGGTCCTAGTAAGGCATCTGCAGTTTACTCTCACCCTGAGGTCAAGATATTTGGTATATGCCTCTTACCTGGTGCTAACTGCAAAAATTCTGCTTTTGTAATCATGCTTGCTTGCTTGCTCTTGCTAAAGACAATTGTGTGGAGGGGATGGCTGGGGGATTTTCAGATCATTGTAAAGGAATGTGATTTTTGCCTTTAAAAACTCACTATAGGGCTGGAGAGATGGGTTGGTGATTAAGGTGCCTGCCTGCCAAGCCTAGGAACACCCGTTTCAATCTGCAGGTCCCACGTTTAGCCCGATGCAAAAAGTGATGCAAGGATGCAATGCTGCACTTATCCACAAGGGGGCACATGTGTCTGGAGTTTATTCACAGCATCTGAGATGCTGCTGGTGTGCCCATTCTCTCTCTCTATCTCTATCTCTCTAGCTCTCTCTCTATCTATCTCTCTCAAATAATAATAATAATAATAATAATAATAATAATAGTAATAATAATAATAAAAACCTCACTGTAAAAGTAGGATGGGGCTGCTCTCCTCCTTGGTGTGAAGGGACAGACACTGGCCAGCTTAATAAAGACTCTTCTTTTTAATTTTTAAATTTTTTTAATTTTTATTTATTTACTAGAGACAGAGAGAGGGAGAGAGAGAGAAAGAGAGAGTGAGAATGGGAATGCCAGGGCCTCTAGCCACTGCAACCAACCTCAGGATACATGCGCCCCCTTGTGCATCTGGCTAACATGGGACCTGGAGAATTGAACTGGGGTCCTTAGGCTTCACAGCCATGTGCCTTAACCACTAAACCATCTCTCCAGCCCTCCCCTTTTTAATTTTATTGGGGTGATCTTCTGTTCATTTTTGGCCTGGGACTTGCTACATTATCAAGCCATGAATTTTTATAGAACACCATAGATTGGTTCTGCGCTTTCAGTTATTAAATAATTCAATTATTTAGAATAATGATAATCTATACTCAAATGCACAAGCAACACAAACAAAAAATTGCCAATTTTTAGGGGTCAGTGGATGCTCTGTACCATGTGAGATATTTCCAAGATAAAGGGTCATTGCTGAATCTGAATGACCCTTTCACTGAGAAAGACACACTTAGGATTTTACTGGCAACATATATCACATTAGGTCATAGTATTTTGACTTGTTTACCAAGTAATCCATTAAATTGGTAGTGTGTTGTGATTTGTGTTGTTTTTGAAACCAGATATCACTGTTAGCCCAGGCTGTTCTCAAACTCAAGATCCTCTCAGCTCTGCCAATTGCTGGGATTAGAGTTGTGTTGGCACAACTATGCCCAGTGCTATCTGCTAGTTTTTCATGGGAGCCCAGAACAAGGAAAAGCTCTTGGACCACATGTCTTACTAGATCCAGTATTACCCATAATGTCTTTGGCAGATGAGGGTGCGATCTAGCCCCAAAAGTGAACCATAGTCACAGAGCCTTGGGGTTTTCCAGCAAGAATATGCCATCTTCTGAAGGGAAATGATGGCCATGGAGAACAGCCATCCAGCTTGCCACTGAGTGTTAGTGGAGACTGTTGCTCATGGACAACAAGCTACTATGAGATCTGACCAGTTTGCCGTAGGCTATCAATGGTTTATCAATGTCAGTGCCCACTAACATTCCATCATCACATTGAAGTGTCAAGTACAAGCTCGTGCTCAAGTAGGTCTTGAAGTAAGTTATGTGAGAAATAGTATCACGTTGTTGCCACACTGCCTCTTCTTTCCCAACTTGTACATATAGCACTACAGACAGTATCCTATAATCAGTTGACTGAAGAAAATGAGATAGGAGCCTGTTTTACATTTTACAATCAGTTCTTTTTTTTTTTTTTTTTTTTTGAGGTAGGGTTTCACTCTAGCTCAGGCTGACCTGGAATTCACTATGTGGTCTCAGGGTGGCCTCAAGCTCATGGAAATCCTCCTACCTCTGCCTCCTGAGTGCTGGGATTAAAGGCATGTGCCACCATGCTTCATTCAGTTCTTCTTAATGTGATGTGAGTATGTGGAAGTAGATAGCATTGCAATACAGTCTCATTTGGGATAGACAGTGCTGAAGGCAAGTGGTGAGGGTAAACCTTCCCAATTGACAGAACTTTAGCAGTCTATCCTGTTATTCATTTTGCCTGGGAGTAGTGAAGACAGGTCTGTAGTAACTTATGAGCTAATCATTTGGCTGGATGGTCAGGAAATTTGAAGGAACATAATTTAAAAATTGTTGAGAAGAAGCTGGGCGTGGTGGCATACACCTTTAATCCCAGTACTTGGGAGGCAGAAGTAGGAGGATCACCATGAGTTCAAGGCCATTCTAGCCTGGGCTAGAGCGAGACCCTACCTCAGAAAAAAAAAATTGTTGAGAAAGCCAGATGTGATGGTACCCACCTTTAATCCTAGCACTTGGGAAGCAGAGGTAGAAGGATCACTGAGAGTTTGAGGCCAGACTAGGACTACAGAGTTTCAGGTCAGCTTGGGCCGGAGTGAGACCCTGCCAGGGGGGGGGGCACAACAACGTGAGAAGGCCTAAAGGATAGACATGTGGTTAGCGTTCTCTGAATTGTACATAGTCTGAAAACATCTCTTAGTGTTTCTGTATCCTGTGATAAAAATTCCAAGGAGGGCTGAAGAGATGGCTTAGTGATTGAAGCACTTACCTGCAAAGCCAAAGGACTCAGGTCTGGTTCCCCCGGTCCCATGTAAGCCAGATGCACAAGGTGGCACACGTGTCTGGAGTTCATGTACCCATGAAGTCCTCTACAAGCCCTGATGTATTCTCTCTCTCTCTCTCTCACACACACACACAAATAAATAAAATAAAATATTTTTTTAAGTCCAAGAAAATGACAAGGTGGTACTGTTAGTGACTCAGTCCTTAGGCTTCACAGCCATGTGCCTTATCCACTAAACCATCTCTCCAGCCCTCCCTTTTTAATTTTATTGGGGTGATCTTCTGTTCATTTTTGGCCTGGGACTTGCTACATTATCAAGCCACGAATTTTTATAGAACACCATAGATTGGTTCTGCGCTTTCAGTTATTAAATAATTCAATTATTTAGAATAATGATAATCTATACTCAAATGCACAGGCAACACAAACAAAAAAATTGCCAAATTTTAGGGGTCAGTGGATGCTCTGTACCATGTGAGATATTTCAAGATAAAGGGTCATTGCTGAATCTGAATGACCCTTTCACTGAGAAAGACACACTTAGATTTTACTGGCAACATATATCACATTAGGTCATAGTATTTTGACTTGTTTACCAAGTGATCCATTAAATTGGTAGTGTGTTGTGATTTGTGTTGTTTTTGAAACCAGATATCACTGTTAGCCCAGGCTGTTCTCAAACTCAAGATCCTCTCAGCTCTGCCAATTGCTGGGATTAGAGTTGTGCTGGCACAACTATGCCCAGTGCTATCTGCTAGTTTTTCATGGGAGCCCAGAACAAGGAAAAGCTCTTGGACCACATGTCTTACTAGATCCAGTATTACCCATAATGTCTTTGGCAGATGAGGGTGCGATCTAGCCCCATAAGTGAACCATAGTCACAGAGCCTTGGGGTTTTCCAGCAAGAATATGCCATCTTCTGAAGGGAAATGATGGCCATGGAGAACAGCCATCCAGCTTGCCACTGAGTGTTAGTGGAGACTGTTGCTCATGGACAACAAGCTACTATGAGATCTGACCAGTTTGCCGTAGGCTATCAATGGTTTATCAATGTCAGTGCCCACTAACATTCCATCATCACATTGAAGTGTCAAGTACAAGCTCGTGCTCAAGTAGGTCTTGAAGTAAGTTATGTGAGAAATAGTATCACGTTGTTGCCACACTGCCTCTTCTTTCCCAACTTGTACATATAGCACTACAGACAGTATCCTATAATCAGTTGACTGAAGAAAATGAGATAGGAGCCTGTTTTACATTTTACAATCAGTTTTTTTTTTTTTTTTTTTTTTTGAGGTAGGGTTTCACTGTAGCTCAGGCTGACCTGGAATTCACTATGTGGTCTCAGGGTGGCCTCAAGCTCATGGAAATCCTCCTACCTCTGCCTCCTGAGTGCTGGGATTAAAGGCATGTGCCACCATGCTTCATTCAGTTCTTCTTAATGTGATGTGAGTATGTGGAAGTAGATAGCATTGCAATACAGTCTCATTTGGGATAGACAGAGCTGAAGGCAAGTGGTGAGGGTAAACCTTCCCAATTGACAGAACTTTAGCAGTCTATCCTGTTATTCATTTTGCCTGGGAGTAGTGAAGACAGGTCTGTAGTAACTTATGAGCTAATCATTTGGCTGGATGGTCAGGAAATTTGAAGGAACATAATTAAAAAATTGTTGAGAAGAAGCTGGGCGTAGTGGCATACACCTTTAATCCCAGTACTCAGGAGGCAGAGGTAGGAGGATCACCATGAGTTCAAAGCCATTCTGAGACTACAGAATGAATTCCAGGTCAGCCTGGGCTAGAGCGAGACCCTACCTCGGAAAAAAAAAAAATTGTTGAGAAAGCCAGATGTGATGGTACACACCTTTAATCCTAGCACTTGGGAAGCAGAGGTAGAAGGATCACTGAGAGTTTGAGGCCAGACTAGGACTACAGAGTTTCAGGTCAGCTTGGGCTGGAGTGAGACCCTGCCGGGGGGGGGGGGGACAACAACGTGAGAAGGCCTAAAGGATAGACATGTGGTTAGCGTTCTCTGAAATTGTACATAGTCTGAAAACATCTCTTAGTGTTTCTGTATCCTGTGATAAAAATTCCAAGGAGGACTGAAGAGATGGCTTAGTGATTGAAGCACTTACCTGCAAAGCCAAAGGACTCAGGTCTGGTTCCCCAGGTCCCATGTAAGCCAGATGCACAAGGTGGCACACGTGTCTGGAGTTCATGTACCCATGAAGTCCTCTGCAAGCCCTGATGTATTCTCTCTCTCTCTCACACACACACACACAATAAATAAAATAAAATATTTTTTTAAGTCCAAGAAAATGACAAGGTAGTACTGTTAGTGACTCAGACCTTTCAGAAATGAAGGAAACTAGGAGGCTGATGGCTTAGTGGTTAAGGCATTTGCCTACAAAGCCAAAAGATCCTGGTTTGATTCTCCAGGACCCACATAAGCCAGATGCACAAGGGGGCACATGCAGCTAGAGTTTGTTAGCAGTGGCTGGAGGCCCTGGTGCACCCATTATCTCTCTCTGCCCCCCTTGCCTATTTCTCTCTCTCTCAAATAAAGAAAAATAAAAAAAATTTTTAAGAAAAAGAAATGAAGGAAACTACAACCAGATAGGTTTTGCTGAGGGCAAGAAGACAATAAAATGAGAACCTGAAGCATGCAGTTCTACATACCAGCTATGATGGTTTGGCCAGTCAGAAATAAACACAGTAGTGGTTGTGTGTAGTCCTTCTTATTTTGATATGAGTATGTGTATCAGTCAGAGTTCTCTAGAGGAATAGAACTGACAGAATGAGTTGTGTTAAAAGGGAATTTAGTAGATTAGCTTATGGCAATCCAACAATAGCAGGTTGCAGGCCTGAGAGTCAAGAAACCCGGTAATTGCTCAGTCCATGAGGCTGGATGCCTCAGCAGTCCCAATCCAGCACTGAAGGCCTGGAGGCTTCCTGGAGAGACTCTGCTCTTCAGTCCACACTGGTCTTCAGTCCACACTGGAGAGCAGCAAGCAGCGCTGGCAGCCAGAGGGAAGGAGAGGATGCTTTCCTTCCCAGAGCTTCCTGAGATAAAGCTCCCCTCAACTCTGAGAGGGGCCACCCACTCTGAGGGAAGGGTCCACTCTGGAGGAAGGACTTCCTCCTTCACTTAATCCTTCCTGGAAGCAACCTCAGAGACCCATTTATGAGGAATGTCTGTGGTTTTCTAAACAGATGAAGTTGACATGAAACAACCATCACATGTGTGTGTGCATGTATTTATTCTTTTTCTTTCTGTCTCTTACTATTGCACAATATGTAATATGAAATTTGTTAATGGCACCTCTGGAGAGGGAGTCAGGTAACTTTGTTAGGCAGTTAGGGTGGCTGGACACCTGAAAATAAGAAGCAGGAATGCCTTTGGGTTTTGCTAGCGATCAGAGAGGAAACTTGCTTCTCCTTATCTCTTGCCAGAAGTTTTGTGGGGCATGTAAGGTTTGGGGTTGACAAAGACCATGCAAACCACTCTGAGGCAAAGATGACAGCTTTTATTCAGGAAAAGCAGGAGCTGACTGACTCACAAGAGAGGAGCGCAGCCCACCTGAGTTTCTCGGGTAGTGGACTTTATCGGGTATTTTCAGTTGGGGAAGGTGAGGAAGGGAAAAAGCTGAACAAGAAGGGTTCCTTTCGGGGAGATCTAAGATAGCCAGGGTGTGACACCAGAACAGTGACCAGATGATTTACAAAATAAGGGCACAGGAAACCATGACCTGGAGGCATTAGAGGTAAGGAAGGGATAATGGCTGGGTGGTTTCTTGAGGAATGTGGATAATCCACTTCTTTATGTTTCTGTCACCCTTCTGCTGTCCTTGGTGACTCCATTTTTTTGAGAGCCTGTCCTAACCTAACATTCCAGCCTTTAGTTAATGATAAGAGGTGAAGGTTAGTTTCTTCATGCTGACCATAGGGGCGATGAATTTTTATGGGAGAGGCTGGATAATGTGGTTAAGTGGGTCTCTTCAGGGCAGGTGATGAGGAAGCAGTTTCATGGTGGCTGTTACAACTTGGTCATAAATGAAACAGAGAATTTTTTTGTACCATCCCTGCATTGAGCTGGCTTCGGGGCAGTCACTGGCGACATCTGTTATAGAGAAGATGACGGAGATGGGCTCTGCACACCCCTTGAGAGGACAGAAGGAAGAAGAATTAAGGAGCTTGTTATGACATCAAAACACCAGGCACAAGGGGAGGATGAACACTCAGAGGCAAGGGATAGAGAGCTTGGGGCAAGAGAGGAGGCAGGGGGCATCAGTGTATTCAAGAGGCGCATTCAAGGGGATCAGGGGAAGAGTAGGAACACAAGAGAGTTTAAGTTTGAGAGTGCCTGTTGGAGTGATAGTGTACTTAGATGAGGTAGGATAAGGGCTCAGGAAGGAGGAGGCCTGAGGAATAGCTCGGATTCTGGCTAAGGCAAGTGGGAGGAGCTGGGGTCAGGATAGGTGAAGTTAATCAGGGACAGGCAGAGGCAGAAGGCATGAGTTAATGTTAGAGTTTAGTATTGTAAGTCAGCATCAGATAGGGGAGCCTATTAGTGTGAATCATAGTTGATATTGTAGTTATATTTTATAGTTATATTTTCTTACTGGGTGATTAAGACCATACAGGCTGCCAGAGTTAACTGTATATTTTGGAGGTCAACAATGGCTCTGTAGGAGAAACTCTTAAGGACCTGTGAGGAGTTCTATGACTCTCAGCATTGTCATCTGCTAGGATAAGCCAAGGCCATGCTGATCCAGTGACCCGAAGGACTGATTTTCCTCCGATGTGACTCTCCTGGTGCAGATACACTGACTTGGAGTTTATCTCTGGGTCTCGATATCCTCTCTGATCAAGAAGACAGGTAACTTACCAGAAGCTAGAAGTTAGCACTGTCCCATCATCTCCTGTGGCCTTCTGACTTTGGAGCAGGAACCAAAATATATGTTATCCTTTTTTGTTTTTAATTTTTTTTATCAGATATGTATATAGTGTGTATACAGCCATGATGGTACCATTGTTAGCCTTCTCCCTGTCTTCCCCCCATGGAGATTGTGGGTCTTGCATTGTGTGGGTGGCCATCAGTTATGGGGGTGAGGCAATGACTCTGTGCATAATGACCCAATTTACAGCTCTAATAATCTTTCTGCCTCCTCGTCTATGAATTTCCCTGAGCCATGTTGGGTTCATTTTAGGTCTATTTCAGTGACAAGGTCTTGGGGTCTCTGAGTTGAGTGTTTTCTGTGTCTATCTCCTTTGCCCCTATGCTGATTACAGGTTCACTGAGAAAGCAGCACTCTTGCTCATTTCCACAATTATTCTATGACTTCAGCCGGTGCCCTGGTGAGGTGCAGTGGGCTGATTCTGTCCTCGGGTTCTGAATCCATCTGAAAAAGAGAAGCGAATTCTCCAATGGAGAGTGAGGTCAGAGCATGATACATCAATAACCATTATTATTTTAGAAAGAATTTAATAGGTGTAGGCCCTCTTCTATCCCACTATTGGTGGAACCTTGATATTGGAGCCTGGATATTGGATATGGTTCTGACTTGTTTTCCATTTCCAGGTATGTGTTCTGTTCCACTGAGTGGATCTGTTAGCCAAATCAAGAGCAGTTGGTAACCCACCATGGCCATGTGCCACTATTGCCCTTGTGTGAGCATCACGTCAGGTTGATTGCTGCTGAGTAGCTTAGACCACGAGTTGCTTAGACAGATGTTGGTCGTTTCCCCCCAGTCGCTCATGTAGCACCGTCTGGCACTAGACAAGCTAACTGTCTGGGGACTGACTCTCTTCCAGATCCAGCCAGGTCACTCCATATTCTGTCCCAACAGCATATGGTGTCTTTGGCAGTAGGCTTTTACCATTAACCTTTGGTGGGTCATCAAGTACTCTGACAGAAATCTCTCTTCTTTTGGGAAACTTTATAGGTCTCACTGATCAACAGCTCATTGTGGATGTTAACCACATGCTGGTACTGGGAGTTACAGATCAGTGCCAAGGGAAAAGAAGGAAGAAAAATATAGGTAAAATGAAAGAGAAAGAGAAGTAGAGAAGATAAAGAAGGAGAGAGAGAGAGAGAGAGGGAGAGAGAGAGAGAGAGAGGAGAAGATTGAGGTTAGTCTTCATCCTACCCTCTCCAGGCTCCTGTGATTCAGGTGTTCTTTCTAAGCACCTGACGAAGGTTCAACCTTTAAGTATGACTTTCAGGATACAGGATTTTATGGTACCATTTCCATTTGGGTCCAGTTTTTTTGTCCCCCCACACACCCTTACCCTCCCCTCCCACCCCACCTTCCCTATTGTCCAGTCCTTGAGATGTTTATTAGGTTTGTCATCATCTCGGGCAAATTCAGGTTAGGAGCCACAGATGAGTGAGATCATGCAATGTAACACTTGTCTTTCTCCACAACCTCACCAGCATTTGTTGTCATTAGATTTTTTTTAAAGTTTTCTGTCCATACTGGGGTAAGGTACAATCTCACAGTCATTTTAATTTGCATTTTCTTGATGATTAGGGATGTTGAACATTTTCTTAAGTGTTTGTTTGCCATTTGTATTTCTTCCTCTGAGAACTCCCTGTGCAGTTCTCTGCCCCATTTTGTGAGTGGGTTGTTTGACTTTTTATTGTTTAGATTTTTGAGTTCTTTGTAGATTTTAGAAATTAGGCCTCTGTCCCATGTGTATCCGGCAAAATTTTTCTCCCATCTATTGTCTCTGCTTATTGTATGTTTGTCTGTGAAAAAGCTTTTCAGCTTCCTGAGATCCCAATGGTTGAGTGATTGTTTAATTTCCTGAGCTACTGGGGTTTTGTTCAGGAAGTCTTTTCCCACTCCTGTATCATGGAAAGTTCCTCCTACTTTTTCTTCCAGTAGTAGCAGAGTATCCATTCTTATACTAAGGTCTTTGATCCATTTGGACTTGATTTTTGTGCATGGTAAAATGTGTGGATCAAGTTTCATTTTCCTGCATATGGTTATACAGTTTGTCCAGCACCATTTGTTGAAGATGCTGTCTTTTTTCCAGTCTACATTTGGCCTTTGCCAAATATCAAGTAGCTGTGCTTACTTGACCCAAAGTCCAGGTCCTCAATTCTGTTCCATTGGTCTATAATCCTGTTTTTACACCAGTACCATGTTGTTTTTATTACTATGGCTTTGTAGTATGGCTTCAGATCAGATATGGTGATGCCTTCAGAGGTGTTTCTTTTGCTGAGGATATGCTTTGATATCCTAGGCCTTCTGCCATTCCATATGAATTTTGAGATCATTTTTTCTACCTCTGTGAAGAAAGATGTTGGGATTCTTATTGGTGTTGCATTAAAACTATATATTGCTTTTGGTAAGATTGCCATTTTCACAATGATAATTCTGCCTATCCAGGAACATGGGGGGTCTTTCCATTTTCTCAAGTCAACCCCAATTTCTTCTAGAGTGTTTTTATGTTTTCATTGTAAAGGTCTTTCACCTCCTTGGTTAATGTTATTCCAAGGTATTTTATTTATTTATTTATTTATTTATTTATTTATTTATTTTATGCTATTGAAAACAGGACAATGTCATTAATTTCTATCTCTGTATCTTTGTCTTTTGCATATAGAAAGGCTACTGATTTTTGTGCATTGATTTTGTATCCTGGTTTTTTTTTTTGTTTTGTTTTGTTTTGTTTTTTTGGTTTTTCAAGGTAGGGTCTCACTCTGTCCCAGGCTGACCTTGAACTCACTGTGATCCTCCTACCTCTGCCTCCTGAGTGCTGGGATTAAAGACATGTGCCATCACACCCAGCTAAGAGTTTTGAGATGGAGGTTCCCGGGTCACTTATGTATAGAATCATGTCACTTGCTAATAGGGCTAACTTAACTTCTTCCTTTCCAATTTGTATCCCTTTTATTTCTTTTTCCTTCATATTGCTTGAGCTAGGACTTCCAGTACTATGTTGAAGAGCAGAGGAGAGAGTGGACACCCTGTCTTGTTCCTGATCTCAATGGGAATTCCTTCAGTCTCTCCCCATTACATATCATTTGGGCTTTAGGAGATTTATATATAGCCTTTATTATGTTGAGATATAGACTGTCCATGCCAGTTATCTCCAATGTTTTGATCATGAAGTGATGTTGTGATGTTGTGAAGTGATGTCAAAGGCTTTTTCTGCATCTATCAAAATGATCTAGTAATCCTTTTAACTCCAATGTTTCCAATTGATTTTGGCTTCTACATATGATTATTAATCACTCAGAGAGACTGTACATAGCAAAAAAGATTAGTTTAAAAGGTGCAAAACATATCTGGTTATCAAAGCAGATCTGGTTAGAGAATGACACAATAGTTTTAAATTCTTCTGATTAATATTTAAGTTTAGTTGTCAGGTGACAGTGTAAGCTATAGCTGGAATGTAGAAAGCATACACTTTTTTATTTTTTAAGTATCTGTCAATTATAAGTATAGGCAGAACATTTTAGTAGCCCTGAAAACAATATTTTATCAATAACTTTATATCAATTGATTTAATCTAGAAATTGTATGCCAGGAAAAGATAAGACAGTATAATAATTTAGCATCTGTGTTTGAAAACAACTTTGGTTAGTCTGTATACCAATGCAAGTACTAATTACCTCCCAAACTAGAAGCAGAACAGCAATTTAAGATTATTTTTCTAGGAACAGCTGCACTGCACACAACCATATGGGAGACAGAAATCATCAGTGGTGAAAACAGTGGACACTGGAAACCCCAAGTTTGGCCAGACAGGCCAAATGACCAAACGGGTACAATAGCAGCATGTCTGCTCTGGGGGAAACCAACTGCTCTCCTAGTGGATGGGACACCCACTGTATGGGAGGGAATACATGCCTGGTACTGAAAAACCTAATCAAAAGTCTATGGCAGGGGAAGTCATGAGCCTTAGGGATATAAAGCCTGCTCTTGTCTGGCTAAATGTATATATTATTCCCAAAAAAGTGCCCTGAAAACACTACACTTAATGCTCATATTCATATATTAATGCTACTTTTACTTCTGGTTAGAGAAGCTTCTCTTTTCAGATATTGATGACCACTGGGATGACCCAAAAGGCAACATAGTGCTGAGAAGAAGGGATGGAGGAGTGTCCAGCACTGAAACATCTCTGTCACACACTCCAAGGCTCAGGGTCCATTGTGGAAGAGGGGGCGGAAAGAATGTAAGAGCCAAAGGAAGGGTACGACTCCTTACAATGCAACTGTTCAGACAGAAATTGGCCTCGATATCCATGACCTCACATTGCTTAGCAATACCTTCACAAGACCCTCATAAAAGGAGAGAAAGATGATGACATCAAATTAAAAGAGAGACTAATGGAGAGAGGGAGGGGATATGATGGAGAATGGAGATCTGAAGAGGAATGGGGGAGGGGAGGGAAATGTCATGGTTTATTGTCTGTAAGTATAGAAGTTGTAAATTAAAAAAAGATTATTTTTCTAGGGCAGGAAACATGTCTTAAGTATTAATATCTCTATACACAATGAACTTAAGATACCAGAAATGAGATAATTAATTAAGTGAAACCTTGACTGAAACTAATTATACATAGCTTAAGAGTAAAATAAAACTTGGTTATTTTTGAGTTAAGCAAGCCTGATTTTTAACATACATCAGAGACAATATGACAGACATGAAGTAATTTTTAAAATAAGTACCTTTTACCACTGAATAATTTTAAGGCTTACCGAAAATATTTATGGCTGTTATATGAAGCTTAGGCAAAGTATATTAACATTGTTTGTATACAGTGGATTTCCCTCAGACATGGGGAGCTTCCTCAGTTTTCCTAAGAACAAGATTATAATAAGTTACTTTTTATGAACAAGACAAGAACCATCTTAAAATTAGAGTTTTAGTCAGGAATGGTGATGTATGCTTATTGATAGCCAAACCCCATGGACTTAGTATAAACCAAATTACAATATTCTGATATCTGGAAAAGTCTGATATTAACAAAAAGTAGAGTTCACATATTTAAGGCACAAGAGGCTACAGAGAGTAAACTATGAGCAAAATATCTGCTAACAGAATTTAAAATAAACAAGAAATCTATATTATGTAGTAACATTTTTGGCTTAAATATGAAGACATGAAAATTTTTATAATTTTTAAAGTTCATCAGAATTGGGACACCTTTATATAATATTTTATATATTTTTTCAAGAGGAGATTTAGCACTTTTAAAAGCTAACTAAGATGTCCATCCAATCTATAAGTCAGTTTCTGAAATTAATTCAGCTATATCTAATATACCCAAAGAATAGAGGAACTAAACTGCCAGGATCTAATGAAAAAAGGAGACAAAGCCAGGCTTGGTGGCACATGCCTTTAGTCCCAGCACTTGGGAGGCAGAGATAGGAGGAGAGTTCAAGACTACATAGTGAGTTCCAGGTCAGCCTGGACTAGAGTGAAACCCTACCTCAAAAAACAAAAAAAGACAAAGAAAAAAGAAAGAAAAAAGAAAAAAGGAGACAAGTCTCATGGAAAGAGAGGGAATGGGCATGCCAGGGCCATTTGCCACTGTAATCTCCAAATGCATGCTCCATTATGTGCATCTGGCTTTACAAACAAGCACCTTTAACTGCTGAGCCAGAAAGAAATATTTTTAATCTACTCCAAATCAATTTTATAGAACTTGAATGAATTACAAACATACACAAAAGTTCATGACACAATCTATAACTACTCAAACCTTAATCAACTATCCAATTTTGTCTATGGCACTTTGGTAAACTTGCTCAGTAATGTTAAATCACAATATAACTTTGTTTAGAATTTTTTTTTACTGCTCACCATGAAGTAAATAGTTTCCAAGTGTATGACTGATAAGTACTGTTCAGTGTCTCCAAATGTAGCCTATTTACCTTATAAACTAGGAAAAAAGAGAGTAATTTCTCTGAGATTTTTTTTTTGAGGCAGGGTTTTAGATATAATGACCTTAGGAGAGAATTAAATGTTAATGAGTCAATTTTAATTGTAAGATTTAGTTAAAACATTGACAAATAGAGGAACCTAGCTAACTTGGTGGGTACTCTAAATTCAGTCTTTCATGACCATTATGACCAGATTAATATCAATGAGTTAAAGTTAAGTTTACAACCTGAAAACCATAGCAACCTGCTGCCAGCCAGGATCATACTTTGTTATCTGATGTAAGCCCTAGGCTAATAATCATTTTATATCTCAAGAAGTCTGTAATCTGGTTAAGTACTTTGTTTTTAACCTTCTGTTTAAGCTTACTCACACCTTCATCCGCATGCTTTACTCATACCTTCATCTATATACAATCTATGTATCCACTCTGTAACAATCTTTTCATCAAACATTTAACATCCAACTTTTAAAGTTTTCTCTTCAGTTTATCTTTTTTAGTCAGTTCATCTTATAACTACCACCAAAACTTTCATTGTCCTTACCATAAGACTTTTAATAAAAGGTCTTTCAAAATAACTTTTTCATAAAAGAGTAGACCAGGGCTGAACAGATGGCTTAGCGGTTAAGGCACATGCCTGTGAAGCCTAAGGACCCAGGTTTGATTCTCCAGATCCCAGGTAAACCAGATGCACATGGTGGTATATTCATCTGGAATTTGTTTGCAGTGGCTAGAGCCCTGGTTCACCCATTCTCCCTCTCCCTCTCTCTCTCCCTCTGTCTCTAATAAGTAAATAAAAATTAAAATAAAATATTTAAAATAAATAAATAAGAGTACACTAGACTTGACTTATACTATTTATCTAGAATAAACATATAGATTTTATCATTTATTGATTTTGGAACTTTGTTTCTTATAACTTTCCTGAAACACACTTTTTAAAATATGAAAGCAGATTAGAACATTATTAGAAATTTTCAGCATCGAGCATGTCTAAATTTATTTATTTATTTATTTATTTATTTATTTATTTATTTATTTATTTTGAGGTAGGGTCTCACTCTAGCTCAGGTCATCTAAATTTAAACATAAATCTTGATATTATTTTCCTGTTAGTAGTCCCACAGAAGCATAGAGAGATAAAGTAAGCTTTAAAACAGTAACACAGTGGGCCAGCATAACCTCCTTTTAAAAAAAATCCAAGCATAGTTTTGGACTTCCCTCAGGGCTACAAGGTAGCTTTCTGATACTGCCATTTTACAACTCTTTAAGAGTAGGAGAATATTACATTTTTCCTTGTCTATGACCTTAATTACTTTCAGTGTTCCTTCTGGGGGACACACAACAGTAAAAGTTGGCCATGCTGTCTAGTACACTGGGCTTGGTGGAGAACATCCCCCACATTGAAATGGCACAGTTCAGAACAGAAATCATTCTACAGCTTTAGGGCTGTGAGCCACATATATACTCATATATACACATTCATGTCAAGAGCACTTTATTTACTTTATTTTATTTTATTTTTTGGTTTTTCGAGGTAAGGTCTCATTCTAGCCCAGGCTGACCTGGAACTCATTATGTAGTCTCAGGGTGGCCTTGAACTCATGGCAATCCTCCTACCTCTGCCTCCTGAGTGCTGGGATTAAAGGCGTGCATCACCATGTTCAGCTCAAGTGCATTTTTATATAGACTCCAGACAATCATTTCCACCTCAACACATTTATTCATTCATTCAGAAGCTATGCATTTTCATTTTAAATTTCTATAATATTTACAACTCCAGAGACGAAAACAAACCTTGTTAATGGAAGCATGATAGAGCAGAGAGAAGGCTGTGCATGCAGAGTGAAAATTTTCAGACCATTTGCCTATAAGTTGGCAGAAGTTTTCTAAATCAGTGAGAATTTGGAAATCAAAAGTACCATGTTTAGGCCATTTAGACTCATTGTCTAGCTTATATTATGGCCAGGCAGAGTTTCAGAGGAAGATCAGACAATGAGGTTACATGGAAAGAGCAAAACAAGGGTGAGAGAAAGGAACCAGAGCTTAAGCTGGGTTTACACAAAATACCAATATGACCCCCTGGCCTATTAGGGAATGGGGCCTACACCTCCCATGTTGGCAGAGGCCGTACAGGTCACAAATGTTGGCTTTTTAGCCTTTTAGTGGGCAAGGCAGGCAGCATCTGTGCTCCTGGTGGTGAAAGCTGCTGGCAGTGAAAGATGAGACCTCAGGAGGGAGAGAAAGAGTGTCCTGAGACGGTGCAATTGAACCAAAAGGCGCACCTTAGGGTACGGTAGACTGCAGAGCAACAGACCTGACGTATTGAGAGTTTGTCTTTCTTGAGATCTGGGGTTGGGGCCCAGAAGCAAGTGAGGGGGTAGCCTGGCATGCCAGCACAGCCTCCATGAGGAGGGATTAAGCCCAAGAGCAGGCCAACCCAAGAGGGACACTTACTGAGAAGGAGGGAGGAGATGAAGGGAAGAAGGGTGAGGCCAAATTGTGGTGGGTGTGAAAAACCAGTATCAGGCAGAGATGGTCCAAAACCTCCAGAGGATCAGTGGCAGCCCAGTGGTCTGGTCAGGGGAAAGGAGGTCTGGCTACCCAAGAGGGCAACTGGAAGCTTCCTATCCAAGTCACAGCACCAGAGGTAAGGTTTGGGAGTGACCATGACCACACAAACCACTCTGAGGCAAAGATGAAAGCTTTTATTCAGGAAAAGCAGGAGCTAACAGGACTGACTCACAAGAGAAGAGCACAGCCAACTTGATTTCTCAGGTCGTGGGATTTATAGGGTATTTTCAGTTGGGGAAGGTGAGGAAGGGAAAAAGCTGAATAAGAAAGGGTCCTTTAGGAGAGATCTAAGATAGCCAGGGTGTGATACCAGAACAGTGACCAGGTGACTTATGAGATAAGGGGACAGCAAACCATGACCTGGGGGCATTATAGGCGAGGAAGAGAAAATAGCTGAGTGGTTTCTTGAGAAATGTGGATAATCCACTTCCTTATGTTTCTGTCATCCTTCTGCTGTCCTTGGTGACTCCATTTTTTTGGGAGCCTTTCTTGACCTAAGAGGGTACAGTGTCTCACAAGTAAAACCACTGACTTACAGAATGCTGGGTCAGAGCTGATGCACCAGGACTACACTCTAGAGGTCGGGATCTCTGCATGCAGCCCCGAACTGCTTGGAGTGTTGGCTTTTATTGGAGAAAACCACAAGATGTTCATTGCAAAAACAGGATGGGAGTTAAACTGCAGTTACTATTAAACAAGGGGGGGTATTACAAAAAAGTCACAAGGTACTCATTACATAAGTCACTTAGGCAGAACTGAGGCAAGAAACATTCTATGCTACGTAACCACAAAGGTAGAAACAGAGAGGTACAGGAAGGTCCTGGTACATTGCACAGAGGGGTCATCCCATTCCTTAGATAACAGAAAACACCTGCATTTTGCAATAAGGTCTGTGGTAATGACTCCCGAAACTTCTCCTTTATCTGTCAGAAAGATCGACTTGGGCGGTGACCTCCATTGTGTGTTCCTAAAGCCAAGGGCTGCACAGGAGGATGTTTAACCAGGTCTGTTGTGTCCCTTTACATTCCATTTTCCAAAAGGACTTCACTAGATCTATTTTTCCACAAATGACCTGAGCCCCTCCTGGGAGGGAGATACCCTTTCCTAGAATTTAAATCTAATCCTGACATTGTAGTTGGTCAAGTTCAACCTCCAGAACTTGGTGTCATGGCTAGCCTCTTCCTGAGCCAGCCTCTAGCCCAGACCAATCAGATGTCTCTCTGGCTCACCTGAGCTGGAAGGTAGGGCCCACCACTGTAAGGTTATAAATACATTTACAAGGGGAGGGCAAACTCTCTTTGCTGCCAGTTCATCACTCCTGAACCTCCAGGTTCTGGTAAGTCTCCCCCTGATCCTTCTCTACCCCCTCTTGCCCTCCATATGGCAGGACCTCTCTGTACTTTCTCTTTTTCCTCTCTCTAAATCTCTTCACATTTCTTCTAGGCCCACATGGGCTCTCAGAGCATGTAGGTGTATTCATTTTCCTTCCATTGGTTTTGTACTTTCCTAAATAAATACAATAATGTAGTAATTATCCTTCTAAGTTTGGGTTTCCCAATTCTTTGGTTAAACGCAAACACTAATCTAGAGTTTGGGGTCGAAGGACTTTATTCCTGACACCCCATATCACTCTCAATTCTAAAATTATATCAGATATTAAAAAAGAAATATGATTTGCTGTGGTGGTTTGAATAAGCTATTCCCCTTGATCTCTTGTGTTGTGAATACTTCCTTCCTAGATGGTGGCAATTTGGGAGGTGGAGCCTTGCTTGAAAAGGTGTGTCATTGGGAGCAGGCCTTGAGGTATATTAGCCCAGCTCCAAGTCCAGGACTTAGATTACTTCTGCTCAGATTGGGGACAGGATACGAGCCACCTTTCTGCTCTTGCTATGCTTTGCCACCACAATGAAACCTGTCCCCTGAAATCGTAGGCTTGGAATGAACCTTTAACTCACTTAAGCTGCTTCTGGTCCTGTGTTCTCTCCCAACAACAAGAAGATAACTGCCGAGCACTGAGGAGATGTCTCACCTGTTAAAAATATTTGCTTGCATAGCCTCCTGGCGCAGGTTCAGTTCTCAGTACATTTGTAAAGCCAGATGCATAAAGTAGTACATGCATCTGGAGGTCATTTGCAGTGGCAGGAAGCCCTGGCATGCCCATATTCTCATTCTTTCTCCCTTCCCACCTTGCAAGTAAATAAATATTTTTAAAAGGTAACTGCTGTAATTCAACAGAGAACTGCTTAAAAATTGTTATTATAGAGCTGGAGAGATGGCTTAGCGGTTAAGGCGCCTGCCTCCTAAGCCTAAGAACACTGGTTTCCAATTTCCAGCGTTTCCAATCTCCAGGTCCCACGTTTAGCCAAATGCAAAGTGTCGCAAGGGCACAATGCCGCACTTGACCACAAGGGGGCACACACATCTGGATCTCGTTCGCAGCAGCTAAGAGACTGCTGGCGCACCCATCTCTGTCTTCCTCTCCCTCTCTCTCTGTCTCTCTCAAAAATAATTAATTAATTAATTAATTAATTAAAAAATTGTTATTATAAACTTATTATACATATAACATAAAAAGTAATACTTTTAATTTTAAAGAAAGGATAACAAGGGCTGAAGATATTGCTTAGTGGTTAAGGTGCTAGCTGGCAAAGCCAAAGGACCCAGGTTTAATTCCCTAGGATCCACATAAGCCAGATGTACAAGGTGGCACATGTGTCTGGAGTTTGTTTGCAGTGGCTAAAGGCCCTGCAACCCATTCTCTCTCACACATGCTCTCTCTCTCACTCAAATAAATACAAATAATTTAAAAAGGATAACAATCTATAATTTCATTTTATATACATATACATACATGTCATATATAATATATATATATTTCATCTGTATGTCTCTTGTGTGAACATCTATCTAGCATTCAGGAGGCTGAGGCTACAGAAGCCCACATCTGACAGCTTCTATATGTTCAAATGTTAGAAAGTTACTGGGTGTGAGGGACAGTTGGACTTTCATGACAGGAAAAGACAGACATGAGGAATAGGTTAGTATGGTGGTTTGATCAGTTGTCCTCCACTTAGGTATTCTGAATGCTAGGTACCCAGCTGGTGGCAATTTGGGAACTGGAGCATCCTAAAGGTAATGTATTGTTGGGGGGGCTATGGGTGTTATAGCCAGCTTCCTCTTGCCAGTTTTTGGCACACTCTCCTGCTGCTGTTGTCCACCTGATGTTGGCTAGGAGGTGATGCCCACCCTCTGCTCATGCCATCATTTCCCCTGCCATCATGGAGCCCCTCCTTTCTCCCACAAGCTGCTCTTGGTTGAGTGTTTTCTACCAGCAACGCAAAGCTGACTGCAAGCGGTACTGTAAGGTAGTAGAAGCGTTGAGAGTCTAGATTAAAGTATATGTGTCTATATAAACATATGCATACAGACATTTATTTTTAAAGAAAAAAATAAGTGTAGATGATGCATACATTTTTTATCTCACCTGCAAAGCTGTGATTCAGCTGTTTCCCACCTGTAATTCCTTTCTGTGGCCACAGCAGGGCAGGCATTCTCTTTTCTAAGCAGTCATGCACAATTTTACCCTGGCCAAAATGTATTTTTGATAACTTGAGATTTGCAAACTATGTTCACAGGCGTGATAAAAAGGCAAACTTAGAAATAAAAAATAAAAGGCAAATTTATTTAAAAGAAATTTGCCTCAATGCTATGATCAAGTAAGTGCAATTAAACATAAGAGAAATGAGAAAGGCTGCTTCCCAGGGCATTCAAGCAAATCTTTAAAATGCAAATGTTTTATCCTTTTAATGATGAAAGAAAAATCTGGTGAAAGCATCATTTTCAGATGAATAAAATATCAAACCCAGAATTTTAAAAATATCTATTTGCCTTGAAAATCATAGACTTGTAAGATTTTTTTTTTTAAATCTGTTTGGCAAGTTTGAAGCAACTGAATAGTTTTTTTTACAAAAAAAAAAAAAAAAGAGAGAATTATTCTAGTTAAGCTTTGAATACAAACAGCACAGTATGAGAACCTGATGAGTGAACATTGTCTCCTTCTGTCACCTTCCCTGTCTGTTGCAGTCAGGTTCACATTGCTGGCAAAAACCACCTGACCAATACAGCTTTTGGAGAAAAAAAAAAGGTTTATTTTGGCTTACAGACTCAAGAGGAAGTTCCATGATGGCAGGGGAAAACTATGACATCAACAGAGGGTGGACATCACCCCCTCGTCAACATTAGGTGGACAACAGCAATAGGAGAGTGTGTCAAACACTGACAAGGGGACACTGGCTATGACACCCATAAGCCCACCCCCAACAATACACTGTCTCCAGGAAGCATTAACTCCCAAATCTCCATCAGTTGGAAATCTAGCATTCAGAAGACCTAAGTTTATGGGGACACCTGAATCAAACCACCACACTGTCCTTGTTTCTTTCCTTATATGTCACTATCTTCATAGCTTCTTGCGATTGAAAACTATCTTCCCAAGGCATATTGTACCCTAAGATTAGGAATAGCATTTAAAAGAACAGACTTTAATCTCTTCAAAACCCAGGATGCAATTTGATTGCACATATGAAATGTGGTGAGGGCCTCACATCCAAAGGCCCCTGTCATTCCACTAACACTCCCATCAATACCTCTCTGAGCTGGTAGGAAATCAAAGCACCTTCTCACCTCCAGAAATGACCTTTACAGAGGTAAGAACTTGGAGTCTGTTTGAGCAGCTGTTGATGCTGCTGATGGCCAGAAGACTTGTAAAAAAAACCATCTCTGGCTGTTGACCAGGTTTTTACATGCACGCTGGATTCCATTTAACAACACAGAACAGAACAAAAATATTCTGGGTTAGAAATAGCCCAGACATCAATTAATATTGACATTTATAATTAATTTATAATGATTAATATTAATAACCTTTAAGACATCAATTTTGCCATACTTGCACATATTGAAGAGAAAAAGTATGTTATATATATGTACATATATATATAGAATGAAATATCTAACTTTTTAAGAATGCTGTAAAATATTTCCATATGTACATTATATCAAAGTACTTTCCCTCAAGTTCAGTTGAAAGGAAATACCCAGAGCATTAGACCCATCAGAATAGACGTCTCCACTTGTGGTTTTCAGATGCCCTAACATACTTTTGCCCAGAACTAATCAAATACAGCTTGGCACTTGGTTCGTGTGTGTGTGTGTGTGTGTGTGTGTGTGTGTGTGTGTGTGTGTGTCCTTACAAAGAGAATAAAAACGTGTTGGACAAAACACGATACAAGATATCACTTTGCTTTTTGCTTTATTTCCAATGTCATTACTTCTCTTTAATCATTCAAACTAAGACTTTGTCCTAACTGTGGATGCACTAGTTTAGTTCTCTATTAGTATGTGAGAAGTAGGAAGGAAAACTGCTGAGCATCCCAACCATGGCTCAAGAACTCTGGGGCATGGACAATAGAGTCAGATCACTGACTCACAGATACGAAGTCCATTCTTACCTGCACTCTAACAGGCTGGGAGACTGAGACACAGAGAAGCTCTGAAACATTTTCGGATTTATCTACCCGTTAATGGTGGGCCCTTGTGAAATTCTTACTCCTCTCCGCTGAGACGGTACGTTCTCTCTTTCACATTTGTGAAAGGGCAGTTGGTGAGAATCAACTAAGAAATCTCTTTACTAGGGGTTCAGCTTTTGGATGTTCTGATTAAGGATGTCTTTAGTTAGGATCAGTAATTAAATTTTTGTTGTTGTTGGTTTTTCAAGGTAGGGTCTCGCTCTAGCTCAGGCTGACCTGGAATTCACTCTGTAGTTTCAGGGTAGACTTGAACTCACGAGGATCCTACTATCTATGCCTCTTGAGTACTGGGATTAAAGGTGTGAGCCACAATACCTGGCTTTTTTTTTCCTTTTTCTTGAGGTAAAGTCTCATTCTACCCCAGGCTGACCTGGAATTCACTATGTAGTCTCAGGGTGGCCTCAGGCTCATGGCGATCCTCCTACCTCTGCCTCCCGAGTGCTGAGATTAAAGGTGAACGCCACCACATCCAGCTCAATAATCCAATTTTTTGTTTTGTTTTGTTTGTTTGAGACAGGATCTCGCTCTAGTCCAGGCTGACCTAGAATTCACTATGTAGTCTCAGGGTGGCCTTGAACTCTTGGTGATCCTCCTACCTCTGCCTCCCGAGTGCTGGGATTAAAGGCATGCACCACCATGCCTGGTTCAGTAATCTAATTTTTAAGACTCCATAGAAGTTTCCTAAAATGAATCCAAAATGTGAGCACTATGGGCTACATAGTCAAGCTTACATGGTTTTAATGATTATTTGCAAGTAGGGGCAAGAGAGAGAGAGAGAGAGAATGAATGGGCATGCCAGGGCCTCTTGCTACTGCAAATGAACTCCAGATGCATGCACCACGTTGTGCATCAGGCTTTTCGTGGCCTTCTACTAAGGATTCTAACCTGGACCATCAGGCTTTCAAGTAAGCGCCTTAACCACTAAGTCATCTCTCTAGCTCCCCCTCACCCTTCCCCACCCTGCAAGCTCATATTCTTGAAACCAAAAAGGAAGTTCAGATGGTGCCCTCATTTGCAGCCATGTTTGTTTTAAAGGGTATTGCAGACCCAGCATGTTCCCTGCTTATCCATCCTTTTCATTGCCTGCTAGCTTGGTGTCTACATTGAATACAGTACCTTGATTCTTACATTCTTTCCGCCACCTCTTCTGCAATGGACCCTGAGCCTTGGAAGGTGTGTTAGAGATATTTCAGTGCTGAGCACTCCTCTGTCCTTTCTTTTCAGCACCGTGGTGCCTTCTGAGTCATCTCAAGGTCACTGCCATCTGAAAAGAGAAGCTTCTCTAACCAAAAGTGAGAGCAGCATTAATATATGGGTATGAACATTAAGAGAAGTGCTTACTGGACAGTTTGGTGTGCATAGTATATACATTTAGCCAGACACCAGCAGACATTACACCCCTAGGGCTCATGATGACTCCTGTTGTAGGTTTTCAGTATCAGGGATGTATTCCCTCCCATGGAGTGGGCCTCCAGTCCAATTAGAGAGCTGTTGGTTTCCCCCATAACAGGCATGCCACTATTGTACCTGTTGGCTCATTTGGCCTGGCTGGCCAAATTTAAGGCTTGTAGTGTCCACTGTTGAGTATCTTCACTGGTGATTTCTCTTTTTACCATTGAACTGCATGCAGCGTAGCTTTTTCCAGCTTTCTGTCAGCTGGTCCACATGGAGGTGGCTTTCAGCTCAGATCCAACAGGATTTCTCAATGACCTTGCAGGCCAAGCATGTGCTCCACATTTCTTTAGCATAAATCCATTTTTCAACCGGCCACAGGAAATATAAAACTAAAACTATAAATGTCCTTGAAGGAACACATTGGCTTAAATGGTTGATGGCAATTGTGTTCTGAGTTTAGATTTTAAAGAGAGATGAAAGGGAACCAGAAGTAGCATGGATTAATTACCTACTAGATGGCAGGCATATCTACTCCTTACAACAATCTTGGAAGACTGGTATTTTTACTTTTATTTAAGGTGTTCATAAAACAGAATGTAAAAGAATGTAAACACCAAAGGAAGGGTAGGACTCCTTACAATGCACTCTTCCAGACACAAAATGGCCTGTATATCCATGACCTCTCAGTGCCTGGCACTACCCACACAAGTCCATCATAATAGGAGGAAAAGATGATGACATCAAAATAAAAGAGAGACTGATCGAGAGGGGTTGGGATATGATGGAGGGTGGAGTTGTGAAGGGGAAAGTGAGGAGGGAAGGAATTATCATGGTCTATAATTATGTAAGTTGTCAATAATAAAAATAAAAATTTAGCCAGACGTGGTGGCTCATGCCTTTAATCCCAGCACTTGGGAGGCAGAGGGAGGAAGACCATCGTGAATTTGAGGCCACTCTGAGACTATATAGTGAATTCCAGGTCAGCCTGAGCCAGAGTGAGACTCTACCTCAGAAAACCAAAAATAAATAAATTACTTAATTAAATTAAATTAAAAATAAATAAATAATTTTAAAAACAAACAAATAAAACAACATAAGTGACTTTTTGAACCCACATTATGAGTCAGCAGAGGAGCCCACGCTTGGTCACACATGCCACAGACCTGAGTGTGTGGAAAGAGGGTTCCAAGAAGGAAGCCTGGGGGAAGATGGGAGGCTTTGCATATTGCAGAAATTCTCCTTGGGGTCAGTGAATGTCTGGTACACACACAGCACACAGTTAAAATTTGTTGAATGAAGCCGGGCGTGGTGGCACACGCCTTTAATCCCAGCACTCGGGAGGCAGAGGTAGGAGGATCACCATGAGTTTGAGGCCACCCTGAGACTACATAGTTAATTCCAGGTCAGCCTGGGGCCAGTGTGAGACCCTACCTTGAAAAAACCCAAAAAAAAAAATTAATAATAAATAAATATATATATATATAATGAATTTATGTGACTTCTTTTTTTTAATATTTTATTTTTATTTAGTTATTTACTTGAGAGAGAGGAAGAGGGAGAGAGAGAAAGAGAGAGAGATTGAGAATAGGTGCACAAACGAACTCCAGATGCATGTGCAGCTGGCTTACGTGGATCCTGGAGAATCAAACCTGGGTCCTTTGGTTTTGCAGGCAAGTGCCTTAACCACTAAGCCATCTCTCTAGCTCTTATGTGACTTCTCTAAGGCATGAAAGGGAGCTTTCTAAATCCTAATTGGCTTAAAATGCTTTGATGTTTTCCAGCTGCCCAGAGTTGAGGTTTTCAAACTTGCTCAGATAGCGAAACACTTAGAAATCATGATGCTCTTGGCAGAATATGATGTATTTTTATATTATGCTACAAATTAATTTATTATTAATCAGATTTTGTGAAAAATATGTTGTAGCACCAAATATTTAAGAAAATGTAAATCTGCAAATTTTTCCATATGTTTACATTTTTTAAAATTGGAAATTTCAGATTACTTTACAGAAAATCAAAGTTTTATAAGTCACTATTACTTTTACCTCAAATGTTAGCTTTCTCCAGATTAATATTCAGAAGGAAAAATCTAATCTCCTCTGGTTTTTCATAGTGGCTACATTCCTAGAAATTTCAGTATTATTAAAACCATGCTCAAAATATTTTGGGTACTTAGATTTACATGCAGTCTACCAAGACTTAGATAATAATAAACAGGTTTCCTTACATACATAAAGATCTGACTGGATACTGGAAAGACATGAAGAGTCGGTGTAATTTCTTCAGCAGGATCCACATGGACATCCGGTCAGTGCCAGCCTAGACTCTTTGCCTTACACTAATCTGCCAAGTCTTGCATGATGAACTAAACAGCTAGACCCAAGCTCCTGCGAGGCATCATATCAATGCTCAGAACCCTATCCAGTGCTTGGAACCTGGCAGATGTCCCATCATCATCAAGACCATTAATTGATGCATACATACATGAGAGACTTTGGAGATCACTCATCCAAATATCCCAAACAAGTCAGCCACTTACCCAAGAAAATAAAAACAGTGGCAGAACCCACACGACAGTCCAGGCCTTTGAGCTGCAAGTAAGCACTATCTATTTCCACTGTAACAGGGCTCTTCAGACTGGGGACTTTCAGAGGTAATCTGAGGTATTCCCAAGGGACTTGGGGCATTTCTAGTTTTAAGGAAAGCGATTTCTATATCAACTTCCATGTCCTGTTTCTTAAAATTGTCCTGAGAAGATGTCACGTTAATTCTCTTTCCCATTCCAATTTTGGAACTGTTTTTCTTTTGGAGAGATGGCTCAGCAGTTAAAGGCTCTTGGTTTGCAATGGCTAACAGCCAAAGGTTGATTCCCCAATATCCATAGAAAGCTGGCTAAGACAAAGTGTGCATGCAACTGGAGGTCCTTTGTAGCAGCAGGAGGCACTGGTGTGTCCATTCTCATTCCCTCCCCGCTCTCTCTCAGAAATAAATAAATAATAAAAACAAATTTAAAAAAGGAAGAAAGGAGCTGGGCGTGGTGGTGCATGCCTTTAATCCCAGCACTCGGGAGGCAGAGGTAGGAGGATCGCTGTGAGTTTGAGGCCACCCTGAGACTACAGAGTGAATTCCAGGTCAGCCTGGGCTAGAGTGAGACCATGTTGGGCCCTAAGAGACCCGGGCGTGAGGCCCAGTGGAACTTCCTGAGCCTGACTAGAGTTTGGTGACCTGTCTTTGGCCTATTGCTCCCACTTAGGAGTGACTCAGCAAGACCTAAGCCAATACTGCCTCCACCCAGCTACTGCTGACGTAGTGAAATACTATTGGCCCCTACACCTTTATCCCATCCTGAGACCCCACCCTCTTTCTCAATGCTATATAAACACCTTCCTAGTACAATAAAACGAGATCCTGCTTCGACAAGACTCCCGACCCAGTGTGTTTTTCTCTCCGGTGCCTTGGAGGGTGGGGGATCTGGGTCGTGGACACTCACCATCCCGCTCAGCCCCAAGATCGGACCGGCTGGACCGGCTCCTTCTTCAGCCCTACCTGCCGGAGGACCCGGCAAGACCCTACCTTGAAAAATAAAAGAAGGAAGAAAGGAAACTTCAAAGCCATCTGCTGTTCTTGATATAGTGATTGGAGATATACAGTCGGAGGGCAGTAACAGAATAATTTCACCTATTGGATGAGCACAGCTTCTTTCAAACAAAGCAGTGATGGCTTCTTGTCTACTCAGAGCCAGTCAGTACTGCCTTCTGCAGAACACAGAGCATGAGCATTGAGGACAAAAATCTTATGTCACATGCTTAAATCATAAACATCAAGCCAATAAATGTTTCAAAAAGATTCATTCTATCTGCCACATTAACAAACATCTCGAGAGCTCTTTTGATTTCATGGCCCAAACATGGTGGTACAAGTTTAGCATTTTCCCTGTGCAGTCCTGATTTTTCTGACCTCTGGCTTTGTTTCTATCTTGGATTGGCTTGTGTGCAGACATTTGGACAGTTGACCATACAGCCACAAACACACACAACTGCAAACGCACAGACAGACTTCAGGTGAGTACCTGGGTCTCACAATAACCTGTCCAGGGACTTACTATGTATTCTCAGGCTGTCCTTGAACTCACAATGATCCTCCTATGAGCTTCCTGAGTGCTGGGATTAAAGGCATGAGACACGATGACTGGCTAAAAATTATTTTTAATTAATTAATTAATTAATTTTATTTATTATTTATTTATCACGTACTGCAAACAAATGTACCAAATTTAGTGTTGCACATCTTTAATCCCAGTGCTCGTGAGACAGAGGTGGAAAGATTGCTGTGAGTTCAAAGCCAGCCTTGAACTACAGAGTTCCAGATCAGCCTGGGCTAGAGTGAGACCCTACCTCGAAAAAAACAGAAAAAGTACCATCGTTTTGCATCTGGCTTGATGTGGGTACTGGGGAACTGAACCTGGGCCAGCGGACTTTGCAAGCAAGTACCTTTGACCACTAGGCCAGCTCTTCAGCCTGTGGGGAAAAAATTTAGGAAAAAGTAGCGGCAGAACTCTGTCTTCCCTGGCACTAGGCATTGTACACACTTGCTAACACTAAGGACTACTTGAATCTGAAGAAATACAGAATGGGATTTGGTCATGATGGTAATTTTCATTTAACATCCTTACCGTTTTCATTTCTGTCCAGACAGAAATTGGCCTAAATATCCATGATCTTGCAGTGCCTAGCAATACCTTCATAAGACCCTCATAATAGGAGAAAAAGATGATGACATCAAATTAAAAGAAAGACTAATGGAGAGAAGGAGGGGATATGATGGAGAGTGGAGTTCTGAAGGGAATGGGGGAAGAAGGAAATATCATGGTTTATTGTCTGTAACTATAGAGGTTGTCAATAAAAAATATTGATAAAAAAAGAAAGTGTAGGGAAGAGAATGCATAAAAGAAGGGCAGCGGGAGGGTCAATCTAAATTCAAGATATTGTGAATAAGACTTATGTAAACCCACTTTTTTGAATAATGGCACATCTAGAAGCTGTAGACTGTTACTAGAAAATTTTCAGTGCCTGGGATGGGATACCTTCCAGTGAGTTGTTGGCCAAGGAGCTCCCGGTAGCCTCCAAAACATTAAAGGCTTTTGCCAAAGCCCTTGTTTTCCCTTGAGAAACAGACAGTAAGACCCTATTGCTGAAGACATCTCTTGCCTGAGAGGCAAGGTCACTGAGAAAGCAAGCTGGTGCTGAGCAGAAAACCTTCTCCCTGTAGACCAGCCAACTGAAAGCTGGAAAAAGCCGCACTGCATGCAGGCGTATGGGAGACAGAAGTCATCAGCAGTGAAAACAGTGGACGCTGAATATTCAAGTTTGGCCATACAAGCCCAATGACTGAATGGGTGCAATAGTGGCATGTCTACTCTTGGGGAAACCAACTGCTCCATAATTGGACTGAAGGCCCTCTCTTCGGGAGGGAATACATGCCTGGTACTGAAAACCCTAAGCAAAAGTCTACGGCAGGTGAGGTCATGAGCCTTAGGGGTATAAAGCCTGCTCTTGTCTGACTAAATGTATATATTATTCCCACCAAGCTGCCCTGGGGACACTACACTTAATGTTCATGTTCACATATTAACGCTACTCTCATTTCTGGTTAGAGAAGCTTCTCTTTTCAGATGGCAATGACCACTGGGATCACTAAAAGGCAACATAGTGCTGAGAAGAAGGGATAGAGGAGTGCCCAGCACTGAAACATCTCTGTCACACCCTCCAAGGCTCAGGGACCATTGCGGAAGAGGGGGCGGATAGAATGGAAGAGCCAAAGGAAGGGTATGACTTCTTACAATGCAACTGCCCAGACAGAAATTGGCGTCGATATCCATGACCTTGCAGTGCCTAGCAATACCATCGCAAGACCCTCAAAATAGAAGAAAAAGATGATGACATCAAATTAAAAGAAAGACTAATGGAGAGAGGGAGGGGATATGATGGAGATTTGTGTTCTAAAGTGGAATGGGGGAGGGGAGGGGAGGGAAATGTATGTTTTTTGTATGTATTTATAGAAGGTGTAAATAAAGAAATTAATAATTAAAAAAAGTGTAATACTCTTCACAAGACCCTCATAATAGGATAAAAAGATGATGACATCAAATTAAAAGAGAAATTACAGCTGGGCGTGGTGGTGCACGCCTTTAATCCCAGCACTCGGGAGGCAGATTTAGGAGGATTGCTGTGAGTTCAAGGCCACCTGAGACTACAGTAGTGAATTCCAGGTTAGCCTCGGCTAAAGTGAAACCCTACCTTGAAAAGAGAGAGAGAGAGACAGAGATATTAATGGAAAGATGAAGGGGGAGGGGATATGATGGAGAGTGGAGCTCTGAAGGGGAATGGGGGGAGGGGAGGAAAATATCACGATTTATTGTCTGTAAGTATAGAAGTTGTCAATAAAAAAAAAAAAAAAGAATGATGAACCAGAAAAAATTTAAAAAGCTGGTGAGGGGGCTGGAGAGATGGAAGGTTAAGGCATTTGCCTGCAAAGCCAAAGGATCCCTGTTCCACTCTCCAGGACCCAGAAAAGCTAGATGCACAAGGGCCAAGCATCTGGAATTCGTTTGCAGTGGCTGGAGGCCCTGACACATCCCTTCTCTCCCCCTCTCCCTCTCCCTCTCCCTCTCCCTCTCCCTCTCTCTCTCTGCCTCTTTCTCTCAAATAAATGAATGAATGAATGAATAAATAAATAAATAAATAAATAAATAAAATATATTTTTTAAAAAGCTGGTGAGGTCGTCCCTCGGCCGCAGGGGTTCTTCAGTGCTGCTTCTCTCCGACCCATCGCCACTGCCACGTTGGCCACTGCCACGTTGGCCGCTGCCACTGCCACGTCGGCACTGCCACTGCCGGGAAAATGTCTGATAAATTTTCGTTGGCAGATGTACTACCTGAACAGTCTCCTGCCAAAACCTCTGCCATGAGCAATACAAAACCTGGCCAACCTAGGGGATGGCCAGGTTCCAGCCCTTGGACTAACCCCAGTGCCCTGCCTTCTGTGTCACCCAGACTCCCACCAAGTCCAACGCCCTCCACTGTGCCTTTTGGACCAGCATCAACAGGAATGTATCCCTCTGTGCCTCCCAGCGGACCACCGCCAGGACTCCCAGGACCCTTTCCTCCTTCTGGACCATCATGCTCCCCACCTGGTGGTTCTTATTCAGCCCCAACTGTGCCAGGCCCTGGCCCCACAGTGCCATATGCTGCCCCAAATATGCCCTTTCCAGAGCTACCTAGACCTTATGGTCCGCCCACAGATCCAGCTGCAGCTGGTCCTTTAGGTCCATGGGCTTACATGTTTTCCGGACCTTGGGCACCAGGAATGGAAGGGCAGTATCCTACTCCCACCTTGCCATACCCTTCCACGGGGCAATATTCCACTCCTCTCCCCGCCACAAGCACCAAGGACAGCACCAGCTGTTCCATGGGGCACTGTACCACCAGGAGTCTGGGGACCATCGGCACCGTATCCTGCCCCTGCAGGATCATATCCCGCACCAAGACTCTCTCCTACTCCAAATAATCCGTTCCAAGTGCCTTCAGAACCTTCTGATGCTCCATCAATGCCTGGTGCCCCCCATTCTTATCATTAACAGTGAAGACATGATGCTTTGCTTTTTGAAGTACATGTATATGTGCTTGTGAATGCATATATAGAAATTAGGGGATATGATGGAGAGTGAAGTTTCAAAGGGGAAAGTGGGGGGAGGGAGGGAAGTACCATGGGATATTGTCTACAATTAAAGAAGTTGTCAATACAAAATAAAAATAAAAATTGCTGGTTTCACTATTAGAAAGCAATCATGAAAGAGCAACTCTTGCATCTCAGAGAAGATATCTGCTTCCTGTACATGGATGTGTGGAATATCAAATCGACACAATCAGATAAAAATGTAGACACAAATCATTCAAATGTTAATTGGTTTTTGTAAAAAAAAAAGTGATTATGTATATTGAATAGCTCCTTGATAAGATTTAAGTCATGAAACTACCCTTAAAGTCTGAAATTATATGGATTACTGTTAGAATCTATAATTTAATTGGCAAGTTATTTCAAGTAGTTTGCTATAATCACCCTCACCCCTAGTAATTTGGAAAGTAGGCACATAATCTGAACATGACGTCTTTTTTTCTTTCCTTTTTTCCTTTCTTTTTTTTTTTTGTTTTTGTTTTTTGTTTTTTCAAGGCAAGGTCTCACTCTAGTCCAGGCTGATCTGGAATTCACTCTGTATTCTCAGGGTGGCCTCGAACTCACTGCGATACTCCTGCCTCTGCCTCCTGAGTGCTGGGATTAAAAGCGTGCACCACCACGCCTGGCTTGAACACATCTTATTTTGAGCTCCTCTATGGACTGTGTTTACTTGGGCCTATTATTGTTATGTTTCAGATACACATTTTAAAAAATATATTTTATTTATTTATTTGGGAGAGAGAAAGAAGGAGAGAGAGAATGAGAGTACCAGGGCCTCCAGCCACTGCAATCAAATTCCATATGCATGCGCCCCCTTGTGCATCTGGCTTACGTGGGTCCTGGCGAATCAAACTGTTCCTTTTTGGTTTTGCAGGCAAATGCCGTAACCACTAAGCCATCTCTCCAGCCCCAGATACACATTTTTAACTTAACTGTCAAATGCTTAGTTCAGTAGTCAGCCAGTGTTCATTTTTATCCTTGAGCTTCTAGTAAAAGCTTCTGAACTGTTTTATTTTTGCCATATGGGTCATAACGCACTGAAACCTGCCATTTATAAAACTTCTTGTTTATGCGTGGTGCTGGAGGTGTATGCTCTCATGTATGCTAGGCCACCACTCTACCACTGAGCTACACCCCTTTTTCCAAGCCAACATATATGTAAAGGGTACTCTTGGAGAAGCAGTGATCTCTTTGTATTGCTTTCGAATGGATTATGAAGGAAAGAATGATTCCTTGTTTGGATAGTTGAACTAGATAAGCCCCAGACTTGCTTCATTGCAGGGAATGTGGCTTCTACTCAGCTCACCCTGCCGCCTCCCTACCCCATTCCTTCAGTCTTTTAGAAGGGGCACATCCCTGATTCCTCCCTCTTGTGGAAGACTGGCACAATAGAGATTTGTTGTAAGAAAATATAACAATTATGTTTAGAGAACATTAAGTCCTGCAGATATGACTGCTCTTTTTGTACAAGTGTAAATCAAAAACACATTAGAAGCTGGGCATGGTGGCGCACGCCTTTAATACCAGCACTTGGGAGGCCGAGGTAGGAGGATTGCCGAGTGTTCGAAGCTATGCTGAGACAACATAGTGAATTCCAGGTTAGCCTGAGCTAGAGTGAGACCCTACCTCAGAAAACAACAACAAAAACAAAAATGCGTTAGAGTCCAGTTGAGCTATGGAGTTGTTTCCTGAATCTGTAAAGTGTTTATGGCCCTCAGTTCAGTTCTGTTTGTTGGCAGGTAGATAAGTAGAATTGAGAACCATCTTTGAAGAGATTATTTTCTAGCACAACAGTGACAATAACAAATTGTAGATTTCTGCAGCTGAGTTTAAAGCAGTGAGACTGTATTGCTTAGACAGTGTTCATTATAAGAACCAGAGCAGTCCTGGTAGCTTTGTGATACCTTGCCTTTAAATCGGAATCAGTCTTGGATTTGGAACTGATCTGGATCTTATTTAGCAAATAACATTTTGAACTTTTGAATGTATCCATTGGGTTTCTAAAATGTATTGTGAATTACTCAGACCAATATAGAAAAATTTATGCCTGAGTTCTGTTTTTACTTTGAAATAAAATATTGAATAGTAGAAGTTTACTTCTACAATTAAAATGTCAAAAAAAGTCAAGAATATCAAATGCTGCCAATTTAATGTTTTTTTTTTTTTTTTGAGAGAGAGAGAGAATGGGTGCGCCAGCAGCCTCTCAGCTGCTGTGAACGAACTCCAGATGTGTGAGCCCCCTTGTGGCAAATGTGTGACATAGAGCCCTTGTGTCACTTTTTGTGTCTGGCTAAATGTGGGACCTGGAGATTGAATGGGCATTCTTAGATTTAGCAGGCAGGCGCTTTAACCGCTAAGCCATCTCTTCAGACCAATTTAATAGTTTTTGATAGCTACCTACTTTCTTTTATGAAAGGAGTGGTCACCTTTGAAATAAACATTGGGCGTTGAAGCCTCCATTATTTTAGGTAGATGATAGATGCAAGCCTGCAGGGTTGATAAAGGTAGAGCTGATTTGACTGTTTGGAGACTTTTAGACTGAGCAATGTCCTTAGCCCTTACAATAGCAAAAAATTATCTTTTTTCTTTCACTTCTTTACAAGGACTGGTGGTAGCTGTCCTACCTGTCACTAGGACTCTTACCAAAGTAGCCTTAAGTCTACAAGGCAAGTGACCTTAGATGTTATAGCTTCAGTTACCAGTCAATATCAAGATGTCAGTTAGGGGAAGGGTAAGCTATAGGGAAAGAAGATAACAGCAAAGATACCTTTGTAGGGCTGGGGGAATGGCTTAGTGATTAAAGAGTTTGCCTACAAAGCCTAAGGACCCAGGTTCAATTCGTCAGGACCCACATTAGCCAGATGTACAAGGGGGTGCATGCGTCTGGAGTTTGTTTGCAGAGGCTGAAGTCCCTGGCATGTCCGTTCTGTCTTTCTCTCTCTCTCTCTCAAATAAATAAATAAAATATATTTTTAAAAGATACTTTTGTAGTTATTTTGGCTGCTCTACAGTGGGATAAATGTATAATTCTGAATTCAGTATCTCCTGTTAACATCAGAGAAGATATAGTGTGACTAACTGAGGGAATCTAGTTGTGGAGTCCATTGAGTGTAGAAGAAATCCTTTGCTAAAGGATAGGAAGGACTATGAACCCAAGACTTGATATTACTACTCAGAAGTATGTAATAAATGGAGTGACCTGTCCTGAGTAATACTGCCATTCATTTTAAGCCTTTGTTTTCAAGGACTTTGCAACTAGTGCTTGGGTTTTATAGCATGAGAAAGGAAATCAAAGAAATATTATTTGCTTTTGTTTATTTTTATTTTTACAGAGCATTTCTCCAGTTGTCCACAGGGTAGAGTAGAGATGTCTCAATTCTTAGAGGTACTCTAAGTCAAAAACTATTTCTGGGCTTAGGGTAGAGATAAAAGCAACAAATTCAGCCGGGCGTGGTGGTGCACGCCTTTAATCCCAGCACTTGGGAGGCAGAGGTAGGAGGATCACTGTGAGTTCAAGGCCATCCTGAGACTATATAGTGAATTCCAGGTCAGCCTGAGGTAGAGTGAGACCCTACCTCGAAAAACAAAAACAAACAACCAAACAAACAAACAAACAAAGCACCAAATTCAGTGAGCAAATGAGGGAAAGATTATGGAAAGGATTTGGTCTTTTTCCCCCTTACCTAACAAGGAAATGAAAGTGATTTAAAAAAAATTTTTTTTTTATTTTCTGAGGTAGGGTCTCACTCTAGTTCAGGCTGACCTGGAATTCACTATGTAGTCTTAGGGTGGCCTTGAACTCAAGGCAATCCTCCTACCACTGCTTCCTGAGTGCTGGGATTAAAGGCATGGGCCAACATGCCTGGCTGAAAGTGCTTTTTAAAACAAGTCATACTAGGCTGAGACAACTGAAGAGATTGCTTGTTAACAAGTGTTTTGGGTTTTCAGGGAGTACAAATTGCAAAATATACTGACATGAACTTCAGATAATTTTTATTATTATTATTATTTGAGAGGGACAGAGAGAAAGACAGGGACAGAGGAAAAAGCAGAGAGAGAGAGAGAGAGAGAATGGGCGCACTAGCGGCTTAGAAGCTGCTGTGAACTAATTCCAGATGTTTGCACCACCTTGTGGGCAAGTGCGGCATTGCATGCACGTGTCACTTTAGGTCTGGCTAAACGCGGATCTAGTGATTGGATGGGCATTCTTAGGTTGGCCGGCAGGCGCTTTAACTGCTAAGCCATCTCTCCAGCCCCAGATAATTTTAAAATTAATTTTATAGGGATAGTTGAGATGTGTTCTCATGAGATGAGAAACCTGAATGTTGTTTCTGAGTTGGAGTCTTTGGTTTTAAAATGTTGGTCCTCAAAATGACAATGAAAAATATACCTCAGAACCATCTCACAGAATTGTCCAGAATCCAGTATTTAATGAAGGGCTTCAGATACTTTGTCTTGTCTGCTCTGGCCTCGCCTGCCATATTTTTGTGCTTCTGAAGATTTTTCTCACAGTTCTGGTTGTTTACTTATGGAAAGTAATATATTGATTAATCACAACATCCATTTTCAATTGCCCAAGGACTGCTGCCTTTCTTCATTTCTCTCTTGTCAGACAATAATAGGACAGGCAAGAAAAGGGGTGACTTTTTGCCCTCGATCATCTCACTACAACAAAGTGCTTTCTAGAATTTTGCCCGTGCTGTATATTACCTCACTAACACCATCTTTGATCCTCAAGTAGGCAGCTTTGGAAGTTGGTGTAGACTGAAAACAGCTCTACTCAGTTTCTAGTAAGAAACTGCTGGGTTGACATAACAGTTGCCTATACTTCTAAAAAGTTAGCGCCAATGTCTTCTTCATCCCGAATGATGCAGAGATAAGAGCTAGCTTTATTAAGCGCGAGGGTTACAAACTAGAAATTAAGTTTAAGCACAGGCCTTCCATTAAGTTTTTGAAAAGCAGAAGTTTAACCCGGGATGAATAAACTGCTGAGGCAGGAATTGGTGGGCTTCAGGGAAGCCCATGCCCTTGGTACAGCAGTGGCACTGAAGACGAGACACTTGGTTTTCAGAATGTCAGTGTTGAAATGGCATGCAAGCTGTGGCTGTGGAGCTCATGTGTGGACTGTTCACTCCGCAGGCATGTCTGTGATCCCGTGCTGTGCTGAAGGCCAGAGGTGAGAGATGGAAGCCAATCCCTGTCCTTGAGGCTCAGTCTAGGGTGGGTGACCTTACAGAACTCCTTACTTCCACCCATGACTGGTTACCTAGGTACAAAGTATTACACGATAGCTGCTGGTGGGAATTATCAGCCTGCTTTGGAGCATTTTAAAGGACAAGATGTGATATCCTTTTTTTTTTTTTTTTTTTTTTTTTTTTTTTTTTTGAGAGTATCTTTCAAGAGTGTAGCGTTCATCAGTGCAAGTGTGCAAAGTAATGGTACATTTCCCTTTTTCCCTCTTGTGGATAAAAGCACTTTTACTGCCTGTCACTGGTTAACAGATACTGACTTGTTGCCATTAAATAAACTCAGTTTCTTATGTGTGCTATATAAAGGGTTTTATAATTTTTTCTTGAAATTGTGATTTTTCATTTACTTAATAATGGCAAAATTAATGTATGCAATTGTCTATGCATTTTAAGTTAAACTGCCTAAAATGTGATTTGAGATGTACATCTTTGTACTATGATGTGTAAGTAATCTGAGACGTTAGGTTTTATCACCTGCTGCTGTATGTAAATAAAGACAAATGTAGCTTTAAGAAGTAATTATAGCCGGGTGTGGTGGCGCACGCCTTTAATCCCAGCACTCGGGAGGCAGAGGTAGGAGGATCACCATGAGTTCGAGGCCACCCTGAGACTACATAGTGAATTCCAGGTCAGCCTGGGCTAGAGTGAGACCCTACCTCGGAAAAAAAAAAAAAAAAAAAATCCATGATGGGATATACACTTTTCAAAAAACTTTAAGGAGCATGCAAGCAAAACTAAATAAAGATCATTGTAGTACATTACTGTTTTCTTGGTATAAATACTATGTAAAAAAAAAATCTAAGGGCTGGGGAGATGGCTTAGCAGTTAAGGCATTTGCCTGTGAAGCCTACGGATTCAGCTTTGATTCCCCAGTACCGAAGTAAACCAGATGCATAAGGTGGCACATGCATCTGTAGTTTGTTGGCAGTGGCTAGAGGCCCTGATGTGCCCATTCTCTCTCTCTCTTTCCCTCGTCTCTCTCTCTCTCAATAAATAAATAAATAAATAAATAAATAAATAAATAAATAAATAAAATGCTTTTTAAAAATGTGAAGATAAAGTAGAATTATTTTTCCCCATCAATGGGCTGATTAAATTTAATGAGGCAATTTAATACAGATCTTACTTGAAATCGATCATGCAGTCAGATGGCAGGGGTGGCTAGAAGTAGGGTTGTTGAGTAGGGGTTCCACAAATGATGACCTTTGGGCCAAATCTGACCTGTTTTTGTTAATAAAGCTTTATTGGAACATACCAATGTATTATCTGTCTGTAGCTACTTTCACTCTGCAATGGAAAAGTCGAATAGTTGTGACAGAGGCCATATGTTCCAGTCTTTGCATACCTTACACTTAAATGCAGTAAATATCTGAATTTTCTCCTAGCCCCTTTGTTCTTTAGGCAAGTCAATCTTCAAGTGTGGTTTCAACCCTAGAGAGAGTTAAGAGGGCAAAGCCCTCAGGCTGTTTTCACAGGCCAAGGACTAGAGAAGCTGGGTAAGTATCAGGGGAGTTCAGTCAATACATTTGATTCTTTTCCTAGTTAATGGCGCAGTAGCAGTAGGTCGGAGCTTAAATTGCTGAGGGTTTTGTGTAAACAGTCTCTAACATGGAGGAAAGCTTTTGTTCTCGCTGAAATAAGTATGGAAAGCTTTTCTTTCACTGGCCTCTCAGTATGGGAAGAGCAGCAGCAATCTTCTGGCCCTTTCCTAAACGCTGTGGTAATAGGCATGTTCTTTCTTAGTGACCAAGAATTTGCTCTCACACTTCAGGTTTGGGGAGCTTTAGATAGTGTGAATTATTTTACTTTTGGTGCAAACTGTTTCATGACTTCTGGCATTTGCCTAAGGTTAGTTCTTTTTTTCTCTTTCTTTCTTTCTTTCTTTCTTTCTTTTTTTTTTTTTTTTTTTTTGGTTTTTCACGGTAGGGTTTCACTCTAGTCCAGGCTGGCCTGGAATTCACTATGTAGTCTCAGGGTGGCCTTGAACTCATGGCAATCCTCCTACCTCTGCTTCCTGAGTGCTGGGATTAAAGGCGTATGCCACTACGCCTGGCATGCCTAAGGTTAGTTCTTGCTGGAATGGTCTGCCTACTTATCACCCAGGTAGCCAACCACCTATCCTTGCTCTGAATTTAAAAATCATTTCCTGGGCTGGTGAGAGATGGCTTAACGATTAAGGCACTTGTCTGCAAAGCCAAAGCCAAAGGTCTCAGGTTCGATTCCCCAGGACCCACGTAAGCCAGATGCACAAGGGGCACATGCATCTGGAGTTTGTTTGCAGTGGCTAGAGGCCCTGGCGTGCCCATTCTCTCTTTCTCTCTCCTCTCTATCTCACTTTCTGTCAGCTTGCAAATAAATAAATAAATAATATTTTTGTTTTGTTTTGTTTTCTTTTTTGAGGTAGGGTCTTGCTTTAGCCCAGGCCGACCTGGAACTCACTGTGTATTCTCAGGGTGGCCTTGACCTCACGGCGATCCTCCTACCTCTGCCTCCTGAGTGCTGGGATTAAAGGCATGTGTCACCATGCCCAGCTTTATATTTTTTTGAAAAATCATTTCCTCAGGCCGGGTGTGGTGGCGCCCGCCTTTAATCCCAGCACTTGGGAGGCAGAGGTAGGAGGATCGCCGTGAGTTCAAGGCCACCCTGAGCATATATAGTGAATTCCAGGTCGGCCTGGGCTAGAGTGAGACCCTACCTCAAAAAAAAAAAAAAAATCATTTCCTCAGAAAAGCCACTGTAAGTCCCATAGGTCCCTTAAGTTTCATGACACCGTGGAAGTTCTTATTCAGTGTGTGCGAGTTAAACAGATGTGTGTATGTTCTCACTGACATCGTCTTCCCCGTGCACCATGAGGCAGGCAGCATTTGTTGGTTAAGATGCTAGTAGCATTTATCCAGCAGCCTTTTCCGGTACGGGCTGATTTCTAAGCATCTGGTGAGCAAGGGCATGGAATCCAAGGCAAATTAAAAAATATACATGACTGGCAAAAACACTTACATAATCCTTCAAGTGAACCAGAATCATTGAAGACAGCCTACTAAAAATGACTAATAGCTAGTGATTTGGAAATTAACAGTCTTCCATCCAGAATGATTATGAATTCTGTTCTGTGATTTAGGAAGTGCTATAGTCCCAAGTGTTTGTGTCCCCTCAAAATGTGTTTAGGGGGCTGGAGAGATGGCTTAGTGGTTAAGGTGCTTGCCTGCAAAGCCTAAGGATCCCACTTTGATTCCCCAATATCCACATAAAGCCAGATGCATAAAATGGCACATGCATTTGGAGTTTGTTTGCAGCAGCAGGAGGTCCTAGAGCACCCATTCTCTCCCTGCTTGCAAATAAATAAATAAATAAAATTTAAAAAATGTGTTTTGGGGGTTGGAGATGGCTTAGTGATTTAGGCACTTGCTTGCAAAGCTTAGAGGCCCAGGTTTGATCCCCAGTATACATGTAAAGCCAGATGCACAAAATGGCACATGCATTTGGAGTTTGCCATGTTAGAAGGTCCTGACTTATGCCTTCTCTCTGTCTCTCTGCTTGCAAATATATATATATATATATATATATATATATATATATATATATATATATATATACAAAACATTTTAACCTTTACCTCTAGTGGAATGGTGACAGGAGGCAGGGCACTGGGGAGTTAAATGGGTCAAGAGGATTGAACCTTCTTGGTGGGATTTGTGCCTTTACCAAAAGCAAAGATCATTTTTCTCCATTATATGATAAAGCAAAAAGATGACCATCAACAAGCCAGAGACAGGGGAAGAGGTGCCCTCATGACTAGACATTGAATTTGTTAGCATCCTAGACCTCTCAGCTTCAATTATGAGAAGTACATGGTTGTTATTTAAGCCAAGTATATGGTAATTTGTTACAGGAGTCCAAAGCAACAAAGGCAGAAATAAAACTCACGAAGACATTGTTAACTTTCCTATCCCTGATTTAGAACTTTAGAACCCAGTACTTATCACATCTAATTCTCATTGTTTTAAAAAGGAAACTTGAGCTGGAGAGATGGTTTAGTGGTTTAAGGTGTTTGCCTGCAAAGCCAAAGGACCCAGGCTTGATTCTCCAGGACCCATGTAAGCCGGATTCACAAGGGGGCGCACGTGTCTGGAGTTTGTCTGCAGTGGCTGGAGGCCCTGGCGCACTCCTTCTCTCTCTCTGCCTCTCTCTCCTAAATAAATAAATAAAAGCCTTTTTTTTTTTTTTTTAAAAAAAAGGAAACTTGAACTTTCACAAGACTTTTTGTCCCTCTATATTCGCACACATGCAACTAGATTCAACAAAAGGTTTATTTTGGATTTTTATGAAATTAAAGACAAACCATTTACAGCGTCAACTTATTAATACACATTTACAGCAAAACTTAAAAGTACAAACCTTAGCCAGGCATGGTTGCACATACCTTTAATTCCTGCACTCAGAGGCAAAGGTAGGAGGATTGCCGTGAGTTCAAGGCCACTTTGAGTCTACATAGTGAATTCCAGGTCAGCCTGGACTAGAATGAAACCCTACCTTGAAAAACAAAACAAACAAACAAAAAAAGCCAAATAAATATGAGAGTTCCTGAAGTCAAAAGCATTCTCTGTGAGTTGTGATAATAGATCCTAATCGGAGAGATAACCAGTACTGTGCCGATACTTAACATCTGCCAATTTCCCAGGTATAATACACTGAAATTTCAGGGCTGCAGAGAGGCTCACAGCTCCTTCCACGAGGCAGGATGCAGTAGCTCCATGCCGCACACTACTTTCTAGGGATGACATCCAATAATTTTACAGTAATCACTACCAGCAACAAGTAACCTACCCCAGACGACTGTAACGTGACATTCAGAACTGTATCACACTCTTACTCTTTGGAGATTGCATGTGATTTCAGCTGGAAGATGCATAGTTTTTGGTTAAGGATGGAGGAAGCTATACCAAGCTCCTAATCATTGGAGTAAAAATGGTATGCTATTTAGCTGTGGAAACAAACTTGATTTGGTTAAACATATGGGGATTTTCTGCTTTTATGGGGAAAAGACTCCCTTCAACCTTCTAATAGAATTTATAAGCAATTCAATAGAAGGAGAAATACTAGACTTTAAAAAGAAAACCACTGACTACATTCACATGTCTTTTTGGGAACCTGTCAAGACTACTTTGTCACACACAAAACTGGATTCAATAAAAACTTTTAAAAACAAATCCAAAGCCAGCAGTCACAGAATCCATTTTGTTCACTTGGATTCAGTTGGTACTATGTTCACACCAATTATTGCTCCTCAATATTATAAGTGTTGTGCTTCAAGTGAAATAACTAAATATAATACAAAGTTTAAAGGAGAAAAATTGGAACTAGCTCTCAGAAAAAGTATTCAAATTATGGCACATGGGTTTGATGGCACACATAGCCACTAAAATATATTCCAAAAGAATTATCTTGGGGGTTATGTGTGGAAGTTGAAACTTATATACATGATATTCAATTTTGATGTATTACCTCTTCTGCCTAAAAATCAAATGGAAGAGAAAAATATTAAAATTAGTGGAGTGAGATTTTCTTTTCCTAGCTTCTGGGTATTTTATGTACAAAAACTTTTACTTTAAATAAAAAGTGAAGTATTTGGTTTGGAGAGAGGGCTCAGGCATTAAGACCCTTGCCTATAAAACTTAAGGATCAGAGTTTGAGTCCCCAGTTCCCAGGTAGAGACAGATGGACAGTGGCACATGCATCTGGAGTTTGCAGTGACTGGAGGCCCTGGCACGCCTATTCTTTCCCTCTCTCCCTGCTCGCAAATAATTTTTTTTTGTTCTTTTTATTTTTTGACAACTTCCATGATATACAATAATCTATGGTAACCCCTCCCACTTTCCTCTTCGCAATTCCACTCTCCATCTTCTCCCTTCCCCTAAATTTTCTTAAAAAAAATATCCACATATTCTCTATAAAGTGTTTTTTAGTTAAATAAAAAAAATTATTTGTAAAGCAGAGAGCAGACCGAATGGGCGCTCCAGCATCTGGCTGTATGTGGGTACTGGGGAACTGAATCCAGGTTGTTAGGTTTACAGACAGGCACCTTAACTGTTGAGCCATTCCTTCAGCCCTGTGAAAAGTGTCTTTGTTGTTGTTTGTTTTTCTAGCCCAGGCTGACCTGGATTCACAATGCACTCTCAGGCTGGCCTTGAACTCAGACATTCCTACTTCAACTTCCAAGGGCTGGGATTAAAGGAATACCCACCATGCCGGGGAGGGAGGAGAAAGAGAGAGTGGGGGAGGAATGAGAATGATTGAGCGCATTTACACATTTACAGCTGCCAACAAACTTGATGCATGTGTCCCTTTGTGCGTTTGGCTTTATGTGGGTACTAGGGAATCAAACTGGGTTATTAGGCTTTATAGGCAAGCACCTTAACCACTGAGCCATCTCTCCAGCCCGAAAAGTGTTGTTTCAATGCTTCAGTGTAAACCATTGTGCTGTTTTGGTTTTTCGAGGTAGGGTCTCAACTCTAGCTTAGGCTGACCTGGAATTCACTATGTAGTCTCAGGGTGGCCTCAAAGTCAGTGATTCTACCACCTCTGCCTCCCCAGTGCTGGGATTAGAGGTGTGTGATACTCTGCCCTCAATCCCCGCAACCTTTGAAACTTGATAGTGCCACCAGCAGAGTCAATATCCATTCAGCTTGTTTCTACCTACCTTTGAGAACTCCTGCAGACTGTAAAACAGGTTTTCCCTTCTTTTCTTTGTGGGGAGGGGATCATATTTCAATTCACTTTTTCAAATTAGCCTATTAAACAATTAACAAGTTCTCAAAGTATTGTTGTTTGGGCACATCAGTACTGAGCACCATGTTTTAGATTTATATCACTTGTTAAATACTGAAGAACCACAAAACACCTGGTGCAAAACAATGTACTAGCCTCTCATGGGAAGTAACTAGTTAAATTTGAGCATTAAAATTGTTATCTTGCTGATTAGTCTCAGCATTGGAAGCTATTTGGGGCAGTTTAATGGATCTCACTTGTAATTTTTCAGTGCTTGAGACCATACACAGCCCCAGCCATTTAAAGAATACAGCATCAGCAAATATCCAGACTAAGCTGTCATAGAATTGTAGGTAATGTTTGATGCTTTCAGGAGTCCAGGACAGGAAAGTAAAAGACCATGTCTCAAAGCTATGATTTCCTGGAGTAAATCAGCCCATGGTTTTCAGTGAAGGTGTTAAAAATGGAGCCGGGCATGGTGTCGCACACCTTTAATCCCAGCATTAGGGAGGCAGAGGTAGGAGGATCCTCATGAATTCCAGACCACCATGACACTGTAAAGTTAATTCCAGGTCAGCCTGGGTAGAGCAAGACCCTACCTGGAAAAACCAAATAAAAAAAATAAGTAAATAAATTAAAAAAAAAAGGGAGGCCGGGAGTGGTGGCGCACACCTTTAATCCCAGCACTTGGGAGGCAGAGGTAGGAGGATCGCTGAGAGTTCGAGGCCACCCTGAGACTACATAGCTAATTCCAGGTCAGCCTGGACCAGGGTGAGACCCTATCTTGCAAAACCAAAAAAAGGAAGGATGTCTGCCTTCTTTCTTAAGAACAAACTCCTCTGCAGACATTTGTTATGCCCTATCAGTTAGTTGAGGTAATGTCCAAATTTAGGTTAAAAGGACCAATTTCCCTTGGTTCTTCCAGTGTCTAAAACTTAGCTTATGCAAAAGGGCTGTTTTTAGACTGTAATCAAGTAGGATATGGAGCAACTGGTCTTGGAAGACAGTAACAAATCAGCCTTTGCATGCAGAGCACTTGGGCCAAGGCTTACAGCCAAGTCTTGAGAAAACACTATCAGAAATTCTACATGAAGTCCTTGAAAACCCAGGTATGGGGTTGGAGAGACCATTCAGTGGTTAAGGTGTATGCTTGCTAACCCTAATGCGCCTGGAGGCCCTGGCATATCCAATCTCTCCTTACAAAAAAAAAAAAATGGGGGTTGGTGCATGCCTTTAATCACAGCACTCAGGAGGCAGAAGTAGGATGGCCCAGGGTTCAAGGCCAGCCTGAGACTGACTACATAGTGAATTCCAGGCCAGCCTCAGTGAGAACCTACCTCAAAAGACCTTTAAAAAAAGCCAGGGGCTGGAGAGATGGCTTAGCGGTTAAGGCGCCTGCCTGCTAAGAACCTGGTTCCAATCTCCAGGTCCCACCTTTAGCCAGATGCAAAGTGATGCAAGGACTCAATGCTGCACTTGCCCACAAGGAGGCGCACGCATCTGGATTTTCGTTCACAGCAGTTGAGAGGACTGCTGGCAGGCCCATTTATATCTGTCTTCCTCACACACACACAAAAAGCAATTAAAAAAAAAAAAAAAAAAAAAGTCAGGTATGGGGCACATGTCTTTCATCCCATCAACTGGGGAGGCTAGGGTAGGAGGACACCATCTGGGCCAGAGAGACCCTGCTGTGAACAAAAACCAAGTCACCTGTGCCAATACTGTGCAGTTACAAAAAGCCCCCATTTTCATGTCCCGACCTGGACTCCAAGTTCAAGATGAGTACCACTACACCCACGACCTAGGGTTTCACATGCAGTAGCTCACTGGTTGTTGAACAAGGTGCTTTGAACCTCTAATAGACCATTTTCCAATGAACTTAAGAGTACTTAAATATGGAATACAAAAAGCTTCATTACAAATAACCTAAAGATCAGGGTTTCTGACTTGGCCTAATGGGAGCTGGAGAGATGCCTTAGTGCTGAAAGGTACTCCTTTGATCCCCGTATCCACATAAAGCCAGATGCACCAAGTGCCATGTGTGCGTGTATGCGTCTGGAGCTCATTTGCAGCAGCAGGCCTTGGCACGCCCTGGCACGCCCGTACTCTCTGCCTGTCTCTCTCAAAAACAAAACAAAACAAATCTGGGTATAGTCCTTAACACTGGTTTGGGCAGGGGTGGAGTCTGGCTCGAGGAGACCCTGTCATACAGCTATCAAAGGATAGTAATCATTGACCTCCAACTATTATTTTCTTTGGGAAAAAAAGTTAACAACTATCAATCATGGAATCCTCAAATACTGGAAACCAAACCCCAAATATTAAAGCAAAACAACAGAATAAGCATAAAGCCACAAAATAAGCCTTGGTTTTTATTATTTAAAAAAGCTTCATATTTATTTAGCTTTCTGACTCTGTGCTTGTGCCTTCAACACCTTCACGACGATTTTCTGCTCCTCAATAAGGAAAGCTCGCTTGATCCTGGAAGGAAAATATTCAGTTAATACTTTCTAGAAACCCAGGAAGAAGTATATGTCAGAGGTGAAACTGACATAACCAGTGAAATTTTATACACACACACACAAATATATATTTTGGTTTTCTGAGGTAGTGTCTCACTCTAGCTCAGGCTGACCTGGAATTCACTATGTAAGTCTCAGGGTGGCCTTGATCTCATGGTACCTACCTTCCTGAGTGCTGGGATTAAAGGTATGTGCCAACATGCCCAGCTTTATATGCATATTTAAGCAGGGCTTCAATTCCAGGTAGTCCCTGCCATCTTCTAGTAGGTCACCATGACAACTATAAAATCATACCCATATGAGACAAGGCACCAGTTAGGATAGTTTCTGTTAAATATTTTATTTTGTATTGGGATCCAAGACAAAATACTTAATTCCCAAATGCCTTAGGGCCCATGTTGATTCTGTAGTTTGCAAACCAGAGATATAAAACTGTAGTCCTTGCCCTTAGAATGCCTACCCCTCCCCCTTTTTGTTTTTTTCAAGGCAGGGTCTCACTCTAGTACAGGCTGACCTGGAATTTACCATGTAGCCTCAGGGTGGCCTTGAACTCATGATCCTCCTACCTTTGTCTCCCCAGTGCTAGGATTAAAGGCGTGCACTAGCATGCCTCGCAGAATGCCCTTTTTTGTTGTCTAAAGCTTACCCATCACTCTGGTTCTGCTTCACATACTACCGTTTCCTCAACCACATAAAAACAATTTCTCCTTTATGTCAGTTTATTTTCTTGTCTCTCACAGAATCACATTTTCCTTGAAATTAACACACTATGCCTTATCACACCCCCTGCAAACTACCTCACTATCTTCCTGTCTCTAATAAATAAATAAATAAAAATAAATCTTAAAAAAAAAAAAAAGCCAGGTGTGGTGGCACATGCCTTTAATCCCAGCACTCGGGAGGCAGAGGTAGGAGGATCGCTATGAGTTCGAGGCCAGCCTAAGACCACATAGTGAATTCCAGGTGAGCCTGGGCTAGAGTGAGACCCTACCTTGAAAAACCAAAAGGTAAAAACTTGGTTGGACCATTTTGTAAATCTTTCCAAATAAACTAGAATCTGGCCACACCTGTGAATCCATCTCCTCATCAATTACCTCTCAATCACCCCCCACAGATCATACTGAGTCAATTAAACACAGCCAATAGGATTAGGAAGAATAAAACCTGCATCCAGTCTTGGTTTCTAGCCTCGTTCTTCCTGGTGCTCCCCCCCCCACCATCAGGTGTACCCACAAATTTCTTCTCTGCAAAAACACCTTCTAAACACTCACATCTTATTGAATGAGTGACCTCACCATCTACTCTGCTCCAGCCGTTCCCATTTCAACAAAGGTTTCTCAGCCTTTCTCAAAACCTACCTATCACTCTATTTTAAAGATTGAAGCTAAAAATCTTTCCCTCTAAGGTCTTTCATAATCTGCCTTTTCCATTTTCTCTATCACCTTCTAAGCCTCACTAGAACTGCACGCCATTTTGTTCCTGTACCTTTAAGATCTTCTATACTGTCTTATGATCAAATCACTACTGCAAAATTCCTTACATGCCTTCTCTATAAAAAACCAATCCTGTCGGGCGTGGTGGCACACGCCTTTAATCCCAGCACCCGGGAGGCAGAGGTAGGAGGATCACTGTGAGTTTGAGGCCACCCTGAGAATACAGAGTGAATTCCAGGTCTGCCTGGGCTAGAGTGAAACCCTTCCCCCCAAAAGAAAATAAAAAAATAAATATAAAATAAAACCAATCCTGGGTTGGAGAGGTGGCTTAGCGATTAAGGCGCTTGCCTGCAAAGCCAAAGGACCTCAGTTCAATTCCCCAGTATCCACGTAAGCCAGATGCACAAGGTGGCACATGCATCTGGAGTTCGTTTGCAGTGGCAGAAGCCCTGGTGCACCCATTCTCTCTCTCAAATAAAAAAAAAAAAATCAATCCTATTCTCTACATCTAGTGCAAGGGTGCCCCACAATCCTGATGTAATTAATCGGAGCATCGTCTCCTCTTTTTTACAGCACTGTGTGAAATCAAGGAAAGATTCGAATGCACTTGGCCTGTTGTAAAACCAATCACTTTCTAATGGCTAGCATGCAGAAGGACATATACATGTGTGTAGGTCAATTTGACATGAACATTTTACTCACCTGTCACGGACACATTTAGCACACATGGAACCACCATAGGCCCGGCTGACGTGTTTTTTTGTTTTGGACAATCTCATAAGGACTTTAGGTCTCACAGCACGAACCTACATAAGGAAAATATTGAGATAATCTTGTTATGCTTTCATAAAAATATATTTTCGTGAATTTTGTTAAGCAGCAACTGTAAATGTTAAACTAGATTAAAGGGAAACAGTATATACTGATTTAATTGAAAGTCATTTCCCAAATTTATTTTATTTTTTTAAAATACCTTATTAATCTAGAACAGAGAAGGGGAGAGGGAAGAGGAGGATTTAAATATGAACAGGCACACTAGGGCCTCTAGATGCCAAGAGTCACTGTGCATTGGGCTGTATGTGGGTACTGGGAAATTGAACCCAGAGTTTGTTCTTGCCAGATGTAGACCTGGTTGCTATGCCATTTTCAATCATCTTAGTAGAAACAAGTAATTAAGGCCCACAAAAGGCTCACTTACCCCTCGAAGTCGGCCTGGGCACACACCGCATGCTGACTTGGGTGCTTTCCCGACCTTCTTGGTGTACAGGTAAACAATTCTATTACCAGGGGTTCGGGACAGCCTAGTTTTGTTAGAGGCTGTATTGTAGGAAAGCCTACGCCGGTATGTCAAACGCTGGACCATTCTGAGTGCCTACATGAAAATTAAAATGAATGTAATCACTGTAAGCATGTCACATCTCAAAGCATCATCACATAATTTATAATATCCCTGACACAACACCCTTGCATTAAAGTCTCTAAAGAATCCCACATTTAAATACTTGCGCTTAGAGGTGAGTGACAAGAGGCAATGAATATTTGTTCTCCTGTTGTCAATCAGATGTGGGGCCCAGTTAAGGCTCCTTTCTCAGTATGTTTTGTACACAGAGCCAGGAAGCTTATTTTATTTTTTATTTTTTTGGTGGAAGTCTCACTCTAGCACAGACTGACCTGGAACTCACTCTATAGCTCCTCCTCGAACTGATGGCGATCCTACCCCCAGTCTCCATTTAAAAGGGGATTTCTACCTCGTTTATACAAATGACCATAAGTGTATCTGGTCCAACACAGTGCCTGATAAGGGAATCTACCTGTTCCCTAGCTTTTCCAGTTTAAAACAGCCTCTTTAATGGCAACTGCGTTTATCATCCCACGTAAACACTGAGAACACACGGCGTTGTTATTTAATAGGATATACAATATATAAACGACCCCGCCTTTGCGGTGCTGAGTTTCCAACTCCAGGCCTGGCCCCAAGTTCAGCACAGGCAAGACCCACCCATCAAATCTTCCCTCCAGATTTGTCAGCACTTCACTGCCGAACTGTACTTGACCGAAACCATGCACAGAAGCCCAGTGTCCACCGCAAGAAGCTGCAATTCCGTCTGCACCGCCTTCCCGCCTCTCCCCCGCAGACACTGCGGGCCCCGCCAGCCAGCCAGCCCGCGCAGTTAGTGACCCGGCATAACAACCACGACCTAGGACGGCTGCTCGCGGCGGCGGAAGGCTGGGAGGAGCGAGGGGTTTTCGGAACCTACAACCACAGGCCTTGCTCCCCACTGGCCCTTGCCTGCCCCTCACCCTCACCCCGGCTCACAGCTCGGCCCCTGAGGACGCCAGGCTCGCGCGGCTCCGCGGATGGCGGCCGATTGTCAAGAAGACTGACACACCGAGAAGAACCAAGCTGCCATACCTCTAAACACCGGCTCCGGAAGAGGAAAAGGAAGGGGCGTACCAGTTCAAAGGTCAAGCGTGACTGCGCCGGACAGGAAGTTGCGTCAGAGTAGGTGTTGTGTCGCAGAGTGCGTCGCCATGTTGTACGGAATCCGACTCACCGCCCCTTGTAGGCGGGAAAGCGTAGCTCTGCGCTGCTTCCATACAGCGAGAATGTGGCCTGGCGGTGCTTAACCAAGCCGAGGAGAGGTTTTGGATCGCTGTAGAAGTAAACGCAAATGACAGGAACCCAGAAAGGAGCGAGACTGAACCCCTTCCTTCGTGATCATAGTCACTACAACGCATTTAGCCCCAGTGCCTGCTCTGGCCTTAGACCTGGTGTTTCAATCCCCACTGACACTTCATATGGTGACCTTCTAGGCTGGGGATCTTCTCTTGACATTTATTCAAACATAAACTTTACAAACAAATTAGACATTTAATCCAGCATCTGCTAATTACTAGCTTTGTTACCTTGGGCAAGTTCTTAAATTTTTCAGAAGAAGGTATTTGTAGTAAGTACCCTTGCAGTGTTAGGTCATGATCAAAGGAATCCTGACGTGAAAGCACTTAGCCCAGAGTCTTACAAAGAGTAATTATGCAATAAATGGTAGTTAATCTTATGATTATGTACAAAGAGCTACTTGGGTGGTAAAGTTTGATGTGTGTGATGAAAACAAGAGAGAGGGAAGCCCTCTAAACGGATATGCTAAAGCTTACATTATGGTTCTATTTGTATTTTCCTGAAAATTGGTCCATAGTTTTCATTATATTGTCAGAATTCACGACTTCCAAAAAAGTAAAGAACAATTTCCTTGGACTCTAAGGAAGAATGCAAAAATAAATAAATAAAATAAAGCCTTCGAAGTAGAGTCTCACTCTAGCTCAGGTTGACCTGGAATTCACTCTGTAGTTCTCAGGGTGGCTTTGAATTCACAGCGATTCTCTTATCTTTGCCTCCCAAGTACTGGGATTAAAGGTATGTGCCACCACGCCTGGGTACCTTTAACTTTTTAGCACGGTAAACATGCTGACTTATTTGGAGAGTCCTCTTAGCAATTACACATATAGAGCTGGAGAAATGGCTTAGTGGTTAAGACACTTGCTTACAAAGACTAAGGTCCCAGGTTTGATTCTCCAGATCCCATGTAAGCCAGATGCACATGGTGGCGCATGCATCTGAGTTTTTTGTTTGTTTGTTTGTTGTTTTGCGAGGTAGGGTCTCACTCTGGTCCAGGCTGACCTGGAATTCACTATGTAGTCTCAGGGTGGCCTTGAACTCATGGCGATCCTCCTACCTCTGCCTCCCAAGTGCTGGGATTAAAGGCGTGCGCCACCACGCCCGGCTGCATCTGAGTTTGTTTGCGGTGGCTAGAGGCCCTGGTGTGCCCATTCCTTCCCACCCTGCCCCCGTCTCTAATAAAAAAATAAAAATAAATCTTAAAAAAAAAAGAAATTACGCCTGCAGGGATAGATGATGCACTATGTAGTAGCAACTGGGCCTTCAGCTGTTTTAACAGGCATCTCTGGAATTAAGCGGACTCCTGGAATTAAGGGGGCTTGTTTTTCCTCTGCACCTGCCTTTCCCTGGGCTGCTGCCCTTTGATCAGTTTCATGAAGATGAGGGTGGTGTCAGAAGGAAGACATTCAGAAGGAGGGTTTGGGTAAAGTACTTCAGTGCCCCCCAACTTTCCTTTAAGTTTTCAGTCTAACTGGCTGTGAAACTGAGAACTAGGAAGGTGACTGAGGACAGGTGTCCTGTCATAAACTGTGAGGCCTGGTTATTCCATGACATCCTGCACCTCTGTTGGGACTATAGGTAGAAGGTCCTGGTGACAGCCTTCCCTCTGCTTCCCTCAGCTGCTTTCATCTTTCCCAGTACTTTGATTTTTGTCTTCTGGAATTCTTTCTTTTTTTAAAGTATTTATTTTTATTTATTAATTTGAGAGAGAGAGAGAGGCAGATAGAGACAATGGGCGTGCCAGGGCCTCCAGCCACTGCAAGCAAACTCCAGATGCATGTGCCACCTTGTGCATCTGGCTTATGTGGGTCCTGGGCAAGCGAACCTGGATCTTCTGGCTTTGAAGGCAAGGGCCTTAACTGCTAAGCCATCCCTCCAGCCAATCTTTTCTTTCTTTCTTTCTTTCCTTCCTTCTTTCTTTCTTTCTTTCTTTCCCTTCCTTCCTTCCTTCCTTCCTTCCTTCCTTCCTTCCTTCCTTCCTTCCCTCCCTCCCTCCCCCCTTCCTTCCTTCTTTCTTCCTTCCTTTTTAGACATAGGGCCTCAGTCTAGCCCAGGCTGACCTAGAATTCACTATGTAGTCTCAGGCTGGCCTCGAACTCACAGCTCCTACCTCTGCCTCCCAAATGCTGAGGTTTAAGGCATGAAGCACCATGCCCAGCTTAAATTACATTTAAATTTTTTTTGTTGTTGTTGTTGTTTTTCAAGGTAGGGTCTCACTCTGGTCCAGGCTGACCTGGAATTCACTATGTAGTCTCAGGGTGGCCTCGAACTCATGGTGATCCTCCTACCTTTGCCTCCCAAGTGCTGGGATTAAAGGCGTGCACCACCACACCTGGTTTTAAAAATATTGTTGTTTAATTGCAAATAGAGAAAGAAAGAGAGGAGAATGTGTACATGACTTGCCATTGCAAACAAATCCCAGATGTATGCACCACTTTGTACATCTGCCTTTACATGGGTACTGGGGAATTGAACACAGGCTATGAGGCTTTGCAAGCAAGTGCCTCAACCACTGAGGCATCTCTTCAGCCCTGTAATTTTAAACTAATTTTAAAGGGATTCTAAATAGATCACCTCCATGTTATGCCTTTCTAGTTCTTATGCTCCCTGTCCAATCCCTCTGGCTGGTATCTTAATATTAAATAGTAGTGAGAAAATAGAACTTTGGGCTAGTTTCTCACTTTAGCAGGAAAGCTTTTTGTGTTTTTACATTAAGGGTTAAGAAAACAGTGAATGATTATAGTTGCTTTGTTTTCTTTTATGTCAGTAATGAGTATTGGATTTATAAATTTATTTCTCATTTTCTACTTAGTTATAATTAAGAATGTCTCCTTAAGCCTGCAGAAATGGCTTAGTGGTTAAGGTATTTGCCATCAAAGCCTATAGACCCAGGGCTTGATTTCCCAGGACCCAAATATGCCAGCTGCACATGGTAGTGCATGTGTCTAGAGTTTGTTTGCAGTGACTAGAGGCCCTGGTGTGACCATATTCTGTCTTCTCCATCCCCATCTCCCTCTCTCTCAAATAATTAAGTAAATAAAATATTTAAAAAATTAAAACTAAAAAATAATAAAAGAGGCTGGGTATGGTGGTGCAGGCCTTTAATCCCAGCACTCAGGAGGCAGAGGTAGGAGGACCACTGTGAATTTGAGGCCACCCTGTACATAGTGAATTCCAGGTCAGGCTAGAGTGAGACCTTGAAAAACCATAATAATAATAATAAATAAAATAATAAAATAAAAGAGTGTCTCCTTAGATCAACTTGTGTAGTCAATAATATTTTGGGGACAAAGGGATCTTGCTTCTAACATGTACAAAGGCATTCCTTTACCTAATACGCTAATTGTGAACTGAACTGAAGTTTCTGCAAAGTAGCCATACTTGTGTTAAGCTTTCAAGGCTGATTGACAATTAGAATTTCAGTGATTGTGCTGGAATGTGGCAGATCCATAGCCAAGTTATGTTGGGTTGTTTTAGCCCCTATTAGAATATAAAAGGAATCGTGGTGCAGGCCTTTAATCCCAGCACTCAGGAGGTAGAGGTAGGAGGACCACTGTGAGTTCCAGGATACCCTGAGACTACATAGTGAATTCCAGGCCAGCCTGGACTAGAGTGAGACCCTACCTCGAAAAACCAAACCCAAACCAAACCAAACCAAAACAAAACAAAAAAACAAACAATGTAAAACGAGACTTCTAGCTAAGCATGTCTTCCAATGAAGCCTCTAGCAGAGAACTTTCCATTTTTCCTGTAACACCCATACTTGCTGTTTCCAATGTATTTGAAGATTGCTTTGGTTTGTGGATTCATTTTGTTCTATAACTACAAAAATTTTACAAAATTGTTATCATGCTGGAACACGGCATGTGGACTAACCTAAACCTATGTAACTGGGCCATGGTCACTCATAGTTGCCTCCAGAATAAACTATCTTTAATTCCTTTTAAGGTGAGAGCTGTGATTTTAAAAGCTTTTAAAAAATTATTTATTTATTTTGGAGAGAAATGGAGAGAGAGAGAAAGAGACAGATAGAGAGAGAGAATGGGTGCTCCAGGACCTCCAATCTCTCAAGACGAACTCCAGACTAATGTGTCACTTTGTGCATCTGGCTTATGTGGGTAATGGGGAAATTGAACCTGGATCCTTAAGCTTTGAGGCAAGTGCCTTAACTGCTAAACCATCTCTCTAGCCCTAATTTTTTTTATTGATAATTTTCATCCATGTACATAATATATTTTGATCATTAAAAAAATATTTATGTACAAACAGAGAGAGAGAAAAGAGAGGGACAGAAAAGGCACATCATGGCTTCCAACCCTTGTAAAGGAACTCCATATGCATGTGTCACCTTGTGCATCTGGATTTACATGGGTTCTGGGGAATCAGACCTGGGTTGTTAGGTTTTTCAGGGACGTGCCTTAACCGCCTTAACCTTATTTTTGTTTTTTATTATTTTGGTTTTTCAAGATAGGGTCTCACAGTAGCTCAGGCTGACCTGGAATTCACTATGTAGTCTCAGGGTGGTCTCGAGCTCTTGGCAATCCTCCTACCTCTGCCTACCAAGTGCTGGGATTAAAGGTGTGTACCACCATGCCTGACTTTTTTTTTTTTTAAATTATTTTATTTATTTTTTGGAGAGAGACACAGGGAGAGACAGACACACAGAGAGAGGGAGACAGAGAATGGGTGAGCCAGCAGTCTCAGCTGCTGTGAACGAAATCCAGATATGTGCGCCCCCTTGTGGGCAAGTGCAGCATTGCGCCCTTGCATCATTTTGCATCTGGCTAAACGTGGGACCTGGAGATTGGAACCCGGTTCTTAGGCTTAGCAGGCAGGCGCCTTAACCACTAAGCCATCTCTCCAGCCCCTGACTTTTTTAAATGCTGTTTTATTAGACAGATGGCTTAGTGGTTAAAGCACTTGCCTCGAAGCTTAAGGACCCAGGTTCAGTTTCTCCAGTATCCACGTAAGTCAGATGCACAAGGTGGCGAATGCCTCTGGGGTTCGTCTGGAGTGGCTAGAGGCCCTGGAGCACCCATTCTAACTCTCTGTCAGCCTTTCTCTGTCTCTCAATCCCTTTCTCTCTCAAATAAATAATTTTTTAAAGCTTTAAAAATCACAGGTCTCACCAGGCGTGGTGACGCATGCCTTTAATCCGAGCACTCGGGAGGCAGAGGTAGGAGGTTGCTGAGAGTTTGAGGCCACCCTGAGACTACAAAGTGAATTCCAGGTCAGCCTGAGCTAGAGTGAGACCATACCTCAAAAAAAAAAAAAAAAAAAAAAAAAAAAAAAAAAAAAAAAATCACAGCTCTCATCTTAAAAGGAATTAGAGAGAGTTTATTCTGGAGGCAAATATGGGTGACCATGGCCCAGGAACACAGGTTAGGTTACTCCACATTCCATGTTCCATCATGCTAACAATTTTGTGAAATTTTTGTAGTTATAGAACTCCACAAACCAAAGCAATCTCCAAATAAATTGGGAGCATCAAGTAGGCGTGTTACAGCAAAATGGAGAACTCCCTGCGATATGCCTCGTCTGAAGACATGCCTAGCTCCCTAGTGCTGGGATTAAAGGCGAGTCCCACCACATCTGGCTTGTTTTGTTTTTTGAGGCAGGGTCTCGCTCTAGCCTTGATTGACCTGGAACTCACTCTGTAGCCCCAGAATAGGCTCAACTCTCAGAGATCCTCTTAAGTCAGCCTCTGGAGTACTGGGATTAAAGGTGTGCACTCAACAGATAGGTGGATCACCTGAGTTTGAGGCCACCCTGAGACTACATTCCAGGTTAGCCTGGGTTAGAGCAAGACCCTACCTCAAAAAACTATGGAAAAAAAAAAACTATTTTTATATGTGACTGGATAGGGATTAGAGCCATTTAAGGAATAGTGAGCAGAAACATTTGTGTTGACCATCTTATTAAAGATGACCTTTTTGTTTTGTTATTTCTTTTTATAAAAATATTTTAAAAACCGGGTGTGGTGGCACACGCCTTTAATCCCAGCACTTGGGAGGCAGAGGTAGGAGGATCCCTATGAGTTCAAGGCCACCATGAGACTACATAGTGAATTCCAGGTCAGCCTGAGCTAAAGTGAGACCCTACCTCAAAAACAAAAAAAAAAAAAAAAAAAAAAAAAAAAAAAAAAAAATTAAAAATTTTAAAAAAGGGCTGGGGAGATGGCTTAGTGGTTAAAGCATTTGTCTGCAAAGCTAAAAGTCTTAGGTTTGATTCCCCGGGACCCATGTAAAGCCAGATGTACAAAATGGTACATGCATCTGCAGTTCATTTGCAGTGGCTGGCAGCCCTGGTGTGTCCATTCTCTCTGTCTCTCTTCTCTTTCTGCTTGCAAATAAATAAATAAAATTTAACAACAAAAAAAATTTAAGCAGGGTATGGTGGCATATGCCTTTAATCCCAGCACTCAGGAGGCAGAGGTAGGAGGATCACCATGACTTCGAGACCACCCTGAGACTACATAGTGAATTCCAGGTCAGCCTGGGATAGAGTGAGACCCTACCTTGAAAAAACAAACAAAAAATAGTTTATTTATTTACTTATTTGAGAGTGAGAGAGACGGATAGAGAGAGAATGGACACACCAGAGCCTATAGCCACTGTAAATGAATCCCAGATCTATGTGCCACCTTGTGCATCTGCCTTAAGTGGGTCCTGGGAAATCAATACTGGGTCCTTTGGCTTTGCAGTCAAGTGCCTTAAGCATTAAGCCATCTCTCCAGCCTGATCTTTTATTTATTTACTTTTTAAAGATTTATTTACTTATTAGAGACAGAGAGGGAGAGAGAGAGGAAAAAAAAAAGAGAGAGAGAGTGAGAATAAGTGTAGCGAGTTCCAGACCAGAAATGAAAAGAAGACTATCCGAATAAATTTTAAAAAAGAGAGTCTTTATTCAGGCTGGCTGGCGACTGTCTGTCCACAGCTGGATAGTGAGGAAGAGAACAGCCTATCTCTACAGTGAGTTTTTAAAGGCAAAACTACATTCCTGCTCTTCACTCTTCAGTCATCCCCCTTCCCCTAATTAATTTTGCAAAGCATGCAAACATGGTTTACAAAAGCAGAATTTGGTGGTCAGCACAAAGCAAGCACCACAATAAGGGTGAGATCAAACACATGATGTCAGTATATAGCGTGTACTGGGGACTAGATTGCTTTAACTTTAGGGAAAGACTATTCAGTTATCTTAGCTACTGTTTTATGTTAATCTTTGTTCTCCTATAGCTCCTGGAGAATGTCAAGATGGCTTCCCTGAGGTCTGTTGAGGTTGTTTCATTGGCACTCCAGGGCCTCTAGCCACTGCAAACAAACTCCAGATACATGTGCCACCATGTTCATCTGGTTTATGTGCGACCTGGAGAATCGAACATGGATCCTTAGGCTTCATAGGCAAGTGCTTTAACAGCTAAGCCATCTCTTCAGCCTCAGCCCAATCCTTTTATGTTATGGGATAAAGAAATTGGAAGATTTTCATTACAGAATTTTTGCACTTTGTTCCATAACTGGGCTCCATAATCTGCAGTGCACCATGAAGTCCTGTGTTTTATTAATCTGCTTTGCTACTTGTGAATAACTTGATGACATTACTTGCATTAGATTTTATGCATTGAAAGGATGAATTACTTCAATGTAAACATTTGAAACAGATCATGCTTTGGGGATTTTGTTTTGCAATGTTTTCACTTTAAATGTATTATGTGCTAGGAAGATGGTTCAGTGGTTAAGCACACTTGCTTAATAACCATAAGCAGAGGGTTGAGAGAACCTAAGATCATCTGAATTTGATTGCCCAGCACTTAAGTGAACAGCTGGCTATGGCTATGCATGCTTATAACCTGCAGGGGGGTCCCAATAACTGTAGCTTTGGGTTCAAAGACTGCCTCAGAGAAGTACAAAGATATGTGATAGAGGAGGACATCTGACAGTCTCCACACATCTCCACACATGCCACACTCCATGCATACTACAGATACCCAAACACAACAAAACAAGTAAAATCACCACCACAGCAGCAAAAGAAACCTTGTCTCTATCAAGATGGAAGGAGAGGACCAATGCCCAGAGGCTGTCCTCTAACCTCCTCAAGTGTGCTATGGCACATGTGTCCCCCCTGCATGAAATGCTGTGGCTCTCAGTGAGCTCTGCTGGACCACATTCTTATTGATTTATTTGAAACAGAGAGTGGGGAGAGAGAGAGAGAGAGTGGAGAGAGTGAGAATGGGCGCACCAGGCACTGCATACAAACTCCAGATGCATGCGCCTCCATGTGCATCTGGCTTACGTGGGTCCTGGGGAATTGAGCCTTGAACTGGGGTCCTTAGGCTTCATTGGCAAGAGCTTAACCACTAAGCCATCTCTCCAGGCCCTCTTCTTTTAAAAATATTTTATTTTTTATTTGTTTGAAAGAGAGAAAGAGGCAAAAAGAGGAAGAGAGAGGATGGGCACGCTAGGGTATTCAGCTGCTGCAAATGAACTCCAAATGCACGTGCCAATTTGTGCACCTGGCTTACGTGGGTCCTGGGGAATTATTGAACCTGGTTCCTTTGGCTTTGCAGGCAGGCACCTTAACCACTAAGCCATCTCTCCAGCTCTGCACCACTTAAGAAAGTGGTAAAGAATTAAACGTTCCTGGGCTGTGAGATGAACACATGGCTGGTGGGAGAGAATGAATGAATGCAATAAGCTTTATTTTTTTTTTTTTTTTTTTTTTTTTTGGTTTTTCAAGGTAGGGTTTCACTCTGGCCCAGGCTGACCTGGAATTCACTATGTCGTCTCAGGGTGGCCTCGAACTCACGGCGATCCTCCTACCTCTGCCTCCCGAGTGCTGGGATTAAAGGTGTGCGCCACCATGCCCGGCTAACAATAAGCTTTATTGTATGGGAATCAGAATTATAGTGAAGGAAGATAGGAGAAAGCTAGCTTTTTTAAAGGCAGTCTCAGGGATTGAGGCTCAAAGGGAACCATGAGATGCCACCCCAAAATTGGAACTCATCTCTGATCTACACTGACCTACAGTGGCCCCTGCTGCCCAGTCTAGCATTACCTAGACAGAGGGACAGACTAAATTCACCAAGCAATCGTGTCTTCCCCTTGTCTATGAAGGGTTCTCTCTTCTTCCTGTCTGGAACTCTGAAACTTCACCTTGCTAGCTCTGCTATTTCTCTGCAGCCTGTCCATACCCATACCTCTGTTTGCTAGGGCCACAAGGATACCCTTGAGTCTGGCTTCCCGTGTGGGGCAGGGAAGAACGTAAGACTGACTGTTTCTTGGTTTGGATGGCTTTTCTGCTTGTTTCTGCTTTACAGTTTGGAGTAACTGCTCTCTTTGATTACATGCATGATTTTCCTCTAGTTTCTGAATCTACCATATGCGGGTTCTTCCCATTTCCCCACATAAGCTCCTAGATTCTACATGCCAGCAGCTTTACTCTAATTTCTCTATAAAAGCATCAGTTTCTCTTAAATCCACATGCTTGCAGGTCAAGTCCCCCTGCAAAAAAAACCCTCAATTTCTTTCTAAAATATTTTATTTATTTATTATTATTATTATTTGTTGTTGTTTTTCAAGGTAAGGTCCTACTGTAGCCCAGGCTGACCTGGAATTCACTCTGTATTCTCAGGGTGCCCTTGAACTTATAGAAATCCTCCTACCTCTGCCTCCTGAGTGCTGTGATTAAAGGACTGTGCCACCATGCCCAGCTCTGATTAAAATATTTTACTTTTATTTATTTGAGAAAGAGCAAAAGGTAAGGGGGAGAGAGGGAGATAGATGGGGGTGGGGGTGGGGTGGAGAATGGGTGCACCAGGTCATCCAGACACTGCAAATGAACTCTAGATGCATATACTACTTTATACATCTGGCTTATATGGGTCCTGGGTGAATCAAACCCAGGGTGGATCCTTTGGCTTTGCAGGCAAGTGCTTTAATTACTAAGCCATCTCTCTAGCCCTAACCTCAATTTCTCGTAATGAACCTTATAAACTATGCAGTGCATGAGAGCATGTTTCCTAAGCCCCACAATTTGTGATTTTTCTCTTAATAAATTTAATATTGATAAAATATTGATAAATTTAATAAAATTTAATATTCAAAATTTATCCTTTTGAGTTTATCTTTATCAATTCTTTGTTAAATGTATGACAGAACCCACAATTTGGGGTTCATACATTGGGGAACACCTCCTGAACCCCAAAACCCTGCATCATTATCAAAAACAGAAACACAAGCTTGCTTAATCACAAACAAGAACAACACCCAATTGAGAAGGGATGGGAACCCCCTGAGTGGTGATTCAACTAAAGGCTGAATTCCGGGAGTTTAATTATGTTGGGGATGTCTCTACCTAAAGTGTCCTAAACTGGTTGATTGTCTAATGGAGAATTCTTTAATAGTAACTGAAAATCTTTTGTGTTGCGGAGGAAACAAGGAAAACCAGGCAGGCTGATTGCAGAAGCAGTCATTAGTAACTGCCAACAGCAATGTTTCTGGCTGAACTCCCAGAGCCTTGGACTCCCAGAGCCCCAACTGTCCTATCCCCAGTCAGTCATGCAGTTTCTTAGTCTCCAAGCCAGCCATACCACTCCCAGAAGTGGGGAATTTTCTCTCATCCCCCCTATGCAAATCATACACAAATAATAATTTTTTTTTTTTTTTTTTTTTTTTGGTTTTTCGAGGTAGGGTCTTGTTCTAGTGCAGGCTGACTTGGAATTCACTCTGTAGTCTCAGCGTGGCCTTGAACTCATAGTGATCCTCCTACCTCTGCCTCCCAAGTATTGGGATTAAAGGCGTGCACCATCATGCCCAGCTAAAATAAATTATTTTTTTGAAATAGGGTCTCACTTTAGCCCAGGCTGACCTGGAACTCACTCTATAAGGCTGGCCTTGAACACATAGCATTCCCCCTACCTCAGGCTCCTGAGTGCTAGGATTAAAGAAAGGAGTACACCATCATACCCAGCCAATTAAAAAAAAAAAAAATCACACTGGGAGGCTTAATCCAAGTGTCAGGAGAAGCTTAAGTTTTTCTCAGTCTCTGGGACCCTGATAGACACCACTGTTCTCAGCACCTCTGCTGCTGGGTGGGGTAGGGGAGTGGTTCTGACTCACTGTTGACCCCTTCTTTAAATGTGCTACTGCCCCTTTAATTGCTTTGTCTGCTTGAGCTGGAATGTAGAGATAATTTTTTTGGTACAAAGGGTTAAAATATCAGAGCATTTTAACATTCTAAATTTTAGAAATAGGAATTCGAGAACAAATTAGACTTTTCTAATAGAAATATTTCTGAGCCTAAAGCCCTAAAGGGGAGTAAGAAAACCAATTAACTTTAATTTAAATAATCATGTCTTAAGTAGCAAATGAACCAAGTTCTATTGTTAGAGAACAACTGTATTAAATCCCCCAAAGGTTAGCTTCAAAATGGCATTTAGTGCAGTGGTTTCATCTCTTATTAATGAAATAAGTTTCTGTTGGTCACTATAACCTCTGATTGTTGTCTCGCTGGCATGGTTAAGGAGAGGAGAAGAGGGGGATGGTTGAAGCATTAAGAAAAACATAGTTACAGTAAACTCCAATGGATGTTCCTATTGTTAATAACTTGTTTTCAAAGTAACAAACAAAATAGCTATTAATTTTATTTCTGGGGAAAAATAATTTAAGAAAACATGAGAAAAGCTTATTTTCATATTCTAAAATCTGCATATGTAGACATGATTGTTGTTTGTACTTGCTATTTAAAAATCATATACTTATGATAAATGAGATCATGTGGCAATTTTTATTTTTAATTTTTTGTTATTTATTTATTTGGGAGAGCGAGAATGGGTACACCAGGGCCTCTAGCCACTACAAACCAACTCCAGACACACATGTTACCTTGTGCCTCTGGCTTTACAAGGGTACTGGGGAATCGGATCCTGGGCCTTAGGCTTCGTAGGCAAGTGTCTTAACCAATAATCTGTCTCTCCATCCCAATATTGCTATTTTAGATACAAACATACCATAAATCCTGAATTTATTTATGGGCATGTTTGAATTTCTAAATCATCAAAAATATATATAACAAGATCTGTATTATTAAGAAATATAAAAGGTGTGTACTAAACTCTGAGAGTGGAAATATATTTTATTTATTTTTACATATTTTATCTTATTTATTTATTAGAGAGAGAAAAACAGGCAGATTGTTTATTTGAGAGAGAGGGAGAAAGAAAGAGGCAGATGAGAGAGAGAGAGAGAGAGAGAGAGAGAGAGAGAGAGGGAGAGAGGAAGTGATATTGAGAATGGGCATGGCAGAGCCTTTTGCCACTGCAAATGAATTCCAGATACATGTGCCACCTTGTGTATTTGGCTTACTGGGTAGGGGGAATTGAACCTGGATCCTTAGGCTTCATAGGCAAGGGCCTTAGCTAAGCCATCTCTCTAGGCCCATTTTGTGTTTTTTTGTTTGTTTGTTTATTTATTTATTTATTTATTTATTTATTTATTTATTTATTTATGAGCAACAGACAGAAAGAGGCAGATAGACAGAGAGAGAATGGGCGCACCAGGGCCTCCAGCCACTGCAAACGAATTCCAGATGCATGTGCCACTTTATGCTAAGCCATCTCTCCAGCCCCCATTTTGTGTTTTTTGAGGCAGGTTATCACACTAGCCCAGGCTGACCTGGAACTCACATCAATCCTCCTACCTCTGTCTTTTTTTTTTCTCACTTTTTAAAAAAAAAAAAAATAGAAGTTGGGGAGTAGGGAGGGAGGGAGGAGGGCATTCCAGGGCTTCTTGCCACTCCAGATATATGTGGCACTTTATGCATCTGGCTTTATATGGGCTCTAGGAAATCAAACCTTGGTCCATAGGTTTTGTTAACAAGCGCCTTTAACTGCGGAGCCATCTCCTCAGCCCTACCTCTGTCTTTTGAATGCTGGGATTAAAGGTATGATCCACCACAACTGGCTTTGGAAATTTATTTTACATAAATTATTATTTTTATTTATTTTTTATTGACAACTTCCTTAATTGTAGACAATATCCCATAGTACTTCCCTCCCTCACCCCATATCCCCCTTTGAAACTCCACTGTCCATCATATCCCTTCCCCCTCTTAATAAGTCTCTCTTTTAATTTAGATGTCATCATCTTTTCCTCCTGTTATGATGGTCTTGTGTAGGTAGTGTCAGGCACTGCGAGGTCATGGATATCCAGGCCATTTTGTGTCTGGGGGAGCATTGTAAAGAGTCCCACCCTTCCTTTGGCTATTTTACATAAATTAATGTGTAGAGATAACATACATTTAGCTAGAAGCCAGATCATGGAAGGCTTTAAAATCTCTGCTCAATGACTTAAACTCTGTCTTTCTCATGCCATTTATTTTACTTTCTTCCTGTTCAAGTGCTGTCTTTATGACATTCAGAGAGGAAGTTAACATCAGAGATTGTCTTTTTATCTACTACATTGACCAAGATTGTGTAGGGACAATGATCCTGTGTCATGGATATCTCATGAGAATCAAAATTAAAGGCTGGACTGAGGGTGACACATGTGGACATGCAATAAATATTTGTCTTAGCATTATTTTCTGGAAAAAGAACATTCCTTTCTGCTCTCCTTGATTGATGGTTTGCACACCAATGTCACATTAGGTCACTTACTAATGTTTGTATGTTCTTGAGAGAACATCTTCATTTTCTTTCTTTTTTTTTCTTTTTTCTTTTTCATTTTTTTGAGGTAGGGTCTCACTCTGGCCCAGGCTGACCTGAAATTAACTATGTAGTCTCAGGGTGGCCTTGAACTAATGGTGATCCTCCTACCTCTGCCTCCTGAGTGCTGGGATTAAAGGCTTGCGCCAACACCTGGCTTAATGTCTTCATTTTCCTGTGACTTTTTTTTTTTTTTTTTTTTTTTTGGTTTTGTGAGGTAGGGTCACACTAGTCCAGGCTGACCTGGAATTCACTATGTAGTCTTAGGGTGTCCTTGAACTCATGGCTGATCCTCCTACCTCTGCCTCCCCAGTGCTGGGATTAAAGGTGTGCACTACCATGCCCGGCTTCCTGTGACATTTTTGAGAAGTCTAAAGAAACCACTGTGATATCCTAAGGACTCATCTTACTACCTTAGAGATACTTGCTCAACCATATTTATTGCCATTCTATTCACAATAGCTAGGAAATGGAACCAGCCTAGATGTCCCTCTACTGATGACTGGATAATGAAGATGTGACACATTTATACAATGGAGTTCTACTCAGCTGTAAAGAAAAATGAAGTTATGAAATTTGCTGGAAAATGGATGGATCTGTAAAGGATTATACTTAGTGAGGTAACCCAGGCCCAGAAAGCCAAACATCACATGTTCTGTCTCATATGTGGATCCTAGCTACAAACGGTTGGACTTCTATGTGAGTAGGAATAAAACTCTGTAGCAGAAGCCAGTAAGAAAGAGGATAAAAAGGGACTAGAAAGGCAGGGGGGACTTAATAGGAAGGTATTGTATATATGTAAGTAGAAGAACAGATTAATGGGAGTGAAAAGGCTTAAGTGAGGTCAGAGGAAGAGATTGAGTAAAGGAAAGGTGGAGGGAGGGCTAATCAAAATCTAAGAGGATAAAAATAAGTCATATGGAAACCTGCTTTTTTGGAATGGAACACTCAGAAGCCATAGATTGTTACTAGAAAAATTTTCAGTTCTAGGGATGGGATACCTTACAGTGAGTTTTTGGCCAGGGAGGTCACAGATACCCCCAAAACATTATAGGCCATTGCTGAGACCCTTGGTTCCCTACCAGGAATAGATGGTAAGAAAAAACACCAGTGAAGATACTTAACAGTGGGCACTGCAAGCTTTAAATTTGGCCAGCCAGGCCAATTGAGCCAATGGATGAAATAGTGGCATGTCTGTTATGGGGGTAACCAATCACTCTCTAATTGGACTGGAGGCCTGCTCCATGGGAGGGAATACATCCCTGATACTGAAAACCTACAACAGGGGTAGTCATGAGCCCTAGGGGTGTAACGTCTGCTGGTGTCTGGCTAAATGTATATACTATGATCACCAAACTAGCCAGTAAGCACTTCTCTTAATGTCCATACCCATATATTAATGCTACTCTCAGCACTGAAACATCTCTAACACATCTTCCAAGGCTCAAGGTCCATTGTGGAAGAGGTGGAGGAAAGAATGTAAGAGCCAAACGAAGGTTAGGACTCCTTACAACATGCTCCTCCAAACACCAAATGGCCTGGATATTCATGACCTCGTAGTGCCTGAAACAACCTACACAAGACCATCATAATAGGAGGAAAAGATGATGACGTCAAAATCAAAAGAGAGACTGATTGAGAGGGGGACAGGATATGATGGAGAGTGGAGTTTCAAAGGGGAAAGTGGGGGGGGGGAGGGAGGGAAGTACCATGGGATATTGTCTACAATTAAGGAAGTTGTCAATAAAAAATTAAAAAAAAATATATATATATATTTATATACCACTATAGAATTTATCAAAATGGAAAGTGGCATGGATTCACAGAAAACAGAAGCAAGAGTTTAAAGGTTGGTATATCAAAGCCTTGACTTTCTGAAGATTGATTTTTTTCCCCCTAGAAACATAGACAGTATCTTTGGGGAATATTAAGACCTGCATTTACGTCCAATTATTTATGCAAATCAAGATAGCTGTTTTTATGGGAAAGACTTGGTAAAATGATGCTATAGAAAAATCTAGTACATTTCCACTATTCCTTGTTCAACAGCAATAGTATTTTGTAGCAAGAACAAAATAATTTTACAGGAATGTTCCTCCACCCCCCCACATTAAAAAGTACAAAATATTGTGTTTGTGTTGAAACTTTTTCTTCCTAAATGTCATAACCCCATAGTAAAGAGAATTAAAATCCTGTTATTTTAATTTACATCTAGCCACAAGATAAGTAAAGTTATCATTGAAATTCTAATTAAATGGGATGATTGACTAAGGTAGCACATCAAAGAAGAGAAGTGAATATGATAAGTCGAAGACTTATTAATTAGTCTGCGTGGAAAAAATTCCAGGGATGTCAAGCTGAGCCTGCTGCAAGGAGAAAAAAAGCAGACAAGAAAACGCTCGTTTCTTTGAAGTTAGGAACTGAGATAGTGATGGAGGTAATTGCGTCTGACTGGATCCAATAATGAAGTGCTGTAAATCAGACCTCCGAATCGAAGGAAAGATTCAAGTAACGAATGTGGCCGCCCCCCCGCTGCGAAGAAACAGAATGCAGAGCGCACTAATTGACCCAGCCTATTTCCCAGTAGTTTTCTGTTATTATTTATTAATTTTTAATTTCTGAATTATTTACGTCCTGGGAAATTATTCTTGACAGCCTGTTAGGCGTGCCAAAGTTAATGGAGGATGAAAGGATAGGTACCAGAATTAGCAGGGATAGAGTCACAGGCTACTGGATTTAATGATTTTTGGAAAGAAAAATTGATTTCACACAGTGTGTCACTTTATTCTACTTTAGGGATACAGCAGCTATTTGATTAATTGAGGAATAACCGATTCAAAGTATATTTGAAGTGTAAATGAGTCACAGCACTCAGCTGTTTATTTTCCCCTTTCTGGAGATCTGAATTTTCTTGAAGCCGAAGATGAAAAGACGACGACACACTCGCGTGCTCTGAGCACACACCTGTTTGATTCCTATTAAACTCGGAAGGGAAGACGCTCAGAAACCCGAACGAAAGTATTTTCACCTTCTTTTCTAGCCATCTATTCCTACAATAAATTCTCTCCTTTTTTAATTTTTGATTTGTCTTTCTTCTTTCTTCTTTTTTCTTTTTCTTCCTCCCTCCCCCTTCCTTCCCTCCCTCCTTCCCTCCCCCTCCCTCCTTCCTTCCTTTCTTTCTCTCTCTCTCTCTCTCTCTCTCTCTCTTTCTCTCTTTCTCTCTTTCTCTTTCTTTCTTTCTTTCTTTCTTTCTTTCTCTTTCTCTCTCTCTCTCTCTCTCTCTCTTTCTTTCTTTCTTTCTTTCTTTCTTTCTTTCGAGGTAGGGTCTCACTCTAGCCAAGGCTGCCCTGCAATTCACTATGTAGTCTCAGGGTGGCCTGGGACTCACCAAGATCCTGCTACCTCTGCCTCCCACAGGGTGGCCTGGGACTCACCAAGATCCTGCTACCTCTGCCTCCCAAGTGATGCGATTAAAGGTGTGCACCACCACACCTGGCCCTATAGTAAATTCTTTCCTCCAGCCCAAGCACACAGCAGAAGTTGTAATGTGATTCCCTTAAACAACTTTTTCAGACTGGGGAGATGGCTCAGTGGTTAAAGGCACTTGTTTGCAAAGCCTATTGGCTTGGGTTCAATTCTCCAGCACCCATGTAAAGCCAGGCAAAAAGTGATGCATCATGTGTCTGGCATTTTTTTTTTTTTGCAGTGGCAAAGAGACCCTAGTGCGCGCACACACACACACACACACACACACACACACACACACACACACACACACACAGAGTCATGCAGACAATCAAATAAATAACTAAAAATAATTTTTAAAAGTTCTCATCTGCCTAATGACAGAAAGAAGCAGTTCTTGCTAGTGAAGAGAAAGAAAAAAAAATGGAAGAAAAATACTAAATGGAACGACGACTTTAACAAATAAGAGGAAGTCTTTATTAGGAAAATGAATGTAAATTAAGGCATCATCACATAGTTTAAAAGCTCTATGCCATCCAAGACTTTTCCTTTCTGGTCTCCCTCATTAGCCTTGATGTGTTTACCGTCACTGTCCCTGTTCATTTACCTTTGTCTGAGTCCTCTGTCATATCTCTTCAGGTTACACAGACTTCTTCCACTGTACGAGTACTTTTTAGATTTTCCTGTTTGGATACCCACAGTAAGTGTGTGGGCAGGCTGGAGACCCTGTGTCTCTAGTAGGCTGCCAAAGGGATCCATGCTGCTCGTCCTCTGCCACTTTTTGAGTAGTAATGCCATACCAAATTCATTTTTTTAAAAACACTGCTTTCAACTTTTTCTTTTTAGTTATTTATTAGAGTCAAAGAGAGAGTGAGAATAGATGCAGGACCTCTAGCCACTGCAAACGAACTCCAGACACATGTATCATCTTGTGCGCCTGGCTTACGTGGTACCCGGAGAATCAAACCAGGGTCTTTAGGCTTTGCAAGCAAGTGCCTTAACCACTAAGCTATCTCTCCAGCCCTGCTTTCAACTTTTTGACTTTGTCATTCAGAAGCCTTAAGTGACTCTCAAAGTCTACACCTAGGTAAAGATTCCTTAGCCTGTCATTCAATGATTTTATTTTTAAAAAATATTTTATTTTTATTTATTTGAGAGAGAGAGAATCAGAGAGAAGGAGAGAGAGAATGGGCATGCAGGGCCTCCAGCCATTGCAAACAAACTCCGGATGCATGCGCTACCTTGTGCATCTGGCTTACGTGAGTCTTGGGGAATTGAACCTGGGTCCTTTGGCTTTGCAGGCAAATGCCTTAACCACTAAGCAATCTTTCCAGCCCTCAATGATTTTCTAAATGTGGTCATGATCCACTTTCCAGGATGTGACCTGAGCTTCTGCATCTTCATCTTCAGGCCTTGATTATGCTGTTTCTTCTCCACGCACTGCCTCTGGGTTTGGAAACCCTGTCAGTGCTTCAAGGCATCTTTTAAACAGCACATCGTCAATATGGCTGATTCTAACCTCTCAGTAAGACGAGAGTGCTCTAAACTCGATCTCAGACTCCTTTTAAATCTACTTTCTGTTTTACTTTGTTTTGGTTTCAGGAGTGGCACAGGTCTGCAACTTACTATGTGTATGGCACAATACAGGCCTGGTCCTAGCCAGACAGCATGGCAGAAGAAAACAGGAAGTGGCTTCTGTGGAAATGGCGTTCTGCGCAGGCTTGGTGTGACAACAGCTACATTACCATGCTCGCGAGAAGCCTACTACGAGATGTCCTGTCCAGAGACAGGCTGTCATTGGTCACAAAAAGGGGGACCACCTCATACAATGATTGACTAGCCAAGCCCCTTAAAACCCACGTGCACTTCCTGAATAAACGAGTTTGCGGTGGCTAGCTTCCCGCTTTCACCCAACTCCTGGAGTCTGTGTCGTGACTCTGCGCTGCTCACCCCGACTCGGCAGAGACCCTACCGTCCCTCCTGAGCTGGCCTTAGGGGGGACTGCAACAACTATGTAGTCCAGGCTAGTCTTGAACTCATGGTAATCTTCCTGCCTCAGCCTCCAAAATGAGGATATTATAGGTGTGTGCTACACATCCAGCTTGTTTGACCTATTTTAAAATTTTTTTTTTTTCGAGGTAGAGTCTTGCTCTATCCCAGGCTGACCTGGAATTCACTATGTAGTCTCAGGGTGGCCTCAAACTTAAAGTTTTTTTTTTGGCAATCCTCCTACCTCATTACAAGATGGCGCTGGCTCCTCCATATTAGACAGTGCCTTGGCGCCAACCGTGTCTAAGGTATGCGCATGCAGTGGCTGACGCAACCTGTCCCAAGCCTATCCCGTGGCACCTGGTGATGGCAAGCTGGTCGCAACCAATCAGTAAACGCCTGGTAGCAGTACACTCAGTATAAAAGCAGCTGCAGATTTGGGCCCCGCCCTCCGCCATCAGCTCATCTGTTAACCAAGTGCTCTCCAATAAACTGTGATACAGGAAGGATCCTCGTTTGTGGACGTTCCTTTCCTGCTGGTTGGGAAGGGTCGCCGCAAAGTGGTGCCGAAACCCGGGTACGCCGGACCTTTCAAAGACACCCGGCGGAGGGCCGAAGAGGATTCAGAACTTGACACACGGAGAGGTAGACGTCGGTAAGTCATCCCCGGCTTTGTTCTCTGATGGATTTTCGACTGACCCTGGCTTTCCTCGCCTGTTTTTGCCTGTTTTGTTTGGGGTTTTATCTCTGCTTCTGTCTATTTTGCATTCATCATGGGCAACTACTTCGCAGAGTGGCTCTGTGGCCATTGAACACTTTTCTGGGCTGATTAAAGCTCTATTGAAACAACGTGATATTCAGATTTCTACAGTAACCATCAGACGGATTCTTAGAGATATGGATTCAACAGCCCCTTGGTTTGCGGCTTCAGGATCCCTTACACTCCCCTCCTGGGAGAAGTTGGGGCGTGACCTGCGACAGGCAGAACAGGAAGGAAGTTTAGGGAAGGGCACATTACCGTTTTGGCGACTGGTTCATTTTTGTCTCAATAGCGGTAAACATGCGGAAATAATTGGGGAGGGACAAAGAGCTTTAGCCCAACATCAGGACAGTCTTTCAGAGTCAGATACTAGCGGGGACTCACATGCTAGGCCTAGGAAGAAACAAAAGGGAAAAATAGGATCCAGTCAAAAAGGAGAGGAAAAGGAAAAAAGTCTAAAGGAAAAACTTGAGGAGATAGGCGAGGCTCATTCATGCCCGCCCCCTCGGAAGGGGCAGAGAGGCCCCGGAGGATCGTATCCTCCATTAGAGGAGACTTTAAATGTTTTGCCTCCTCATTTAAATAAAAACTCCGTCCCAAACTTCAACATCTCTTGTTCTTTTCTCTTTCCTCTCATTTTTGGTTTCCGACAGACCGCTTCTACGGTGCCGCCATTTTTGTCCTGCCCCATTTGAATGGGGGCGCCATCTTAGAAGCACCACGTGGGCAAACCTAAAAAAGAAACTCACCACGTGGGTAGACCTAAAAAGATGCTTATGTTGTACTCATATATATTACTATTAAACAAAAAAACCTCCATGGCTCTTGGGACAAAACTTTTGTTTTAGCCACATGGATTAATTCAGTCCTCCTTGCCTTAATTGCCAACCTTAAAGGCTTTTCCAGGAAAAGTTCATTTTTGCCCTTAAAAACTGTAAGAAAAAACTAAAACTGACTTTTAAAATCTCCTTTCTCCCAAGGCCGCCACCCAAGCCGCCACCCGGCAGCTATCTTTTCAGCTCTTTTCAGCCCCTAACTACTGCCTAAGGCAAATGTGCTCAAACCCTGATGGAAGACAGCTCCTCCATGTAGCTTTCTGTGAATGTAAACTATGATCAAATACAAACCGAGGTTAACTTTCCTCACTGGACGTGGAACACAAGCCACTGGTCCACAAAACAAAACTTGGCGCGCACCTCAAGCGGAGGTACAACAATCAGGCTCCGCCGACATCCTAAGCTGCGGCTCCAGCCCCGGCCCGAGCACTGCCCCGAGCCTCACTGGCTGCGCGCCGCCCGCCTCCTCCAGGCGTCATTTTTGGTCACTTTTGTCAACTTGCTTTAAAAATATCTTAGGAACGGGCAGGCGGTCCGCCATGAGGCCATGAGGCGAGCCGCTGCCGCCTCCACCCCTTTGCCTCTAGACGCCCCCTCTATGCTCTTAACTAAGTGTCCCGGGGCCCAAAGTATTTACTTTTAAAAATTAAAAACAGCTGGAGACATTCATATTGCCCTGCTAGAGGTAAAAATCCTATTTTTCAAGTCTATATGGCTATATCCTACACACCATTATCCCACCCTTCGCTGCCTTCCCATTAACATAAAGATAAAAAAATGCCTTAATTGTTAAACACTTGCCTGTAGAGCCTAAGGACCCTGATTCGAGGCTCAATTCTCCAGTACCCATGTAAACAGTGGCTGGAGGCAGATGATGAGAGTAGTTCAAAATCTAAATCACAACAGGAGGAGGAGATAAAAAAAAAAAAAAAAAAAAAAAAAAAAAAAGTTCAACCAGAGGTGATCCGCAGGGGCGGGGCTGGCAGGCACATTTGTTGTTGCTGCGCGCCTCTGCTGGGGATGAGTAAAGTTCTGTATACATAGATCACAAAGAAGGTCAAAAATGAGGTAGGGCTAGGTGTGGTGGCACACACCTTTAATCTTAGCCCTCAGGAGGCAGAGATGAGAGGATCATTGTTCAAGGTCAGGCTGAGACTACTTTTCTGCCCTCCCCTCATGTGGGTGTTAATCCCCGAGGCCTCCGTCCTGGTGATCTTTGGCAAATGGATGTAACTCATCTCCTGAGTTTGGAAGGTTGAAATATTTACATGTCTCAGTGGATACTTGCTCGGGAGTTATCTTCGCCTCGCCGTTGGCGGGTGAGAAGGCTTCTCATGTAAAAACCCACTGCCTGGAAGCCTGGGCAGCATGGGGAAAGCCCGCCATCTAAAAACTGATAATGGCCCGGCATATACATCTACTGGTTTTCGGGCCTTTTGTGCGCAGATGCAAGTTGCCCACACCACTGGCCTGTCTTATAACCCACAAGGCCAAGGCATTGTGGAGAGAGCCAATAAGAGTATTAAAGCCATCTTATTTAAACAAAAAAGGGGGATAGCAGAAGATGCAACCCATAGGGAGAGGGTTTCCTTAGCCCTCTTCACCCTTAATTTTTTAATTTTGGACAATAATGATAAGTCTGCAGCTGACAGGCACAGTCAAGATGTGGCCCAGGCACCCAGAGAAGTAGTGATGTGGAAAGATGTCCTAGATAACAAATGGAAAGGACCGGATCTTGTTAAGATCCAGGGGAGCTGTTTGTGTTTTTCCACAGGACCAGGAGTCGCCCCACTGGGTTCCAAGCCGGTTGGTGAGAACAGTCCATCCTTCCTCAGGAGAAAGTTTGGAGATTCATAATCCAGATCTTGACACTCAGTAAAGCAGAGCAATTTTGTCAGCCTTCCCGAAGCCGATGCCAGTTCCTCATCAAGCGTCTGTGTTTCCACGTTTCTTCACCACGAATAAGGAACTAGGCCTCCCTTCCCTTCAGGAGGACCAACAGGTGGTCCCCATGGGGGAGTCCCGCTCCTTTGTTGAAAAAGGAACTCTTTGTTTTACTTTGCAGTGGAATCAGACTGATGACTCTTGTATAAGACTTCGTCAGCAGAGTTTTGCCTGGTTTGAAGGGGAACTCTGGCCATGGTCAGAGTGCCAGAGCACTTGGTCGCCTGGGCTGATGCAAATCATCTCTTCACCATATCACCAGCTATGAGGGGTCCCCGCCTAGGTCAGGGCATGGTCGGAGGGACTCTTTCTTCAAGATTCCAGAATTAATCCATTTTCAAAGTGGGTGCTGTGTGGGGTCAATGGTTCCTGTACGGATGTGTCTCCATTGGTTTTACTGTTGGGGGGACAAATTGCTTGCAACAATGTGTCAGGGCATGAGACCTCAACGTCATCTCGGGGGGAGTTTTCACTCTGGGTCATCCTTGTGAACATTATGCTCGTAATCAGACATTCCCCCCTGCCCCGGTTTGTGTGCACCCCCCTTTTCTGCTTATTGCTATTAATTCCACGAGAGTGGATCTTAGTCTTGCACAGGGCCTTACTTCCTGGATCTCCTCTGCTTTTAATTTTTTTTAAGGAATGGGCTGGAGTGGGACTGTTTGCTGCCTGCTGTATAGGAGGATGTCTGCTCTGTCTATGGTTGACTTGCAAAATGCGAGCCCAAGACCAGGAGGGACAAGGTATCTCTCAGGCACTTGCTGCTTTGGAGTGTGGGTCCTCCCCAGATTTGGCTATGGCCCTAAAGAGCACCTAGTTTCCCCTGGCCCTTGCACCCTTAGGGCTTGAAGTGCCCATTGCACAAGGATGGGCAGAGGATTGGTGTTGGGAGCACGGCATTCATCACGCTCAGGATGCGAGACAAAGTACTGCACGTGGGGCGAGCTCTTAGCAGCTTCATGGAGGGCATGTCTGATTGCATATGGGTTGGTACTGTAATCCCATCTCTGAGGAAAGGTACTGGACGGGTGTGACACCAGCCTGGCTGGCCACTAGGTCTGGGGTCATCACAATGTCCTCTCGAGCATCAGAGATCAGACCTCTACCCTCGCCTGTTGCGTTTAAACAAGAAGGGGGAACTGCAGGGAGCCGTAAGCAGTCGCCATTACAAGATGGCGCTGGCTCCTCCATATTAGACAGTGCCTTGGCGCCAACCGTGTCTAAGGTATGCGCATGCGCTTGACGCAACCTGTCCCAAGCCTATCCCGTGGCACCTGGTGATGGCAAGCTGGTCGCAACCAATCAGTAAACGCCTTGTAGCAGTACACTCTATAAAAGCAGCTGCAGATTTGGGCCCCCGCCCTCCGCCATCAGCTCATCTGTTAACCAAGTGCTCTCCAATAAACTGTGATACAAGAAGGATCTTCGTTTGTGGCCGTTCCTTTCCTAGGTTTGGTTTTGGTTTTGGTGATCTGTTGTGTTTCATTAGGGTTGCCTGCATGAACATAGGTGAGGGATTGTTTACAGAAGCATTGGGGAACTTACTAGTGGATACTCCACTAGCGAAAATGCCTCTCCTTCTTTCAGCAACCATTAACTGCCTGTTAATTCCCCAAGGAGAGGTGGAGCTCCCAAGCCCCTCCCCCTCCATAATAGAATGGTGATGGGCCAAATCACATACAGGTCTTTTGTGGGTAATTGAATCTGCTGAAAGTTCAAGAGTGCCCTGCCCAGAAGATGCTCGCCCCTTTCCTCTGGCTCTTCCATGATGTTTCCTAAGCTTTGAAGAGGGTGGTATAGAAGTTCCATTTAAAGACTAACATTCAAGAGTCACTTATTCTCAGCACTTTGACTAGTTATGAGCCTCTGTACTAACTACTGCCCCCTTTAATTTTTTTTTCTGACCCAAGCTATCATCAGTACAAATCTATGAGCACACATGTAAATATTTAGAAGACAATTTGAAAAGCACATCATGAGCCGGGCGTGGTGGTGCACGCCTTTAATCCCAGCACTCAGGAGGCAGAGGTAGGAGGATCGCCGAGAGTTCGAGGCCACCCTGAGACTACATCGTTAATTCCAGGTCAGCCTGGACCAGAGTGAGACCCTACCTTGCAAAACCAAAAAAAAAAAAAAAAAAAGCACATCAAAAGAGCATCAGTAGCTTTCTCACTAGGGCCGATGACCACACTAGCCACAGCAAGCTTTTGATTAGGTTTACAGCACCGGGCATGGATTTCTTCTTGTGTAGTGGGCCTCAGTCCAATCAGGAAGCAGTTGGTTACTCCCATACTAGTTGGGCCACTATTGCACCAGTGGGCACATCTTGCCTGACAGGTTGATAGTGTTGCATGTACTAAATATTTATTCTTCACAAGTGTAGGGCAGAGCACAAGGACTACCTAACAGATACTTCAGCTCAAGCCATGGAAAAATATATCACATAGCTACTAAGCTTGCCAATTCCTTATAAATAACTCATAGATTCAGATTGTTTTACTACTTTCCTTTATTCATAAATACTACAAGCAGGATTTTTGTGTTGGTTTTGCTGCTTTTTTGGTATCAGGACAGCTCCAGTGACTGAGAACATAAGTAAGAACATGTCCTTACCTTTCAGAGGTGACAACTCACCATGTGTTTATGCCCCACTCCAACTCGCAAGCACAAATTATCTAAGCAATAATTTATTCCCTTTAGTCAAAAGCAAAACTAGTCTTGGAAGTGTTTAGACCCAGCCATGACTGTCTTGAGCCCTGAGGGATTTTTTTTTTTTTTTCCCAAGGCAGAGTTTCACTCTAGTCCAGGCTGACCTGGAAATCACTATGTAGTCTCAGGGTGGCCTTGAACTCTTGGAGATCCTCCTACTTCTGCCTCCTGAGTGCTGGGATTAAAGGTGTGCACCACCATGCCCGGTTTATGAAGGATTTTTTTTTTTTTGCAGTATCTAGTCTTTGCATTGGGAGTTCTCTTCTCCAAAAGATTTAAAAATCTTGACCATTAACTACATTTTCACCCCACCCCACCCCACCTCCAAGACCCATTATTTATTTACTTATTTTTAAAAAATATTTTATTTATTTATTTATTTATTTGAGAGAGAAAGAGGTAGAGAGAGAGAGAGAAGAATGAATGCTCCAGGGCCTCCAGTCACTGCAAACAAACTCCAGATGCATGTGCCTCCTTGTACATCTGCCTTACATAGGTCCTGGAGAATCGAACCAGGGTCCTTTGGCTTTCAGGCAAATGCCTTAACTACTAAGCCATCTTCTCCAGTCTTATGTACTTATTTTTTAAAAAATATTTTATTTTTTTGTTTATTTGAGAGAGAGAGAGAAAGAGGATGATATCTCTCTCTCTCTCTCTCTCTCTCTCTCTATATATATATATATATATATATATATATATATATATATATATATATATATATATATGGGAGAAATATAGAGAGAGAGATGGAATGGGCAAGCCAGGGCCTCTAGCCACTGCAAAAGAATTCCAGATGCATGCACCACTTTGTGCATCCTTGCTTACATAGGTCCTGGGAATTCGAACCTGGGTCCTTAGGCTTTGCAGGCGTAACTGCTAAACCATCTCTCCAGCCCTATTTTTTAAAATTTTAGTTTATTTTTTTATTGACAACTTCCATAATTATAGACAATAACTCATGGTAATTCCCTCCCTCCCCCACTTTCCCCTTTGTAACTCCACTCTCAATCATACCCCTTCCCCATCTCAATCAGTCTCTTTTATTTTAATGTCATCATCTTTTCCTCCTATTATGATGGTTTTGTGTAGGTAGTGTCAGGAACTATGAGGTCATGGATATCCAGGCCATTTTGTGTCTGGAGGAGCACGTTGTAAGGAGTCCTACCCTTCCTTTGGCTCTTACATTGTTTCCATCACCTCTTCTGCAATGGACCCTGAGCCTTGGAAGGTGGGTTTGAGATGTTTCAGTGCTGAGCACTCCTCTGTCCCTTCTTCTCAGTGTCATGGTGTCTTCTGAGTCATCCCAAGGTCACCACCATCTGAAAAGAGAAGCTTCTCTAACCAAAAGTGAAAGTAGCATTAATATATGGGTATGAACATTAAGAGAACTGCTTGCTAGGCAGTTCTGTGAGCATAGTATATACATTTAACCAGATACCAGCAGACATTAAACTCCTAGGGCTCATGACTACTCCTGTCATAGGTTTTTCAGTGTCAGGGATGTATTTCCTCCCATGGAGTAGACCTCCAGTCCAGTTAGAGAGTGGTTGGTTTCCTCCATAACAGACATGCCACTATTGCACCCGTTGGCTCATTTGGCCTGGCTGGCTAAATTTAAGGCTTGCAGTGTCCATTATTGAGTATCTCCACTGGTGATTTCTGTCTCTCCTATTGAACTGCATGGAGTGTAGCTTTTTATAGCTTTCTGTCAGCTGGTCTACATGGAGGAGGTTTTCAGCTCAGCTGCAGCAGGATTCCTCAGTGACCTTGCAGCCCAACCATGTGGAGTCTTCAGCAATAGGGTCTTACCATTTATTCCTGGTGGGAAACCAAGAGCTTTGGCAATGGCCTATAATGTTTTGGGGGCATCAGGAACCTCCCTGGTCAACAACTCACTGGAAAGTATCCCATCCCGGGTTTGAAAAATTTCTAATAACAATGTATTTTGTTTAGCCCTCCCTCCACTTTTCCTTTACTCAATCTCTTTCCCTGATCTCACTTAGGCCTTTTCACCCCCATTAATCTGTTCTTCTACTTACATATATACAATACCATCGTCTTAACTCCCCCTCCCTCCCCTTCTATTCCCTTTATATCCCTTTCTAGCTTACAAGCTTCTGCTACTGAGTTTTATTCCAACTCATATAGAAGTCCAATCATTTGTAGCTAGAATCCATATTTGAGAGAGAACATGTGACATTTGGCTTTCTCGGCCTGAGTTACCTCACTAAGTATAATTTTTTTTTTTTTTTTTTTACATAGTGAATTCCAGGTTAGCCTGGGCTAGAGTGAGACCCTACTTTGATAAAAAGAAAAATAAACAGGAAAAAAGAAAGAAGGTAGAAAAGCCCCAAGGTGTCAAGGAAAGCATGCATCTTAGGATTTCAAGAGGCATCCAAAGAAGAAAAAGGAAGGGAAAAATGGAAAAGTAGAGCAGTACTCAGGAGCGCAAGGTAGGAGGATCGCTGTGAGTTCAAGACCAGCCTGAGACTACATAGTGAATTCCAGGTCAGCCTGGGCTAGAGTGAGACCCTACTTCTAAAAAAAAAGGGGGGGATATGGAGAGATGGCTTAGCAGTTAAGGTGCTTGCCTGTGAAGCCTAAGGATGTAGGCTTGATTGCCCAGTACCCACATAAGGTAGATGCACAAGGTGGCACATGCCTCTGGAATTTGTTTGCAGTGGCCAGAAGCCCTGGCATTCCTATTCTCGCTATCTACCTCTTTCACATAAATAAATAAATAAATAAATAAATAAATAAATAAATAAATAATTTATTAAAAATTACTAGTTATTAGTCGGGCATGGTGGTGCACACCTTTAATTCCAGCACTCGGGAGGCAGAGGTAGGAGGATCACCATGAGTTTGAGGCCACCCTGAGCCTACATAGTATGTTTCAGGTCAGTCTGGGTCAAAGTGAGACCCATCCTTGAAAAACAAAAAAAATTACTAGTTATTACGGAATATTGCAAACCTAAAAAGAGGATGATCTAGATATAGAAACAGACCAGTAGTGTAAAATGGAAGGTCTATGAATAAGGGAATTGATAAATGGAAAGAAATGCTTTATTTGGTATATTATACTGGGAAAACTGCCATCCCCCACTGAGCTGGATGTTTATCATATACTATACAAAGATGGAATCTAAATGAGTTAAAAATCTAAATGAGAGAGGAAAAGATTCAGAGCCAGTAGAAGACAATAATGATTATCCTTGTGAAGTTTATTAAACCACAAAGAAAAAGTGAGAAACATAATTTATCTACATTAATATTAAGGCTTTTATGTGTGTGTTTGCAGGCATGGTCTTACTCCAGCCCAGAGTGACCTGGACCTCACTCTGTAGCTCCAGGCTAGCCTTGAACTCACAGTAATTATCCTACCTTTGCCCCTCCCTCCCAAGTGCTGGAATAAAGGTGTGTGCCACCACACTTGGCAATAATAAGACTTTTTGTTCAGCAAAAGGATACCAAAAACAAAGTTAACAGAGGAGAACACAATTTCAGCATCAAAAACTAACAAGGGATAAAGTTCAAGTCAGTGTTTTGTTCACTAAAACAATAAATAAAATGTGAGTCATGCTGGGTATGGTGGCGTATGCCTTTAAGCCCAGCACTGAGGAGCGAGGAGCGGAGGTAGGAGGATCACTGTGAGTTCAAGGCCTGAGACTACAAAGTGAATTCCAGGTCAGTCTGGGCTAGAGTGAGAACCTACCTTAAAAAAATAAAAGGGGGGAGTCACATACATAATTTATCAGTCACATTAAAAGGTAAAAAGCAAGTGAAATTAATTTTATCAATGTATTTTAGTCAAGTATTATCATTCCAATGTATAATCTAAACAGAAAATTTATAATGAGATAGTTTAGATTTTTAGAGCATTTGACATCTGGTGCATCTCTCATAATTATGGTACATTTCAATTCACACAAGAGATGTTGGAAATACATGTTTTATATTTATATTTCATTAAAAATAGGTTCACATGCCCAAATTGTTCCACTCATACTTTTCTTTTTTTTTTTTTTTAATATTTATTTACTTGAGAAAGAGAGAGGAAGAGAGAGAAGGACAGAGAAGAAAGAGTGGGGGCACCAGGGCCTGCAAACAAACTCCAGACACGTGTGACACTTTGTGCATCTGGCTTACATGGGTCCTGGGGAGTTGAATCTGGGTCCTTTGGCTTTGCAGGCAAGTGCCTTAACCACTAAGCCATCTCTCCAGCCCATGCACTCATACTTTCCAATATCTGTATGAAATACCAAAAAATTTTTCTTTACTATTTGCATCCATGTTAACAAGACATTCAGTTTTTAGAAGAATTAATGTGACTTTGAAGCAACAGCAGGTTAGTATAAAAACTACATGAATCCAAGTTAAGTAAATGTACCAACTAGTGTCAACTTAGTGGAATTAAAATTAACTTTGAAGAGTGTTTCCTATTATTTGAGCCACAGTTCTAAATTTATCAATATTAACAAGGCATTATTCAAATTCTGTATGCATTTTTTCAGTCAAATTACATGGTATTGATCACAATTTAAATTTCCTGTAGCTTCAGTCACATTAAAATATGTCAAGTCACTGGTTGTGGTAGTGCATGCCATTAGTCCCAGCACTGGGGAGGCAGAGTTAGGAGGACTGCTGAGAGTTCAAGACCAACCTGGAGCTGCAGAGTGAGTTCCAGGTCAGCCTTGGCCTGCTTTGAAAAAATAAAAAAGAAACAGAATAAATAAATAAATATGAACAGTCATCATTTTTGTTTTGTATTATGAAGAATTTCAGTTTCAACAAAAATTGTTCTACCTGTCTGGCTAAATCACAAGGAAGCTGTTGTTTTCTATTGGAGTTTTATTGTTATTATTATTTTTAATAATAAAAATTATTTATTTATTTGCAAGGAGAGAGAGAGGAGAATGGGTACAACAAGGCCTCTTGCCACTGCAAGTGAATTCCAGATGTATTCAGCACTTCATGCATCCGGCTTTTCGTGGGTACTGGGGAATTGACCCTGGACTGTCAGGCTTTGTAAGCAAATGCCTTTAACTGCTCAGCCATCCCCCCAACCAATATTTTGTAGTTTTAAGTTTAGGTTATTTATATGAAGCATGACATGTATGAGAAAAAGCAACACTATCTTTTGTTTTGTTTTGTTTTCGAAGTAGTGTCTCACACTAGTCCAGGCCTGGAACTCACTCTGTAGTCCAAGAACGACCTTGAACTCACAGTGATCCTCCTACCTCTGCCTCTTGAGTGCTGGGATAAAAGGTGTCTGCCACCATTCCTGGCACATCAACCATGACCCCTCAGCACACTCAGCCATGATCCCTCTCCTCCCCCACTTTCCCCTTCACAACTCCACTCTCCATCATATTCCCTCCCTCTCTCCATTAGTTTCTCTTGCTCTCTTTTATTTTATTTATGTTTTGAGGTAGGGTTTCATTCTAGCCCAGGGTGACCTAGAATTCACTCTGTTGTGTCAGGGTGGCCTTGAGCTCTCCATGATCCTCCTACCTCAGCCTCCCAAGTGCTGGGATTAAAGGCATGTGCCACCACACCGGGCTTTAGTCTCTTGTTTTTATTTCATCATCTTTTCCTCCCATTACGAGGGTCTTGTGAAGGTATTGCTAGGTCATGGATATCAAGGCCAATTTCTGCTTAGAGAGTTGCTTTGTAAGGAGTCCTACTCTTCCTTTGGCTCTTACATTATTTCCGCCAACCTCTCCTGCAATGGAACCTGAGCCTTGTAGGGTGTGAAAGAGGTGTTTCAGAGCTGAGCACTCCTTGGTCCCTTCTTCTCAGCACTATGTTGCCTTTTGGGTCATCCCTCTGGTCACTGCCATCTGAAAAGAGAAGCTTCTCTAATCAAGTGAGATTGCATTAATATATGAATATGAACATTAAGTGTAGTGCTTTCATGGCAGTTTGGTGGGGATAAGCATAAAATATGCATTTTGCCAACAAAAGCATGTTTTTTACCCCTAAAGCTCATGACTTCTCCTGCCATAGGCTTTTTTTTTTTTTTTTTTTCTTATTTTTTTGAGGTAGGGTTTTGCTCTAGCTCAGACTGACCTGGAATTCATTATGAAGCCTCAGGGTGGCTTCGAACTCATAACAATCCTTCTACCTCTTCCTCCCTAGTGCTGGGATTAAAGGCATGTGCCACACACCCAGCATGCCATAGGCTTTTGATTAGGTTTTCAGTACCAGGCATGTATTCCCTCCCATAGAGCGGGCCTTCAGTCCAATTAGATGAGCAGTTGGTTTCCTCCAGAACAGACATGCCACTATTGCACTCGTTCGGTCATTTGGCCTGTCTGGTCAAACTTGATGCTTCCAGTGTCCACTGTTTTTACCACTGATGACTTCTGTCTCTCATAGGGCTGCATGCAGTGCAGCTTTTTCCAGCTTACAGTCAGCTGATCTATAGGGAGGTTTTCAGTTCAGCCCCAGCTTGATTTCTCAGTGACCTTGCTGCCCCGGGAAGGGGAGTCTTCAGCAATAGGCTCTTACCATCTGTTTTTCATGGGAATCCAAGGACCTTGGCAATAGCCTGTAAAGTTTTGGAGGCAACAGGGATCTCCCTGGCCAACAACTCACTGGAAGGTATTCCATCCCTGGCACTGAAAATTTTCTAGTAACAATCTATGGCTTCTGGATGTGCCATTATCCAAAAAAGTAGGCTTTCATATATCTTATCCAGGATATCTTGAAATATTTTATTATTTATTTATTAGAGAGAGAGAGAAAGAGAGAGAGAGAGAGAGAGGCACCAAGGCCTCTAGCTACTGCAAATGAACTCCAGATGCATGCGCCACTATGTACATCTGGCTTATGTGGGACCTGGAGAATCGAACCTGGGTCCTTAGGCTTTGCAGGCATGCACCTTAATCTTTAAGCGACCATCCCTATATTGAATTTTGATTGACCCTTTCCCCACCCTTCTTTTACTCAGTATCTTCCTCTGGACTCACTTAAGCCATTGTACTCTCCCCATAATCGTTTCTTCTACTTAGATATATACAATACCATCCCTTTGAGTCTTCCCTCTCCACCCTCCTTTATATCCTTTTTCTAGTTTACTGGCCTCTGCTACAGATTTTTGGTTACAGCTCACACACAAGTCTAAACATTTGTAGCAAGGATCCACAGAGAGAGAATGGATGCACCAGAGCTTTTGCCACTGCAAACAAACTCCAGATACATGTGCCACTTTGTGCATCTGGCTTTACCTGGGTACTGGAGAATCAAGCCCCCAGCCAGGCAGGCTTTGCAAACAAGTGCCTTTAACCACTAAGTCATCTCCCTAGCCCTTCCATAAGAATTTTAAATATCTTTCTCCCTTGTCTTGCTGCAGTTGAACACACTGAAGACATTCTGTTTTTTTTTTTTTTCTTCTTTCTGTTTCTGAAGTAGGGTCTCATTTTGGCCCAGGCTGACCTGGAACTCACTTTGTGGTGCCAGGCTGGCCTTGAACTCACAGTGATCTTCTTACCACTGCCTCCCAAGTGCTGGGATTAAAGGGGTGCTCCACCACTCCCGGCCTGATTCTTGAGTCTGTGTAGTCTCTTTCCTTCTTTTGGTCCTCAGTGTCCTGAAAGAAACTTCAGTGATGCAGATCTAGTTGAGTTTGTTTTCCAAAACACTTGGAGGCCTTTTTTCATCGGAAAACTCATCTCTTCAGCTTTGAGATTTTTTTTGTGTGTGCTGACTTGTTTCATGGATGCCTTTTCTATCTTGCTTTCTGTGTATTCTCCCTGGAATGCATGTTACTCGGATGCTGGACCATCACATTTTCTCTACTTATTTCCCTGTCTTCAGTTTTTCTTCTGTTTTGCTGTACTTTCCAAGATCCTTCTTGAACTTTATCTTCCAATCTTTTTTCTTATATTTCAGCTTCTTTGAAGCTTTCAAGAGCTTTTTATTTTAAGATTTTCCTTTTATTTTTCCATTTTCACAAAGAAAATAGTTTCTGATTTCTCTATGGCTGTTAATAATCTGTTGAGGGTTGGAGAGATGGCTTACCAGTTAAGGCACTTGCTTGCAAAGTCTAAGGACCCAGGTTTAATTCCCCAGTAACCATGTAAGCCGAGTTCATTTGCAGTGGTTAGAGGCCCTGGCATGCCCACTCACTCTCTCTTTCTCTCAAATAAATAAATAAAATATTAAAAATAATAGTCTGTTGAAGTTTTATTTTCCTTCTATAGTTTTTATTTCCTCCAAGACACTTTCCTCTATTTAAAAAATTTTTTATTATTATTTATTTATTTATTTGAAAGTGACAGACAGACAGAGAGAAAGAGGCAGATAGATAGAGAATGGGGCGCCAGGGCGTCCCACCACTGTAAACAAATTCCAGATGCATGCGCCACCTTGTGCATCTGGTTTACGTGGGTCCTGGGGAATCAAGCCTTGAACCTGGGTTCTTAGGCTTCACAGGCAAGCACTTAACCACTAAACCATTTCTCCAGGTCTCACTTTCCTCTATTTATTGGCTCAGTATTCATCATCCATGTATAGGTCTTCCTAATCATCCCATCATCTTTTCTTCTGTGCTTGTGATTAAGAATGAGGGATTGGGCCAGCTGACCTGCATTGGGACAACAGAAAGAATGCAGACTCTTTTGAAGGGGCCTGAATGGTTGAGTGTCCTGTTATTCAAAGTCTGCTTTATTTTCCCCTGGATTAACAAATTAACACCCCACCTGGTATTGTGGAGTATAAGAAATGCAGGAAAGAGAGGGTCATAGAGTTTGTAACATGGTCTTGTGTTTTGGAAATAGCCATGGGCAGTGTGAAGCAGGTTTGCTGGATGCCTGCATGGAGACCCCCATGGAGCCATGAGGATGAACCGTGGGTTGCAGTGGAGACCCAGTGGAGATGCCAGGACCATGAGATGGCTGGTGAGGAATGCTCCCAGCCCCAGATGAAGTTTTCTGGGACTGTGAATAGCCTAGCTGGAGGGGTGGAATTGGAACTCCAGACACTTGTTGCTGGTTAGAATTATCAGACTTGGAGACTTGTTACTGACTAGAGTTGTTAGACTTGGAGCTACAGAGTTTGACGTTTGTCCTGTTTAACTTTTGTATTGGTTGAATATTCCTATGCTATGCCCAATGCCATCTTTTGCAGTGTGAATGTTTATTCTGTGCCATTATGGTTTTGGGGAGGATTTTTTGTTATTCAGTTAAGAGACCGTGGACTATGGGGATGTTTGAACATCATTGGGAATGAAAAAAATGGGGACTTTTAAAGTTGGATGAATGCACTGAATTTTATATCATGGATGGTTATCATTTTATGGGGGCCAGGGGCGGAATGTGATGGTTTGATTCAGCTCTCCCCTATAAACGTAGGTGTTCTGAATGCTAGGTTCCCAGCTCATGGAGATTTGGGAATTAATACCTCTTGGAGGCGGTGTATTGTTGGGGGCAGGCTTATGGATATTATAGCCAGTGTTCCCCTTGCCAGTGTTTAGCACACTCTCTTGTTCCTCTTGTCTACCTGATGTTGGCCAGGAGGTGATGTAACCCTCTGCTCATGCCATCGTTTTCCCCTGCCATCATGGAGCTTCCCCTCAAGTCTGAAAGCCAAAATAACACCACCCCCTTTTTTTTTTCCAAAAGCTGCTTTTTGTTGGGTGATTTCTACCAGCAATACCAACCTGGTTGCAACAGTCAGTTATGCAATTTTCCTGTGCTTGGTGTGATAACAATACATGCATTTTCAATGATATTGCCTGCCCTGCAGCCCAGAAACCTTTTGCTCTTCTTTCTAAGGAGAAGCCTAACTGTCTAGCACTATGTGATGTGAATGGACATCTAACCCAATGAAACAGTTCTCCCCCATTGGTTTGGCCTTCTCTTGGCACATTTGTTGGGGTTTATTGCACCGCTGTTTGTCAGCCTGCTTTCTGGATCCCAGAGTTCAACTGCTCTTGTATTCTGTTCTACTCTTTCATGTGGGTTTATGTCTTTTAAATAAAATCTCCTTACTCAAGTTTTAGTGGGATTTTGCAGAGGGGCAAAATTAGATGTGTGGTTTAGTCTACCATCTTCATCCAGAAAATCATTTAAATTTACTTTTGCTCCTTTTAAAATGTAAAATAAAGCAGAAGTTTTAGGATACTGTGGTAAAGACCAAAGGGTTCTTCTGTCTCTTTTAATCTCTATCCATGACAATGAAAAAATAATATTTAGATAGAACGAGTATTCATTTAAGCCCTGTGAGTTAGAGGGAAAAAAATAGCTATGCAATTTTCAGTAGTCTGAGAAACCACATTTTGGTCCTCAGAGCTGACCCAGAGGGGTTTTCCACAGCTTGTGATTGAACTATGTGCACACAGAGACTTCTAACTTAAAGAGCAGCAGGCATTTGATCACCTTAACTAGGTAGGTTACACCAGGGCAAATTCAAACTATACTGTGTCAGCTGAGGGAAACTCAGTATCCAGGTTTTCCTTGAACATCAAGCCAGCTAAATTTCCAAACAGAATAGTTTTCTACTTTTAAATTTTACTTTTTTATTTTTAAAAGTTTTTTTTGCATTCTATTTTTAAAGGTTTATTTATTTATATATTTATTTTGAGACAGAGAGAGGGAGAGGGAGAGACAGAGAGTGAGTGAGTGAGAATGGGCACGCCAGGCCCTCTAGCCACTGCAAACGAACTCCAGACGTGTGTGCCACATGGGAACTGGACAATCAAACGGGGGTCTTTAGGCTTTGCAGGAATATGCCACTAAGTCATCTCTCTAGCTCCTGTATTTTATTTTTATTTATTTATGGGGGATGGGGAGAAAGAGAGAATGGGTATGTCAGGGCCTCTAGCCACTGCAAGTGAACTCCAGATGCATGCATCACATCTGGCTTATGTGGGTTCTGGGGAGTCAAACCTGGGTCCTTAGACTACACAGGCAGCCTCCTTAAAAGCTATGCTCCAGCTCTGCACTTTTTGAGACACTGTCTACATGTGCAGCACAGGCTTGACTCCAATTCATGATCCTTCTGCCTTAGCTTCTCAAGTACTAGAATTATAAGTGTGTGCCATTATGTCAGGCTACGTGTATTATTTGATGGAATATACATTGTCATAAGAAAAAGTATACTCAAGACTTTATATGAAGTATGATGAACAAAAAGTTGAACTATTCTAATCCTGCTTATATCCCATAAGTGAGAAAAGTAAATTATTAATTACATCACAAGAGTTATGAATACTTCAGAACTATGAAATGAGAATTTTTGTCAACAGTCAATCAGACCAACCTTAATTAACTTTCATTAGTGATCTATTCACTCATTCATTGAAAACTTTTTTTTCTTTGGCTTTCTTTGTTAATTAATTTATTTATTTGGAGGGAAAAAAGGAGGGAGAGAGAGAGAGAGAGGGAGAGAAAGAATGGGAGCAACACCAATGTCTCTTTCCTCTGCAAAGTCCAGATAGATGTGCTCACTTTGTGCATCTGGCTTTACCTGGGTACTGGGGAATAGAACCCAGGCCTTCAAGGCATTGCAAACAGACCCGTGTGTCAGATGTATAAGGCTGTGAACAGTCTTTAGAAACCTACCAGGAACCAGGCAAACACTCTTCTGCCATGTTGGAGTTTGTGTTTTGGTAGACAGAACAGCCATGAAACAAGCAATTCCATGAATGGCTGTGGTAAGGATATGAAACAGGGCTCCTTGCATCCATGTCAGGTAGTGTTTGAGTAGAGATCTGAGAGGAGTGAAAGATGGTAGTTAGGCAAAGAGCAAACACAGAAAGCCTGGGAATGATGCCAGACCTAACTAATGGTAAGTGTGGATTTCCAGGGCATTGGTAGGTAGCCAGAGTTGTGTGTGAGGAGATGAATAAGTGGAATAGGGCTCAGCTCATGTCTCAGAAAGAAAAGAATGGCTTGCAGCAGAAACACTTGGCTGCAAATTGCTGTAATTTATACTTATTTGCCAACAGGTCATTCTGCTCTCATATAACAACACATTTCAATGAAAACATTTCACTGAGGACAAGTTTTCAAAAAGTACATTTTTTAAAATGGTTACAATCCTTATTAGACTTAAAAAAAAAAGGTTTTGTAACTGTAAGCTAATAGAACAGGCTCTATTAAGAGTAGCCAACAGTGTCTATTGTGCTATTTGTCAATGTATTTATCCCTTCTCCCCAATGTTTTGTTTTATTTAATTATAATTCAGTGTTTAAAAGATAAAGATTTTTTTTTTTAACATTTGCTGCTGCTCAATAGCTGAATACATGTGCTGTCCCAGATCATGAAGTTAGTGGTGCTTATTTCAATATTAAATAGAAGGATTCATTTTCACTGAAGCAAGCAGGGAATTAAGCTTACAACTTCAATTACCAATAATTAATTCCCCACACTGCAACCATGCAGTTTGCATTTAAACCCCCAATGCCCACAGGATAACAAAAATCTATTTTGATCACTTTTTATTTTCATCATTTAGGGGGTACATCTTATTTCAATTAGGCCTGTGCATTTCCAGATTGTAAGAGAGAACAAATACCCCGTCTCGAAAAGCCAAGGAGTGAGGGGGAGGGAGCCTTTTGAGCACGACAAAGAAATTTCTGAGATCTTTTCTTTCTCTGGCTTTTATTAAAGGAATTCCTCAGATTGTAGAGAATTAGCTACCTCATATACATGATGCCATTATTTAAACGCAGACAGAAAATTTCCTAAATTTGTCTTTTCTTATCTATTCTTCGCTGGCCTTTCAGAAAAGCAAAAGAAAGCCAGTCAACACCTGATTTCAAATGAGGCAAAATGAAGTCCTGCTCCAAAGCCCAGCCCAGCAACCCTGGCAGCAGGAAGCAGGATCAGAAGCCCTGTTTCGAGAGGGAAGCTTGACCCAGACATATATAGGACAGACTGAACCCATCAGGGTGTTTCATCTCTTTTGACGAATTCTGAGTAAACGGGTAGATGCCTCCAGGGTGTCGCCAACGCAGGACACAATCAGAGCTGGAGTTCTGAGAGATAAAAAGGCATGCTTAGAATTAGGTTTCACTGGAAACAGGCAGGCTATGTAGCATGCAGAAAATAAGTACTAAGACGATTCATCTGTTGAGTTTGAAAGGCATTAGGTTTCTTTCAGCCTGGAAGTGTTAACTTTGCCACCAAATGAAACTCAGAATTCATTAAAGCTCAATTAAGTGGAACTCAATTAAATGAAACCATAAAGTGAACTGGAATTTGTTTCTACACGTGGCTTGCAGAAAAAGGAAAATCATTTGAAAAAACCTTGAGTATCAGTGATTTACTCAAATGCAAGCTATAGAACTTTGTGTAACTAGAACAGCAAGTTCTAATAACAGCAAGTTCTAAGGTCAGTTTATACTCATCTTCAATCCCAGCTGTGTGGTGATCAGACATGTCCAAGTCATGATCCTGGAACCATACAACATCTTTAATATGATAATAACATACATTTTTTAAAACAAAGATTAAATTATATTCTATGTGTTATACTTTTTTGTAAGAAAATAAACCAATGTCAACTAATATTTAAATGATTCTGTTAATAAGCTTAATAAGGTTTGAGACGAAAGTTACTTTCTTGCTGAGTAAATCTTTCAAAAAAAAACTTTTTAATTGCTAGCCTCCATACATACACAATATACTGTGATCACAATCCCTTCCCACCACCCTCCTTTGTCCCTCCTCCTCTACCCCCTCCACTGAATCCCTTCTTCCTTCCATCTAGTCCCTGTCTTATTATGATGTCATCATTTTTCCCTCCTATTACGTAGGTAGCACTAGCCACTGTGAGGTCATGAATATCATGATCACTTTAATATTGCAAATCACTTCTCCTTCCTTTGGCTCTCACATTCTTTCTGTCACCTGTCCCACAATTGTCCTTGAGCCTTGGAGGGTATGATAGAGATGTCTTGCTAAGTAAATCTACTTTTATTTATTATTATTATTTTGGTTTTTTTGAGGTAGGGTCTCACGTTAGCTCAGGCTGACCTGGAATTCACTATGTAGTCTCAGGGTGGCCTTGAACTCATGGCAATCCTCCTACCTCTGCCTCCTGAGTGCTGGGACTAAAGGTGTGTGCCTGGCTCAAAATCTATTAAAAAAAAATATATATATATATTTAGTTAGTTAGTTAGTTATCAGAGAACGAAGGAGAGTGGGGGGGAGAGGGAGAGAATGGGTGTACCTCTAGCCGCTGCAAATGAACCCCAGACATATACGCCCCCTTGTGCATTTGGCTAACATGGGTCCTGGGGAATCAAACCTGAGTCCTTTGGCTTTGCAGGCAAATGCCTTAACAGCTAAGCCATCCCTCCAGCCATATATATATATATATATATATATATATTTTTTTTTTTTTGAGGTAGGGTCTCACTTTATCCCAGGCTGATCTGGAATTTACTATGTAGTCTCAGGTTGGTCTCAAACTGTAAGCAATCCTCCTACCTCAGCCTCCTGAGTTCTGGGATTAAAGGCATGTACCACCATGCCCAGTTGGCTACATGAATTAAAAAAATAAATAAATCCCCTTTATTTATTTTATTTCTTTATTTTTATTTATTTATTTGAGAGTGACAGACAGATAGAAAGAAGCAGAGAGAGAGAATGGGTGCACCAGGGCCTCTAACCACTGCAAAGGAACTCCAGGTGCATGCCCCACCTTGTGCATCTGGCTTACGTGGATACTGGAGAATTGAGCCTTGAACCAGGGTCCTTAGGCTTTACAGGCAAGCGCTTAACTGCTAGGCCATCTCTCTAGCCTCTAAGTGAATTTTAATGATTAAAAATTCTAATATCCAAACTGTGATTCAAGCATGCATCAATTTTTTAACACCAAATAAACATTTTTTTTTATCATAGAAGTAGAGCACGATGCTTAACAAATCCAACTACAAGTTCCAAATGCAAGGAGAAAAGAGAAGGCTTTACTTACTGATAATTGTATATAAAGCAAACAACCAAAAAAACAAACAAATAGATTTTCTGTTCCCAAAGGCTGAGAGTCACATTTAAATCATTTGAACACAGAGAGAGGCATGCCACCGGCTCAGCACATCTATGCTCAATGCATTACTAACATAACCACACATTTCCACCCAGGAAAACAATCTAAACAGTACTAATGATTTCTTCTCTGAAGATAAACTGTACAGAGAGTATTTCTTTCTTAATGCAGAGTTTTTATTCAGGAACCACCCAAAGAAGAGGCAGAGGAAAAGATGTCTTTTGCTTGTGAATCAAGATCAATTTTGTGTTGTGTTTCTTGAGTTTATAACCTCAACAAAAAAGCAAATCACTCATTTAAATTCTATTACCTTCCTTCTCCATACTGTCTTAGGCACATTCTCTCTTCATGAAAGGGTTTGTTTCCTTGTCCATGGTCTGCATTTTTTTTTTTTTTTTTTTTTTGAGGTGAGTCTCACTCTAGCCCAGGCTGACCTGGAATTTACTATGTAGTCTCAGGCTGGCCTAGGCAATCTTCCTTCCTCTGTCTCCCAAGTGCTAGGATTAAAGGCGTGCACCACCACACCCAATTCTGTGATGTTTTTAGCACAAGTCCGATCTACCCAGGAGCTTCATTGTGGTACTGTAAAAATGTAAGTTTCCAAGCACAATGTATGTTATTACCCTTCTGGACCACATAACTCTGAGATTCTTTCTTGTCATAGACAGCCAAAGGGAACAAAGAGAAGAGAGGAGCTTCAAACTGGCTGGGAGAGATAGGTTAGCCCCAGGGAGGTCTGAGACAAGGAGCCCGCAAAGCCTGGTGGGTTTGCAACTTCATGGCTGTTTCTGCCTGGGGAGGGAGGAGATTCTCATACCTGTTTGCCAAGACTTTGTTCATGACCAGCTCCTAAAGACAATAGCACACCACAGTCTACAAACATCTGGAAGAACTCAGAACAGCCTGCACTGGAAAGTCGCTGAGCTCTGCGTTGTCTCGCATCTGAAGCCTGAGGCTGTCCCCAAAGGTTCCCAGAGAAGCAAGCAGATGCGCTTTCCCACAATTCCCAGAAACATTTTATGGTTGGTGTCTGCTGTTCAAGCCTGCTCAAGTTGTTCTGCTTTCACCTCTGCTACTCCAGGTTCTGTGAAACCAAATGATCCCATAATGATTGTTGTCATTACTATTAATGGTTTGTGTAGTATAGTGTGGTGTGTGCATGTGATATATGCATATGTGTGTGCAGGCATGCGCATGTACAGAGGCCAGAGTAAGACTTGGAGTTCTCTTCTATCTTCGAACTTATTTCCTGGGGACAGTCTCTCACCGAATCCGGGGTTCTTCAATTTTAAGTTAGATTGGTTAACCAATGAGCCCCAGCCATCCTCCAGTCTCCACCCTACTCAGTGCTGGAGTAACAGGTGTGTGTGGCTACACTTGGGATTTCACATGGCTGCTGGGGCTTGGACTCAGGTCCACAGGTTTGTATGGCAAGCACTCTTACCTGCTGAACCATGGCCCTGTCCCCAAGATGATCGCCTTGAGGCAACTACCTAGTTGGAGTGCAGACTTTGGTAGTGCAGGAAGGAAAGTTGGATTTCTGAGGAAATAGGTCTGCTTGCAGAACTCAGTCTCATCACGCTCTGGAGAACGGAGTGGATTCAGCAGCGTCATTTGTTAAGAGACTTGAAAATGAAGACAAGTTTGGTTAGGAATTTTTCTTTTTTTCAGGTAGGGTCTCACTGGAATTCACCATGTTAAAACTTTGATGGATAGTTGCTTGTTTCCCCATAAGTTTCAAACTTAACCAACTTTCTTTTCTTTTAACTGTCTTAACTTCCTAAGCTATCAACATTACTAGACAGACTGAATGCTAAATCAAGTAAGTCACTGGGTCATCTGATTCTGAGTAATCTCATACTCTGGGAATTTTGACATTTCTTACAGGTTCCCTTTTAATATGTGTGTGTGTGTGTTTTCTTTTGAGGTAGGGTTTCCCTCTAGTTCAGGCTAACTTGGAATTCACTATGTAGTCTCAGGATGGCCTCGAACTCATGGGGATCCTCCTACCTCTGCCTCCTGAATGCTGGGATTAAAGGCGAGCGCCACCACGCCTGGCATGTGTGGTGGCTTGAATGTAAATGTATGTCCCCATAGACTCAGGTATTTTTGGTTAAGATTAAACTTCCTACTTAAGTCTCCAGCAGGTAGATCTCTCCTGGAGGAGGCGAGTCAGTGGGAGTGGATCTTCAGCCCAGCATTACTAGGTGTGTAAAGAGCCAATTTGAGCTCTGGCTGGTGGTGCTTGCTGGTGTTGACTTCTCTCTGCTATGGATATTGAAGTGAGTTAGCTTCTTTCACCATGCTGAGCCTTCCTCTAGAATCTGTAAGCCTGAAAATAACCCTTTCCTCCCATGAGCTGCTTCTGGTCGGGAGTTTGTCCCAGCAACAAGAAGGAACTGCAATAGCATGCGTGCTCTAGCAGATATTTTTCTCTGTTCCTCTTGGTTGAGCCCAGTTTTCCTCATGAATTCTAGGATGTCTAGAGAGGTCTAATGACTTGCTCATCACATAGCTAGTTAATGCCATTAACCAAGGTGAATTTATACCATGTTTGTTAGTTCAGGATTCTTTTGGGGTGGTGCTGGAGAAATAGCTTGGTCAGTAAAGTGCTTGCTCTGCAAGCACAAAAACCTGAGTTCAATTTCTAGAACTCATGTTGAAATGCTAGGCATAGTACCTCATACTTGTAATCCAAGCACTGGGAAGGTGGAGAAGGAGGGTTCCTGGTGCTTGCTGGGCAGCCAGTCTAGCCGAACTGGTGAGCTCCAGGACAAGAAGAGACCCTGTCTCTAAAAACAAACTAACAACAACAAAAGTGGACACCATTCCTGAGGAACAACACCCAAGGTTTTCATATGCACAGATGTACCCACCCACATGAAGATGAGCATACATGTGCACATGCGTGCACACACACACACAAGCATGCAAACATTATAAAATTCATTTCTGAGGAGGATCACCATGAGTTCGAGGCCACCCTGAGAATACAGAGTGAATTCCAGGTCAGTCTAGGCTAGAGTGAGACCTTACCTTGAAAAACTAAAAAATAAAAATTAAAAAAAAAAGGACAACATAAACATGTAAAACAAAGTAGGGCTGGAGAGAGGGCTCAGCAGTTAAGTCACTTGCCTGCAAAGCCTAATGACCTGGGTTTGATTCCCCTGTACCCACTTAAAGTCAGATGCAAAGTGGCACATGCATTTGGAGTTCATTTGCAGCAGCTGGAGACCCTGGTGCACCCATTCTCTCTGTCTTATCTCTCTCTCTCTCTCTGCTTGCAAATAAATTATATATATATATATATTTTGGTTTTTCAAGATAGAGTCTCATTGTGGGCCAGACTGACCTTGAATTAACTATAGAGTCCTAGGGTGGCCTTGATCTCATGGCAGTCCTCCTACCTCTGCCTCCCGAGTGCTGGGATTAAAGGTGTGTGCCACCACATCAGGCAATAAAATGATTTTTTTATTTTTTAAAAGCAAACAGGGGGTAAGATGGCGGCATAGGAGCCACGCCAATCCAGATCAGGGAGGGAATCAAAAAGAATCTACCCTCTACTGAGGAAGAGAGCAGAATATTTTCTCCTGGAAATAGCGGAAAATCAGAAGACAGCCAGAAACCCACTGTGGAGAGTGCGGCCTGGCAGCTCGCTCCCCATCCGCGGGCTCCCCATCCGCGGGCTCCCGCAGCTCCGCTCCACACCAAGGGCTCCCCAGCCGCGGACTCCCCATCCGCAGGCTCCCGTGGCTCCGCTCCACGCCAAGGGCTCCCCAGCCGCGGACTCCCCATCCGCGGGCTCCCCATCCGCAGGCTCCCGCGGCTCCGCTCCACGCCGAGGGCTCCCCAGCCGCGGACTCCCCATCTGCGGGCTCCCCATCCGCAGGCTCCCGCGGCTCCGCTCCACGCCGAGGGCTCCCCAGCCGCGAACTCCCCATCCGCGGGCTCCCCATCCGCAGGCTCCCGAGGCTCTGCTCCACGCCGAGGGCTCCCCAGCCTCAGACTCCCCATCCGCGGGCTCCCGTGGCTCCGCTCCACGCTGAGGGATCCCCAGCCGCGGACTCCCCATCCACGGGCTCCACATCCGCAGGCTCCCAGCGGCTTCCCTCCACCCCGAGGGCACCCCAGCAGCTCCAACCCTCGGTTCGAAGCTGCCACCCAGATCAGCTAAGCCCTGCTGAGCTTCCACTGCAAACGCCGCCCGAACAAACAAAAAAAAAAAGGGGGGGGGACTTTTCAACCTCATCAGTCTCCCCACAGAGCCCAGAAATCAAAGAAAAATCTGCGGAGCTACTGAAAGAGACATACACGGTGAGCTGCTGCAGGCTTCCTGAACTTCGCCCATCCCCAATCATCAGTTCCCAGGGTGTCGGTAGAATTGAGCACCTAGTGGCAGATCTGATCCACATCGCCAACACCGGACCCAGCATACCTGACCCAAACTCCACAGCCCAGGGAACGAGGTGGGCCCCCAGCATTGGTGAGTTTAAAAGCCACACCAAAAGATAACAAAGGCCTGCACTGGAAGTGATAACCACTCTTTCCAGGTCAAGGCAGGGTATGTATTACATATTTGTGGGTGGCTTTACCATTTTCAAATAAGCTGAATATGAGGGGTTGAATATTGCTATCTGTACAACTTATAGATTTAAAGGGCCTTTACCTTTTGCTTCAGTTATTATTGAGGACAGGGTCTGACTCCCAAGCAGACAGGACTAAGGGCATGGACCATCGCATGCCCTGAGGGATTTTGACCCTATAGGACTGTTTGGCTCAATTCTCACACTTATATACTCTGTGTTCATGATAATTGAATGTGTATTTTGCTTTGTTGAAGTTTAGAACTTGCCTCTAAATTGTTCCACTAGTCCACTACAATACTTACTTAACAAGCAAACTCAACAGTTAGGAGTACTTCTGAGGTTGGACTTGGGTACAAGTGCTACACTTGACACCTTAAACTCATATCCTGAAATTATATAAAGGTGGATCACAACACCTAAGAACACTGAAGATAAATAGGAAACCTAAGCATCAAATCAATCCAGGATGCATAAGTCACTACATTATAATACAAGAAACACAAAGAATCAAGACAATGCAATCCCACCAAAAATTACAAATCCATCAGAAGGGTTCACCAATGAGACTCTTTTAGATGAAATTCTGACAAAGATTTCAAGGGAATGATGTTATCTATGCTCAAAGAAATGAAAGAAGAAATGAAAGCAATCATGAAGAAAACAAAGGAATTAGAGAAGAAAACAAACTGTTGAAGGAGATTACAGAGAAACAGTTTAATGAAATAAAAAGGTCATTAGAAGACATGAATAAGGAAATAGAACTACTGAAGAAAAACCAGGCTGAAATCCTAGCCCTGAAGAACACAGCCAGTGAAATAAAACACTCAGTGGAAAGTCTCACTAGTAGAATGGATGAAGGAGAGGACAGAATATCCAAGCTAGAAGACGAGGTGGCAGATCTATCACAGTCCAACAAAGAGAAAGACAAGCTAATAGAAAGGTATGAATGGGAACTCCAAGACATGAGGACACTATGAAAAGATCAAACATAAGAATTCAAGGTATAGCAGAAGGGGAAGAATTTCAATCCAGAGGCTTAGTAGGTGTTTTCCATAAAATCATAGAAGAAAATTTTCCCCAAATTGGGAAAGAAATGCCAATGCAGATACAAGAAGCATTTAGAACACCAAACAGACAAAACCTAGAAAGAACCTCTTCTCGCCATGTTATAATTAAACTACTAAATACACAAACCAAAGAAAGTATACTGAAAGCAGTTAGAGAGAAAAAGCAAATGACATTTAAGGGGAAACCCATCAGGGTCACAGCAGATTACTCAACACAAACCCTAAAAGCCAGGAGGGCCTGGGTGATGTATTCAAGTTCTGAAAGATAAAAACTGTCAACCAAGATTACTTTATCCTGCAAAGCTTTCTATCCAAATTGATGGAGAAATAAGGACATTCCACAACAAAGACAGGCTAAAGGAATTTATGACAACTAAGCCAGCTCTACAGAAAATACTTGCAGGAATCATTCATGCTGAAGAAAAAGCAAAACACACACAGCAGGAAATAGGAAAAAGAAATCATATTCAACAGTTAGAACAAGTGAGTAAAAGAAAACTAGGAAGAACTACAAAACAAGAAAAATGGACAGATCAAATACATATCTTTCAATAATAACTCTTAATATCAATGGCCTCAATGCCCCAATCAAAGACATAGACTTGCAGACTGGATTAAAAAGCAGGATCCTACCATCTGTTGCCTTCAGGAAACTCACATCCGAATAAAAGATAGAAACATTCTTAGGGTGAAAGGCTGGAAAAAGATATATCAAGCAAATGGACCCAGAAAACAAGCAGGGGTTGCCATTCTAATTTCTGACAGGATAGACTTCAAACCAACATTAGTGAGGAGAGATAAAGCAGGTCACTTTATACTGATTAAAGGAACACTCCAACAGGAGGATATCACAATCCTAAACATTTATGCTCCCAACACGGGGGCCCCAATTACATCAAACAAACACTATCGGACTTAAGGTCAGAAATAACACCTAACACAATAGTAGTGGGTGACTTCAATACCCGCTCTCATCACTTGACAGGTCTACCCAACAAAAAATAAACAGAGAAACAACTGCATTAAATGATATCATGGAACAAATGGACCTAATAGATATATACAGAATATTCCATCCAAATACTGCAGAATATACATTCTTCTCAGCAGCACATGGGTCATTCTCTAAAATAGACCATATGATAGGACACAAATCAAATCTCAACAAATACAGGAAAATTGAAATAATCCCTTGTATGCTATCTGACCACAATGGGATTAAACTGCAAATCAACAACAAGAAAAACTACAGAGCATACAGAAATTCATGGAGACTAAACAGTACATTATTGAATGACGCATGGGTCATTGAAGAAATTAAGAAGGAAATCAAGAAATTCATAGAATCAAATGATGATGAGAATACAACATACCAAAACCTGTGGGACACAATGAAGGCAGTCCTACGAGGGAAATTTATAGCTCTAAGTGCCTATATTAAGAAACTAGAGAGTTCACAACTAAACAATTTAATGCTTCACCTTAAGGCCTTGGAAAGAGAAGAACAAGGCAAACCAAAAATCAGTAGACGGGAAGAAATAATAAAGGTTAGGGCAGAAATTAATGAAATGGAAACCAAAAAAACAATCAAAAAAATCAATGAAACAAAGAGTTGGTTCTTTGAAAGGATTAACAAGATTGACAAACCCTTAGCAAATCTGACCAAAAGAAAGAGAGAAGAGACAAAAATTGATAAAATTAGAGATGAAAAAGGCAACATCACAACAGATACCAAAGAAATTCAGAAAATCATACGGACATACTTTAAGAATATATATGCCTCTAAGTTTGAAAACCTGAAAGAAATGGATGATTTCCTTGATTTATATGACCTACCAAAATTAAATCAAGATGAGATAAACCATTTAAATAGACCTATAACAACCACAGAGATCCAAGCAGTCATAAAAAGTCTCCCAATTAAAAAAGCCCAGGCCCAGATGGATTCACTACTGAATTTTACCAGACATTCCTGGAAGATCTAACACCAATGCTTCTCAAACTTTTCCATAAAATAGAAGAGGAAGGAATTCTACCAAAATCCTTCTATGAAGCCAGCATCACCCTGATACCCAAACCGGACAAAGACAGATCAAAAAAAGAAAACTATAGACCAATCTCCCTCATGAACATAGATGCAAAAATTCTCAACAAAATACTGGCAAACAGAATACAAGAATATATCAGAAAGATTATTCACCCCTGACCAAGTAGGCTTTATCCCAGAGATGCAGGGATGGTTCAACATACGCAAATCCATAAATGTAATACACCATATAAATGGTCTGAAGGACAAAAATCACATGGTCATCTCAATAGATGCAGAAAAGGCATTTGACAAAATCCAACACCCCTTCATGGTGAAAGTACTACAGAAACTTGGAATAGAAGGTACATATCTCAACATAATAAAAGCTATTTATGACAAACCTACAGCCAACATAATACTTAATGGGGAAAAACTTGAAGCTTTTCCTCTAAATTCAGGAACAAGACAAGGGTGTCCACTTTCTCCACTATTATTTAATATAGTATTGGAAGTCTTAGCCATAGCAATAAGGCAAGAGGCACTCATAAAGGGGATACAAATCGGAAAGGAAGAGGTCAAATTATCATTATTTGCAGATGATATGATTCTATACATAACAGATCCTAAGGACTCTACCAGCAAATTATTAGAGCTGATAAACACTTTTAGCAATGTAGCAGGATACAAAATAAACACACAGAAATCAGTAGCTTTTCTATACACTAACAACAAACATGCAGAGGATGAAATCAGGGAATCTCTCCCATTCACAATTGCCTCAAAAAAATAAAATACCTTGGAATAAACTTAACCAAGGAAGTGAAGGATCTCTACAATGAGAACTATAAAAAACTCGGCGACAAATTGCAGAAGACACAAGGAAATGGAAAGACATTCCATGCTCCTGGATTGGAAGAATCAATATAGTGAAAATGTCAATCTTACCAAAAGCAATCTACACATTTAATGCGATCCCCATTAAAATCCCAATAGCATTCTTCACAGAAATAGAAAAAACAATACTAAAATTCATCTGGAAACACAAAAAACCTCGAATAGCCAAAACAATTTTGCATAACAAAAATCAGGCAGGTGGTATAACCATACCCGATTTTAAGTTATACTACAAAGCCATAGTAACAAAAACAGCATGGTACTGGCACAAGGACAGACAGGTAGATCAATGGAACAGAATAGAAGACCCAAATATTAATCCAGATAGCTACAGCTACCTGATTTTTGACAAAAACGCCAAAAATACTCATTGGAGAAAAGATAGTCTCTTTAACAAGTGGTGCTGGGAAAATTGGACATCTGTGTGTAAAAGGATAAACATAGATCCTTGTCTCTCTCCTTGCACAAGAATCAAGTCCAAATGGATCAGGGACCTTAATATCAGACCTGAAACTCTGAAAATGCTAGAGGAAAAAGTAGGGGAAACTCTTCAACATATTGGAATAGGCAAGGACTTTCTGAATATAACTCCAATTGCTCAGAGAATAAAAGCACTAATCAACCACTGGGACCTTATAAAATTACAAAGCTTTTGTACAGCAAAGGACACTGTGAATAGAGCAAAAAGACAACCTACAGAATGGGAGAAAATCTTTGCCAGTTATTCAACTGACAGAGGATTAATATCCAGAATATACAAAGAACTCAAAAAACAGAATAACAAGAATTCAAACAACCCAGTTAAAAAATGGGCTCTGGAACTAAATAGAAATTCACGGAAGATGAAATACAGATGGCATATAAACATCTAAAAAAATGTTCTACATCCTTAGCCATCAGGGAAATGCAAATTAAAACCACTTTGAGATTCCATATCACTCCTGTCAGAATGGCTGCCATCAAGAAAACAAATGACAATAAGTGTTGGCGTGGATGCGGAAAAACAGGAACACTTCTACACTGTTGGTGGGAATGTAAGCTGGTCCAGCCACTGTGGAAATCAGTGTGGAGGTTCTTGAGACAGCTAGAAATAGATTTACCATATGATCCAGCTATAGCACTCCTAGGCATATATCCAGAGGACTCTTCTCACTTCCTTAGAGATACTTGCAAAACCATGTTTATTGCTGCTCTATTCACAATAGCTAAGAAATGGAAGCAGCCTAGATGTCCGTCCACAGATGAGTGGATAATAAAGTTGTGGTACATTTACACAATGGAGTTCTATTCAGCAGTAAAGAAAAATGAAATTATGAAATTTGCAGGGAAATGGATGGATCTGGAAAGGATTATACTTAGTGAGGTAACCCAGGCTCAGAAAGCCAAGCGTCACATGTTCTCTCTCATATGTGGATCCTAGCTACCAATGTATAGACTTGTGTATGAACTGGAACCAAAAAGAGGTACCAGAAACCAGTAAGGGGGTAAAAGGCTATAAGGGAAGGAAGAAAGGGAAGGACTTAAGTGTATGGTAATACACATATGTAAGTAGAAGAACTGAGTACAGGGAGGAATGGCCTAAAGCGAGGCCATGGGAAGAGAATGCATACAAAAAGGGCAGGGGAGGGACAATCTAAACTCAAGATATTATCAATAAGACATATGTAAAACTACTTTTTTGATTAAGGTCACGTCTAGAAGATGTAGACTGTTACTAGAAAATTTTCAGTACCTGGGATGGAACTCCTTCCAGTGAGATGTTGGCCAAGGAGGTCGGTAGCCTCCAAAACATTAAGGCTTTTGCCAAAGCCCTTGGTTTCCCTAGAGAAATAGATAGTAAGACCCTATTGCTGAAGACATCTCATGACTGAGAGGCAAGGACACTGAGAAAGCAAGCTGGTGCTGAGCAGAAAACCTTCTCCCTGTAGACCAGCCAACTGAAAGCTGGAAAAAGCTGCACTGCACGCAGCGTATGGGAGACAGAAGCCATCAACAGTGAAAATAGTGGATGCTGAATATTCAAGCTTGGCCAGACAGGCCCAATGACTGAAGCAGGTGCAATAGTGGCGTGTCTACTCTTGGGGTAACCAACTGCTCCATAATTGGACTGAAGGCCCTCTCTACGGGAGGGAATACATACCTGTACTGAAAAACCTAAGTAAAAGTCTATGGTAGGTGAGGTCATGAGCCTTGGGGGTATAAGCCTGCTCATGTCTGACTAAATGTATATATTATTCCCACCAAGCTGCCCTGGGGACACTACACTAAATGTTCATGTCCACATATTAACGCTATTCTCACTTCTGGCTAGAGAAGCTTCTCTTTTCAGATGGTGATGACCACTGGGATGACACAAAAGGCAACATAGTGCTGAGAAGAAGGGATGGAGGAGTGCCCAGCACTGAAACACCTCTGTCACATCCTCCAGTGGCTCAGGGACCATTGCGGAAGAGGGGCGGATAGAATGGAAGAGCCAAAGGAAGGATATGACCTCTTACTATGCAGCTGCCCAGACAGAAATTGGCCTCGATATCCATGATCTTGCAGTGCCTAGCAATACCTTTGCAAGACCCTCAAAATAGAAGAGAAAGATGATGTCATCAAATTAGGAGAGAGACTAATGGAGAAAGGGGGGATATGATGGAGACTGGAGTTCTAAAATGGAATGGGGAGGAGGGAAATATCAGGTTTATTTTTTTATTGGTATGTAAGATTAAAAATCAATAAAAATTAAAAAAAAAAAAAAAAAAAAAAAAAAAAAAAGCAAACAGGGGCTGGAGAGATGGCTTAGCAGTTAAGGCCCATGCCTGCAAAGCCTAAGGACCCAGGTTTGATATTCCAGGTCCCATGTAAGACAGATGCACATAGTGGCACATGCGTCTGGAGTTCATTTGCAGTGGCTAGAAGTCCTGGCATGCCCATTCTCTCACTCTCAATCTCTCTCTCAAATAAATAAATAAATAAATAAATAAATAAATAAATAAATAATTCACTTTCATTACCAGGCTGCTTCTGAGACTATATAAAGTTCTGACAGTGAGGAAGTAATTTAAAAAAACATTTATTTATTTATTTATTTATTTATTTATTTATTTATTTATTCAGAGAGAGAGAGAAAGGGCACATCAAGACCTGTAGCCACTGCAAGCAAACTCTAGATGTATATGCCCTTTGTACATCTGGCTTACGTGGGTGCTGGGGATTTGAACCAGGGTCTTTACGCTTCACAGGTGAATGCCTTAACTCGGCTAAGCCATTTCTCCAGAACTTTAAAAAAATTATTTATTTATTTATTTGTGTGTATGTAAGAGAGAGAGACAGAGACAGAAAGAGAGAGAGAGAGAGAAAGAAAGAGCGAGCGAGAGAGAGAGAGAGAGTGGCCACACCAGGGCCTCTAGCTACTACAAACGAACTCCAGATGCATGTGTCACCTTGTGCATCTGGCTTATGTGGGTACTGGAGAATCAAACCTGGGTCCTTAGGCTTCCCGGGTAAGCACCTTAACCTCTAAGCCATCTCTGCAGTCCAAGAAGGATTTTTTTTTAGCTCCTTAAAAATGGATTTAAAGTCAGGTGTGGTGGTGCACACCTTTAATCTCAGCATGTGGGAAGCAGAGGTAGAAGGAACACTTCGTGTTCAAGACCATCTTGAGGAATTCCAGGAAAGCCTGGGCTACAGCAACACCCTACCTCAAAAAACAAAAAACAAAAAACAGAAAAAAAAAAGAGAAAAAGAAAAAGACAGATTTAAAAAGTGAAGAAATACTTGTTTTATCTTTTCCTTCAAGGCAAACAAAAAAAAATCAGTAGATAGGAAGAAATAATAAATATTAGGGCAGAAATTAATGAAATAGAAACCAAAAAAAATCCAAAGAATTAGTTAAACAAAGAATTGGTTCTTTGAAAGGATAAATAAGATTGATAAACCCTTAGGAAATCTGACCAGAAGAAAGAGGGAAGAAACAAAAATAATAAAATTAGAGATGAAAAAGGCACATTACAACATAACAAAGAAATTCAGAAAATCATAAGGACATACTTTGAGAATATATATGCCTTTAAGTTTGAAAATTTGAAAGAAATGGATGTTTTCCTTGATTCATATGACTGACCAAAATTAAATCAAGATGAGATAAACCATTTAAATAGACCTATAACAAGTATGGAGATCCAAGCAGTTATAAAAAATCTCCTAACTAAAAAAGTCCAGGCCAGATGGATTCACTGGTGAATTTTACCAGACCTTCATGGAAGAACTGACACCACTGCTTCTCAAACTTTTCCTTAAAATAGAAAAGGAAGGAATCCTACCAAACTCCTTCTATGAAGCCAGCATCACCCTGATACCAAAACCAGACAAAGACAGAACAAAAAAGAAAAATTACAGACCAAGCTCCCTCATGACCATAGATGCAAAAATTCTGAGCAAGATATTGGCAAACAGAATACAAGAATATATCAGAAAGATTATTCACCCTGACCAAGTGGGCTTTATCCCAGAGATGCAAGGATGGTTCAACATATGCCAAGCAATAAATGTAATACGCCACATAAATGGTCTGAAGGACAAAAATCACATGATCATCTCAATAGATGCAGAAAAGGCATTCAACAAAATCCAACATCCCTTCATGGTAAAAGTATTACAGAAACTGGGCATAGAAGTAACATATCTCAACATAATAAAAGCTATTTATGACAAACCTACAGCCAACATAATACTAAATGGGGAAAAAACTTGAAGCTTTTCCACTAAACTGAGGAATAAGATAAGGGTGTCCACTGTTCCTACTTTATTTAACATAGTACTGGAAGTCTTAGCTATAGCAATAAGGCAAGAGACACTCATAAAAAGGATACAAATTAAAAGGAAGAGATCAAATTATCATTATTTGCAGATGATATGATTCTATACATAAAGGACTCTAAAGACTCTACCAGAAACTGTTAGAGCTGAAAAACACTTCTAGCAACAAAGCAGAATACAAAATAAACACATAGAAATCAGTACTTTCCTAATACTAACAACAAACATGAGGAAGATGAAATCAGGGACTCTCTCTCATTCACAACTGCCTCAAAAAAAATAAATAAATAAAGTACCTTGGAATAAACTTCACCAAGGAAGCAAAGGATCTCTACAATGAGAACTTTAAAACACTCAAATGAGAAACTGCAGAAGGCACAAGGAAATGGAGCGACATCTCATGTTCTTGGATTGGAAGAATCAATATTGTGACAATGTCAATCTTATCAAAAGCAATCCACACATTAATGCAATTCCCATTAAAATTCCAGTGGTAGAGCTGGAGGGATGGCTTAGCAGTTAAGGTGTTTTCCTGCAAAGCCAAAGAACCCAGGTTCGATTCCCCAGGACTCATGTTAGCCAGAAGCACAAGGGGTCGCATGCATCTGGAGTTTGTTTGCAGTGGCTAGAGGCCCTGGTGCATCCATTCTCTCTCTCTCTCTCTCTCATTCTCTCCCTCTCCCTCCTTCTCTGTCAAATAAATAAATAAAAATAAAATATAAAAAATTCCAAAGGCATTCTTCACAGAAATAGGAAAAACAATCCTAAAATTCATTTGAAGCATAAAAAACCTCAAATAGCCAAAACAATTTTGAGCAACAAAAATCAGGCTGGTGGTATCACCATACCCAATTTTAAGCTATATTACAAAAACAGCATTGTATTGGCACAAACACAGGCATGTAGATCAATGGAACAGAATAGAGGACCCAGATGTTAATCCAGGCAGCTATAGCCATCTGATTTTTGACAAAAATGCTAAAAATATTCATTGGAGAAAAAGATAGTCTCTTCAACAAGTGGTACTGGGATATCTGTATGTAGAAGGATGAAAATAGATCCTTGTCTTTCTCCCTGCACAAGAATCAAGTCCAAGTGGATCAGGGACCTTAATATCAGACCTGAAACTCTGAAACTGCTAGAGGAAAAGGTAGGGGAAACCCTTCAACATATTGGCATAGGCAAAGACTTTCTGAATATAACCCCAATTGTTCAGGAAATAAAATCACTAATCAACCACTGGAATCTCATGAAATTACAAAGCTTTTGCACAGTAAAGGACACTGTGAATAGAGCAAAGAGACAACCTACAGAATGGGAGAAAATCTTTGCCACATCCAACAGAGGATTAATATCTAGAATATACAAAGTACTTAAAAAAAACAGAACAATAAGAAACCAAACAACCCAATTAAAAAATGGGCTATGGAACTAAATAGAGCGTTCTCATCAGAAGAAATACAGATGGTATATAAACATCTAAAAAAGTGTTCTACATTCTTATCCATCAGGAAAATGCAAATTAAAACTACTTTGAGATCCATCTCACTCCTGTCAGAACGGCTACCATCAAGAAAACAAATGACAATAAATGTTAGTGAGGATGCAGAAAAAGGGGGAACCCTTCTACACTGTTGGTGGGAATGTAATCTGGTGCAGCCATTGTGGAAATCAGTGTGGAGGTTCTTGAGACAGCTAAAAATAGATTTACCATATGATCCAGCTATAGCACTCCTAGGCATATATCCTAATGACTCTTCTCACTACCTTAGAGATACTTGCACAACCATGTTTATTGCTGCTCTATTCACAATAGCTAGGAAATGGAACCAGCCTAGATGTCCCTCCACAGATGAATGGATAATAAAGATGTGGTACATTTACACAATGGAGTTCTATTCAGTGGTAAAGAAAAATGAAATTATGAAATTTGCAGGGAAATGGATGGATCTGGAAAGGATTATACTAAATGAGGTAACCCAGCCCTAGAAAGCCAAACATCACAGGTTCTCTCTCATATGTGGATCCTAGCTACAAATGTATAGACTTGTGTGTGAGCTGGAACCAAAAATCGGTAGCAGAGGCCAGTAAGCTAGAAAAAGGCTATAAGGGAGGGAGGAGAGGGAAGGACTTAAGGGGATGGTATTATATATATGTAAGTAGAACAGATTACAGGGAGGGAAAAGGCCTAAACAAGGCCAGGGGAAGAGACTGTGTAAAAGAAGGGTGGGGGGAAGGTCAATTAAAGTTCAAGATATTCTGAATAAGACATATGAAAACCTACTTTTTTGGATAATAGCACATCTAGAAGCCATAGATTGTTACTAGAAAATTTTAAGTGCCAGGGATGGGATACCTTCCAGTGAGTGTTGGCCAGGGAGGTCTCTGTTGCCTCCAAAACATTACAGGCTATTGCCAAGGCCCTTGGGTTCCCTTGAGAAACAGATGGTAAGACCCTATTGATGAAGACTTCAGTTGCCCGAGTGGCAAGGTCACTGAAAAATCAAGCTGGTGCTGAACAGAAAACCTTCTCCCTGTAGACCAGCCAACTGAAAGCTGGAAAAAGCTGCACTGCATGCAGCGTATGGGTGACAGAAGTCATCAGCAGTGAAAACTGGACACTGGAAACCTCAAGTTTGGCCAGACAGGCCCAATGACCAAATGAGTACAATAGTGGAATGTCTGCTCTGGGGGAAACCAACTACTCCATAATTGGACTGAAGGCCCTCTCTATGGGAGGGAATACATGCCTGATACTGAAAAACCTAATCAAAGACTATGGCAGGGGAGGTCATGAGCCTTAGTGGTATAAAGCCTGCTCTTGTCTGGCTAAATGTTTATATTATTCCCACCAAACTGCCCTGAAAGCACTACGCTTAATGGTCATATTCATGTATTAATGCTACTCTCACTTCTGGTTAGAGAAGCTTCTCTTTTCAGATGGCAGTGACCACTGGGATGACCCAAAAGGCAACACAGTGCAGAGAAGAAGGGATGGAGGAGTGTCCAGCACTGAAACATCTCTATCACACCCTCCAAAGCTCAGGGTCCATTGTGGAAGAGGTGGTGGAAAGAATGGAAGAGCCAAAGGAAGGGTACGACTCCTTACAATGCAACTGTCCAGACAGAAATTGGCCTCAATATCCATGACCTCGCAGTGCCTAGCAATACCTTCCCAAGACCCTCATAATAGGAGTAAAAGATGATGACATCAAATAAAAAGACTAATGGAGAGAGAGTGGGGATATTATGGAGAGTGGAGTTATAAAGGGGAAAGGGGGGGGGGAGGAAAATATCATGGTTTATGGTCTGTAAGTATAGAAAAGTAGGGCTGGAGAGATGGTTTAACAGTTAAGGCACTTGTCTGCAAAGCCTAAGGATCCAGGTTTGATTCTCCAGTACCCAAGTAAGCAAGATACACAAGGTGGTGTTTGCATCTGAAATTCATTTTTAGTAGCCAGAGGCTCCAGCATGCCCATTCTCTCTCTCTCTGTCTCTAATAAATCAATACAATTAAAAAAAACTAGATTATTAAAAAAAGTATTGAGAGTAATATCTTAAATTTGCAACAAATATGACACAAGGATTGAAAAGTAAAATTTATGAAGGAGTAGAAGGGATGATCCAGTGGTTTTTAAAATATTCCCTGCCGGGCTGGAGAGATGGCTTAGCGGTTAAGGCGCCTGTCTCCTAAGCCTAAGAAGGTTGGTTCCAATCTCCAGCGGTTTCAATCTCCAGGTTCCACGTTTAGCCAGATGCAAAGTGACGCAAGGGCGCAATGCTGCACTTGACCACAAGGGGGTGCACTCATCTAGATTTTGTTCACAGCAGCTGAGAGGCTGCTGGTGCGCCCATATCTATCTGCCTCTCCTCTCTGTCTCTCTCCAACAAAATAAATAAATAAATAAATAAATAAATAAATAAATAAATAAATAAAAAAAATATTCCCTGTCTGTTGGGAGTGGTGGTGCATGCCTTTATCCCAGCACTGGGGAGGCAGAGGTGGGAGGATTGCGGTGAGTTTGAGGTAGCCCTGAGACTACATAGTGAATTCCAGGTCAGCCTGAGCTAGAGTGAGACCCTACTTCAAAAAAAAAAAAAAAAATCCCAATCAGAAGAAGAATGATTTATCCCTGTCATTTGCAAAAAGAAAATTCAAGCAAATGTTTTTAAATAGAGTTGCAACAAAATTGCTATTTTGTTTCCAAAAAAATGACTTGTTTCACTGAATACACTTGTAGTTCCAACTACTGAGGAGGCTGAGGAGGAGAAGGAGGGAGGGAGGGAGAGAGAGAAGAAAGAGAGGGAGAGAGAGAGAGAGAGAGAGAGAGAGACCAACTCCTTGAAGAGTGGCAATTAGGAGACAGGAGGAATAAAGGGTAGGAAAGAATGTCATGGACGCTCTCTCTCCTCCAGTGGTGTGAACGTGGCACAGGCTGATGGAACAAGTCATACCTCTTGCCTCAGAAAAGCTGCACCTCTCTCAGAACCTGCAAGCTCTGATGATGTATGGTTTTTATATGTGATAAAAGGAGGAACTTTCAGGACAAATTAGCAAAGTAAGAGTAGACTTATTTTATGACTAAATTTAGAGTTATCCCCTGGAGAGAAACATCTCAGATGCCCCATTGTATGACAAGTTATGACATCAGCTCTTTATTTTTAATTACATAGAGTCATGGGTCACATAACACCAACTCCTATTACAATGGAGGTCCAAAGAGATCAAGTGCTTTAGAACTCATCAAAGTCATAGTTAATAACCAAACAGAGGCTTGATCCCAGAGCTCTTCTCACTTTACCATGCTGGCTCTCCTAGTCATTTTGGTTTTTAAAGATGGGTTGTTATTCCTTTGTAGTGGACAGTATAATGGCCCCTCAAAAATGTCTATGTTCTAAGCTCTTTTTTTTTTTTTTTTTTTTTTTTTTTGAGGTAGGGTCTCACTCTAGCTCAGGCTGACCTGGAATTCACTATGCAGTCTCAGGCTGGCCTTGAACTCATGGAGATCTTCCCACCTCTGCCTCCCGAGTGCTGGGATTAAAGGTATGCTCCACCATGCCCGGCTAATGTCTATGTGCTAATTCCTACAATTGGTGCATATATTTCATTACCTGTCAGGAGGAATCTGGATCACAGAAGGAAGGAATTAACGTTGCTAATTACCTGCTTTAAGGAAGTCATCAAGAACTATCATAAGGGGTTCGAAATAATCACACATATGAAGAAAGAGGTAGAAGAGGCAGGATCAGAGTGACATATGTGAGAGAGTCTTTCCGGTTTTGATGACGGAAGGGCACCAGCAGGCAAGGAATATGTGCAGTGTCTAGAAGCCAAAATAGGTAAGGAAATAGATTTTCTTTTACAGCTCACAGAAAGAAGTGTTCTGCCAACATTTAACTGTAGCCCAGTGAGATCCATTTAGACCCACACCCTTGTAAATGAATAAATTTGTGTTGTTTAAACACTTCATTTGTGGAAATGTGGTATAGCCACAACATTAAACCAATATGATCTTTAAAAGGTAATTTAAAGTAAACATATGATAAAATCCATTGTTATAGCCTACTACTTAAAAAAATACCTGTTTCTGCTTTTAGGCTTGATCCTTACCACGTTGTGGCAAAGAAGAATAGCAGCTAACTTGCAAGTGTAGCTTCTATTGTGCATGTTGGATATATTAACTCCTTTCAACCTGATCAGGACATTATGTGGTAGGCTCTGGTATCTTCCATAGTTTATATAGAAAAAACTAAAGTACGAAGAAGTCATGCAGCTCTCTCAGGGTGACGAAGTTAGAAAGCTGCTGAACTGGGATTGGGGATTGAATTTGGTCTGACTCTAGAGTCTATAAACTGCAGTACTATTCTGTTTCTCAAATGGTAGTGGACAGAAATGGAACCCACAGTAGCCCCAGCAGCACCAGCAGCAGCATACCAGCTTGGTACTTTCACTAGCAGCAGACATAGGTGGTCTGGTGTTTTACCCAAGAGTTAAACAACATGCTGATGGTGATAAGATTTGTTTTAATTCCTAGATTTTCTTTTTCTTTTCTTTTCTTTTCTTTTTTTTTTTTGGTTTTGCAAGGTAGGGTCTCACTCTGGTCCAGGCTGACCTGGAATTAACTATGTAGTCTCAGGGTGGCCTTGAACTCTAGTGATCCTCCTACCTCTGCCTCCCGAGTGCTGGGATTAAAGGCGTGCGCCACCACGCCCGGCTGTTTTTGTTTTTTGAGGTAGGGTCTCCCTCTAGTTCAGGCTGACCTGGAATTCACTATGTTGTCTCAGGGTGGCCTTGAACTCACAGAGATCTTCCTACGTCTGCTTCCCGAGTATGGGCGCCACCATGTCTGGCAATTCCTAGATTTTCTTTAGAAATATTTTTAGCTTTTTCCTGTAAGTGTCCCATACCGTTACTTATATATTTCTCTCTCTAAGCACTTGAGGTTATCTTCATATGTCATTCACCAAAAATTTCTTTTAAAAAATATTTATTTATTTATTTGACAGAGAAAGAGGGAGCGGGGAGAAATGGAAGCATCAGGGCCTCCAGCCACTGCAAATGAACTCCAGATGTGTGCCCCCTTTGCATCTGGCTAATGTGGGTCCTGGGAAATCCAACCTGGGTCCTTTAGCTTTGCAGGCAAATGCCTTAACCGCTAAGCCATCCCTACAGCCCACCACCGAAAATTTCTTAATTAGCTGATACTAGTTATTCAAGAACTGGTTGCGTTTATGATTTTTTTTTGGGGGCTGAAATGTTTCTTCCACTTCAGATAGCATTACCCCATCTACCAGCCAACATGCTGAGGAGGGCAAAGGAGGTGAAAATAAAATCTGCAATTTAGTTACTTGTTTACAGCAGTTCTGACAAAAGAGGAGGCTTGCCCATGTCTTACCATGGGTATAGTTTCCATTTTATTTTCAAATAAAACTTAAACTCTTTGTATTCCTGTGATGTTTTGTGTTTAGACATCATTCTCTTTTAAGTCTTGATTTCTAGCATAAGCTTTTGAGTTTTATTAATTTGATTCATTTATGCAAATCGCAGACAATAGAATTTCCTTTGTGTTTTTTTCTAGTCACTAAACACAGACAATTAAAATAGTGAGCATCAGTTTGTTCCTAAGTTTGCTTTCACATAGAACGCATATCTCCCTCGCTGCTATGGCCCAGGAGTGGAAGTAGATTTGTAGTGATCAACAGATTAGAAGCAACTGTTCAAAGTATTTTTGATTTTTAATTATTTGTGTGTGTATCTAATGAGTATATATGGGCACATGTGGAGGTCAGAGATGTTGTCTGGGTTCTACTTCTTTGAAACAGGGTCTCTTGTCACTGCAAACGAGTCTGGCTAGCAAATGGTTTTACATGGGAGCTTGGAAATGGCCAGCCAGCCAGCAGACTTTGCAAAAAAGCACCTTTAACCAATTAACTATCTCCTCAGCCCTCAAAGTTGTTTTTATAAAGTTTTTTTAAATTATTTATTTATTTACAAACAGACATGGGGAGATAGAAGGGAGACATACAGAGAGAGAATGGGCATGCCAGAGTTTCTAGCCACTGAAAACAAACTCCAGATGCATGTGCCCCTTGTGCATCTGGCTTACATGTGTCCTGGAGAATCGAACCTGGGTCTCCAGCCCTCAAAAGTTTTTTTTAATCTTTATTTTAGAGAGAGAGAGGGAGAATTGGCATGCCAGGGCCTCAGCCACGGCAATCGAACTCCAGATGCTTGTGCCACCTAGTGGGCATGTGTGACACTGCACTTGCCTTGCCTTTGTGTGTTTGGCTTACATGGGATCTGGGGAGTAGAACATGGGTCCTTAGGCTTTGCAGGCAAGCACCTTAATCACTAAGCTATCTTTCCAGCCCAAAGTTTTTCTTTTCTTTCCTTTTTAAATTTGTGGCAGCATCTATGCTTTATGGAAAAGAGTCTGATGACCATCAGCAAACACAGATGTTCATTAGTAGACATAGATTCATACTTGGAAGGTGAGCTAAGTATTGCATCTGCCACACATCTGCTGCAGTGAGTCAAGGGCTGCTTCAGCTACCCAGTGCCTGTATGGAGCACTGTGGTACTGGTGGTGCCATCTGTTCCAACATTAACATTCGTCTGGCTCCTTGGAGTTGTCACGAAATAACACAGAAGACATTGTGTGTAAATACAGCCTAAGATGGGAATGGTGGCACATATTTATAATCTCAGGATTTTAGGAGGATGAGGCAAGAAGAAAAGTCTGATGCCAACACGATCTGTATGGTAAGACTGGGAAGGAAAGGAAGGGAGCAGGAATGAATATAACTTAGAAATAAGTAAAATACAGGCTAAATTAAAGAGTGTTTAGCTTCTAATAACATCTGCTAACTGGAAGGTTTGCTAGATAACACAGAACCAACTAAAGGTTGGTTCAAATTTTGTTTTAAAAGAGTAACAACTTCTTACATTTTTATCTGGAAAATGTTCTTCTAGGAGACTGTAAACATTCAACTTAGTTTTAAAAATTAATTAATTAATTGATTGACTGACTTGTAAGGAGAGAGGAGAGAAAGAGAGATAGAAGGAGAGTGAGAGAAAGAATATGGGCAGGCTAGGGTTTCTTGCATATATAAAGGAACACATATGCCACTTTGTGTATCTGGCTTTTTATGTGGATACTGGGGAATTGAGACCAGGCTGGCAAGCTTTTTAAGTAAATGCCTTTAACTGCTGAGCCATCACCCTAGATCCCTAAATAGTCAACTTAGCTTTAACTTTCATCTAAACCTACAAGGTGGATTTTTTATGCTAGTGTGTGTGCACATGTGAAGGCCAGGGGACTATCTTGGGTGTCACACTCAGGAATGCCATCTACCATCCATCTTTTTTTTCTTTTCTTTTCTTTTCTTTTCTTTTCTTTTCTTTTCTTTTCTTTTCTTTTCTTTTCTTTTCTTTCTTTTTCTTTTCTTTCTTTCTTTTTTTTTTTTTTTTTTTGAGACAGAGACTCTTATTGGCCTGGAGCTCAAAAATTAGGTTCTCCTGGCTGGCCAGCTAGTCCCAGGTGTCTTCCTGCCCCTGCTTCCCCAAGGCTGGCATAACAGACCTATTCGACATTTTAATGGGTGTGCTGGGGTATTAAACTCAGGTCCTCAGTGTGCAAGGCAAGTACTTTACCAACTGAGCCATCATCACAATACAAGGTGAACATTTTTTTTCATTAAAAATTATTTTTTTGCAAGTAGAGAGATAGAAGTAAGAGAGACAGAGAGAATGGGCCTGTCAGGGCCTCCCGCTGCTGCAAATAAACTCCAGGTGCATGCATCATCTTGTGTATATGGTCTTCTGTGGGTACTGGGGAATTGAACTCACATCGTTAGGCTTTGCAGGCAAGTGCCTTAACCCCTGAGCCATCTCTCCAGCCCAAGGTGGGCTTTTTTTTTTTTTTTTTGGTTTTCCAAGGAAGGGTCTCGCTCTAGCTCAGGCTGACCTGGAATTCACTATGTAGTCTCAGGGTGGCCTCGAACTCTTGGCGATCGTCCTACCTCTGCCTCCAAGTGCTGGGATTAAAGGCGTGCGCCATCACACCCATCCTCAAGGTGAGCATTTTTAATCTCATGAAGTTAGGTAACTTTCAGTGGCCTGTAAAAGGTGGGTAGGATATTATGACTGAGGAACACACAGCACATCTTTCCAGGAAGCCTTAGTGGAGACATGTCCTCTAGACAGGAAATTGACCTGATAGGTGACCTTTTGAATGTCATCCTCAGCCCGGAGGTAGATTTGAACCCATTTAATATTACCCTCATTTGAGAGCAGCATGATGAATAGAAATGTTGGATAATGACATTGAAAGTCCTAGTGAGATTAGATAAACCAGATCACATAACAACCTTTCTGTGAGGATTATGCAAGGATGGAGCAAACAGCCTCACCTAGCTTTTCTCTCTCTCTCTAGGTCAGTGCGCAGGGTTTCAGTCCTGTCAATTGCTCCAGAACCTGCTACGCATCAATTATTTGCTCTTTCCCTCTTAGGGTTGTGGTATTTAGAAGAAGATACAAGTCATTCTGCAATGGAGGCTGAGTGTTCTGGGTACTCACTTCAATTCTCTGCTTCCATTTTGCTTCACAGACTTTTGTAATTAACAGAGGCTCATGAAACCAGGCCTGTGCCATGAACTTAAACCGAATGAGATATCAGTTCAGAGACTAGTTTGATGTTCTGCTGAGGTGTTGTATAAGTTCAAGTGTTCAAAAATATATAACTTGAAAAAAAAACATAGCATCAGCTTCAAATTGGTTCCTGAGGTATGCTTTTGAAAACTGGTTTGGGTCACACAGGCCAGGAAGAGAGAAAGAGAAAGAGAGAGAAAACTGGGTTATGTTTGATTTGATTCACTGCAGCTTTCAGGATTAAAGTTAAGTTAAAGTTATGGCATTGGCCATTTTTGAGTGGAAAAGGAAAGTACTTTTCTAACTCAGAGATTTAGAAACTTGGGTGGGGAAAATACTCCCTCTGGCATGAAGGGGCACTTGAGACACAGACAGTTAAATACCATGTTCCATAGATGATTAGAGATTACTTCATACAGTGTATGTGTATGTGTGTGGTGGGGGGTGCATGCATGTGTCTATGTGTGAGTCCTCAAACGTGTGCAGGTACTCATGGAGGCCACAGGTAAATGTCGGTGGTCCTCCACCTTATTCACTGACACACAGACTGTTGCTCTTAGAGCTCAGTGATTTGACTAGACTAGCAAGTCAGTGTGCCCCACAGATTCCATATCTCCACTTTCTAAGCAATGGGATCACAGGCCTCCCCAGCACTGGGAGTCCAAGCATATACCACCATGTGTGGCATTGTAGGGGAGAACCAGGATGTCAACTCAGGTCTTCACACTTGCCTGGCAAACACTTTATTCAGTGAGCCATCTCTTCAACCTTTGATTGCTTAATACATTTATTTACATATACATTTATTTGAGAGAGATAAAGAGGGAGAGAGAGAGAGAGAGAAAGATAATGAACATGCCAGGGCCTCCGACCACTGCAAACGAACTCCAGATGCATGTGCCCCCTTGTGCATCTGGCTTAGGTGGGTCCTAGAGAGTCAAACCAGGATCCTTTGGCTTTGCAGGCAAACGCCTTAACCACTAAGCCATCTCTCCAGCCCTTAATACATTTTTTTTTTAAGGTAGGGTCTCACTCTAGCATAGGCTGTCTGGGAACTCTCTCTGTAGTCTCAGGCTGGCCTTGAACTCACAGCTATCCTCCTACCTCTGCCTCCTGAGTGCTGGGATTAAAGGTGTGTGCCACCATGCCTGGACTGCTTAATACTTTTTTTCTCTCTTTTAAAAAAATTATTTATTTATTTATTTGTATTTATTTATTTGAGACAGAGGGAAGAGAGAGAGAGGGAGAGGGAGAATGGGCACGCCAGGGCCTCTAGCTACTGCAAATAACTCCAGATGCATGTGCCACCATGGGCATCTGGCTTACATGGGATCTGGAGAATCAAACCTGAGTCCTTAGGCTTCATAGGCATGCACCTTCACTGCTAAGCCATCTCTCCATCTCCTGCTTAATACTTTTTTTGAGAGAGAGAGAGAGAGAGAGAGAGAGACAGCAAAATAGAGGGAAAGGAAGACAGATAGAGATGGGTGCTCCAGCAGCCTCTCAGCCGCTGTGAACAAAATCCAGATGCATGAGCCCCCTTGTGGTCAAGTGTGGCATTGTGCCTTTGCGTCACTTTGCATCTGGCTAAACGTGGGACCTGGAGATTGGAATTGGGTTCTTAGGCTTAGCAGGCAGGCGCCTTAACCATTAAGCCATCTCTCCAGCCCCTTCGCTTAATACTTTTGAATAAGACTAGGAAGTATACTGTGTTACTAAATAGATTTTTGTATTCTATTTGTTCAACCTGAGATGAGATAATAATCAATAACCCCTCTTGTACTAAGAGCAATTGGGACCCTGTTCATAGTGGCACATACCTATAATCTCAGAACTCAGGAGGCTAAGGCAGGAGGATCACAGGAGTGGGCTACATAGTGGACTTTGTTAAGAAGGAGGAGGAGGAGGAGGAGGAGGAGACAGAAGAGAATTTGTTGCTATTCAGCCAGTTCATCATCCTGTTGTTATGTCTAACAACTGCTTTGTCTGTATTTACATTAAATTAAAAAGTATCTAATTTCAAAAAGCTAGTTGTTTTAATGATATAAGAATATTCAAGTTTCACTTCTTATGCTAGAAACTTGAGAAACTGATTTATTTTTCTTTTTGTTTTGTTTTGGTTTTGATTTTGGTTTTTCGAGGCAGAGTCTCACTCTAGCCCAGGCTGACCTGGAATTCAGTATGTATGTTGTCTCGGGGTGGCCTCGAACTCACAGTGACAGTGATAGCGATTCTTCTGTCTTGGCTTCTGGCCTCCCAAGTGCTGGGATTAAAGGCATGTGCCACCACACCTGACTTAACTTACTTTATTTTTTGTTTTCACTTTTGGAGACAGAATCCTAGTACATAGCTCTGGTTAGTGTGGAACTTACTATGTAAACCAGGCTCACCTCAAACTTAAATCAGTCCTCCTGCCTTGACTTCACAAGTCAAGATTATTTATAGGCATGCACCTCCACCACACCTGGCTAATAGTGATCACTGTGAGTTCGAGGCCAGCCTGAGACTATATAGTGAATTCTAGCTCAACCTGGGTTAGAGTGAGACGTGAGACCCTACCTTGAAAAATTAAAAAGAGAGAGAGAGAGAGAGAGAGAGAGAGAGAGAGAGAGAGAAAATGTATTTTCAAATGGTCTTAAGCTATGATAGGTGTGAATTTTTTTTCCAACAAATCTCAATGATAGAATTCAGCTGCTTTTGAAACACAATTTGGAAGCTACTTATTGAATAAGGGCAATTTGTTCTGTGTCCACAACAACACAAAACAGCTTCAAACATTTTTTAACTTTTATTTTATTTTATTTCATTTTTTATTGACAACTTTTTAAATTGTAGATAATATCCCATGGCACATCCCTCCCTCCCCCCATTTTCCCCTTCGAAACTTCACTCTCCATCATATCCCCCCCTTTTTATCTTGGTTTTTCAAGGGCTGCACTCTAGCCCAGGCTGACCTGGAATTCACTCTGTAGTCTCAGGGTGGCCTCAAACTCACAGCAATCCTCCTCTGCTTCCCGAGTGCTGGGATTAAAGGTGTGCGCCACCACACCTAGTTCAAACATTTTTAAAGTAGGTCAATGGAGTACTCTAAAGTTGTCTGGTATATGGTAACCTTCTTCTCAAATTCTCATGATAGTGGTCCCAAAAATGTCCTTAGAATTTCTGTCCATTTCAAGCAAGCCCCTTTAACTGGTGAGCCAGCTGTGTCTGACCATTTTAAAGCTGACTTTCAAGGAAAGCTGATGAAATCCTTTGTTTCTTGGAAATGCTTTAGACTGCCATGGAGTACAGCATAAAGAAGTCATTATTTTAGTTAGCTGCAAATGAAAAGTTTTAATAGTAAAGCCTCACATAATAAATACATTGTAAACACCTTCAAAAGCAGGACCCTGGAGGATTTTAGAGGAAAGAATTCATAAAAGATAACAGGAGTTTGCCGTAAGCCTGACTCTGAGGCATCAATATCCTATCACTGATTCTACCAAGCCAGAGGAAGTATCAACCAGAAATTGGCCCCATCTATAAAATGAACAGGGCTAGAGAGATGGCTTAGCAGTTAAGGCACTTTTAAGCAAACCAAAGGACCCAGGTACCCATAAAGCCAGATACACAAGGTGGCACATGTGTCTGGATTTTGTAGTGGCTAGAGGCCTTGGCATGCCCATTCTCATTCTCTCTCTGTCTCTTTCTCTCCCTCTCTCTCAAATAAATATATAAATAAATAAAATAAAATATAAGAAATTTACTAGTCATGGATCCACTCTACTTTCTCTGACTTGGGGAAATAAAGCTCACATGTCAACACTTGGGTAGAATGGATGGCTCTAGAAACAGTCCTCTGACTATTTGATTACTGGAGATAAGCTTGTTTGGCCTAAGGAAGAACCATCCACAAGCAAATTCATATTATGCTTGTCCATAATGGCCTTTCCTTGCAAAACAAACAAACAAAAAACAAACAAACAAACAAACAAAAACTTACCTACAAAACCAAAGCACCCAGGCTTGATTGTCCAGGACCCACTTAGCCAGATGCACAAAGTGGCATATGCATCTGAAGTTTGTTTGCACTGGCTGAAAGCCTTGGTGCACCCTTCTCTCTTTCTCTCTCTCTCTCTGCTTCTTTCTTTCTCTCATAAATAAATAATATATATATACACATATATATTTATATGTATATATATAAAAGAAGTGCCCAAAAGTACCCTGAGGATTGTGCCCTTATAGAGTGGCTCAAGAAGGTGTCATGGGGATGGGTGGAATGTGCAAGAAGATGCCTAACAAAGGGGGCCTGAATCTCCTGATGTCATGTCACCTAAGGGCAGAGTGCCCATTAAAATATTAATCCAGCTTAAGGAAAAGGACAGGGCTCAACAGATGACTGAGACGTGGTTTAAGATGGATTTTTTAATAATTTATTATTTTGTTTATATTATTCTAATTTTACACTTTTAAAAGCAGATCCAGATTATTAGCAGTAGGAAAACTTTTCTTTGTTTCTTGAGTTGGTAGAAGAGGGTTTGGGTTATTTATTGTTGTTTTGTGCAGAAGCCTGGTTATGATGAGGGATCGTTCTTTGGTTGGTTAGGTACATGGTGACAATAAATTTGATGTTTTTCTCTCTTTTATTTGTCTGTCATTCTTGTGAGATGATAATTTTGCTGGTCTTTCATTTTTCATGAGTAAATGTTTAGATGCTTTTCTGTTGACAATCATCCCAATAACTAAGAGTTTTTCTTTTCTTTTCTTTTCTTTTCTTTTCTTTTCTTTTCTTTTCTTTTCTTTTCTTTTCTTTTCTTTTCTTTTCTTTTCTTTTCTTTTCTTTTGCAAGGTTGGATCTCACTCTAGCCCAGGCTGACCTGGAATTCTCTTTGTAGTATCAGAGTGGCCTTGAACTCATGGTGATCCTCCTACCTCTGCCTCCCGAGTGCTGGGATTAAAGTCGTGCACCACCACGCCTGGCTTTTTTTTTTTTTTTTTTAAATTTAACGAGTAACTATGGATGAGGAAAACTGGGTCTAGGGTCTATTTCATTAGCTTCCTTTACACCTCAGAGATTTGTGTGTTCAACATATACATGACTTTAAGGGTTCTCTGGAGACTGTGGAGGACCTACTCTCAGAGAAATAGCATTGGCGTAGTAATAGATTATGTCAGTTCTTTTTTCTACCATGCTATAAACTAAAAAGTTGAATTTTCCAGCTTAAAAACACACACACACACACACACAAAACCAACGGGAACTTGAATGTTTTGATCGTTAGTCCCTTGAGCCTTGTACTCTGTTTGGAGTTTTATTTTCCCATCCCTGATCCAGCCAGAAGTTCTTTGTCTGCAATTCAATCTCTATTGCTTTAATCATTTTGGATTGTACTGATGGCTTCTCCATAATAAAAGAAATGGGGAGCCAAGCTTGGCATGGGACAAGTCTTCAGCTGCATTAAGACTTTACATATGAATTGTCTACCCACAAAAGGGCCCACTGTCAGATTAAATTAATGAGCTGCATGTTTTAATCATTAAGGTAATAGCAATATGTGGATTTTTTTGCCTCTGTTTTAATCATTTCTATGTTTTTGTTTTTTACCAGCAAGCTCATCAAATGCTTTCTTTTGAGATGTTTTTCCATTTCATTGCAGAGAATAGCTTCTATGTGGGGCAGAAATAAATGCCTCAGAGTTTTAAGAAACCATAAATAGCTTCAGGGCTTAGCGAAATTTATAGCTATGTCTTTGTCCTTCAATGCCAGCATTTAGAGGGACAAGTCTGTGGCCACTATTGACAAATGGAAGCAGCATGACTCCAGACTGGCAAGGAGTTGAAGGGTAATGGGTGAATCTTAGGGCTTAGCGGCAGAGGTGGAAATAGATTTATTCTGAGGACCACGGGTAGCAGTTAGACCAGGTGAGTTGAAAGGGATACTGCTGACTAAGCCAGTGGGGGCTCTGATCCCTTTGTCTCCTCTGGAAATGGCTTTGTACAGACTTTCAACTTACAGACTGGTATCTGTGCGGCAGATGTTTGCAAGGGCACTTGCTGTTCTCAGATGCATCCATGGTGAGCAGATCAGGGCACAATGGATGCCCCACATCTGATTTTTCTAATCAACAAGTCTTGTTTCAGAAAACACAGGTGAGGTTAGAGAGATGCCTTAGCAGTTAAGGCACATGCCTGCAAAGCCTAAGGACCTAGGTTCGAATCCCCAGCACGCATGTAAGTCAGCTGTACAAGGTGAACACATGCATCTGCAGTTCATTTGCAGTGGCTAAAGGCCCTGGTGCACTTATTCTTTCTCTCTTTCTCTCTCATAAATAAAAATAAAATACTTAAAAAAAAAAAAGAAAACATGGATGGATAGGTTTTAGTTCCATTTTTCTCAAATGTTTAGGCTGTACCCTATGTGAAGTCTATAACATAGGTCCAAAAATGAGAAAACTTTCAGTTCACTAGCTATAGTATCAGGGCAATGTCAAGCAGCTGACACCAATGACTGACTGCTCACAGAATTTTCTCTGTGAACATTGCTGTATGTTCCTGTGCCTCCACAACCTTTGTTCCACAGACCAAACATAACTCCTCACATATGAGTGACAGTATATTACATCACTTGACTGCAGGCTTCTGGACAATAGGGCCAGCGACAGTCCCCCATGTGGTCCTCAGAAGACTGGAGAACAGAATCACTCATGGTTAGTGGAGGGACCAACAGAGAGGATCTACTTTCCTTTCTGGGAACCTGGGGCAGGAGGCTCAGACCAAAAAGTGTTTGGAGTAGGTTTAGAAATACGAAATGTTAGCTGAGGATCAATACTCTCATTTAACAGATGAGAAAAGTGAGATCCAGAGAGGCCAATGACACATCCAGGTCCCTTACCTGGTTGGAAAGAGCGAGGATGGGAAGGCTTGAAAGCAGCATTTACCAGAGGGCACATGCTCAGTCTGATGTGGCAGCTACAGCCTCATGTGGATGGTGGAACCATGAAATGTGGCAAGAGGGACTGGGAATTGAATCTGAAATTGCACTCAATCTTTTTTTTTTTTTTTAAACAGAAGCAATAGAAAGTATTTTTCCATCAAAGCAAATTTTGCTGCTTTTGTAGAATCACCTTTATATTAACCATTAAAATTTAGTGTTTAGGGCTGGAGAGATTAGCGGTTAAGCACTTGCCTGTGAAGCCTAAGGACCCTGATTCGAGGCTCGATTCCCCAGTATCCACGTAAGCCAGATGCACAAGGTGGTGCCTGTATCTGGAGTTTGTTTGCAGTGGCTGGAGGCCCTGGTGTGCCCATTCTCTCTCTCTTTCTGTCTCCTGTCTGTAACTCTCAAATAAATAAAAATAAAAATAAAAATATTTTTAAAAATTTAGTGTTTGAATTGAAACATGCTATAAGTATGCAATACACACTGGATTTTGAAGGCAGGATAAAAACAAAAATATAAACTGTCTTGTTAATAATTTTTATATTGATTACATGTTACAATTATAATATTAGGCATATGCAGATTTAAGTAGAATACAATGTTAAAATCACACTCACCTATTCCTTTCTATAGATTTTTTTTTTCCTGGTTACTAAAATAATTTAGTTGCATGTGGTGGCTCATGCCTGCAATCCCAAATTGGGATTTAGGGTGACACTCTATCTCATAAAACAAAACAAAAAAATTTTTTAGTGGCACATGTGGCTTGCATTCTATTTCAATTGCATCGTGCTGTGCTAGCTTCCAGAGACGGTGCATTTCAGTTCTCCGTGCAGCAGCACGCCTTGCGATCACTTGCTTCAGCTTACAGGTGAGGAAAGCTAGCCTGAGAGAGGTTCAAGTATTGTAGACCACAGGAAATGGCAGGCCTGTTGATGTTCTAGGGACATTTCTGGCCTGAGATTATTTTATTATTGTTGTTATTTTTGTACTACTTGGTCAGAGCCTCAGTACCTAAATCTGCTGTATTTCAGATTTATGACGCTGAGCTATAGATTCTAGCATAGCAATTCTTCATAGGAGAGGAGAGAATTCTCTTGGCTTACCATTGAAACCTTCAGAAGGGCCAACCTTGAGGCACTTATGCTCTACTTTATGTTTGTCTCCTTCCAAACATTCTGCAAACTAAACACACAGAATTAATTAATGTCTGGGAATTTTCTCATACATTTATTGGCTTTGATTTTCAATGCACTTTTAAAAATGGGTTTCTAGTCCAACAATTGTGCTTCTAATTACAATTATATACAAAGTCGATTTACCTTTTTAAACTGATCTATTTACTTTTCTCTGAGAAGTGGGTCATGTGTTTGAAATAAAATGGTTAGTTAACAATGATATTTGGAAAATGTTAAAATCTTTAAACAAATATTGTACTTTAACACTTTTATTGTCCTTGTTTCTAGCATGCATACACTTTTTATCTAGGCTAAAAAAAAGTTAATCTGGCTTCCATTTGTAGGGGTTATCTTCCTGTACAGGCAGCCTAGATCATTCTTTTTTGAGACTTGGAAAAATTTTTTTTTCGAGGTAGGGTCTCACTATCCCAGGCTGACCTGGAATTCACCATGTAGTCTGAGGGTGGTCTCGAACTCATGGCGATCTTCCTACCTCTGTCTCCCAAGTGCTGGGATTAAAGGCATGTACCACCACACCAGGCTCAACTTCTATACTTTTATTATCTTTGTTCACACATGGCTAAAAATCCTGGGAGTGGGAAGGAATCTCAAATTCAGGAAACCATTCGCACCACTTTTCATGGAAGGGTAGTGGGACTGTCTCAAAGACACCTTGATTTACATAGACTTTGGAGTCTCAACTATAAAAGGAGTCAGTGTCATTTCACGCGATTGTACTGACCGTCAATAGAGGGCGACAGAGGATGACAAGTAATTACTGATAATGGCTTTGGCTTATTTCCTTGGCTCAATGTGCTTCTTCAAAAAAATGAAATAAAATAAAATAAAAACTTTGAAAAGTCACCCTTACATCTTGCAAAGAGAATAATCAGTATTTCTGTCCAAATGTTTAATGTCATTTCTGTCTGTCTAAGCATAGCCACGCCGAGCGGGTGTGGAGTATGGGTGGTCTCTCAGTGCAGAAAACAAACTTTCTTTAAACCTCCCTCTATCAAGGGACACGGTCCGTGTTTCTGTCCCCAGTGAGCACATTCGAACTCTGTCCATCATCTTGACTTTCACCGGCATCTTTAATTATTAGTGACTTAAGTCTCTTCACTGGGAAATAAGTTGATGCAGCAAACGCGGAAGCTCCAGCGCGGGGTCTGCATACTGTTGTCTCTGGGGGAATTAGGGAGTGAGATGGGCCTGCAGGTGTGCAACCTGTGGTTTTGTGGGCAGTAGAGTCATTAGCGCAACAACCACACACACACACACACACACACACACACACACACACACACACACAAAGTGCAATTGAGCCTGGGGTCTGAAGACAGAATGGGTATTAACCCGCTGAAGTAAGAATGGTTAAGGAAGATAGGGGCCCCAGAAAGCAGGAGGGGCTAAAGCCTGCAGGAAGCAGGGTACCATCCCCAGGCACTTGGCATGGAGCAGAGTTTGATTTTGGTTACACGCACAATGCAAAGCCCTTGAGCAGGTGACAGGATTGGATTTATGTCTCTAGAAAGATCTCTCTACCTGTGTGTGGGAGGTGGAGTTGACAAGGAGATGACTGCAGCAGAGTGGATGAGAGGCGGTGTCTTGGACCAAGGGAATGATGAAAATGAAGACCCTGCTGGGAATGGGAAAAAAATGAGCAGTCATGGCAGAGACTTGGTGGTGAGGCAGACGATATTGTTAAAGACGACCTGTGGATTTCTGGCGGGCAAAGCGCACACTTCAGGTTAGCGGAACTCAGAGAACACAGTTTAGGGAGTGTTGTCTTCCGAATGTGCTGTGGAAATCAAGAATTTAAACTTTAGGCAGTAACTTCTTGGGCGGCCCTGGTCCTGCCTGGTGGTCTTGGCAGCAGACCTCCAGACTTCCCTGTCGTTAAGTGAATATTCCAAACAGAACTGGGAATGGGCAAAGTGGTAGCTAAAAACATAACCAGTATCTGCGTATACATGTTTGTATGCATGTATAGCCATGTGGTAGCTAAATACACAGCCAATACCCATGTACCCATGTATGTATGTGTCCATGGCAATGTGGTAGCTAATACATAGCCAGTACGCATGTACTTATGTATGTATGTATGTATGTATGTATGTATGGAAAGATCCTGGAATATCATTAAGCCATTATCCATCATATGAGACGAATGAGATGAGAGTAGATCTGATTTGAAGTCCAGATGTTACTATGTTGTTTGAAAAATTTTTAAAGTAAGTCTCAATTGGTCTTCTAATTAACAAAACTCATAAAATTACTATCATGTTGAATAAAAAGTTTTTCAGCTGGGAAATTTGAAGCCCTTGGTGTAGCCCCAGTAATCTCTCTCACCTTCCTTAAATCTCTGTACTGGAATTTTGAGAACCTTTCCATTTGGGGACTTTCTAGCCCCAGAGAACATAGATTTCTTTCACTGCAGCTCATTAGAGATGCTCAGAACATCAACTGGAAGACTTGCTGCACAGGCCCTCACCCACCCTTTGATCTTTTCAGGAGCAAATGTGTCATTTGTAGCACAACAGTCCAGTTCTTCAGTGAGACTAAAATAAAGCCAGCCACTCCAAGATGCTTCAGAGCCGCCTGCCTTGAACTCCAGCTAACTACCAGCCTTTCTCCCAATTGATGCATCTGTTCTGCTTTATCCCCCGGGGCGTCATTTCCACTTGCTTGGTAAATAATTAGCCTGCTGCCTGTGGCTACAGAAAGGATTATAAATATTTTAAGCACTGCAAGTGATTGAAACCACCTCTATTTGATTTTTGTCTCTGCCTGTGATGCTTCAAGTGAAAACTTAGCTTCAAGTAGAAGCATCACTGGGAAGCTGCACAGTAGCAGGAGACCAATGTTCAGGCTGTCCTGATCAGTGGACGCTCAGAAGTGGTTATGAACAAGCCAGTCACTTAAACCCGTGCAATTTAAGCTCACACCTTCTCATAAGCAAGAACTAGGAGACTCTATTTCCCAAGAACATTTTGTTTTTGGTGTGTGTCTGTGTGGGTAGTATGTGTCACGGTGTGTGTGTGTGTGCATATGTGGTGTGTGCACATGTATGTGCAACTGGGCACACCTCCTGTGTATGTGTGTAAAGGGCACAAGAAGATGTCAAGTGTCCTCCTCTATCACTCTTGTGCCTTATTTCCCTGAGACAGAGTCTCTTGTTGAATCTGGAGCTGCCTGTATTTTGGTTAAGAATGACTGCAAGCCCCAGCAACCCTTCTGTCTCCCCCCACCTCACTGCTGAGGTTACAGGTGAGTGTGGACACCCTGGTTTCTGACTTGCATGCTGGGGGTTGCATTCAGGTCTTATGTTTGTGTAGTAAGCACTCTGACTCACTGAACCATCTTCCACCCCCCACCAGAACACTTTCGTGATTTTAGGCACATTTTAAAAACAGGCTTTAGGGCTGGAGAGATGGCTTAGCGCTTAAGGCGCCTGCCTCCTAAGCCTAAGCACGCTGGTTCCAATGTCCAGCAGTTCAAATCTCCAGGTCCCATATTTAGCCAGATGCAAAGTGAGGCAAGAGCACAATGCCACACTTGACCACAAGGGGGCACACACATCTAGATTTTGTTTGCAGAGGCTGAGAGGCTGCTGGCGCGCCCATCTCTATCTGTCTTCTCTCTCTCTCTCTCTCTCTCTGTGTCTCTCTCTCTAAAAAAAAAAACCAGGCTTTATTTTTCAGCAGTTTTAAGATTATAATAAAATAGAACAGAAGGTACAGACTCCTTTTATTTCCAAACACACCCATGTGTGAAGCCTCCCAACAACAAAATGGTCTATTTGCTAGCGTCAGTGACCCACATGGGCACCTCATCACCCGGATGCCATAGTTTACAGTTCACTCTTGTGTTGGGCATTCCAGGTTTTGACAAATTTATAATGCAATGTGTCCATCATTGCTGAGGTCATGCAGAATAGTTCTAACTGCCCTGTGATCTGCCTGTTCATTTCTCCCTCTCCCGAACCCTTCACAGTCACTGGTCTTCCTACTATCCTCAGAGTTTGAACTTTTCCAGGGTGTGTCAGACTTGGCATTTGTAGGGTGGAGATAGAGCATTTGCCTAACCTACACAAGGCCCCAGAACCACAAAGAATTGGAATCCTTAGGAACAATTTTTGGTTATTCCTGTCATAGGAACATAAAACAAGAACAGAAAAGTTTCTATTCCTGGCGCTGGGAAGATAGCTCAGTGGAGAAAGTGCTTGCCTTACACTCATGAAAACCTGACTTCAATCCCAGGACGATGTAAAAATGCCGAATGTGGCAGCATGCACCTGTAATCCCACAGGTGGAGATAGGTAGATCTCTGGAGCTCACTGGCCAGCCAGCCTAGCCTCACTGGTGAGCTCCAGGCCAATGAGAGACCTGTCTCAGAAAGAGTAGGCCCTTATACCTGAACATGACATATCATGTTGTCTTCTGGCCTCCACACATATGTGCCTGTGCACCTACATACATATACAAACACAATACACACACGCACCACATATACAGTTCCTATTCCTGTAATTGGTTGAGATTTTTTTGGCTATGTTATGGTTGAGCCTAGGGCTTCCCCACACTCTTATGTATGCGCTCTAGCTCTGAGTTACAGCCCCAGGTCTTCTTGAGACAGAATCTTGCTAAGTTGCCCCTCATTTTGTAGTCCAGGCAGGTCTTGAACTTGCGATTGTTTTGCCTCACTCTCACAGCGGCTGAGATTACAAGCTTGTATGACACAGTCTGGCATAGTTTCAGTCTTTAGAGTGAGGTTTTTGTGATTGTCATGAAAACCCAATGTCCTGCCTGGGTAGTGTCTGGTGTCTGGCCAGATGAACACAGCAGTGGACTGCTGTTCTGTACAAGGACTGGGAGTTTGTGTGGAGGATCCTTCCAGAGCTGGGCAGAGTATTTGTTCTTAGCTCCTTCAATGTGACTTTGATGAAAATAGCGTTACAACAAGAAACTTAGTACAGTAACCAGGCATGGTAGCACACACCTTTAATCCTAGCACTTGGGAGGCAGATGTGGAAGGATCACAGTGAGTTCGAGGCCAACCTGGGACTACAGAGTGAGTTTTTAGGTCAGCCTGGGCTAGAGTGAGAGCCTACTTTGAAAAAAAAAAAGGAAAGGAAAGGAAAAAGAAACTCACTACAATGGCATACAAGGTAAATATCATCCATGCTTTCATCATTTGGAGATAACCATTGTTAAACGTTTCCAAACACACCCCCGTGTGAAGCCTCCCAACAACAAAATGGTCTATTTGCTAGCGTCAGTGACCCACATGGGCACCTCATCACCCGGATGCCATAGTTTACAGTTCACTCTTGTGTTGGGCATTCCAGGTTTTGACAAATTTATAATGCAATGTGTCCATCATTGCTGAGGCCACGCAGAATAATTCTAACTGCCCTGTGATCTGCCTGTTCATTTCTCCCTCTCCCGAACCCTTCACAGTCACTGGTCTTCCTACTATCCTCAGAGTTTGAACTTTTCCAGGGTGTGTCAGACTTGGCATTTGTAGGGTGGAGATAGAGCATTTGCCTAACCTACACAAGGCCCCAGAACCACAAAGAATTGGAATCCTTAGGAACAATTTTTGGTTATTCCTGTCATAGGAACATAAAACAAGAACAGAAAAGTTTCTATTCCTGGCGCTGGGAAGATAGCTCAGTGGAGAAAGTGCTTGCCTTACACTCATGAAAACCTGACTTCAATCCCCAGGACGCATGTAAAAATGCCGAATGTGGCAGCATGCACCTGTAATCCCACAGGTGGAGATAGGTAGATCTCTGGAGCTCACTGGCCAGCCAGCCTAGCCTCACTGGTGAGCTCCAGGCCAATGAGAGACCTGTCTCAGAAAGAGTAGGCCCTTATACCTGAACATGACATATCATGTTGTCTTCTGGCCTCCACACATATGTGCCTGTGCACCTACATACATATACAAACACAATACACACACGCACCACATATACAGTTCCTATTCCTGTAATTGGTTGAGATTTTTTTTTGGCTATGTTGCGGGTTGAGCCTAGGGCTTCCCACACTCTTATGTATGCGCTCTAGCTCTGAGTTACAGCCCCAGGTCTTCTTGAGACAGAATCTTGCTAAGTTGCCCCTCATTTTGTAGTCCAGGCAGGTCTTGAACTTGCGATTGTTTTGCCTCACTCTCACAGCGGCTGAGATTACAAGCTTGTATGACACAGTCTGGCATAGTTTCAGTCTTTAGAGTGAGGTTTTTGTGATTGTCATGAAAACCCAATGTCCTGCCTGGGTAGTGTCTGGTGTCTGGCCAGATGAACACAGCAGTGGACTGCTGTTCTGTACAAGGACTGGGAGTTTGTGTGGAGGATCCTTCCAGAGCTGGGCAGAGTATTTGTTCTTAGCTCCTTCAATGTGACTTTGATGAAAATAGCGTTACAACAAGAAACTTAGTACAGTAACCAGGCATGGTAGCACACACCTTTAATCCTAGCACTTGGGAGGCAGATGTGGAAGGATCACAGTGAGTTCGAGGCCAACCTGGGACTACAGAGTGAGTTTTTAGGTCAGCCTGGGCTAGAGTGAGAGCCTACTTTGAAAAAAAAAAAGGAAAGGAAAGGAAAAAGAAACTCACTACAATGGCATACAAGGTAAATATCATCCATGCTTTCATCATTTGGAGATAACCATTGTTAAACGTTGAATGGAAGAGGCTGGAGTGATGGCTTGGGGGTTAAGGTGCTTGCCTGCGAAGCCTAAGGACCCAGGTTTGATTCCCCAGTACCCATGTAAGCCAGATAAGGTGGCACATGCATCTGGAGTTCGTTTGCAGTGGCTGGAGGCCCTGGAGTGCAAATTTGTCTTCTCTATCTGCCTCTCTCACTCTCTCTCAAATACATAAAAATATTTTTAAAAAAGTTGAATGGACATCCTTCAGCCACTCAAGGGAGGACATACTACTTGCAACAATGCAGATTTTATTGGAAAGTGTATCACAGTTTTCCATAGCGATTCATTAATGCCTCATCTCTTAAAATATATACAAAATGGATCATTTCACTAATCCTACATGTATGGCTAACTTTGATTCCCTTCAATTATTTTCTGTGAAACACCAGAATAAAGATTTTTATGCCTGTTTACACATTTGCCCAATTAGCTCCTCAGGCTAGGTTGCTACAGGTTTAAAATTTAGGTTAAAAGGTAAGCATGTGGGCTGAAGAGATGGCTTAGTGGTTAAGGCGCCTGCCTTCTAAGCCTAAGAACACTGGTTCCAATCTCCAGCGGTCCCAATCTCCAGGTCCCACGTTCAGCCAGATGCAGTGACGCAAGAGCGCAATGCTGCACTTGACCACAAGGGGGCGCACACATCTGGATTTCATTCGCAGCAGCTGAGACACTGCTGGCGCGCCCATCTCTGTCTTCCTCTCTCTCTCTCTCTCTCTCTCTGTGTGTCTCTCTCCCAAAAAAATAATAAAAAAATTAAAAAAGTTTTAAAAAAAGGTAAGCATCTTTAAAATTTTGGTATAGAATGCCAATTTACACCCATCAAAAGCATATGAAAGAGGGTTGTAGGTATGGCTTGGCCTTTAAAGGCGTTTGCTTTCAAAACTTGATGGCTTGGGTTTGATTCCCCAGTACCCACGTAAAGCCACATGCACAGAGTGACACATGTGTCTGGAGCTCTGCAGGATGCCCTGACACATGCATGTGTCCACACACTCACACATATAAACACATAAATGCATGCATGTGTGCACACACACACACCAAATTTAAAAGTAGAGAAAATTTAAAAAGTACTAAAAATTGGGCTGGAGAGATGGCTTAGTGGTTAAGGCCCTTGCCTGCAAAGCCAAAGAACCCAGGTTTGATTCCCCAGGACCCACGTAAGCCAGCTGCACAAGGGGCACATGTATCTGGAGTTTGTTTGCAGTGGCTGGAGGCCCTGTCATGCCCATTTTATCTCCCTCTCTCTATCTTTTTCTCTCACTCTCTCAAATAAATAAAATAAATTTATTTATTTATTTATTTATTTATTTATTTATTTATTTGCAAGCAGAGAGAGAGAGAGAGAGAGAGAACGGGCACGCCAGGGCCTCCAGCCACTGCAAACAAACTCCAGATGCATACACCACCTTGTGCATCTGGCTTACAGGGGTCTTGGAGAATCGAACCGGGATCCTTTGGCTTCACAGGCAAACGCCTTAACCACTAAGCCATTTCTCCAGCCCAAATAAAATAAATTTTAAGAAGTTAAAAAATCAATAAATTTGTTTGGTAAAAATTATTTTTAGGGTTATTTTTTAAAGCAAAATATTGTGACATTTGATTTAATTTGGTGCTGTTTACATAGTATATTTGGATGGCGAAACTTCAGCGAGCTGCATATTAATATGTGCACCAACCATTATGTATTGGCTTTTGGAAGAGACTTTCTGTGTATCAGGGAAACTAGGCCGAACTGTAACAGAGATGCCCAAGAAGTCACTAGCAGGAGTGGGCAGGTCTGATGAAGTCAGAAGGTGGGTGGTTCTCAGTCCCTTGGCCTAGCTCCCCTCAGGGATGCAAGCCGCTAGCCGCAGCTCCAGCCATTACCTGCAAACGTCACAAGGTTAAACGGGGGAGAAAGACTTCTGCTTCCTTTTTCTTCCCTTTCTAGAACGTCTCTCCTTTCCCAAAGGTTTCTCTAACTTCTGGGTGTCCAAATTCCATCATTTGAAGCTGGGAGTGTGTGGTCACCGTGTTTTAATCACAGCACTCAGGAGGCTGAGGTAGGAGAATTATTATGAGTTTAAGGCTAGCCTGAGGTACAGCATGAGTTCTAGGTTAGCCTGGGCTAGAAAGGGACCACCACACAAAAACAAAAACAAGCCAATAATAATAATAAAAAAAACATTGCAAGTACCATCACATGCCCATATCTGTTATTCAGTGGCGAGAGGAACCAGCTCACGAATCCCCTTTAATGCTGGGAGCTGAGGCTCAGCTTCCTTGCAGTTCACAGCTGGGTGGAGGTGCTCTGCAGTGGTTGCTGGAATTGACACTCAAGAGAGCAAAGAGAGATCACAGGGAAGGAGCAGGTAGGACAGAATAAGGACTCACCTAGACTGCTTTAAGCACCGATGTGAGGGGAGACATCATAGACTGAGGGACTGTTACATAGAGTACACGAGAGATGGTTTAATCCAATACCTATTGAGCAGCTTGGCATAGTGGCACATGCCTACAATCCCAGCATTAGGAAGGCTGAGGCAGGAGGATCACTAGTTCCAAGCAGTCTGGAAGACCCTGTTTCAACAATTTGTTGGGTCCTGCTGTGTGTGTGGATACAATGTGACAAAAGCCGACTTTGTGGACATTGCAATCCCATATCCTGACTCAGTGAGATGTTGACTCCCTCACATCAACATAAAATAGTGCCCACAGAGCTGGAGAGATAGCTTAGAGGTTAAGGCGCCTGCCTCCTAAGCCTAAGAACGCTGGTTCCAATCTCCAGCGGTTCCAATCTCCAGGTCCCACGTTTAGCCAGATGCAAAGTGACGCAAGGGCGCAATGCTGGACTTGACCACAAGGGGGGCGCACGCATCTGGATTTCGTTCACAGCAGCTGAGAGGCTGCTGGCAGGCCCATTTCTATCTGTCTTCCTTTCCTGCTCTCTCTCTGTCTCTCTCCAAAAAATAAAAATAAAAATAAATAGTGTCAACAAAGGCTGATAAGGACTGAGAGAGTACTGCTCAGTGTGTCTCTTTAACCACTTTGATATATGAGCTTGTTCAGTGCTTACAATAATTTTTTTGTTTGTTTTTTTTTGGAGGTAGAGAATCACTATAGCTCAGGATGACCTGGTATTCACTCTGTATTCTCAGGGTGGCCTTGAACTCATGGCGATCCTCCTACCTCTGCCTCCTGAGTGCTGGGATTAAAGGCGTGCACCACCATGCCTGGCTAATAATTTTTATTTATTTATTTATTTGAGAGCGACAGACAGGGGAAGAGGCAGATAGAAAATGGGTGTTCCAGGGCCTCCAGCCATTGCAAACAAACTCCAGATGCATGTACCCCCTCATGCATCTGGCTTACATGGGTCCTGGGGAATCGAGGCTTGAACTGGGGTCGTTAGGCTTCATAGGCGAGCGCTCAACCGCTAAGCCATCTCTCCAGCCCGGCTAACAATTTTTAATTACACACTTATCATTCCCGAATTCTCTTTTTTTGGCGTGTGTGCGGTGTGTGCACATGTGACCAATGAACATGCAAGTGGGGTCAGAGGAGGTTGTCTCGTGTCCATCTCCTTCACTTCCACCTTACTTCCCTGAGGCAGTCTCTCACTATACCTAGCTCCCTATTTTTTAAAAAAAATTTTACTTATTTATTGAGAGAAAGAGAGAGAAAGAGGAAGAGCATGGGCACACCAGGGCATCTAGCCACTGCAAATGAACTCTAGATTCATGTGCCACCATGTGCATCTGGCTTACATGAGTTCTGGGGAGCTGAACCTGGGTCCTCAGGCTTCACAGACAAGTGTCTTAACCACTAAGCCATATCTCCAGCCATATATGTATATATATATTTGAGAGATAAAGAAAGAGAGAGAGAGAGAAAGAGAGAGAGAATGGGTGTGTCAGGGTCTCTAGCCAATGCAAGCGAACTGCAGACGCATGCATCCCCTTTAGCATCTGGCTTACCAGGGGCCTGGAGAGTCAAACCAGGATCCGTTGGCTTGGCAGACAAACACCCTAACTGCTAAGCCATTTCTCCAGGCCCCCTCCCTGTATTTTTGATTAGGCTGGCTGACCAAAGAGCCCCAGTGACCTTCCAGTGTCTACCCTCCTCAATGCTGGGGTCACTGGCATGCACAACCATACCCATGGTTTTGTGTTTTGTTTTGTTTTGCTTTGTTTTTGAGGTAGGATCTTGCTCTAGCCACGGCTGACCTGGAATTCACTATGTAGTCTCACAGTGTCCTTGCACTCACAGCGATCCTTCAACCTCTGCCTCCCAAGTGCCTGGATTAAAGGCGTGCGCCACCACGCCCGACCATGCCTAACTTTTTATATGGGTGCTGGAATCAAACTCAGTTCCTTGTGCTTGTGCAGTAAGTACTCAGACCCACTGAGCCATCTTTCCAACTTCTCATTTCTATCTTCAAGATAAGGAGACTGAAACACAGAGTGGTGAACTAATATGCTCTAGATCAAAGGCTGCCATCAGTAGGGGAAATTGGAATGGAGTTCGTGCTCCTAATTGTTTTGCCCTATTGCACATAAACCCCACGTATTGGCAGCTAGGATGTTATTCCTCTGAACCATGGTTTGGAGTGGTAGTAGTGGGAATAAAAAAGAAGTAAGTAGCTATGATTCCACCTGACAGTTCCCAAGAGATCCCTGTTTTTTTAAAATGACTTTATGTTTTTATTTTCATTTATTTATTTGAAAGAGAGAGGGGGGTAGATAGAGAGAAAGGATGGGCATGCCAGGGCCTCCAGCCACTGCAAACATACCCCAGACATATATGCTGAGATCTCTGTTTTAAATAAAAAGATTCTTGGGGCTGGAGAGGTGGCTTAGCAGTTAAGGTGCTTACCTGTGAAGCCTCAGGATCCAGGCTTGATTCCCCAGTACCCACATAAACCAGATGCATATGGTGGTCCATGTGTCTGGAGTTCATTTGCAGTGGCTAGAGGCCCTGGCTTGTCCATTCCCTCTCAAATAAATAAAAATAAAATATTAAAAAGCTGGGCATGGTGGCACATGCCTTTAATCCTGGCACTCAGAAGGAAAAGGAAGAAGGATTGCCAGTGAGTCTAAGGCCACCCTGAGACTACATAGTGAATTCCAGAGCAGCCTGGGCTAGAGTGAAACCCTACCTGGAAAAAGAGAGAGAGAGAGTGAGAGAGACTGAGATGGATCTTTTCATAATGCCAGCCATCTCCAGGGGGAGACACTGGGATAGGAGACACAATAAAAACCCACATGATATGGCTGGAGAGATTGCTTAGTGGTTAAGGCACTTGCCTGCGAAGCCTAAGGATCCAGGTCTGATTCTCCAGGTCCCACATAAGCCAGATGCACATGGTGGTGTATGCATTTGGAGTTTGTTTTCAGTGGCTAGAGGCCCTGACATGCCCATTCTCTCTCTTTCTGCCTCAAATAAATAAATAAATAAATAAATAAATAAATAAATAAATAAATAAAAATTTTGAAAAATCCACAGGACAAAGTGAAGTCCTTTCTATGTATATTTTTAGAGGGAAGGGTTCTCTGAGTAGAGATAAGTCCCAATTATCAGGGAAGGCACCTCAGGACTGCTACATGCTGGGAGCTCAGCCAAGGCCTAGAGAAGATATAGGAGCACATACCAGGTTGCCTTGGGCCTGGGTGACATGAAACTGATCCTGTTGTCCTGCCCTTCCTGGAGGCAGCTGTGTTCTAGGTCACAGTGGGGAGCCTGTCTGTCATACCTGGGATGGGAGAGAAAATGCAAAGGGTCCTGATTGATCCTCCTCAGTGGCAGCGTCTATGATCTAATGCTCCCCATGTGACAGTAAGCACGTAAGTCCCACTACAGAATTCTCACAATGGTGTGAAATAGGAACTCTAAGTCCATTGAGGAAATTGCAGCCTCCAGATGTTCAGAAATGCTCCAAAGGTCAGTATTGTATTTGTGACTGCGGAATTCATTCCATTACATAATAGGTAAATTATTTCTCAAACTCAAGACAAAGAATTCTAAAAAAATGTAAAGGTTGTAAAAGGTGTTCCTTATGAATTTTAAGGTTTTGAGAGACTTTATTAGGTTATAGTTAGAATTTAAATCACTTAAGAGAAGGAAAGAGGAGAGTACAGAGCTCTTGCCAATGAGAAGGCAGGAGTGGGGTAATTCCACCTAGAGACCCACAGTGAAGCTTTCTCTAGGTTTTGAATGGGGGCTGGGCTAACCAGCCACAATGTCAAGTTTGAGTTTAATTCCTCCCAGAATTTTCAAAAAATTTAAAAACCCTTTCTTTCCTCCTTCCCTCCCTCCCTCCCTCCCTCCCTCCTTCCCTCTCTTCCTTCCTTCCTTCCTTCCTTCCTTCCTTCCTTCCTTCCTTCCTTCCTTCCTTCCTTCCTTTCTGAGAGAGAGAGAGAGAGAGAGAAAGAGAGAGAGAGAGAGAGAAAGAGGCAGATAAAGGGCTAGAGAGATGACTTAACAGTTAGGGCACTTGCCTTCAAAGCCTAAGGGCCCATGTTTGATCTTTCTCCAGATCCCACATAAGCCAGACGCACAAAGGTGAGGCAGGTGCAAGGTCACACATGCCCACTAGGTGGCACAAGCATCTGGAGTTTGATTGCAGTGGCTGAGGTCCTGACCCAAATTCCCTTTCTCTCTCTCTCTAAAAAATAAAAGGCTGGGCATGGTGGCACACACCTTTAATCCCAGCATTTGGAAGGCAGACGTAGGTGGATCACCATGAGTTTGAGGCCACCCTGAGACTACATAGTGAATTCCAGGTCAGCCTGGACTAGAGTGAGACCCTACCTGAAAAATCAAAACAAACAAACAAACAAACAAACAAACAAACAAAACAAAAACAAAGAAATAGTGGGCATGGTGGCGTGTGCCTTTAGTCCCAGCACTCAGGAGGCAGATGTAGGAGGATCATGGTGAGTTTGAGGCCACCCTGAGACTACACAATGAATTCCAGGTCAGCCTGGGCTAGAGTGAAACCCTACCTCTAAAAAGCTTAAAAAAAAAAAAAAAAAAAAAGAGGCAGATAGAAAAAATAGGTGAGCCAGACCTCTAGCCACTGCAAGCAAACTCCAGATGCATGCGCCACATTGTGAAGCTGGCTTATGTGGGTCCTGGGGAATCGAACCTGGGTCCTTTGGCTTTGCAGGCAAGCACCTTAACTACTAAGTTATTTCTTTAGTCCTCTCCCAGAATTTTTAAAATATATTTTTATTTATTTATTTGTATGCAGAGAGAGAGAGAGAGAGAGAGAGAGAGAGAGAGAGAGAGAGAGAGAGAGAAAAGAGACAGGCAGACACAAAAAGAGAATGGGTGTGCCAGGGCCTCTAGCCACTGCAAATGAACTCCAGATGCATGTGCCACTTTGTGCATCTGGCTTTGGGTGGGTTCTGAGGAATCAAACCCAGGTCATTAACCTTTGCAGACAAGTGTCTTAACTGCTGAGCCATCTCTCCAGTCTCCCTCCTAGAATCTTTTATTTATTATTATTATTTTTTCCTTCCAGAATCCTAATTCTAGGAAAGGAGAACTCGCTCGGGGAGGACTCAGGCTGAGTTTAAGGAGAAACAGATCTAGGGAACTGTTTGAGGCAGTGAGATAAGCACAAGCCAGACACTTCTCTGACCTCTAGCAAAGTGAAGACTGTAAGGGCAGGTTCAAGAACATTCCTCACTTTTATTTCCAGGAGGTGGGGCTTTTAAAATTGTAATTAATTTTTTTTTGGTTTATTTTTATTTATTTATTAGCAACAGACAGAGAGAAAGAGGCGGGGGGTGGGGGGGAGAGAACGGGCATACCAGGGCCTCCAGCCACTGCAAACAAACTCCAGATACATGCGCCACCTTGTGCATCTGGCTTATGTGGGTCCTGGGGAATTGAGCCTCGAACCAGGATCCTTAGGCTTCACAAGCAAGCGCTTAACTGCTAAGCCATCTCTCCAGCCCCTTAATTTTAATTTTTAAAATTTTTTGTTTATTTATTGTTTTTAAAACTGCCTCATTCTCCCCTCTGCAGAAGTAACCCTAATTGCCATTAGGGACTTGGGGTAACAACTGACCTGGCTTTTTCAAGCTAAGTGTGTTTGTCAGGTGTAGCTCTCCAGTGGAGCTATCTAAGAAACCCTAAACTTTATGGTTTTATTTTATTGGTAAATTTGAGGTGTATTATTTTACTGTGGCTGGGCTGAAGCAGCCTTCACATAGGCCATGGTGCTGAAGGATGTGATAATTCAGTTGAGAACGCAGTTGTTTTTCTCCAGGGAATTTAAATCCAGAATGCAGAAGCCTTTTCCAAGCATTTGTTTTAGTGATGAAGAACGTTATGCATATTAAAATTTTATTATACATTTATGGACTTTCCATCATACTTTTGTTGGTATAATAAGCACCTTGTATTGACCAAGTTTTAGATGAACGAGAATTAGTTAAATTTGCATCATCAACCAGCCAAACCATTGGTAGTTATTCGCACAAACCAACAGTTCCACCCACCCCACCTCCCTCAATTGTGGTCTCTCTAGGCAGAGTCAGAGTGACAATGACCTAGAGGGTTTTCTTTGCTATTTCCTGGGAAATTCCCTAGAGTCCTTGTCCAGATGTCAATGTGGCACATGTGGCCTTGGAGTCTTCTCTTTAACAGAACTGGGTGGAGGAAAGGAAATTGCTAAGGGACTTTATGGTTTCTTTTTCTTCTAAGCTGGGTTGAATCCAGCCAAAGCCATTGGTGACCAAACTTACTGCCATCTGGCAATTGTGGGTGGCCCATGCTAGTGGCCTCCTTCTACTCCCAGTGGATGACTCCCAAACAACAATCCAATATAGCCCATTTGGAGCTTATTGGCTGACTCCAAAGAGAATACCAGGATGCAACCAGTCAGAGAGTGAGAACCTTGTACGGGCTCATAGAGTTTGTATCTCTTGGGTCCAGGCTAGTGGCAAATGGGTAGAATGACTAACCAAAGGTAGACAGAGAGAGAGAGAGAGTAAGAGAGAGAGTGCAAGAGAGTGACGAGGGCCTGCCATGGTAGTGCATGCCTACAAATCTGGCACCCAGGAAGCTGAGGCAGGAAGATCCAAAAGTTTGAGACCAGCTTGGATCACATAGAGAGTCTGAGATCAAGCTGAGCTACATAGCAAGACTTTGTCATTAAAAAGAAGAAAAAAAAAAAAAAAGGAAGAGGAAACAGAGAAAAGGAAAAAAAAGCTCTCAAACCAACTTACACTTGTCATGAAGGTAAGAAGGTACTTGAGGGGCTGGAGAGATGGCTGAGTGGTTAAAGGCACTTGCTTACGAAGCCTGACAGCCCAGGTTTGATTCCCCAGTATCCATGTAAAGCCAGATGCACAAGGTGTCCCATGCATCTGGTGTTTGTTTGCAGTGGCAGGAGTGGGCACCCATTTTCTTTCTTTCTCTCTACTTGCAAAAAAAATTATAAAAAAGATATTTGAATTTGATTTGTTTCCAGTTCTAAGGGAAAGGGTAAGGTTAGATGCTTGAAAGATAATAAGTGTCCTAACAAAAGACCAGATGCTAACACTATACTTAGAAAACACAGGTGAAACAATTTCTTACTTCCTCTTCCTTAGATAGATAGAGATTGCGGGATGGGGGAGGGGATACAAATGACAGGATGGAAAAAAATAGAAAACATGTAAGGAAATCACTTTATAAATAGATGATAGTATGGTTTTACACCAGACTGATAAAAATAGATATACGTCTCTTGGTTTTATCTTGCAGCCTGTATATACATAAAATACCTCTAGTTTTACTCACCATGGTGTTAAGATTTATCTAGCATGATCCCACAAAATTATTCTAGAAATAACTCATTTTGAAATACAACCCATAGCTGCCTTTTTTTTTTTTTTTTTTTTTTTTTTTTTTTGTGGAGAGACGCACACAGGGAGAGACAGAGAGAGAGGGAGAGGGAGACAGATAGAGATGGGCGCGCCAGCAGTCTTTCAGCTGCTGCGAATGAAATCCAGGTACGTGTGCCCCCTTGTGGTCAAGTGCGGCATTGCCCTTGCGTGACTTTGCATCTGGCTAAACGTGGGACTTGGAGATTAGAACCGCTGGAGATAGGAACCAGTGTTCTTAGGCTTAGGAGGCAGGTGCCTTAACCGCTAAGCCATCTCTCCAGCCCCATAGCTGCTTTTCTAAAAACACTGAAGAAAAAAGTTAAAGAGTTTGGGTGAGCAACGAAATGCAGACATCTTTCTGGAAAAAACTCTCTTGTGTCCCCAAGGGGGCTTCCCAGACCAAGAACACAGGGGCAAAATATGCCCTGCCGCCAGCTAGAGGTCATCTTTTTCTACTTCTCGGAGCAAAGAGTGGAGGGAGTAGAAGTTGGGGGTAAAAAACTCCTAAGCGGTGGCATTAAGATTGTCTGGCTGTGCTACTTACTGTTCTATGATAAGCTCTCTGAGCTCTAGTGCCCTCATCTGTGAAGTAAGAGATGTGACCACCTTCCTAACACGCTACTGAGACCAGATATGACAACGGTGATAAGATAATTGTATCAATGCACGATGCTTTCCAATGTGATTTTTTCTTTTGTATTTTTGAAATACCACACTTTATTCAGGTATCACAGGGAAAAGGCGTGAAGATGGGAAGGAAAGGTGGGGAGCAGGGAGATCGAGGAGCCCAGGGGCCCATGTACAAACATGGATACCAAAAGATTAAAAGTGAAGACAGTAAGACAAAGTAAAAACTGTCTCTTCTCACCCCCAAAGCCCTGCCAGGGTGGGAGAGAGAGAGATCTTAGGAGCGCGAGAACCAAGAACGTTGCTGCTACAGTTCTGGAGAGAGAGTGAATGAGAGCCTCCGATGTGATTTTATTTTCTCTCATTTTTGCTGACAATGAACTGTATTTTGTGCAAATCCCACCAGTTAAGGCTTTATTGAGTTTTAGTTTTTCTAGATCACCATCACTATAATACATTAAAAATACCTATCCGGGCTGGAGAGATGGCTTAGCGGTTAAGGCCTGTCAAGCCTAAGAACACCCGACTGATCTCCAGGTCCTACGTTTAGCCAGACGTAAAGTCACACAAGCGCACAATGCTGTGGGGGCGCACATGTCTGGAATTTATTCACAGCCGTTGAGAGGCTGCTGGCAGGCGCATTCTCTCTCTCTCTCTCTCTCTCTGCCTCTTCCTCTCTGTCTCTTCTCTCTCTCTCTGTCTGTCTCAAATAATAAAAAGAAAGAAAGAAAGAAAAAAAATTACAGACTGGCCCCAAGCTGAGTATGGTGGCACACACCTTTAATCCCAGCCCTTGGGAGGCTCTGGAGGTAGGAGGATCACCATAAGTTCAAGGCTACCCTGAGACTACCAGGTGAATTCCAGGTCAGCCTGGGCCAGAGTGAGACCCTACTTAGAAAAACCAAAATAAAAATAAAATAAATAAACTGACCCCCATGCCTATAAAGAAGGGAGCGATTTCTCAAGACAGTGAAGGCTTTAGCAGAGAAGAAGCTGATCTCCTCTACCTTGTATTCCTTTTCTGCTCTTTCTTTCTATTTTTTTTTTAAATTTTTAAATATTTTATTTATTTATTTATTTGAGAGAGAGAGAGAAAGAGGCAGATAAATAGAGAGAGAATGGATTCACCAGGGCTTTCAGCCTCTGCAAATGAACTCCAGACACATGCATCACCTGGCTTATGTGGGTCCTGGGTAATTGAACCTGGGTCCTTAGGCTTTGTAGGCAAGCACCTTAACTGCTAAGCCATCTCTCCAGTCCCTGCTCTCTTTCTCCCCCTCTCCTCCCTTCCTTCCTTCCTTCCTTCCTTCCTTCCTTCCTTCCTTCCTTCCTTCCTTCCTTCCTCCATTTCTCTCTCTCTCTCTCTCTCTCTTTCTTTCTTTCTTTCTTTCTTTCTCTCTCTCTCTCTCTCTCTCTCTCTTTCTTTCTTTCTTTCTTTCTTTCTTTCTTTCTTCTTTCTTTCTTTCTTTCTGTTTCTCCCTCCCTCCTTCCTTATTCTTTTTTTTTGCTCCTAATAAAAGTGCGTTAATAGAGCTATGTGGACGAGTTGATTCACTTTGAACTTATTCCCTAGCCCAAAATAAAGCCTAAAGTAATTCACTTCTAGTGAAGAAATGCTTTTTCAAATCGCTAGGAGAAATTCAGAATTCAAGCCTCCAGGGTTCAATTTCTCCACCTCCGTTAGAGTATGAAGGAGAAAGGAGTAACAAGATGTGTCTCGAAGGGGTTGAGGATAAATCAGGAAGGATGTTTGTCTTTTCTTTAAGACTATCTCTGATGCAGGCCAAAGTGGTTAAAAATCACAAGGACTATAACCCTGGCTCCAAATGACCAGTTGGGTTTGTCTGGAGTGGGACAAATCACTTTTTTTTTTCTACCTTCTGCCATCATGGGCTTTTTTTTTTTTTTTTTTTTTTTGAGGTAGGGTCTCACTTTAGCCCAGGCTGACCTGGAATTCACTATGTAGTCTCAGGGTAGACTGGATCTCATGGCAATCCTCCTACCTCTGTCTCCCGAGTGCTGGGATTAAAGGCGTGTGCCACCACACCCGGCTCCATCATGGGCTTTTGAGAGTGTAAACTTCACAAGGAATGAGTATTTTCATTATGCGAGCTCCATACTTGGGCATCCAGGAAGCAGTGGGTAAATTCTGCATGAACAAGCAAATGAGATTAATGAATGCCTTTAAAATTGTGTTTTTTCACTCTTTCAATCTTATGTTTTCTTTTTTTTAAAAAAATATATTTTATGTATTTATTTGAGAGAGAAAGAGGCAGAGAGAGCAAGAGAGTGAGTGAGAATGGGCACATCAGGGCCCTCAGCCACTGCAAACAAACTCCAGATGCATGTGTTTCTTTGTGCATCTGGCTTATGTGGGTCCTGGGGAATTGAACCAAGATCCTTTGGCTTTGCAGGCAAATACCTTAACCGCTAAGCCATCTCTCCAGCTGTCAAACCAATATTTTCTTTACAAAATACCTTTATTTATTATTTGTTTACAAGAGGATAGAGAGAGAGTGAGGAAGGAGAGAGAAGTGGGCACCCCAGGGCAACCAAACTCCACTTGCATGTGCCACTCTGCATCTGGCTTTACATGGGTACTGGGGAGTTGAACCTGGGGCTGTAAGGCTTTGCAAACAAGTGCCCTTACCTACTGAGAAATCTCTCCAGTCCCATCCTTGCTTGAAAAAATATTTTTATTTATTTGCAAGAGAGAGAAGAGGAGGGGAGGGGAGAGAAGAAAAGAGAAAGAAGAAAAGAAAAAAGAAGAGAAGAGAATGAATGGGGGTGCCAGGGCCTCCAGCCACTGCAAACAAACTCCATGCATGTACCACCATGTGCATCTGGCTTACATGGGTAATGGGAAATCGAACCTGAGTCCTTAGGCTTAACCAATATGCCATCTCCCTATCTTTTTTATTTTTTATTTTTTACTTATTTATTTGACAGAGAAAGAGGGAGAGAGAGAGGGAGAGAATGGGTGTGCTAGGGCCTCCAGCCACTGCAAACAAACTCCAGACGCATGAGCCCCTTTGTGCATCAGCCTAACGTGGGTCCTGGGGAATTGAACCTGGATCCTTTGGCTTTGCAGGCAAATGCCTTAATCACTAAGCCATCCCTTCAGCCCCCTATCTTTTATTTTGATCAACACTTCCCACCTCTGGGTTGAGATGTTCTTCTAGTGGGTTCTGTTTCACAGACAATGAATTGTATTTTCTGCATATTCTCTTTCTAGCTCACCACTCCCACAATATATTAAAAAAATACTATTTGACCGTTCTCTTTCCCACCCAAGGCTTTGATATTTACATCTGCTGTGCGTAACATGTGTTAGGTACGGAAAAGTGCTTTTGATAATGACCCAGAGAAAAGCTTTGGAAAAGCTTTACTGCTATACCATCCTCAATGACATTTAGATGTTTGGAACTGGATTGAAATCCAGACCTCCCAAGAAGGGTCCCAGGAGCATAGTCTGGGATGGAATGCAGGTCCTTTTTAGCCTCTCTTCCTTAGATATCCATCCAACTTGTGCTTTTTCATGTGTTTTTGACTTCACCAAAAAAAAAAAAAAAAAAAAAAAAAAAAAGAATTGTCTCATCTCCTCATACTTTTCCTGATTATGGCATTTAATATTATTAATAAAGACAGAAGGGATAGTTTTTTTTTCCTGCTTTTAGTTTAAGCCTAGGGGTCTAGGAGTCACATGTGTGGCACACAGTAGCTGGAATCTTGTCTGTATTGATACTGTGCATGATTATACAATGAACACCAAGGTAAGTGTAATTTTATAATTTTATGTAGCAACCAAACACATGGTTTCCCCCTTTCCTTTGGGATGAAAATGCTTTCCTGTAGAAACTAAGGTTATGGCCCTCCTTGTGAAGCCCAAGGAGGGACACTTTGATGTGAAAGAGGATCTTGGTCAGGCAACGGATGCAGAGACCAGTGTGGGAATAGGAGGAGCTTCCAGAGACAGGAAAAGGCATTGTCCCAAGGAAGGGCTACTTCATTCCTTTCTGTCGTCATTTGGGCTGTCTGGTTTATTTCCTCCCCCAGGTCGGTGTGAGTTGGAAGGAGAGTCCTTTGTTAATGAGGTCAAGAACAAGGCTCCCCATTTTGTGAGGTGGTTAAGGCTGAACTTTCAGATTTCAGATTTTATGAAAAGTGACCAAAAAAAAAATTAATTTGGGCTTCATCTAAGCAACACCAAAGCAACCAGTTAGGAAGTGAAAACTCCAACTGGTGTGGCTAAGCAAAATTGAATAACCCAAGTGGCTTGAGTTTTTCCAAGGAAATACTTTAACTGGCTAACAATTTAGGCATTGTGCACATGTAAGGCTAAAATCATGGGGGTGGCCAGGTGCTTTGCAAATAAAAATCTGCTGAAATAAAAAAATGATTTTACATTTCACATCACAAATGAGTAGCTTCATGTTAGAAGCACTAAAAGAACAGAACAATGCTAAGAGCAAGGAAAAGTCATGGGCTTATTTTAAAAAAATATTTAATTAATTTATTCATTTGTGAGATGAGAGAGAGAATATGGGCATGCCAGGGCCTCCAGCCATTGCAAATGAACTCCAGATGCATGCGCCCCTTGTGCATCTGGCTTACGTGGGTCTTGGAGAGTCGAACCGGGATCTTTTGGCTTTGCAGGCAAATCCCTTAACCGCTCAGCCATCTCTCCATCATGGCTTATTTTTGGTGTGCACATTAGCCGAGCCCCTGTATAGATCCCCTCTTCCTCAAGGGCCCATTCCAGGTGTGCCCTGCAGTTCCTCCTGGGACTATGGTTGTATGGATTCCAGCAACCTTCAGCTGAATCTCTATTAGCTTGGAGGCAATATGGGAAAGCGTGGTCAAGGTTGGGTCCAGTCAGGCACCAGCCCAAGGCCACCTCATTTGTGCTGTGCTTAGCTCCAGGTGCTTCAGAGTGCTTGAGAGTGGCTTGTCTTTCTTATTGTCATTCCAGTCCATGGTGTAGGGCAACTTCAATATCAGATTTTTCATTTTAAAGATCAATGAGTTCATTATCAATAGGCTTAAACTGTGTAGGGCAGAATATAGCCCAGTGGTAGAGTGTTTGTCCAGCAAGCACAAGACTCTGCAATCCATCCCAGCACCAAAGGGGGGGATCTTTCCAGTATTACCTAGAAAATGAGCGACACCCGAGGTTAGACTGCTCAGCACACTTGAGACTCTAATAGCTGAATTGTCCTCAGAGTGCTGACCTGGGCTCTCAGAAACAAATGGAATATATTTCCCTCTCCTATAGGAACCCTCCTTTCAGAGCTCAGGGAAGATCTAGCTAACCTTACCTCAGGTCAAGGCCTGAACTTGGTCTAGAGGCACTCTTTCTTTCTTTCTTTCTTTTTTTTTTTTTTAATTTTTAAAATTTTTAAATCTTTTTTTTATTGACAACTTCCTTAATTATAGACAATATCCCACCCATGGTACTTCCCTCCCTTTCCCCACTTTCCCCTTTGAAACTTCACTCTCCATCATATCCCCTCCCCCTCTCAATCAGTCTCTATTTTGATCTCATCATCTTTTCCTCCTATTATGATGGTCTTGTGTAGGTAGTGTCAGGCACTGTGAGGTCATGGATATCCAGGCCATTTTGTGTCTGGAGGAGCACTTTGTAAGGAGTCCTACCCTTCCTTTGGCTCTTACATTCTTTCTGCCCCTTCTTCAGTAATGCACTCTGAGCCTTGGAAGGTGTGTTAGAGATGTTTCAGTGCTGTCCCTTCTTTTCAGCACCATGGTGCCTTCTGAGTCATCCCAAGGTCGCCACCATCTGACTAGAAGCACCCTTTCAACTGAGGTTGAGCTCAGCCTGGCTTCTTGTTTTAGGTCACCCTCAGAGACTCATGGGGGTTTAAATGAGCTGTTGATATTTTTTCATAATATCCATATTTTCACAATATTTCATTATATTTTTTCATAAAATACAATACACTCTTTCTAGGGACAAGGGTACAACTCTGTGGCAGGGGGCACTCTCAGCATGCTCAGGGTCCTGGCAAGGCAATGCAAAGCAGACAGTGAAAGAAAGCAAGCAAACAAAAATCATGCTAGAGATTACAATAAATAATAAGCCAAGGCAGGTCTTCTAAGGCAATTCAGTCTGTTGTGGCAAAGGCAGAAGACATCTCCCATGCACCAGACTCAAAGATGAATAAAAACCAGCCAGAGCCGGGCATGGTGGTGCACACCTTTAATCCCAGCACTTGGGAGGCAGAGGTAGGAGGATCGCCATGAGTTCGAGGCCAGTCTGAAACTATATAGTGAATTCCAGGTCAGCCTGAGCTAAAGTGAGACCTTACCTTGCAAAAAAAAAAAACAAACAAACAAGCAAAACAAATAAACAAAAAACAGTCAAGACTCTGCAGGTGTTCACAGCGTTCTGAGGTAGACAGATAATACAAACACATCTGCACTGCAGGCAGCCTGTGTAAGTGCTGCAGTAGAAGTGGGAATAAAGTGTTAGACTGTGCAGAAAAGGAAGAGGAAGGAGATGTTGATGCTGCTCCAGGAGATATCCATGGAGGGGACCTTGAAAATTCAGATGTACAGAAGCACAGACTGAAGTCTAAGAGCAGACTGGCAAGTTTTGCTCAATAGAAGCCACTTCTCTGTCCCTCAGACCGAACCACCTCAGAACTATTATCTGAGGTCTCAGGAATTTGAAATGATTTTATTCTCAGCTCAGAAATCCTAGGAATGAGACATAGGTAGAAATGACCCATTTTCCTCACTTTTGCATAATTTTGTACTTAAAGCCTCACTATTGAGGACTTTTATAATAATGGGATTTACCCAGAACCTTGCATCAATTTTAAAGAAGACCCTTCATTCAGGGGAGACTTTTCAAAATGATCAACCATGCACTGCAATCCAGTTATATTTCCTGTGTCTCAAATGGTATTTCCTGAGCTATTTGCTAATTAGTAAATAATTTTAGCCAAGATTGAATCCCCCGTTTTTTCTGCTTATTTGAATTGGAGCCAAATGAATAAGGGCAAATCTATTTCCTCTATGAAAATAGATTAGGAGGTTTTATATGTGTATGTACATATATGTATATACATATACACACATACATGCACACACACATATGTATATATACACACATAGGATTATTAAGAGAAATTGGGTACAGTGTGTGACAATGCGTTTTTTTTCCTATGCAAATATAGCATAGTTGTCAGAGCACAAGGCATTACACTGAGTCACTTTGAATATACATTCTTTCTATTAATATCTCCTTTTTAAATGTGACTTTCTGAGAAATATATAATGAAAAAAATTAGTCACTTCTGCTTGGACAAATAGCAGTGTCCTCTTTTATACAGACATTTATGTGTATGATTTCTGCTTAAATATCAGAACATATTTTTTCTTTTTAGCCAATTTATCTATTTGTTTGTAAGGAGAGAGATAGAGCCAAAGAGAGAGAGAGAGAGAGAGAGAGAGAGAGAGAATAGCCTCTTGCCACTGTAGACAAACTCCATTTTGTGTATCTGGCTTTAGGTGAGTACTGGGGAATTGAACACAGGCCATCGGGCTTCTAAGGAAGCACTTTTAGCCACTGGGCCATCTCTCCAGCCCCAACATTGAGAAATGGGTACATGTGAATCAGAAAGTTCAAACAGTTTAAGTTCAACAAAATATTGTTTATAGCTCTTTTTAGCTGGGACCCAGATAACCCTATTATGTAATTCATGAATTCAATCATTTTATTTATCATTTCTGAGCACATATGGGATGCCAGCCATTCTACTTCATGTGGGATGCAAGCCAAAAGTGGTACTTACTCTAGAGAAGTCTATAATTTCATAGGGTGTTGCTGGTGGTCCAATGAGGCCCCTCGGGGCGGGGGTGAGTTGGCGCAGAGTCAAGGACACAGACTCCGGGAGTCCAGTAGGAGGTGAAAATGGACTCGTTTATTAAGGGAAGTACATACTTTTTATATCCCCCAGTGTTCCCCATTGGTCCCGTGGTGGCTGTCTGTGGTGTTGTCTCTTGCTGGATGGTCCTTCAGCCCCCTCTGATGGTGATGTCATTTGTCACTGGGTACTCAGGCAGAGTTTACTTTGGCACCACAAGGGAAGCATTTGCACCTGCTTTGTCATGTCAGCCACACCTGCTTTGTTGTATCAGACACATCTGGCTGCACCTGTTCCTCTTCTACTGAGGAGAAATGTCACTGCTTATGACACATCATCATTAGTATTTTTTATTTTTTCATTATTACTTTTAGGTACATAAACTGTGGCCAACTAAAATATGATAAGCTTAAAAGTTTTAAAGATATTAAAATGTCAAGTGTTGTGTTACACTATGGGCAGGAGAGATGGCTTAGCAGTTAAGGTGCTTGCCTGAGAAGCCTAAGCACCTAGGTTCAGCTCCCCAGAACCCACATAAGCCAGATGCACAAGGTGGTACACGCATCTGGAGTTTGTTTGCAGTGGCTAGAGGCCCAGGCATGCTCATTCTCTCTATCTGCCTCTCTCTCATTCTCTTTCTTAAATAAGAAAGTAAATAAATAAAATATTTTTTAAAAACTCTTTAAAAGTTGTGTTAGACTATATTCAAGAGTGTTTTTAAACAGGGCTGACCTTTCTGATACAATAGATTTCAGCTCATACTTGAGAAATAAAGTTGGGCCTAGTAATGCTCAAAAAAGGAACATGCGAGCTGGGCGTGGTGGTGCACGCCTTTAATCTCAGCACTCAGGAGGCAGAGGTAGGAAGATCACTGTGAGTTCGAGGCCACCCTGAGACTACATAGTGAATCTCAGGTCAGCCTGGGCTATAGTGAGACCCTGCCTTGAAAAACCAAAAAAAAAAAAATAATAAAAAAAAATAAAAAAAATAAATTAATTAAATTAAATAAAAAAATTTAAAAAAAGAAATAAAAACGAAAAGAAAAGGAGAAAAGAAAAGGAACATGCTACACTCCACTTCCAGGCATGGTGGTCACACCTGTGATCCCAGCACTTGCAGGGCTGAGGATAGCCATAAGTTTGTAGTCAGCCTGGGCTACGGAGTCAGTCCGTTCTGGGTCATCCTGGGCTAGAGTGAGGCTCTGTTTCAAAAAAACAAAATTCCGGACAGTTGGAACTGCCTTGGGACATAGAGACAGTAAACCACTTGGCATATTTGAGGTGCCTGAATTATACTTCCACTGTCTTGAGATTTCCTCCAACCCCTCACTGAAGTTCATTATAGAATTCCAAACCACCAAGGCATTTTGCTCTGCACAGTCCTCCGTGGCATGCTGATGGAGTGCCAGGACATTGCACGGAGATACTCAACTTCCAGGGCTGCTCAAGGTCCGCCCTCTTCTCTGTGCCGGGCCTGCTGTTGGGGAGCCAGCTCCTGAACCAGGTGAATACACTCTGGAAATCTTGGGTGGTCGGACCTGACATTTTGGTTTAGTGGCCACAGATATTTTAGGCCCCCAAGAAGTAGTAGTCTCACTCTTGATTTTCCTGGCTGTACTTTTGAAGGAACTTGGAGCAGTTTCCCCACCAATGGGTTTGGAGGCACCATTGCACCTACCACAGTGGTTTTCTTCCTGTCCACAAAGGTTACGTGGTGTCTCAACACCAGGCTTCAACTTGTTGGCTAGTGCTTTTTTAGCTTACAGTGGCAGTCTGCTCTCTTCAGCATGTCTTCCCTGTCCTGGGAGGACAGGAACCATCTCTCCTTTGTTGTTTAAAACTAACCTGGATTTTTATTATTCTCCTTTCTCAGAAGAATCCATGCCTCCGTATGTATGTATGTATGTATGTATGTATGTATGTATGTATGATGGATGGATGGATGGATGTAGGTTTGTATGTATGTATGTTTGTAATGTATGGATGAATATAGATATGTGACTTTAAAAAATATTTTATTATTTATTTATTTATTTGAGAGAGAGAGATACGGAAATAGGCAGGGAGAGAGAGAGAGGGAGAGAATGGATGCGCCAGGGCCTCCAGCCACTGCAAACGAACTCCAGATACATGCACCCCCTTGTGCATCTGGCTTACATGGGTCCTGGAGAATCGAGCCTCGAACCAGGGTCCTTAGGCTTCATAGGCAAGTGTTTAACCGCTAAGCCATCTCTCCAGCCCCAGATATATGACTTTTTTATTAGGTAGAAACTTTGTATGGACACATCAGTGTTGGTACCATTTCCATCCTCCCTGCCCTTATTCCACTGAGGGCCCTCCTCAGTGGGATTGCTTTTATTCATCATGGGGTTATGGGTCACATAGTTGGTAGAGCAGCAGTCAGTCATTATGGGGGAGCAATGACTCTGGATATTCCCTCCCACCCTGAGGCTCTTACAATCTTTCAGACCCCCTCTTCTGTGAAATTCCCTAAGCCTTGGTGGGTATGCTTTAAGTCTTTAGTGTTGAGCTTGCAGAAACTTCTGCATTTCTGCTTTGGAAGGTTTTGAGTATCCTCAGTGTCTGTCTCCATCACCCTGGTGCAGGTTGTCAGGCTTGCCGTGAAAGCAGCGCTCTTGTTCAATTCATCAATTCCTCTGGGGTTTCATGTGGGCCCTGGCTGATGTGGGGGTGGTGGTTTGTGTTCTGATACAGAGTCAGCTCTTTTCTTGTCTTGTTGATAGATTTCGGTTGTCCTCATTTTTCTTTGCCTTCTGTAAAAGAAAAACGGACTCTCCATGGAGAGTGAGATCAGCATAAGATTAAAGGGGATAAGCATTGTTAATTAAGAGAGATTTTGATGGGTGCAGTCTCTTTTGGCCAATGACTAGTGGGAACTTCTCATACTTGTATATTTTCAGATTAAGTCTCATTGTCTTTGTCTTACCTCTTGAAGGGAAGAGAGAGACATAGACAGACAGACAGACAGACAGACAGAGAGAGACTGGGATATCATAGCCTAGATTTCATCTGGTGGAGGCTCCTGCCACAAGCCCTCAGCATAGCTTTTCTGAAATGCTCACAGTTCCCTAAAGAAGTGCTCAGAAGCTGGGCACAGTGGCTCCACCTTTAAGTCCAGCACTTGGGAGGTAGAGGTAGGAGGGTTGCCATGAGTTCAAGGCCACCTGGAGACTACATAATAAGTTTCAGGTCAACCTGGGCTAGAGTGAGAAAAACAAAAGAGCTCAGAACTCCCTTTATTTAGAAACAAGCCACCTTAAGTGACACTGGACTTACATATACTCAGGGTAATGTTTTATAAACAATACCAAATATTCATGAACTGCTGAATGGGTAAGCAGGATAGTATAGCCGTACAGTGAAATATTACTTCAAATATCATGAAGCTTGCTATAATGTAGATAATGTAGATATAACCATACCATGGAATATTACTTCAAATATTATGAAGCTTGCTATAATGTAGATAATGTAGATAACGTAGATATAGCCATACCGTGGAATATTACTTCACAATATCATAAAGCTTGCTATAATGTAGATAAACTAAAAGCAATGGATGATGGTAAAAGGTGAGTAGAGCAATGCTTTCCTATAATCCCAGCACTCAGGCAAAGGCAGGATTGTGAGCTTGAGGCCAGCTAGATAGCGAATTCCATTATATCCTGGACTACATGATGAGACCCTTTCTCAAAAGCAAAACCAAACAACAACAACAAAAAAATCCAACAAAGCAACAAGTTAAGTAAAAAACATCAAATGCAAGACCATGTTTCATGATTCTTTTCTTTAATAGTTTTTAAAAAATATTTATTTATTTATTTGAGAGAAAGAGGCAGAGAGAGGGAGATAGAATGGGCACACCAGGGCCTCCAGCCACTGCAAATGAGCTCCAGATGCATGTGCCCCCTTGTGCATCTGGCTTATGTGGGTCCTGGGGAATTGAATCGAGGTCCTTTGGCTTTGCAGGCAAGTGCCTTAACCACTAAGCCATCTCTCCAACCCCCATGATTCTTTTTATATATACTATCCAAAAAGGTAAACTAGACAGGTAGGAAGTAGATGAGTACTTGCCTAGGTTAGCATCAGTACTGACTGCAAATGAGCATGGAGGATCTTTCTGGCATGATGGTTAACTTTCCATGTTAATGTGATGCACAGCTGTTTAATGAGAGATGATTTCTGGTGTGTCTCTGAGGGTTTTTCTGAATGCAGCATTTGAGTGGTGGGATCAGGCCAAGGAGATGACTTTCTCCCATGCAAATGGCATCAGTCATTCTGCCAAATGGTGAGGGAATGGCTCTTTGCTCTCTGAAATGGGACATCAGCATTCTGCCCCAAGACTAGGATTTATACCTTCAGCATTCTTTGTTCCCAGGCTTTCAGGTTCAGGTGAGAATTATGCTATTGGTCTTCCTGGGTCTCTAGCATTCAGAGGGTGGATGATAGGACTTCTTAGCCTACATAGTCACTTGAGCCAATTCATCATTATATATGTGTGTGCCTGGGCTTTCCCTAATGAGAGTGTGGAGCTGAGAGATGACAGGTAGGTAAATGATAGGTAGATAGATAGATGAGAGATAGGTGGAAATATTTTAGGACTGGATTTTGGTGGGAATCATACAATTATGTAAATTTACTGAAAATTCATTGAACTGCACACTTAAAAATGGATGACGTTTTAGGGGTCCGCAGGTTATTCCTCAATAAAGCTTCATTTAAAAGCACTGTCCCAAAGAAGCCAGGTATGTGGCGTTAACCTGCCCTGGCTCCATTAGTTCTTGGTCTGTGTGCAACAAGGGCTTCACCTATTTAAGTGAATTATAAAAATTAGTGTATGTTAGGCCCTGTGTGTCAACCCAGTGCCATTAATCATGTTCAAATGTGTCTCTTTAGATAATTACAGAAAAAGAAACACTACTCATTCTTAGAATTGAGACCAGATCAGAGAAAATGTACTCATTTCACTGTAAAGAAAAAGAGAAAGTGAACCAAACAACGACAAACACAGTGCAAGGCTGATCTTGTTGCAATATTTATATTCAGCTGATGCAGTAGGAACGACAAAGTTGAAAAGGCCAACACGTTCTCCTCCTCTGCCCAGCCTCTACTATGCATGGGGAGTCTCCAGCCCTTGTCAGTGATTTGAGGACAGCGGGCTCTATGAGAGCTCACTCCACTGTGGGCCTGTTAGCCTTGGGATAATCTCTGACTAGCAGAAGCTGTGACATGTTCTCTATCTTCCAAAAGGTCCAGTGATGGAACTTTTCAAAAACAGGCTGCTTTACTGCCCACTGCTAAGCTCAGGGAAGCAGGATCCCAGTCCAAGAGGCTGGAATCCTTTGGGTTCAACTCTTTCCCAGCAGCCTCTAGTCAACCTCAAGGTGAGGCTGATGGGTTGAGGTTGCTAATGGCTAATGGGCTGGTGGTAGCAGAGACTTTGTTTCCCTGGAATTACTAATGAATTACTAATGATCGATGATAGCTGGTTCTGCTTCTTTCTGAGGGCAAACTCATGACCAAGGTGAGTGAGCCTCTGACTAGGACTAAGGGGTATGGGGCCAAGCTTTACTCATTTACAGAAAATTTCCAAGGGAAGATGTTATTCCCCAGTTGTGTCCATTCACAGGAGAATTTCAAGCCAGACTCTGGCTGATCCCTAAGTCACAGTTTCATAGCAACCACATCTTTTTGTTTTGTACACATACAGTTTATAAGGGCACAAGATAGACCACGTGTGGTAAGTCAAGGACTCTTTCATACCAGAAGCATCATTATGTTAACCTAAGGGCCAGGCCTGTCCACTCACTCTTCCTGCAATGGTTTGGGATCATGTCACCGCAAGCAGCAGGATATGATTCCCAACGTTCGTATCAGCTTTTCCTAAAGAAATCCTGGTTCCTTCAGCTATTTGTACCTGCTTATTCACATTCTGCCTCTCTAACCCCTCACACTCCATTCTTCCTAAAACCATTTTCCTATCACTTTCACTTTCGCTGGGACTGACAGTTACCCAGAGACTGTGGCCAGTCCTTCACGCCTTCATCTTAGAGAGCAATCAGCACCAGCTTACCCACTCTTTCGTTCTGGAAATGTTCCTGGTTCCTCTGACAGATTCTTCCTGTGTTTTTGTTTCTGTTTTCTTTCTCCCATAAAATTAAAGCTCCGCTCCCCGCCCCCACCTTTTGGATATTCTTTCTTTGCTAGGTTCCCAGGGTTTTGAGAATTCTATAGCTTACCTCGAGTTTCTGCTCTTTCCTACCTTGTTCTCATTCTAGGCAAACTCATCCATTCCCTTTGCAAGCCACTGGAATGAAGATGATTCCCAGGGGCTGGCGAGATGGCTTAGAGGTTGAGGTGCATGCCTCTGAAGCCTAAGGACCCAGGTTCGATTCTCCAGGTCCCATGTAAGCCATATGCACATGGTTGGGCATGCATCTGGAGTTCGTTTGCAGTGGCTAGAAGCCTTGGCGTGCCCATTCTCACTCTCCCTGTCTCCTTCTCTCTCTGACTGTAATAATAATAATAATGATAATAATAAGATGATTCTCAGTTATTAGTTGGTTGCACTTTGCTCTAAATTTACATATTCTGCCTATTCTTCAACATGGTATTGATAAAAACAATTCCACAGTGGACATTTTGTCCATTCTTAAATCTACTCTCCTTACCATTTTAGTGAATGACATCAATGTCTATCTAGTTACCCAAGCTAAACCCCACAAGTCATCCTTGAACCTTCTTTCTTTTTTAATTTTATTTATTTATTTGTGAGAGGGAATGAGATAGAGAGAGAATGGGTGAGCCAGGGCTTCCAGCCACTGCAAACGAACTCCAGATGCATGTGCCCCCTTGTTCATCTGGCTTACATGGGTCCTGGGGAATCAAACTGAGGTCCTTTGGCTTTGCAGGCAAACACCTGAACCACTAAGCCACCTCTCCAGCCCTTGAACCTTCTTTCTTACTCCTAAGTCCATCTGTGGAGTAACTGTTTCCTCAGGCCTGACATGACCATTGCCATTGTGGAGCAGAGCGGCTATGGTGACCCACAAGGGACCCTGATGCACAGCTATAGCAATCAAAGCAACGGAACTGTCTATCAGGCACATTAACATTCTGTCTGGAGGTCCGAGGACCTTGAAAAGACCCCTAAAAAACACTCCTCTGAAACTCTACACACTGATCCCTCCTGGAGCAGCCAGATGTCATCTTATAATATTTTAGGTAGAAAGTTGGGAGTGGGATGTTAGGACCCCTATAAACTCACTCACATTTGTTATGACAGGCCTTATTTTTTTCTCTCTCTCCCTTCCTTTCTTTCCTTCCTTCCTTCCTTCCTTCCTTCCTTCCTTCCTTCCTTCTTTCTTTCTTTCTTTCTTTCTTTCTTTCTTTCTTTCTTTTTCTTTCTTTCTTTCTTTCTTTCTTTCGCTGGGTGTGGTGGCACATGCCTTTATGAGAGAGAGAGAGACAAAGAGTGTGCAAGTGCAAGCAAGAGAGAGAGAATTGGCACACCAGGCTGTAGCCACTGAAATTGAATTCCAGATGTGTGTGCCCTCTTGTGCATGTGTGCGACCTTGCACATGTGTCACCTTGTGTGTCTGATTTACATGGGATCTGGGGAGTTGAACATAGGTCCTTAGGCTTCACAGGCAAGTGCCTTAAGCCCTCTCTCCAGCACTTATTCTTTCTTTCTTGAACCTCCAGTATTTTATGGAGCTATTCTTCTTCCTCACCTTGATATATAATCAAGTTCATCCATCTGCTGACCTTTCACTATGGCCATTGGTTGTCAATTCTCTATCTTGTTGTCTTGGAACCACGTAAGAAGTCTGACTTGTCAGAAGTGTTCCTCCTGTGAGGAAGCCCAGGCTAGGCATGTGGAAGGTTATATGAACATGCCAAGATATGCTCAGCCAGTGTCCAGCTGACTGAGTCATGGTATTCAAAACACTACATACCAAGAAGCAGACTGTCCACCTCCCCCATGCTCTGTCCAAATTATTGCTTCTGTGAGATGTATGTGTTTAAGACACTTAGTCTTTTTTTTTTTTTTTTTTTGAGAGACAGAGAGAATGGGCGCGCCAGCGGCCTCTCAACTACTGTGAATGAACACCAGACATGTTCACCCCCTTGTGGGCAAGCGCGGCATTACACACTTGCATTTTTTTTTTTTTTTTTGCATCTGGCTAAACGTGGGACCTGGAGATTGGAAATGGGGTTCTTAGGCTTGGCGGGCAGGCACCTTAACCACCAAGCCATCTCTCCAGTCCTTTTTTTTTTTTTTTTTGATGTAGGGTCTTGTGTAACCCAGGCTATGGAATTCACTATGTAGTCTCAGGTTGACCTCAAACTCATCGCGATCTTCCTATTTCTGCCTCCTCAGTGCTGGGATTAAAGACATGCACCACCACACCTGGGAGAGAGAGAGCGATAGAGAGAATGAGAGAGCAAGAAAGAGAAAGAAGGGGCACACCAGGACGTCCAGCCACTGCAAATGAACTCCAGACACATACTCCACCTGTACACCTGTACTGGGGAATCAAACTCTGGTTGTTAGGCTTTTCAGGCAAGGTCCTTAACCACGGAGCAATCTCTCCAGCTCCAGCATTTCAAAAAATTTTTATTGACAACTTCCATAATTATTGACAATAAATGATGATAATTCCCTCCCCTACCTCACTTTCCCCTTCACAATTCCATTCTCATGATATCCTCTCCCCACTGTCAATTACCAGGCATGTATTCCCTCCTGTGGAATGAGCCTCCAGTTCAATTAGTGAGAGGTTGGTTTTCCCCATAACAGACATGCCATTATTGCACCCGTTGGCTCATTGTCTGGCTGGCTAAGCTTAAGGCTTGCAGTGTCCACTGTTGTTTATCTCCACTGATGACTTTTCTGTCCCATAGAGCTGGATGCAGCATAGCTTTTTCCAGCTTTGTGTAAGCTGGTGTACATGGAGGAGGTTTTCAGCTCACTCCAGTTTGATTTCTCAGTGCCTGCAGCCCAAGCATGTGGAGTCTTCAGAAATAGGGTTTTACCATCTATTCCTGATGGGAAACCAAGAGCCTTGGCAATGGCCTGTAATGTTTTGTGGGCATCAGGGACTTCCCTGGCTAACATTCCACTGGAATTTATCCCATTTCTGGCACTGAAATTTTTCTAGTAACAATCTACTGCTTCTGGGTGCGCCATTGTCCAAAAAAGCAGATTTTGATTAAATTTCTCCCCACCTTTCCTTTACTCAATCTCTTCCCCTGACCTCACTTAGGCCATTCTATCCCCAGTAATCTGTTCATCTACTTACATATATACAATATCATTCCCTTAAGTCCTCCCCTCTCCTCCCTGCTTTATAGCCCCTTTCTAACTTACTGGCCTCTGCTACCAATTTTTATCCCAACTCACATAAAAGTCTAAACATTTGTAGCTAGGATGCACATATGAGAGAAAATGTGTGATGTTTGGCTTTCTGGGCCTGAGTTACCTCACTTAGTATAATTTTTGTAGATCCATCCATTTCGGTGCAAATTTCATTCTTCTTTACTGTTGAATAGAACTCCACTGTATAAATGTTTCACATCTTCATTATACATTCATCAGTTGAGGGGCATCTAAGCTGGTTCCATATCCTAGCTGTTGTGAATAGAGCAGCAATAAATGTGGGTGTGCAAGTATCAATAAGGTACTGAAAAGCATCCCTAGGATATATGCCTAGGAATGGTATAGATGGGTCATATAGTAAATCTATTTTAGCTGTCTCAGGAACCTCCACACGGATTTCCACAATGGCTGCACCAGATTGTGTTCCCACCAACAGTGTAGAAAGGGTTCTTCTTTTTCCACATCTTCACCAGTACTTTTTGTGATTTGTTTTCTTGATTATTGGTATTCTGATAGGAGTGAGATGGAATCTCAAAGTAGTTTCAATTTGCATTTCCTTGATGGCTAAGGATGTAGAACATTTTTTAGATGTTTATAGGCCATCTGTATTGTTTCCTTTGAGAACTGTCTATTTAGTTCCATAGTCCATTTTTTAATTGGATTGTTTGAATTCTTATTATTTAGTTTTTTTGAGTTCTTTGTATATCCTGGATATTAATCCTTGGTCAGATGTATGGCTGGCAAAGATTTTCTCCCATACTGTAGGTTGCCTCTTTGCTTTATTCACAGTGTCCTTTGCTGTACAAAAGCTTTGTAATTCCATGAGGTTCCAGTGGTTGATCAGTGATTCTATTTCCTAAGCAACTGGGATTATATTCAGAGTTATTGTCTATGGTAATGTGTTGAAAGGTTTCCCCTACTTTTTCCTCTAGCAGTTTCAGATTTTCAGGTCTGAAATTAAGGTCTTTGATCCACTTGGACTTAATTCTTGTGCATGGAGAGAGATCAGGATCTATTTCCACCCTTCTACATATAGATATTCAGTTTTCCTAGCACCATTTGTTAAAGAGGCTGTATTTTCTCCAATGAATATTTTTGCCATGTTTTTTGTCAAAAATCAGGTGGCTGTAGCTGCCTAGACTTACATCTGGATCCTTTATTCTGTTCCATTGATCTGTGTGTTTGTTTTTGTGCCAGTACCATGCTGTTTTTGTTACTATGGTTAAATATATATATATAGGTTAAAATCAGGTATGCTGATAATACCAGACATATTTGTTGCACAATTTTTTGTTGTTATTTGAGGGTTTTTGTGCTTCTAAATTAATTTTAGGATTGCTTTGTTCTATTTCTGTGAAGAATGCCATTGGAATTTTGATGGCGATTACATTAAATGTGTAGGTTGCTTTTGGTAATATTGACATTTCCACAATATTGATTCTTCCAATCCAAGAACATGGGATGCCTTTCCATTTCCTAGTGTCTTCTGCAATTTCTGTCTTAAGTGTTTTAAAGTTCTCATTGTAGAGATCCTTGACTTCCTTGGCTAGGTTTATTCCAAGTTTTTTTTTTTTTCTTTTGAAGCAATTGTGAATGGGAGAGATTCCCTGATTTCATCCTCTGCATGTTTGTTGTTAGTATATAGAAAAGCTACTGATTTCTGTGTGTTTATTTTGTATCCTGCTACATTGCTACAAGTGTTTATCAGATCTAACTGGTAGAGTCTTTAAGGTCCTTTATGTATAGAATCATATCATCTGCAAATAATGATAACTTGATCTCTTCCTTTCCAATTTGTATCCTTTTTATTTGTGTCTTTTGCCTTATTGCTATAGGTAAGACTTCCAGTACTATATTACATAAAAATGGGGAAAGTGGACGCCCTTGTCCTGAATTTAGTGGGAAAGCTTCAAATTTTTCCCCATTTAGTATTATGTTGGCTGTAGGTTTGTCATAAAAGCTTTTATTATGTTGAGATACGTTCCTTCTATTCCCAGTTTCTTTTTTAAAAAATTTTTATTTTTATTGACAACTTCTTTAATTGTAGACAATATCCCATGTTATTTCCCCCCCTTTACCCTTTGAAACTTCACTCTCCATCATATCCCCTCCCCCTCACAATCAGTCTCTCTTTTCAGTTTGATGTCATGATCTTTTCCTCCTATTATGATGATCTTATGTAGGTAGTGTCAGGCACTGTGAGGTCATGGATATCCAGGCCATTTTGTGTCTGGAGGAACACATTGTAAGGAGTCCTACTCTTCCTTTGGCTCTTACATTCTTTCTGCCCCCTCTTCCTCAATGGACCCTGAGGCTTGGAAGGTAGGTTTGTGATGTTTCAGTGCTGAGCACTCCTCTGTCACTTCTTCTCAGCACCATGGTGCCTTCTGAATCATCCCAAGGTTGCCACCATCTGAAAAGAGAAGCTTCTCTAACCAAAAGTGAGAGTAGCATTAATATATGGGTGTGCTTAAGAGAAGTGCTTACTGGGCAGTTTGGTGAGCATAGTATATACATTTAGTGAGACTCCAGCAGACCTGACACCCTTAGCGCTCATGACTTCCCCTGTAATATGTTTTCAGTATCAGGGATGTGTTCCCTCCCATGTAGTGGGCCTCCAATCCAATGAGAGAGCAGTTTTTCCCCCCATAACAGACATGCACTATTGCACCCGTTGGCTCATTTGGCCTGGCTGGCCAAATTTAAGGCTTGCAGTGTTCACTGTTGAGTACCTTCACTGGTGTTTTCTCTCTCCCATTGACCTGCATGCAGTGTACTTTTTCCAACTTTCTGTCAGCTGGTTCTCATGGAGGAGGCTTTCAGCTCAGCTCCAGCAGGATTTCTCAGTGAACTTGCCACCCAAGTATGTGGAGTCTTCAGCAATAGGGTATTCCCAGTTTCTTTAGGACCTTTACCATGAAGTGATGTTGGATTTTGTCAAATGCCTTTTCTGTATCTCTTGAGATAATCATGTGATTTTCATCTTTCAGTCCATTTATATGATGTATTACATTTATTGATTTGCATATGTTGAACCATCCTTGCATCTCTGAGATAAAACCTATTTGGTTGGGATGAATGATATATTTTTTCCACTGATTTATTTATTTATTTTTATTTATTTATATTATTCTAATTTTACATTCATGTTGGTGACTCTGGTAGCCTCCTCCTTGTCCTCTCCCCTCTGAAGGGATCTTCATCATTGGGGAATGTGGGTCATGCATTATGGGGGTAGTCAGATTTCCAGAGACACAGAGGCTCCCAAGGCCTCATCACTGAAGTAGAACTAAAATGATCCCAATGTGGCTCAGGGAAATTTGCAGAAGAGGGGGCAGAAAGAGTGTTAGAGCCACAAGTTGGGCCATTATGTACAGATACTTTGCCTATCCCCATACTGTTGATTTATTTATTTTTTTAATTTTTATTTTTTATCAACAACTTCTATACTTACAGACAATAAACCATATTTCCCTCCCTTCCCCCTTTCCCCTTTAGAACTCCATTCTCTATCATATCCCCACCCTCTCTCCATTAGTCTCTCTTTTAATTTGATGTTGTCATCTTTTTCTCCTAATATGAGGATCTTGTGAAGGTATTGCTGGGCACTGTGAGGTCATGGATATCGAGGCCAATTTCTGTCTGGACAGTTGCATTGTAAGGACTGGTACCCTTCCTTTGGCTCTTACATTCCTTCCGCCACCTCTTCTACAATGGACCCTGAGCCTTGGAGGGTGTGATAGAGATGTTTCAGTGGTAAACACTCCTCTGTCCCTTCTTCTCAGCACTATGTTGCCCTTTGGGTCACCCCAATGGTCATTGCCACCTGAAAATAGAATCTTCTCTAACCAGAAGTGAGAGTAGCATTAATATGTGAATATGAACATTCAGTATAGTGCTTCCAGGATAGTTTGGTGGGAATAATATATACTGAATGATCTTTTTGATATATTCCTGTATTCTGCTTTCCAGTATTTTCTTGAGAATTTTTGCATCTATGTTAATGAGAAAGATTTGTTTGTTCTGTCTCTAACTGGTTTTGGTCCTGGGTTTGTAGAAAGAGTTTGGTAGTATTCCATCCTTTTCTTTTTATTTTCTTTTCTTTTCCTTCCTTCCTTCCTTTCTTTCTTTTCTTTTTTTTTTTTTTTTTTTTTTTGACTTTTCAAGGTAGCATCTCAATCTAGCTGACCTAGAATTCACTATGTTGTCTCAGGCTGGCCTTGAACTCATGGTTATCTTCCTACCTCTACCTCCCAAGTGCTGGGATTAAAGATGTACACCATCATGTCCTGCCTCTTCCTTTTCTATTTTATGGAAAAGTTTGAGAAGCACTGGTGTTATTCACCACTGAATCCATCTGGACCTGGACTTTTTTTAGTTGGGAGATTTTTTTATTAGTTTCTTTTTCTTTCTTTTTTTCTTTCTTTCTTTCTTTCTTTCTTTCTTTCTTTCTTTCTTTCTTTTTTTTTAGGTATTTTTATGTATTTATTTATTAGAGACAGAGAGAGGGAGAGAGAGAGAGAGAGAGAGAGAGAGAGAGAGAGAGTGAGAATGGGTGTGCCAAGGCCTCTAGCCACTGAAAATGAACTCCAGACACATGTGCCACCACATTCATCTGGCTTACATGGGACCTGGAGAATCGAACCTGGGTCTTAGGTTTCACAGGCATGTGCCTTAACCACTAAGCCATCACTCCAGCCCCTTTTTATTACTGTTTTCATAACCATGCTTGTTATTGGTCTGTTTAAATGGTTTATCTCATCTTGATTTAATTTTGGTGGGTCATATAAGTCAAGGAAATCATCCATTTCTTTCAGATTTTCAAACAGTGGATTATATGTTCTTAAGTATGTCCTCATGATTTTCCGAATTTCTTTGGTGCCTTCTTCATCTCTAATTTTATTGATTCGTGTCTTTCTTTTGGTCAGATTTGCTAAGAGTTTATCAATTTTGCTGGTCTTTTCAAAGAACCAACTCTTTTTTTTCACTGATTCTTTTTTTAAATTTTTGGTTTCTATTTCAGTAATTTCTGCCCAGGTCTTGATTATTGCTTCCTGTCCACTGATTTTCAGTTTGCCTTGTTCTTCTTTTTCCAAGGCGTTAAGGTGAAGCATTAAGTTGTTTACTTTTGACCTTTCTAATTTCTTAACATAGGCACTTAAAGCTATAAATTTCCCTCTTAGGACTGCCTTCATTGTGTCCCAAAGGTTTTGGTATGTGGTATTCTCATTATCATTTGGTTCTATGAGGTTTTTGATTCCTTCTTAATTTCAATGACCCATTCATTATTCAGTAGTGTACTGTTTAGTCTCTACGATTTTGTGTATGCTCTGTAGTTTTTCTTGACGTGGATTTGTAGTTTAATCCCATGTTATCAGGTAGAATATAAGGAATTATTTCAATTTTCCTGTATTTGTTAAGATTTGCTTTATGTCCTAATATATGGTGTATTTTAGAGAATGTTCCATGTGCTGCTGAAAGTAATTTATGTTCTGCATTATTTGGATGAAATGTTCTGTAGATATGTTAAGTCCATTTGTTCTATGACATCACTTCAGTTTCCTCTCTGTTTATTTTATGCCGGGATGACCTAAAATTGTTTTTGGGTGTTATCTGTGACCTTAAGTCTAGTACTATCTGTTTGATGATATTGGAAGCCCCCATATAAGGTTCATATATATTTAATATTATAATGTGCTCCTGTTGGAGTGTTCCTTTAATCAATATAAAATGACTTTCTTTATCTTTCCTCACTAATGTTGTTTTGAAGTCTATCCTGTCAGATATTAGGGTAGTGACATCTTCTTGTTTCCAAGGCCCATTTGCTTGAAATATCATTTTCTAGCCTTTCACCCTAAGATACTGTCTGTATCTTATGGAAAGGTGAGTTTCTTGGTGACAACAACCCCAGTCTGCAAGCATGTTTCTTTTGGTTGGAGCATTGATGCCACTGATATTGAGTTATTATTGAAAGGTGTGTGTTTATTCTTGCCATTCATTTTATTTTGTAGCTCTTCCTGTTTTTCCTGTACTCTCTTGTATTAACTAGCATTTGAGTATGGTTTATTTTCTCCTATTTCTTTATGTGTGTGCTTTTCTTTCTTGTCAGCATGAAGGATTCCTTCAAGTATTTTCTGAAGATGTGGCTTAATGGTCATATATTCCTTTGGCCTGTTTCTGTTGTGGAATATCCTTATTTCTCCATCCATTTGGATGGATATCTTTGCTGGATAAAGTAATTTTGGTTGACTGTTGTTATCTTTCATAATTTGGAATACATCATTCTAAGCTCTTCTGCCTTTTAAAGTTTGTGTTAAGTAATCTGCTGTTATCCTGATGTGCTTGCCTTTGTATGTGACTTGAGTTTTCTCTCTAACTGCCTTCAACTGCCTATCTATCTATCTATCTATCTATCTATCTATATCTATCTATATATATATATATATATATATATATATATATATATATATATATTTGGTTTATGTGTTTCATAGTTTAATTATAATATGGTGGTGAGAGGTTCTTTCCTGATTTTGTCTGTTTGGCATTCTAAAGGCTTCTTGTATATGTGTTGACATCACTTTCCCTATTGGGGGGAAATTTTCTTCTATGATTTTGTTGAAAACACCTACTATGCATTTGGAGTGATATTCTTCTCCTTCTGAATTTTTATGTTTGATCACATCAGTGTCTCAAATGTCTTGAAAATTCCCATTCATGCCTTTCTATTAGTTTGTCTTTCTCTTTGTTGGATTATATTAGATCTAACACCTGGTCTTCTAGTTTAAATATTCTGTCCTCTCCTTGATCCATTCTACTGGTGAGACTTTCTACATAATTTTCTTTTTGACTTACTTTGATTTTCATTTCTAGTATTTCTGATTGGTAATTTTTCATTATTTCTATTTCCTTACTCATGTCTTATATTCACCTCCTTATTTCATTAAGTTGGTTTCCTGGGTTCTCTTGGGATTCCTTCAGGAGTTTGTTTTCTTCTTTATTTCCTTTGATTTCTTCTTTCGTTTCTTTGGAGATATATATATAATCTTTGTCCAGCATTTCATCTAAATCAGTCTCAGAGGTCATTTCTGATTGATTTATAATTTTAGGTGGAATTATATTGTCTTAATTTATCTATTTATGGTATCATAATGTAGAGATTTTTGAATCTTGATTTAATTTAATGTTTGGGGTTTTCCAATTATCTGCAGTATTCTTAGACATATGAATCTGCCTCTGTATCTCTTCAGGGTAGGAGTTTAAGGTACCAGATGTGGCTCTTATACTACTCCCAGAGTAACAGCAGAAGTGACCTTGGGTGTTGAATTTGCCTGCCATGCTAGCATTCTAGTAGGATGTTAGAGCAAATTACTGGCAAATTCTAAAATTAAACTGAGCAGTATATGCATCCAATCAAAACCAACACAGATTATTTATGCAAGAGAGGGGATTAAAACAAACAGATAATCTAATAAAGCCAAAGTCACTAAGGGTGTGTGTTGTCCACTGTCCACTGGCAGGCTGAGATGTCTGGTCTGAAATGGGTTCCAGGTCAGCCTAGGGCTGAGTCAGACCCAATAATGACAAGAAAAAGACAAAGGTCCTGCAAATCAGGAAGCATAAAAGGCAACAATAGTCAACACCAAACTACAGCTTATTTGAGAAGGGTAAAGCCAACCTAGAATACATCAATCAAATCTAACACAGCTGCTCAATTGGTCCCTGCTGTCTTCCCCTTTAGGTTTCTTGACTTTTCCAGGAGGCTGAGGTGAGTGGAAAATAACTTCATCTGGCTTCTGTCCTGCATGCAGCTCTGCACCAGCTGGGCAGGCATGTTTGTGGACCAGGGCCACCAGGTCCTCAGTGGGATTCTGCCTTGTTTCCTGCTTGCTGAAAGCTCTGGGTCTCTCCTCTCTACTGTGGTTGATAGTTCCTTATATACCTTCACTTTTAGGTAGAAGAGTTTATTTTGCTGTTTTTCTGCTTATTTCCCTCTCTAGGCTACTTTGGCCTGGCTATTACATCTTACCCACAAGTTAAAAATAATTGTTTTTTTCCAGGTAAGGTCTTGCTCTAAACCAGGCTGATCTGGAATTCATTATACTGTCTCAGGGTAGCCTCAAACTCACTGTGATCCTCCTACCTCCACCTCCCAAGTGCTGGGATTAATTGCTTGCTCCACCATACTCAGCACTACTGACTCTAAAAAATATATTTATTTATTTACTTATGTATTTGAGAAAGAGAGAGTGAAAACATTAATAGGCACCTCAGGGCTTCCAGCTACTGCAAATGAACTCCAGACATATGTACAACTTTTTGAATCTGGTTTTATGTGAGTACTGGGGAATTGAAACTGAGTTCATCAGGCTTTGCAAGCAAGTAAGTGCCTTTAACTACTGAGCCCTCTCTCCAGCCCCATTAAGCCACTAAGTGTTGTGGAAGTTTTTTTTTTTTTTTTTTTGGTTTTTCGAGGTAGGGTCTCACTTTAGTCCAGGCTGACCTGGAATTCACTATGTAGTCTCAGGGTGGCCTCGAACTCACGGGAATCTTCCTACTTATGCCTCCTGAGTGCTGGGATTAAAGGCATGTGCTGCCACGCCTGGCCTTAGTATTGCCTTTGACTCTCAGAGGATATTTGGTCATGCTTGGAGACATTTTTGATGCTTAAGCTGGAATCATGGTACAGTTTGCTATAGGCTGTGGTGGTTCAGCAATGCTGCTGAACATCCACAAGGCACAGCACTGTCTGTACAAAAAGAACCTTCTAGTCTAAATTGTCATCATGCTGAGGCAGAGAAACCCTGGACTAGACTAGTACATGCTAATGAATGTTGCTTTGGTTCTCTTAAATACATAACCCATTTTTAAAATACCACACATGTGTGTTAGAACTTCCAATGTATGCCATGTAAGCATTTAGATGAGATTGGGTGCGTTCAGGGTGGTATGGCCGTAGACCCATGTAAGCATTTAGGTTCATGGGGGAAGCACTAAATTTGAATATCCTATGGCTCCTGCCCTTTATTCTGTTTAATCCATATATATATATCTTATCTTTTCAATTAATTAATTAGTTAAATTTATGCTTAGGATCTCATATATTCCAGGCCAGCTTCAAACCTGCTATGTGGCCAAGGATGATCTTGAACTCTTGATTTTCCTGCCTTCAGTTTCTGCATGCTGGAGGCATACATCACCACACTGATTTATGTAGTGGTGGGGATTGAACCCAGGGCTCTGTGAATACTAGGCAAGCACTATACCAGCTGATCTCCATCCCTAGCTCTTTCTCTTATGCTTTAAAAATATTTTATTTATGGCTGGAGAGATGGATTAGTGGTTAAGATGCATGCCTGCAAAGCCAAAGGATCCCGGTTTGACTCTCCAGGTTCCATATAAGCCAGATGCACAAGGGGGTGCACATGTCTGGAGTTTGTTTGCAGTGGCTGGAGGCCCTGGCACACCCATTCTCACTCCCCCTCTCTCTCTTTCCCTCTCTCTGTCTCTAATAAATAAATAAAATCTAAAAAATATTTGATTTATTTATTTAATTTTTGAGAGAGAGAGAGAGAGAGAGAGAGAGAGAGAGAGAGAGAGAGAGAGAGAATGGGTGTACTAGGGCCTCCAGCCACTGAAAACAAACTCAGAGGCATGTGCTACCTTGTGCATCTGGTTTTAAGTGGGTACTGGGGTCCTTTGGCTTTGCAGGCCAGTGCCTTAATGGGTAAGCCATCTTTCCAGCCCCTCTCTTATGTTTTTATATGGCTAAAATTAATGTTTAAAGAAGAGAGTAGCAATAAATTCACATAATACCCACTTAATTCATGATTGTCCCTCTCACCTGCAATGGTAAGTAGCATTAATGGTATCTTACAGTTTTGTCTCAGCAGCTCCCCCACCTTTTCAGGAGAGTGCTACCAGCTTGTTCACAACCATCAGATAAGGTCACCATAGTACTGTTGGACTTGAGAGGGATTTATCTGAAGATAGAGTAATAATGCTTCATAAGAGACCTCAAAGTAGAACTAAAATGGGAATTCGGGTCTAGCCTAATGGTTGGATTCTGTTGTAGCATGTTCTTTAATTGAAAACAACAACAGTAACAGAACTCTTTGACTGCACAATAAATAAAATGTGCACCCTCTTCTACTTTCATCCAAACTGAAATCACCTGGGGCTATCATTCCATGTCACCCAACCATACCCAATGCCACACCCCAGACATTGTTGACTACGAGCCTGCAGGACAAAGCTGGGATTTGCAGCTCTGTGTTGTGGCATGCAGCACATTCAGCACTCTCGTGTTAGCTGTGTTCGGCTGACAGCTATGTTTGCAGAGTGAATCCGCTCAGGCTGAACTCAGCAGTGACTCATGGTTGGTTATTTCATGCTTTACCACTCCCCAGCTTCACCTGTCTCTCCAACCTCGGCAGTTTAGTCTGAACAATTGGCACAAAAGGACTCTGTCCTCTCTAGTTCTTATCCAACTAGTGACTTGTAATACCTTCCAAACGAACACTTCTGCTCTTATCACTCTCTCTGTAGAAACCAGAAAGGGCTGTCTTCCTGATTGTATTCCCTCAGATTATTTATTTATTATTATTATTATCATCAACATATTTTGTATGTGTATGCCATGTGTTGGTACCCTCTTTTCCCTCATTCCTACTCCTATTCCAGTGGGGACATTTCTTATAATATTTTATTCTTATTTATTTGAGAGAGAGAGAGAGAGAGAGAGAGAGAGAGAGAGAATGGGTGTGCCAGGGCCTACAGCTACTGGAAGAAAACTCCAGATGCATGCACTACTTTGTGCATCTAGATTACGTGAGTCCTAGGGAATCGAACCGTGGTCCTTTTGCTTTGCAGGCAAATGCTTTAACAGATAAGCCATCTCTCCAACCCTTCCTCAGATTTCTAACCGTCAACAACACAAGTTCTTTGACACCTTCAGATACATAAAAGGCTTAATGTAAATCCATGGAATCTGACTGCTTCCTTGTTAGCCCTGGAGGCTGAAAAGTCCAATCATTCCATCCTCTTTCCCCACTAGACATTAGGTGTCCCACTTTCTTTACTGCTAAGTGTTTGGGAATCTTTATATTTTCCAGTGGAGTGTTAACAGAAGTCACCTAGCCTTCTTATCAGACCATCAGACCATAGGAAAGAGTGGATAATCAATCCACTGTCACTGGATCTCCTTTCATTACACCGTGGAAGCCTGGACACTAGTTATTTCTCTATCCATATCCCTCACTGAGTGCTTCCTCCAATCTCATTCCCATTCATTTTTTTTGGGGGGACATTTGTGTACATGGTCTTTCTCTACTAAACTACTTTTTTGGTACATGTATGCGTGTGGAATTTCATGTGTGCATGCATGTGGAGTACTAGACATCAAACACCTTCCTCAATCGCTCTCTCCCTACTGTGGTGTACGGCACAATGCAGGTCTGTCCCTAGCCAGACCACATGTCAGAAGAAACCGGGAAGTGGCTTCTGTGAACATGGCATCCTGCACAGGCCTGACGTGACAACAGCTACAGTCCCATGCTCATGAGAAACCTGCTATGAGATGATCTGTCTGGAGACAGGCTGTCATTGATCACAAGAAGGGGACAACCCCATACAATGATTAGCCAGCCAAACCCCTTAAACCCCCTACACTTCCTTGAATAAACGAGTTTGCCTCAGCTCTCCCTCTGCTGCTTCCACCCAACTCCTGGAGTCTGTGTCATGACTCCACGCCTCTCACCCACAACTCGGCAGAGACCCTGCTGTCCCTCCTGGGCTGGCCCTAGAGGAGGACCCCAACAGTGTGATGTGGTGGTTTGAATGTGAGATGTCCCCCAGAGCCTCATGCATCTGTGACTAAGCCTCATACTCAGTCCTGAGCTGGTGGAGTCTTGAAGAGGTGGAGCCTTCCTAGAGGAGGTGTGCCAATGGGGACAGGCCTTGAAGTTTATTAGTTCTGCCCTATTGCTTTGCTTGCTAGCTCACTCAGACTGCTCGCTCCCAGCCGATGGGACAAGGTGTGATGCCCAGCCTCTAATTTGCTATGCTTTTCTTGCCATGATGAAACTTCTCCTAAGGACAGAAAGCTGAAACAAACCCTTTCTTCCCATAGGTTGCTCCTGGTCAGGTGTTTTTGACTCAGCAACTGCAACATGTAGTTAGCCAGCAAGCCCCAGGGGTCTCTGCTTGTCTCTGCCTTGCCAGTGCTCTGATTACAGGTGTGTGTTGCTGTGCCTGGATTTCCTATAGGTGTTGGGGATCCAATCTGAGGCCCTCATACTTTCTGAGCAAGCACATTACCAATTGAGCCATCTCCTGAGCCCTACTAAACTATAGGATAGATCTGTCCATCATGTCTCCTCCATCATCACAGGGGACACTGTACTTTTGTCCTAATGGGATTAGTTAGCATTGTGGAAGGACAACAGGTGAAGGTAGAACAGATGTGTTATATATGTGGTCCTTATTTACCTGGTGACGTCCCATTCCAGGTAGCTAGAACAGAGAGCATTTCTTTCTTCACTAGTTGTCACTCATGCGATTAAAAGAAAAGAAATGCAATGAGTCTTCCCCCACCCCACCACATAAGATGAAAAGTATTTAAAGGATAAACAAATAGGTAGAAAATAGTTTTCCTCCTTCCTCCTCCCCCCTCCCACCACATCAAGGTTCCAGGAACTCCAGCTGGGGAAAGGATGTAGGAGGAGTGAGAGAGCTCAAGAAGTTGGTCGGTCTCTGGGACTGGCTTCCTGCCCTACCCTTCAGATAACGTTATATGCTCTGCACTCCCCTGGGCTTTGCGGATCACTTCTGTCTAGTCCCAGAGAAAGGGAATGAAGGCAGCACTGTGGGAAGGAGTTGCTCCATGTGAACCAGGGTGGCTTAATGTCCTTTGGGGGGTTTGGAGGACACAAGATGCCCTCCACTGGCTCCTTCACAAAAGTCCTAGAAACTAGGAAGGGAGAGAGAAAGAGGAAAGATGAATAGGTGAGACCAGGAACAAGGGGTGCGGATGAAGTGGGAGGGAGGGAGTAAGAGAAAGAGAGAGAGAGAGAGAGGCGAGGGGGGGGGGAAGAGGCAGGAAGTGGAACATGCCAGTCAGCAAGTCCACTCATTAAGGGGAAGGAATAGGAAAAAGGAAGAAGGATGAGAAAAAAAATGGGACTACTTCTCTATCTGGCTTGAGATGAGATTGTCTACAAACCAGCAAAGGGTCCACTGAAAGATACGTGGTAGCCCAAAACTGTCCTATAGACCTGAAATGGTTGGCTATTTGCAGTATCATATAGGTTAGCTCAACGTGGCAGGTAGATTTTCATGAGCACTAGCACTTTATCCTTGAAAAGTAAACCAAGATTGTATGTCCATACTGGAAGAAAGATGATTTAATATTATATATTCACATCTGTTCTTCATTCAAAATTTTTTGTGTTTTCTTTCTCCCTCTTTTTTCTCTCTCCCTCTTTTTTCTCTCTCCCTTTCTTTCTTTCTTTCTTTCTTTCTTTCTTTCTTTCTTTTTCTTTCTTTCTTTCTTTCTTTCTTTCTTCTTTCTTTCTTTCTTTTCTTTCTTTCTTTCTTTCTTTCTTTCTTTCTTTCTCTCTCTCTTTTTTCTTTCTTTCTTTCTTTCTTTCTTTCTTTCTTTCTTTCTTTCTTTCTTTCTTTCTTTCTTTCTTCTTCTGTTTTGTTTTTTGAGGTAGGGTTTCCCTATACCTAGGCTGACCTGAATTCACTATGTAGTCTCAGGGTGGCCTTGAACTCACAGTAATCTTCCTACCTCTGCCTCCAAAATGCTGGGATTAAAGGCATGCATCATCATGCCTGGCCTTGTGTTTTCTTTCTGACTAAACATTTTCATGGACCACTAAACTTTTGTGGGATCCCTAGGCACTGTACCTTTGTGCTTGCTAAAATGACAGCCCTGAGAAAGGGCAGGAACGGGTCAGGGAGGCCTGGAGTTCAGCTCAGCTCCATGTTCTCTTTTCTCTCCTGGGTTTTGTGGTTCACTCATGGCTGGAGGGGTTAGTCTCCACCTGGGCCTTCCACAGGTGAATGAATTCCTCTAATCTCCATCCTCTCATAGGAAAGTTCAGCTCATGGAATTAGTGAAATTTCCATTTCAACTTAAAACTACTTGCAGTTCTGGGGAGTTGGCTTAGTGGTTAAGGCACTTGCCTGCAAAGCCACAGAACCCAGGTTCAATTCCCCAGGACCCACATAATAAGCCAGATACATAGGTGGCACATGTGTCTGGAGTTTGTTTGTAGCAGTCAAAGTCCCAGGCGCACCCATTCTCTCACTATCTGCCTCTAACTTTCAAACAAATAAAATTAAATAAAACTAATTTTAAATACAGGGCCTTTGTGTGAGTGTGTAATTTATCCTGGCTATCTGACTGAAAGTCACCCAATGTAATAGTTTTTGTTTTCTTTTTTTTCAAGGCAGGATCTCATTTTATTTATTTATTATTTATTTGTTTATATATTTTTAAAATTTATTTGAGACAGAGAGAGGGAGAGAAAGAGGAAGAGAGAGAGAATGGGTGCACCAGGGCCTCTATTCACTACAAACGAACTCCAGACACATGCGCCACCTTGTGTATCTGGCTTATGTGGGACCTGGAGAATCGAACCTGGGTCATTAGGCTTCACAGGCAAGTGCCTTAACCACTAAGCCATCTCTCCAGCCCTATAATAGTTTTTAAAAAGGAACAAACAAAATCCCAGCACATCAACACATGTTGATGGCCACTTCCGTTATCCCCAGGGACTGGGAGAATGCTAAGAACTGGTATCTTGGGTAGACTGGTGTGTGCACTGACACACTGGCAAATTGGCAGACCTCCACGCAGCTCCTCCTTGGCTAATTACCCTTTTAAGGCTGAGGTAGAAAACACTAGGTATCTTGCTTTGAAAACTACAGGGGCTTATGTGAGTGAATGGCATTTTATTACTCTGCCCTTCAGGAATTAAGACATCTCTTGTCAGGGCCAGGCCAGCTGTGGAACTCCACTCCCCACCCCTGACTTCTTCCTTAGCTGTTAATCCCCCCAAATTTCAAGTAGCTGGAGAATAATGCGAGTGATGATTTCACTGCATAGAGTTCAGCTCAAGCTGGAGGCAGTGTGGCAGGCCTAGGCTCCGTGGCTAGAAGCAAGCAGGGATTAGCAGGTAACAGGATAACAGCTTAACCCACAGATTCAGCAGATGAATTCTGAGAACACTGATCTGTGAACTGGTTGTTTTTGGACACACATACACACACCTGGTTTAATGACAGTCACTCTTAATTGATCTAGGTAAAGACTTAGAAACTAATTCTTTGCCTTTTTGGTGAATTAAAAAAGTTCAGTCTGGGGCTGGAGAGATGGCTTAGCGGTTAAGCCATTTGCCTGTGAAGCCTAAGGACCCTGGTTCAATTCTCCAGGTCCCACATAAGCCAGATGCACATGGTGGTGCATGTGTCTGGAATTCACTTGCAGTGGCTGGAGGCGCTGGCATGCCCATTCTCACTCACTCTCTCTCTCTGTCCCTGTCTCTGTCTCTAATAAATAAATAAATAAAAATAAAATCTTAAAAAAATTCAGTCTGGTTTTCACCTTGTATACTGTACCATGTCTGTAGTTTTCTTTATTTTTTTGGCGGAGGGGAGAGACACAGAGAGAGACAGAGAGAGAGAGGGAGAGGAAGACAGAGATGGGCACGCCAGCAGCCTCTTAGCTGCTGCGAACGAAATCCAGATGCATTCGCCCCCTTGTGGTCAAGTGTGGCATTGAGCCCTTGCGTCACTTTGCATCTGGCTAAACATGGGACCTGGAGATTGGAACCACTGGAGATTGGAACCAGCGTTCTTAGGCTTAGGAGGCAGGCACCTTAACCACTAAGCCATCTCTCCAGCCCTAGTTTTCTTTATTTTTTCCCTCTTCTCTCATGCATATTCCCTTTCTAATTCCCCCCTTTCTCTGACAGGGTCCCAGGTATCCCAGGCTGGCCTTGCACTTGTTATATACCTGAAGATGACCCTGAATTTCTTACTCACTTGCCTCCATTTCCCAAATGCTAGAATTACAGATATGTACCACCAAAGCAGGTTTATATGGCAGGATCTAACTCAGGGTTTTGTGCATGCCAGGTTAGCACTTTACCTACTGAACCACATCTCCAGCCCATGACTGTAATTTTCAATTATAGATACTTATATTTGATTTTGTTTCAATAATTATTCAGAAAAAGTTAAGATACTTTTTGAAATAATTTAAAGTATTTTGATTGATCCTTTTCAAAATGGAGACAAAAATTAAGTTTTCCAACTGCTTTTCAAAAAGAATTTTTTTTGAGGTAGGATCTTGCTGTAGATCTCAGGGTAGCCTTGAACTCTCAGCAATCCTCCTACCTCTGCCTCCCAAGTGCTGGGATTAAAGGCATGTGCCATCACGCCTGGCCTACTTTTCAATTTAAAAAAAAATTTATTTATTTTTATTTATTTATTTGAGAGGGAAAGACACACACACACACACACACACAGAGAGAGAGAGAGAGAGAGAGAGAGAGAGAGAGAGAGAGAGAGAGCAAGCGAGCGCCAGGGCTTCTGCCCACTGCAAACAAACTCCAGATGCATGTGCCACCTTGTGCAGCTGGCTTATTTGGGTCCTTGGGAATCAAACCGAGGTCCTTTGGCTTTTACAGGCAAGTGCCTTAACTACTAAGCCATCTCTCCAGCCCTGCTTTTCATTTTTAAGTCAAGAATATGGGCCTTAGAGATGTCTGAGAACTCAAGGCTAAGTGAAACATCTCTGCCATGTCCTCCAAGGCTCAGATAACATTGCAGAAGAGGAGGCAGAGAGCCACAGGGTGGGGAGGAGTACTTTAGGGCACTGTCCTCCAGGCATGAATTGACTGGTCCACTCATGATTTCACAGTTAGATGCCATTACCTCTGCAAGACCTGCACAGTGTTGAACCCATCCACACTGGGATATAGATAACAGAGGAGGACAAAAAGTTAATAAAAAGAAATTTAAAAATAAATAAATAAATAAATAAAACCAAGTTAATAAAAAAATTTAAAACACATACAATTAACAGAATATCATTCTTCAAGAGTTATTGGAGGGCTGGAGAGATGGCTTAGCAGTTAAGGCGCCTGCCTGCTAAGCCTAAGAACGCTGGTTCCAATCTCCAGCCGTACCAATCTCCAGGTCCCACGTTCAGCCAGATGCAAAGTGATGCAAGGGCGCAATGCCGCACTTGCCCACAAGGGGGTGCACACATCTGGATTTCGTTCACAGCAGCTGAGAGACTGCTGGCGCGCCCATTCTCTATCTGTTTCCCTCTCCCTCTCTGTCTGTCTCTCTCTGTGTCTCTCTCCAAAAAAATACAAAATAAAAAAAAAGGGGGGGGGAGTCATTTAAAAAAAAAAAGAATTATTGGAGGGCTGGAGAGATAGCTTAGCAGTGAAGGTATTTGTCTTGCAAAACTGAAGGATTCTGGTTTGACTCTTCAGGACCCATGTAAGCCAGATGCACAAGGAGGTACACACATCTGGAGTTTGTTTGCAGTGGCTGGAGGCCCTGGTGTGTCCATTCTCTCTCTCTCTCTCTCTCTCTCTCTCTCTCTCTCTCTCTCCCTCTTTCTCTCTTGCTTTCTCAAGTAAATAAATAAATAAAATTAAATTTAAAAAAAGTTATTGGAGAATACCTTTGATAATAAAACTGTCCTGAACTCAATGTTTCCCTAGTGATTTTGTAGACATTTTCTGATTGTAAAAGTATGAAAAGAAATTTTCAGCTGGGCATTTAATCCCAGCACTCAGGAGGCAGAGGTAGGAGGATTGCTGTGAGTTGGAGGCTACCCTGCTACATAGTGAATTCCAGGTCAGCCTGGGCTAGAGCAAGACCCTACCTCTAAAAAGCAAAAAAAAAAAAAAAAAAAAAGAAAGAAATTTTCTTTGTATGTAGTTTCTAGGTCAATAGAGAGTTCTGGAGATCAAATGACAGCTAAAGTACATGTAATTATTTCACTCTGAAAACTACTACACATGAGAATTTTGTATATACTGTGAAATTAAGTGGGATAATACATTCTAATGAGCCAAGGACCTGAATTGGCTATAATGTATTTAGAGTCAATGAAAGTCAAATTTTAAAAATTTTCAATTTGTTTGTTTGCATGTGTGGGTATGGGTGGGGGGGGGGGTGTTTACCAGGGTCTCTTGCTGCTGCAAGTGAAGGCTGACTGTATATGGATGGCTGGGAAATTGAACCTGGTCTGTCATGATTTGCAAGCAAGTGGTTTAACCTCTGAGCCATCTCCCCAGCCCTGAAAGTAGAATTTAAATATGAATTATTTTGCTGTTTTTTTTTCAGAGCACATCTTATGATGCCCAGACTGGCTTTGAATGTACTATATAGAAAACTCCCAATCCTTCCTACACCTCCCAAGCCAAGCGCTGCTGTTATAGGTGTGTACCACTGAGCCACGCTGAATATGAAATGATTTACCCCTAGGGGAGTTACTGCCGAGAACTACTTTCCACTGTGCATTTTCTCTGTTGATCTTGCTCATTCAAAGGTGTTTATTAAGCACATATTATATTTATCAATCGTAAGCCAGACATTTATTCACATTTTATGAACTTTAAAATTGAGATTTCTTCTCAGATTGATTACAGGCAGATTACAATTACTGTCAGCCAGAAGCAATCATGATGTGCTAGTTGGTTGTTGCTTTCATCGCCCCTTCATGCTCTATTTTTCTGTATGAAATAGATAATTTTTTTTCTGTTTTTTTTTTTTTTTTTTTTTTTTTTTTTTTTTGAGGTAGGGTTTCACTCTAGTCCAGGCTGACCTGGAATTCACTATGTAGTGTCAGGGTGGCCTCAAACTCATGGTGATCCTCCTACCTCTGCCTCACGAGTGCTGGGATTAAAGGTGTGCGCCACCATGCCTGGCTAATTTTTATATTTAAAAATTTCTCTTTAAATTTAAAATTTAAAATTGTTATTGACAACTCCCCTATATACGGACTACATGCCATGTCCTAATTGCCTCTCATCACCCTCCCTTTTCTCTCTCTTGAATACTTCGTCCACTGACTCTCTTCTTTCCAACTAGTGTCTCTTTTATTTTGATGTCTTCACTTTCCCTCCTCCAATTATTCAAGTCTGTGTAGATAGTGTCAGCTGCTGGGAAGCCTTGAGTGCCAAGACCACTCTGTGCCTGGAAGATAGTATTGCAAAGCACTCCTCCCCTTCCTTTGGCTCTTACTTTCTTTCCGTCACCTTACCCACAATAGTTCTTGAGCCTTGGAGGGTGTGATAGAGATGTCTCACTTAGTGCTGAACATCCCACTGTCATTTCTCAGCACTTTGGTGAGCTTTTGGTCAACCCAGTGGTCATTGCCATCTGAAAAGGGTTGCTTGGGCCTGGGGCCATGGCATATCCCTTTAACTGATATGCCACCATTGCACCAGTTGGCAACTTTGCCCTGGCTCGCCAGCCATAAAACTTGCAGCGTCCACTGCTGGTTAACACCATTGATGACTTACCTCTGCTAAAGGGCTGAATAGCTCTTTCTAGCACTGTGACAGCTCATCAACAGGAAGGAGGCTTCCAGCTCAGCTCCAGCTTGATTTCTCAGAGTCCCGCTGCCCATGCATGGGAGTCTTCAGAAATAAGGTCTTATCATGTAGTTCTGGTGGGCAAACATGAGCCTTAGTGATAACCTGCAATTTTTTTGGGGGGGGGGTGGGGGTGCGGCTCAGGAGCTTCTCTGGCCAACAATTTGCTAGAAAGTATCCCACCCCTGGCACTGAAATGTTCTTGTAATAATCTATGGCTTCTGGTCTCAGCACTCCCTTCATGTTCTCATCAACTGACTTTCTAAGGACCATTTGAGGAAGGCCTATGAATGGGGGTCATTGATATCTAGCAGTTGGTATGATCCGCAATGCATTAGTCCCCCAATTTGCATGCTGGTAAATGTCCCTGGCTTGGAGGAGAGTCTCAGTGATAACAGTGGAGCACTCTTTCTCATAAACCGTGAGGCTTCGCCACTCTGGAAGGCATAGAGGCTGACACACTGACCGCTGGAATGTGAAAGGTAATTTGGTAGAGCTAGCCTCTGAGCATGAAGTTTAGAAAACTGAACCAATTTCTTTGGCTGATATTTTCCTTTGCATATATGTGCAAGAGAGATATGCTCAATGTCTGTGACTCAGTATGTTGCTTACACCAAGTTGAAAATGTCTGAGAAGAAAGTATAGCACCTGTATTTTACTAACCATTGTGTCTTTTTTTTGAGGGTTTTCCTTCCCCCTTTGAAACATGTTTTTATTAAGAACTTTAATATATGAACAAAATGTAATTTGAGCAGCAGAGGTAGGAGGATCAGCATAAATTTGAGGCACCTGAGACTACATAGTGAATTCCAGGTCAGCCTGGGCTAGCGTGAGACCCTACCAAAAAAAAAAAAAAAAAAAAAAAAAAAAAAAAGACAACAACAAAAAAAGTGATTTGATAGTATTTCATTAACATCTTTTATCTCTCCTGACATCCCTCCTCCTTTTTTTCTTTTTGGTTTTTCAAGGTAGGGCCTCACTCTAGTTCTGGCTAACCTGGAATTCACTATGTAGTCTCAGGATGGCCTTGAACTCATGGCGATTCTCATACTGCTGCCTCCCAAATGCTGGGATTAAAGCATGCACCACCACGCCTGGTCCCTCTCCTTTTAAAGTTAATTTTCTTGGGCTGGAGGGATTGCTTAGTGGTTAAGGCATTTTCCTGCAAAGCCAAAGGACCCAGGTTCGATTCCCCAGGACCCACGTTAGCCAGCTGCACAGGGGGTGCATGCATCTGGAGTTCCTTTGCAGTGGCTAGAAGCCCTGGCATGCCCATTCTCTCTGTCTTTCTCTGTTAAATAAATAAATAATAAGTTAATTTTCTTCAACATTTTATTTGACACATTTGAAAAGATTGTGAGAATGTGAACTTGGATTTTTTTGTTTTATCATTGTTATTTTATTTATTTAGTTATTGTTTTGACAAGTTCATACCTGTATTTAATATATTCTGACCATATTCACTCCCATTACCCTCCTTCTTGTGATGATCCCCTTTGACTTCCCAAGTAGTCCCCTTTTTACTTTCACGTCTTTGCATTTTGTTTGTGACCTAACGAGTTGAATTTGAGTTGCTTACATGAGCATGTGTGGGGGCTATTTACCAGGGCCTGAATGACCTACCACTGGGTACATCACAGAAGCAAATGTCTCTGCTTCCCCCAGCAACCATTCACAGCCAATGCCCCATCCATGATAGAATGTGGATAGGACAAATCCTGCGCTGGTCTTGTGTTGGTAACCATAGCTAATGCAAGTTCATGAGTATAGTGACCATGCCTGGAAGGCAGTGGTCTACAATATTTTTCCCCAGCCTTGAGCTCTTACATCATTTCTGCCCCCTCTTCCATGATATTCCCTGAGCTTTGAAAGGGATGATATAGAGGCTGAATTTAATTTGAGCACCCAACAGTCACTTATTCTCAGGACTTTAACCAGTTTTGAGTCTCGGAAGTAGGCACCACCCACTACAAAAAGAAAATTATCTGGGGCTGGAGAGATGGCTTAGCAGCTAAGCTACTTGCCAGTGAAGCCCAAGGACCCAGGTTTGATTCCCCAGTACCTATGTGAGCCATATGCACAAGGTGGTGTATGCATCTGGAATTCATTTACAGAGGCTAGAGGCCCTGGTATGCCCATTCTCCCTTTCTCTCTCTCTTCCTCTTTCTTTCTCTCTCTGTTTCTCAAATAAATGAATAAATTATTTTAAGAAAAGAAGATTTAGTTGTGTATGGTGGCATACTCCTTTAATCCATCACTTGGGAAGCTGAGGTAGGTGGATCACTGTGAGTTTGAGGTCACCCTGTGTATCAGACAGCTTCAGGTTCGCTGAGATGAACTTACAGACCAGGAACAGTTATGGAGGAAGGGATTTATTAAAGCTTACAGATCCAGGGGAAGTTCCATAATGACAGCAGAAGCTGGCCTGCTTTCACAGGACCAAACACAGAGCAAAGCCACAAGCCAAAAGCCACACAGCACAGCACACTTCAGGAACTCCAGCTAGGCACACTTTGCATATGCTTAGATTGAAATCTCAGGCCCACCACCACACCTTATGATCCACTTAGTGACACTGCCTCCAGCCAGGTGGCTGTAGATACAAACTACAAAGTAATAAAACACTGAATATATTGGGGGCCATCTATTCAAACTACCACACCCTGAGACTACATTCTCTGATCAAAGCTGATAGCAGTACTAATCTATGGGCATAAACATAAATATTTGTAAGGCAGTTTGATGTGCATAGTATGTCCATTTAGCCAAGAAATACTAGTAGGTTCACTACTAGGGCCTATGGCCTCCCCAATCACAAGCTTTTAATTAGGTTTACAGTGCCAGGAATAAATTCTGTCCTATGGCATATTTATAGAGTGTTACCAGAAAAATTTTCAGTGCCAGGGATAGGATACCTCCCAGTGAGTTGTTGGCCAGGGAGGTCCCTATTGCCTCCAAAACATTACAGGCTAATACCAGTTCTCTTGGTTTCCCACCAGAAACCCTATTGCTGAAGACTCCCCATGCCTGGGCAGCAAGGTCACTGAGATATCAAGCTGAGTCTGTAGACCAGATGACTTAAAGCTGGAAAAAACTGCACTGCATGCAGTCCTATGGGAGATAAATCATCAGCGGTGAAAACAGTGGACACTGGAAGCCTCAGGTTTGGCCAGCCGGGACAAATGGGTGCAATAGTGGCATGTCTGCTCTGGGGGAAACCAACTGCTCTCTAATTGGAATGGAGGTCCACTCCATGGGAGGGAATACATGCCTGGTACTAAAAACCTAATCAAAAACCTATGGCAGGGGAGGTCATGAACCTTAGTGGTGTAAAACCAAACTGCCCTGTAAGCAGTACACTTAATGTTCATATTCATGTATTAAAGCTACTCTCACTTCAGGTTAGAGAAGCTTCTCTTTTCAGATGGCGATGACCACTGGGATGACCAACATAGTGCTGAGAAGAAGTGACAGAAGAGGGTCCAGCACTGAAACATCTCTATCACACCCTCCAAGGCTTGGCGTCTCTTGTGGAGGAGGAGGTGGAAAGAATGTAACAGCCAAAGGAAGGATACAACTGCTTACAATGCAACTGTACAGACAGAAATTGACCTCGATATCCATGACCTTGCAGTGCCTAGCAATACCTTCACAAGACCCTTATAATAAGAGGAAAAGATGATGACATCAGATTAAAAGAGAGAGACTAATGGAGAGAGGGAGGGGATATAATGGAGAGTGGAGTTGTGAAGGGGAACACGGGGGAGGGGAGGGAAATATCATGGTTTATTTTCTGTAAGTATAGAAGTTGTCAATGAGAAAATTACACATTAAAAAAAATTCTGTCCTATGGAATGGGCCTCAAGCCTAATGAGAACATGGTTAGTTATCCCCATTACAGTCATGCCACTATTACACCAAGGGGTACATCTTCCCTGGCAGATCAGCTGTGTGGGTACAGGGCATACAGCTGAGTAAGAGTGTTGATGCCTTTCCCCCGTCAGCCCGCATAGCACCTTCTACCACTATGAAAACTAGCCAGCAAGGACAGCTCAGTTCCAGTTTGGTTTCTCTTTGTCTTAGATCCAAAGCCCATATGTCTTCAGCAATTGGGTCTCACAATCGTGTTCTGGTGGGCAAACTAGAGCAGTGACAATAACTTACATTGTCACGGGGGCCTCAGTTCCCTTCCTGACCAATATCCCACCCTGACACTGGGATTCACATTTAATAAGATTGGTTTTTTTTTTTTTTTTTTTTTTGAGATAGGATCTCCTGATCCTCCTGTCTCCATCTCCAGAGCTCTGGGATTACAGACATGCATCACCATACCTGAACTCTTTTTTCTTTTCTTTTCTTTTTCTTTTTCTTTTCTTCTTTCCTTTCCTTTCTTTTCCTTTCCTTTCTTTTCTTTTCTTTTCTTTTCTTTTCTTTTCTTTTCTTTTCTTTTCTTTTCTTTCCTCCCCCTCCTCTTACCTCCTTCTGGAGGTGGCAGTTGTGGTGTGTAGCATATACAGTGTTTGTGTGTGTGTGTTGATGCACATGCCCCATGCATACAAGTACGGAGGCAAGTTGCTTGCTCTTCTTCCTTATTTCCTTCAGACATGGCTTCTCCCTTAACCTGGAGCTCATGCTGTATTTCTGTCAGAATATCTGACCAGTAAGCTTATGCAATCCTCCTGTCTCTGCCCTCCTCAGCACTGGAATTATTGGCATGCACAGACAGCCACCTCGGCTTTTTCCACGGGTGCTGGGCATTGAACACAGGTCTGCATGCTTGTGTAGCCATCTTCCCAGACCCCCACCCTTCCTTTCTTAGTGCTCTATAAAAATATCTGTGCATTTCACATCCATGGTGCCTTCAATTTGATGGTCATGAGTGCCTTCTGGACTTTGGCTTTGCAAATATAATTCATTATTAAGAAAACATTTGTTGAATACCTACACTGTGTCACAAAATGTACTAGGGGTCATGAAGACAATCTCTCAATCATGATTCCAGAAAGGGGTGCATACTATGGGGAAAAATGTGATATGCATTATGATACACTGCAACTGAGTTAACAACTGGGGTCTAAATCTGTTTTCAAGACATAAAAAAATTCACTCTCTCTCTCAAATAAATAAATTAAAGATTTAAAAATTTATTTATTTATTTGCAAGCAGACATATAGAGAGGAGACAGAGAGAGAATGGGCACACCAGGGCATCTAGACACTGCAAACGAACTCTGGACACATGTGCCCCTTGTGCATCTGGCTTTACATGGATACTGGGGAATTGGACCTGGGTCCTTTGGCTTTGAAGGTAAGCGCCTTAATCACTAAGCTGTTTCTCTAGCCCCAATTAAATGTTTTTTCAAAAGGTCTGAAGAGATGGCTTAGCGGTTAAGGCACTTGCCTGCAAAGCCTAAGGACCCAAGTTCAATTTCCCAGGATCCATGTACAGCCAGATGCATAGGCTGGCACATGTGTCTGGAGTTCGTTTGCAGTGGCCGGAAGCCCTGGCATGCCCATTCTCTCTCTATCTGCTTTTTCTCTCTCTCAAAATTAATAAATAAAATATTTTTTTAAAAAGGAAAAGAAAAAACTAAAAATGTTTGGTATCAAATGCCACAAACCACTGAAAAAATAGAGGGAATGAGAGATGTTGTTCCAAAGGACTAAAAAGGACTTACCAGCTGAGTCTCCCAAGGACTGTCATATCTAAAAGTCACAAGTGGGCTGGAGGGATGGCTTAGTGGTTAGGGCATTTGCCTGCAAAGCCAAAGGACCCAGATTTGATTTCCCAGGACCCATGTTACCCAGATGCACAGGGGGGCACACTTGTCTGGAGTTCATTTGCAGTGGCTGGAGGTCCTGGCGCACCCATTCTTTTTCTCTGTGTCAAATAAATAAACAAATAAATAAAAATAGATAAAATATTTTAAAAGTCACAAGCAAGAGGGAAGCTGGGGACTCCTTTTACCTATCAATAATTCAGGTAGAAAACTGTGAGAGACAAGAAATGGGCCTAGCATGTGGGCAAGGTGTGAAAGATCCTGTAGGTCATGGAGAGTGCTTTGGTCTTTACCTCACAGGCAATAGGGAGATATCCCAGGTAGAGTGTAGGCACAATAAGAGATTCATTCTAGAAAGATCATTCTTGTTGGTATGGTTAGAGGATTCATCTTATCCTCTTCCACTGTCCCTCAAGCCAAGAAGCCAGTCAAAGAAGATGGCAGCATGCTGTTTCTTAATTTTCTCAACTTGATTATCTATTCGTTAACCTGTTTGTGTGGGATCTTTGTAACAAAAGGTTGACTTTGGTAACTTATGATGCAAAGGGAGCCCAGTTACCTGTCGACACTACCATCAATTTTAAAATGAAGTCTTGTCACATTACTTGACTAGAGAAGCAGATTAATAAATCCGCTAGACCAGTGAATAACAGATCAATAAAATCACCACCCCAATTACACAACAAAATCAAAATCAAAGCAGACTGTTGCCCTCTTGAGCTTCTGCGGGGCTGGAGAATTTTCATCTGAGGTTTATCAAAGAATGGTTCAGATGAAACTCAATTGATTTTGTGTTTCTGCCAGAACTTAGAGTTCTCCATAGGTCACAGCCTGTCAGGTATAAAACATCATATTTTCACCAGCGCTTCCTTTCATGGGGTAGGAGAGAAAAGGCCTCACTCAGGAGGGCTGGACTGATAAATGCCGGTCCTGTGTCTGTTTAAGCAGATGCAAATGAAAATGTCAAAAGGCTCAAGTTCAAAGGAGGGACTCAGTCAGTACCTGAGACCTTCCCCTCTTATGGAATTCCACTTCTTTGGAAAAGTTCTTGGCTGAACTGTTTCCTCACAGGTGAGCAGCTGCAGCCTCAGTACAGTTCCAGCCTGGTCAGCCTCTGGCCCTTCTTTTCAAGCCCACTTGGAGAGAACGGGGCTGCTCGGTGAGCTATCTGGAAGGCTCAGTGTGGCCATCTCTTCCCCTCCTGCTCAAGCCCTTTTGAAAGTAGCTGCCTTTTATAAGAGACACCTGGCGAGGAAATCAGGATGAACCCAACAAGTCACCTGTAGACATTTCATGCCCAAGTGCTTTTGTGTTTCTGGGTGTGCTTGGGTTTCGGCCTGCAGGAAACCATTTAAAGAATGTAGATAATACCTATCAACAGTGGAGCATCCTGGTAAGTTATTTATCATACCCTGAGGCTAGATGGAATTTAGTTTCCTTGATGAAGAGATAAAAAGAATCGACATGAAAGCAAGGTAAAAAGAAGAACACTTCATCAAAAGTGAATCTACCTTCTGGCCTGGACTTTTTTTTGAGTTTCTTAATTGTTATGATTGCTACCGCTGAAACTTACCATCACAAAAACTTACTTTGTAGAACAGCTTTCCAGAAGATAAAGGGAACAGTGAAACTGGAAAGAGGAAGAAATACAGGGGAAAAAGAGGGGGTCCGGAGACAGAAGGGAGTGGGGAGTGGGAGGAAGAGAGAGAGAAATAGGCAAGCAGAGACAGAGAAACATACCCACGCATGCACGCGCGCACGCGCGCGCGCACACACACACACACACACACACACACACACACCCAGAGAGAGACATTGATTTAAAGAAACTAAATTCCATAGGACTAGAATCTTGAAAATGTGTTTTAAAATAGCATTTCCCCAAAGAATAGAAATAAACAGCTCTGAAAAAGCAACTTCCCTGCTAAAGTTCGTGGGTGGAGTTGGGCCCTGCTGGCAGAAAGGACCACGCAGCCTCAAAGGAGTGCTACAAAATAAGGCCATACAGAACTGGACTAGTCCTCCGGAACCATAGATCGTAATTGGGGCAAGCCAGGGCTCTTGTCTTAAAACAGGGAGGAAAGGCAAAGGATTCCAAGGTACTTTGCTATTGTGGAATTCTGTTTTCAGGGTGGGCAGGGTAGTCAATGGTGAGGAGGGAGAGAGGTTGTATTTTACTCCATGATGACAATTAGTTTGGATTCTGGCTGCTCAACCTCTTTTCCCATTGCTCTCCTAGACAGAACCTTATGAGTAAACAATCCTGGGAAGACAGCTGATTTTCAGGACAAAATTAGGCTTTAGTAAAATAGAACAATGTAAGAAATTAAGGCTTATTAAATGACCGCTGAATACTGTGACTGTTTGAAAGGACTTACATCTGAACTATATAAATAGCATGGACATGAATTATTTGTTAACTGAAAGAAAGAAAGAAAGAAAGAAAGAAAGAAAGAAAGAAAGAAAGAAAGAAAGAAAGAAAGAAAGAAAGAAAGAAGAAAGAAAGAAAGAAAGAAAGAAAAGAAAGAAAGAAAGAAAGAAAAGAAAGAAAGAAAGAAAGAAAGGGAACAAGGAAATAAAGAAGGAAGGAAGGAAGGAAGGAAGGAAAGGATGAAAAGGGAGCCAGGTATGGTGGCTTCTACCTATCATCTCAGGGCCAGCACTTGCGAAATTAAGGCTCCTGCCACAGGTCATCCTCAGCAAGATCCTGCTAGATAGAGAGGGAGGGAGGAAGGGAAGGAGAGAAAGAGAGAGAAATGAATATTACACCCAAGATTAAATTCCCCCTTTTCCACTGGAGCTTTATATCAGTTGAATGCTTTCTTGCAATCACATTATTATTATTATTATTATTATTATTATTATTATTATTATTATGTGGCGCCAGGCCTTAAGCACATTACACAGTACTCTACCAGTAAGCCAGACCCACAGTCCAGTTGGCTGCTTTCTTTACAGTCCTTTTTCTAAGTAAAAGCTCTATTGTATTGTTTTGTGTTTGTGCTTTTAACCCTATTGGTGTGTGTGTCTTTTCTTTGTTTAATTTGCTCTCTTTAAACATGAGTGTGAATACACACATTTCCTCTCATTCCTTTCCACTGTTTTGCGGCATCCTATGGCAGATAGGCTACAATGTACAAAGCCATTCCCCTCTGATTTGCAGTTAGATGCTATGGTAAATAAATGCTCTCATCCCTGCATGTCTCCCTGTGCACATATGTGATTGTTTCTCTAAGAACTAATTGATTTCTAGTCTTTGGGTCTCCAAGACATAAAAATCCAGTTTGAATTCAGTTACTTGCCACAGAGGGTCTAAAAAAATTGCCCCAGTTTGGAGAGAAAGGAAGAGTTAATTATGTGTTAATCTTTGCAAAACAGTAGCCCATTTCCCAAAGATATAAAATGTAGCCCTGCATGGTGGCGACACCTTTAATCCCAGCACTTGGAAGGCAGAGGTAGGAGGACTGCTTTGAGTTTAAGGCCACCCTGAGACTACCTAGTGAATTTCAGGTCAGCCTGGGCTACAGTGAGACCCTACCTCAAAAAACCAAAAAAATAAAAATAAAAATCAATCAATAAATAAAATAAAATGACCATTAATGTTTCTGTTACCTATCACATTGTCCAGTAAACACTGCAGTATTTGAATCATCATTCTCTCTTTTGTGCCTTGAATGTTAGATATACATCTTAGGAATAAAAAGCAAGCTCCCTTTTGTACTTGAAAACATATGTAAACCAAGACTTCCAACACAATACAAACACATGCCAACAGGGCCTGAGGAGATGGTTCAGTTAAAGGTGCTTGCTTATACAGAGTCACTCCATAATAATACTGTCCTTTCTTTTCCTAAATGAATGCTTAATGAATCACATGAGATGGGGAAAGAAGAGAAGGAAATAATGTCAAAATTGAGAAGCAGCCGATAAGCTCCCATAGTCAGCTCTGACATGTACTGTCTATACCGGCAGCTTCGGGATCAATCCAGTTGCAAATCCCTTGAGCAGCTGTGTGTGCACCATCAACTAATGAAGCTCCTTGAGTGCTCCGTATTAATGTGATGAGGCCAGAGAGGGGATAAGAAAGAAAGAGTGGACCAAAGAGGAGACATTCTAAAGAGAGATTCCTTTCCCTAGCCACTTGTGGAAATCCATTTCAGGTCAACTGGGACCAATTGTGAGTTTTGGCCTTGGGCAAAATTCCTTTATGCAGTCAATAAATTAATGGGTGACACCTTGAAATGGGTTGGCTATAACTGAATCAATGTCTGATGTGGCATTCTATCCTCAGGCCAAATTCCCACTGAACTTCCCCTTCATTGGAGCTGACTGAAGACATGGAAGGACCCTTCAACTTTTTTTTTTTTTTTTATAGCTACTTTAAAAAGCAATATCTGAAACCGAAGCATTTCACTTTCCCGTTCTTACATCTTCTCTGTAACAAGCATGGAAGAATGCCTGATGTTAATAAATTGTGTTTGTACAGCGTGCCACAATGTACCAAGATCTTTGTCAGCTGATCATAGTTTAATCTGGTTCCCTTAAAAAAGTTGTCCATAAAGCCGGAGGTGACTGTTCCCTCACAATAGCTCCTTTGGAAACCTCTGGGCAGCAGGAAGCAGAGAGGGGCACTGTGTTGGTTCAGCTTGCTTTTACAGCTGAAGATAACATGAGCGGCCGATCTGTTGAGGTTCATTTTTTTTGGAGGAGGAGAATTTAGGGAGCAAAATAAAGAAAAGTTTAATGTTTCATAACTGTGTGTGCTCTTTTCCAGATTTTCTTCCTGTAACATTCTCTGTGTGTGGCCAGCCCTTTGGTAACACAGAGCTATTGAAGAAAATGGAGAGCCAAAGGAGGAGAGAGAAAGGGTGGAGGTGGGGATAAAAACTAGCCTATGGAGTGGGGTGGGTGGTGGGGAGGCGGCACTGCTTTTAAGTCCTGACCGTGACCTTAACTGGATATAGTCAAGGCCTCGGGGAGTTAAGTTAGCCATTTGATTTTGAAAATAGAATAGGAGACAAGTGTGCACAGAGGAATTTATAGCGAAGCCAGAAGAGGGAAATGACCCATTTAGAATCTTTTTAGGAAAAAGTAGGTTCCCGAGGCATCATCAGAAAGTTGGTATGCCGAGAGTCTTTTCCCTGACAAGTGTACATGGGTAGGGGCTGCTGAGGAAACCAATTAAATCTGAGGAAAAAAGATGGTGGAAACATTGAAGCACCATCTTTCATATTTTGGAATCTTTTTCTTTGTAGGATTAAAAGACAGCAGAAATATGTTTGAAATCTCTGGAAAAGAAACAAGCATGAACCAGTCCACATCATATGTGCCACTCTGTTCCTGCCCCAGACAGGGAGCCTTACAAGCTGCTGTTCAGAGAAGCCAATGTTGTTTTCAAGTTGGCCAGGCTATTTCCTGCCTTTGGAGCTCAACCCAGTGCTGTTACTGTACCCTGATGATATTTTCCTCTCTGAATATCCTAACATTTAAATATTAAGCACACTGCCCTGTCAAGTAGCCTGAAAACCCAAGTGGTGAGATGCAACAGTGTCATTTTGTCTCTTCAAGAAGAATTCACCTTTGTCTAGGACGACACACCATGGCATGGGGACCCCCGGGTAAGTGTGGAAAAGGACAGCCATCTTGTCTCCGCAGTGAGAAGATGACAAGAACACACAGGAGAGGTGAAGTCCAATGGTCCTGGAAGAGGCAAGGAAAACAGGGCCAGTTCAAGTATCTGGGCTAGGCTGGGGCTGTCGGAGCAGAGCAGGCATACTGCACGGGGCCGAGGAAGACCAAGAAAGGGTTCTCGGTGGTGACATGCTCCTTCACTCGTGAGCGTTTCCCAGGTGTGAGATCTAGCGCCGTAGCCCCTCACTTTACAGACTGACTGGCTGGTGTGAGTTGGCTAGGGAAACACTTGTCTCCCAGGTTGGCCCTGAATTAGACATTTTGTGTAATATTTGTATAATATTGTGAGGGAACAGCCACCTCTGGCTTTATGGACAACGTTTTTAGAGGAACCAGATTAAACTACAATCAGCTGACAAAGATGTTGGTACATTGTGGCACGCTATACAAAAACAACTTATTAACATCAGGCATTCTTCCATGCATGTTACAGAGAAGATGGGTAAGAACGTCAAGGAACTTTCATGGTTCAAAATGACTGTTTTCCAGAAGCTGAGTTGAATGAGTTAGCACTGAGCTGACCAAACACACTTTGTCTCAAAGCTGTGTCTCCAGGATGGAGACTTTGTGAGAAGATCTAAATGGCATTCGGAGAGTGCGGCAGCTTCACCAGCCTTGAGCCAGAGGCTCTGGACTAAACCAGTATGGACGGTATGGTATCTCGGGACATAAGAATGATGTGAGGTGAGGCTAGAGCTCTCTGGATATGGCAACAATAGTGCTGTGTGCGCTCATAGAGACAAGAAATGCCAGGTGATGCTTCTTGCCATACAGGTAAGCTTCCTGGCTGGTGGCTAGCGAGTCACCCTAAAATAGTTCCCAGTGTCTGCCTCAGGGTCACAGCTTTCTCATCACAGCCCTGGGAAGTTATGCATGGGGATGACAAAGGAGGGTATGGTTGCTTATTTTCTACCGGTTGGGGAAAGAAAATTCCAAAATGGGGAAAATGATATGGCATGGGTTTAAAAACACAGATTAATAAGAAAAAAGAAAAAAACCCTGCAGCTTAAATTCCATCTTTTTTCTCTTTCCTTTCAATTTAGGCCTAAACCATCCTTTAAATGTTCCCTTATGTGGGGGAGAAAGACAATTTATTCTATTGAACTTTGTGTGGAAAGCCAGAAACAAGGCTTGACCAGAGGTCATAGAAGGACTTAGGGACAAAAAGAGTTCCTTGTGGGAAGCTTTCATCCCTCCCACGTAGGACTGGAAGAGAATATGATGCAGGAATAGGAGCCCCCATCCCCTTCTTCACCCCATCCACTGCTTTCAGAGAAGCAAGATGAGTGTAGCGGCATCCTGAAGTGGCCCTGAGAATCTGTGAGAAATGTCAGGAGGGTGTGTCAGTCACCCTTGAGGCCAGCAGGAGACAGGGTTGGGGTAGTTGTACCTGCTTGGAAAGTGGTGGTACTTTTCTATCATGTACATTATGGTTGTGACCTCTCAAAACTATTGTGCTGGTCAATACTACATCTTGCGGTCTTTTATTATTAGAGTTTTCAGGGGTGAAATGCACAGAAAGAGGAATTAGTGTCTGGTGAATGAGCTGCAGAAGACTGCATTGCATCAGGCTATGCAGACAAGCAGATACTGTGGATGTGTAAACTGACCAGAATGAGACAATGTTAAAGATTTATTTGGGGACCCACAGTAGATGTTCAAAAGTACATGGAGGGCACACAGACTTGCCCACTTGTCTTTCTGTGTCTTGCCACACTTAAAGAGTCAATCAACTCTTAGAATTGACATGATTTAATTGTCAAGTGAACATTTTCTTTCCTCCCATTTTTTCTTTTGGAAATAAAAATAATTTGTTGGTTCTCAAGACAGATCGGTAGAAAAATGATGGTTTCCCATTCCTTTTGAATCAGCCTTGATGACAGAGTGGCCAAATAACCAGCCCTGCATGTCTCCAACTACTGAACCTGAGTCTCCAGGCGGGGCTGGGCCATTGGAACTTTCCTGAAGTTCCCCAGCTGAGTCTATTATGACTTCAGGGATGGGAGATCACTTGTTTAAAGTCACACCCATTCAAATTGGTGTCAGTGAACAGAAATGGAGTTCAAGAGAAGTACCAGGGAAGGGACAAGCATGAGCCTTGAGATATATGTGCTGCTTAAAGGCAGGAAAAAAGGACATTGAGAGTTCAGTGTGTGTTTTTAAAATGTATTTTATTTTATTTTTATTTATTTGAGAGAGAGAGAAAGAATGGGAACGGCAGGGCTCCAGCTACTACATACTCCAGACGTATGCACCACCTTGTGCATCTGGCTTATGTAGGTATTGGGGAATCGAACCTGGGTCCTTTGGCTTTCCAGACAAGTGCTTTAACCTCTAAGCCATCCCTCCAGCCCTTCAATGTGTGTTTTTTCCATACATACCTGGATAGGAAAAAAAAAAAAAAACCTCCAGGAACAAAGTTTCTGTTTTAAATGGCAATCAGGGGTAAGTATCCAGATATCTTTCTGGAATCCGTTTCACATTATATTAGAAAAGTGAGCAAATACAAGCGCTCCCCGACGTATAGTGGAGTTTCATTCAAAAAAATCCATAGAAGCCGGGTATGGTGGCGCCTTTAATCCTAGCACTCAGGAGGCAGAGGTCGAGGATCACCATGAGTTCGAGGCCACCCTGAGAATACAGAGTTAATTTCAGGTCAGCCTGGGTAGAGTGAGATCCTACATCAGAAAACCAAAAAAAGGAAAAAAAAATCCATAGAAGATGTAAGTAGTATACATCAAAAATGTACTTAATGGGGGCTGGAGAGATGGCTCACCGCTCGCCTGCAAAGCCTAAGGACCCAGGTTCGATTCCCCAGTATGCATGTAAAGCCAAATGCACAAGGTGGCAATTGCATCTGGAATTTGTTTTCAGTGGCTAGAGGCCCTGGCACGCTCATTCTTTCTTCCTTTCTGTCTGTCTGTCTTTCTCTCTCTCTCTCTCTCTCTGCTTGCAAATAAATAAATAAAAATCTTTTTAAAAAACGTACTGGCTGGGTGTAGTGGTGCACACCTTTAATTCCAGCACTTGAGAGGCTTGAGGTAGGAGGATTACCATGAGTTTGAGGCTAGCCTGGGACTATACAGCAAGTTTCAGGTTAGCTTGAGCTAGAAAGAGACCCTACTTCAAAAAGAAAAAAAAAACGTACTGAGTATATTTGGTATACCTGACTTACTGGACATCACAATGTAGGAATGCAATGCTGGCAGAATACTGACTGCTTACCTTGGGATCCCATGGCTGACTGGAAGTTGTGACTCACTGTCACTTCCCAGTATCATGACAGTCTTGTGCCTGGCCTGGGGAAATATCAAAATTCATCCTAAAGTTAAAAAAAAAAAAAGTTCACAAGTCAAACTATTGCAAGCCAGGGATCATTTGTAGAACAAGCACAGAACAATCATATAGGAGATCCATTATACAGAGCAGTGTAAAAAAAGGCTTCTTTTTACATTAAATAAAAATTAAATGGTTAAATGAAGAGTGTTTTGTGACTACCATCTTAGGTAAAGTTTCATACATATATATTACAAATAAAACTCATTTCATGGGATTAAACAGGAGTGCTGCTCCGTGGCTAGCCTGACAGCTACCTCCACAGAGATGACGGTAGATGCTGAGGAGACTCAAAATTCATCAAAGGAGAGATGGCTTAGCATTTAAGGGTTTGCCTGTGAAGCCTAAGGACCCCAGTTTGAGGCTCGATTCCTCAGGACCCATGCAAGCCAAATGTACAAGGTGATGCATGCATCTGGAGTTTGTTTGCAGTGGCTGGAGGCCCTGGCGTGCCCATTCTCTATCTATTTGCTGCTTTCTCTCTCTGTCTGTCACTCTCAAATAAATAAAAAATAAACAAAAAAATCATCAAAGCAGAAAATCAGAGGTTGCTGAGATCTCAACACCAAAGAAGACTTGCATGTCCTCCAAGGCTTAGGGAACATTGCAAGAGCATGTAAGAGCACAGGGTGGGAAGGAGTACCCTGAGGCATTGTCCACCACAGAGAGTCTGACGGGTGCATTCATAACTCCACAGTGATACTGACAACCCCACTAAGGAAGGTCCTCAGTGGGTTGGGGCTGGAGAGAGGGAACATAAGAGTCTAACCTGAGCTGGAGAGATGGCTTAGTGGTTAAGGTATTTGCCTACAAAGCCAAAGGATCCTGGTTTGACTCTCCAGAACCCACGTAAGCCAGATGCACAAGGGGCACATGCATCTGGATTTCGTTTGCAGTGGCTGGAAGCCCTGGTGCACCCATTCTCTCTCACTCTGTGCCTCTTTCTCTCTCTCAAATACATAAAATTAAAAAAACGTCTAGGGCTGGAGAGATGGCTTAGCAGTTAAGGCACCTACCCACTAAGCCTAAGAATGCCCGTTTGATTCTCCAGGTTCCATGTTTAGCCAGACTCAAAGCGAGGCAAGGGTGCAATGCTGCACATGCCCACAAGGGGGCGCACGTGTCTGGAGTTCGTTCACAGCAGCTGATAGGCTGCCAGCTTGCCCATTCTCTGTCTGTCTCTCTCTCTGACTCTCTCCAAAAAATAAATAAAGAAGAGTCTAACCTTATGGAAATATGACCAATATATAATTTGTTCATACAGTAAAGTTCTCACTTAATAAAAATAAAATTTAAAAGAAGAAAAAAGTGATTTCACAACATCAACTTATGAATTCTCTCAGATTTCCCCACCATAATTTTCTTTTTAGTTAACAGCAGAGCATGATTTGAAATGAAATGATTTCTCTAGTTTTTTTGGGGGGCAGGGAAGGCACTAGCTTGGCTAAGTTTATAGGTAACTTTCAGGTTTGTAATAGCAATATCTTATAACTTGCCTGTATTTGAAACTCTAATTGTTGGAAGAGATAATTGAAGGTGGGTCTTTCACCTGCACTGAGACACAAGAGGAAGGGGAAAGGTTTATAAAAAGAAAATCAAAAAGTTCACATCAACATCAAGATTAAAAATATAAGCTCATTTTTTCTTCCTTTTTATAGAATGTTCAAATTCATTTATTTCTGAAGTTAACAGATAAAATAATATGCATTTGTAATTTTCAACATGGTGTTTAAAAAAATATATATAGCTGGGCATGGTGGTGCACTCCTTTAATCCCAGCACTTGTGAGGCAGAGGTAGGAGGATTGCCATGGGTTTGAGGCCACCTTGAGAATACAGAGTCAATTCTAGGCCAGCCTGAGCTAAAAGTGAGACCCTACCTCAAAAAAAAAAAAAAATTAAAATATATATATATGTGTGTGTGTGTGTGTGTGTGTGTGTGTATTAGAATGGTCAAATGTAAGTAATTAACATATATATTAGTTGACACAGTTAACATTTTTCTTTAAGAAAGAGAAAGAAGCAGAAATAGAGAGAGAGAGAGAGAGGGAGAGAGAGAGGGAGAATGGACACACCAGGGCCACCAGCCACTGCAAACAAACTCTAGACACATGCGTCACCTTGTACATCTGGCTTACATGGGTCCTAGGGAATCAAACCTGGGTCCTTTGGCTTTGCAGACAAGTGTCTTAACTGCTAAGCCATCTCTCTAGCCCAACTTTTTATTTTTTTTTCTTTTGTCAAGAGAACTAGCATCCATTCTCTTCTCATTTTTAAGAATGGACTATATCATGGTTAACTGTAGCCATCAAGAGTGGTAGCAGCTCTCTTGAACTTGTTAGCCCCTCTTTCCAACTGTGGTTTGTAGTCCTGACCACCAGTCTCCCAGTCCCTCCACACTACAACTACACCAGCCTATGACAATCAGCATTCTCCTATTTTTATTAGGTCAGCTTTTTAAGATTCCATATGAGTGAGATCATATAGTATTGTCTTCCTGTGCCTGGCATATATGACTTGATATAATGTTCCTTAGGGAAATACATGTTGTAGCCAGTAAGATTCTTCTTTTCTAGTGGTGAGTAACATTCTATCATGTACATGTAACATTGTTTAAAATATTTTGTTTTTATTTATTATTTAGAAAGAGAGAGAGAGAGAGAGAGAGAGAGCATGCCAAGGCCTCCAGCCACTGCAAACAAACTCCAGACACATGTATCCCCTTATGCATCTGGCTTAGTTGGGTCCTGGGAAATTGAACCTGGGTCCTTTGGCTTTGCAGGCAAGTGCCTTAACTTTTAAGCCATCTCTCTAGTCCTTATGTTTTCTTTTAAATCCATTCATCTATTGATGTACAGGTTGATTATCTTGGCTGTTATCAAGAATGTTTCAATAAACTGGAGAGTGCAGGGATCTCTAAAACAGTCTAATTTTATGTATTTTCTTTCTGTGTGTGTGATACTGGGGACTGAACCTAGGTTCTCACACATACTAAGCAAATACTTGAGTAATGAGCTACATTTGTAACCTACTTTTTAAAATTTTGAGACAAGGTCTCAGTAAGTTGTCTAGGTTGGACTTATACTTACTCTATAGCCAGACAGTCCTTGAACTAGAGATGCTCTTACTCAACTTTCCAAGAGTCTACAATTAAAAGTTTGTGCCAGCAGTCTTGGCTGAGAGTATATTTTTTGGATATATACTGTGTTCTGGGGTTACTGGGTTTAAATCCAATTTTCTGATAAAGAAATTAGGCCACTTAAGGGTGTTCCCCTGCCCCCCAAAGAACTATGCAATGAGCTGGACTGAGACCTAAATCTAATACTCTCACACTTTTGGTTCCTTTAGGGTAATTTTCTTTTGTTTTGTCTCAGTGCACTCAAGCCATATGAGTGATCTTTAAAGCAGGCTTGAGGGCCGGTTTAGACACTGAAAAGTGGGAGTCCATGCAGATGACAGCAGGCCCTCCCTGTCAGGGTGGTGCGGAGCACATGGAACGACAGTCATGAACGGAATCCAGTGGGGGATACAATCCAAAACCAAGGGAGCGATTATTCACTCTCCCACTTATGACATAGGAAGACTTTCCCAGCTCAGCGCAGACTCAGTGTAGAATTCCTCTAAGGCTAGGCTGAGATTTTCATGCATCCTGAAAGCTTTTACCAATGAAGGTTTCTTCCTTCATTAATATTCTAAAAATTGTATTTGTGATTGCTTTTATAGAAATACCAACAGATTAGTATCATGTGTGAAGTTATTTTCTTTAACCTAGAAATTTTCTTTTGCTTTTAGAAGAAATTAAGCTTTAGTGGACCCCTGAAAGTATGGCTCAGACCTTTGATACTTGTGCTAACTACCTACTGGCTAAGTCAAGCCTGAATGGAGTGGGATAATTGAGGAGAAGATGCCTAGAATAAGAGAGAACAGCAGCAGGGAACACACTATATGGGGTCTTCCAGGCTAAGGTACAATTTGAAGGATAGTGGAATTTATTTTCATTAGTGACATGGAATGTTTATGAAGGTTGGTAACACACAAGTGACATGACATGTCACATTTAAAAATATTTATTTATTTATATTTTATTTATTTATTTGAGGAGAGAGAGAGAGAGAAAGAGGCAGGAAGGGAGGGAGGGAGGGAGGGAGAGAATGGGCACATCAGGACCTCCAGCAACTGCAAATGAACTCCAGATGCACATGCCCACTTGTGCATCTGGCTTACGTGGGTCCTGGAGATTCGAACCGGGATCCTTGGGCTTTGCAGGCAAACACTTTAATCGTTAAGCCACCTCTCCAGCCCAAATATTTATTTATTTTTTATTTGAGAGAAAGAGAATGGGCATGTTAGGGCCTCCCACAGCTGCAAACAAACTCTAGATGCATGCACCACCATGTGCACCTGGCTTGTGTGGGTTCTAGGGAGTCGAACCTGGGTCCTTAGGCTTCACAGGCATGCACCTTAACTGCTCAGCCATCTTTCCAGCCCAATGTGACATATTTTAAAGGAGTAACTCCTTTGTGAAGAACATTCTGCAGGAGGCAAGAAAGGCAATCATAAAGACCGATTAGGGGCCATTCTGATGATCCAGAAGACAGGAGAGAGGATGTACTCTCCCGGAGAAGGTGGTAAGAAGCAGACAGAATCTGGAGACACATTAAAGTTCAGGGAAGCAAATTTGTATTTTTTTTTTTTTTTAGTGGGAGAGAGAGAGGGAAAGAGAGAGAATTGGCATGCCAGGGCCTCCAGCCACTGCAATCAAACTCCAGATGCATTTGCCACCTAGTGCACATGTGCAAATTTGCATCCTTTCGTCACCTTGTGCTTCCGGCTTATGTGGGACCTGGAGAGTAGAACATGGGTCCTTAGGCTTAGTAGGCAAGCACCTTAACTACTAAGCCATCTCTCCAGCTCCAAATTTGTATTTCTGACTCTACTTATATAAAGAAAGCATTACGTGACAGAGGTGACTCATGGACGACTTCCAAGTCTTTGTTTGAACATCGGAGCATTGCTGTTGTGATGTATTGAGATGGAGTAAAGTATAGGGAAAGCACATCTAGAGAGGAGATTAAGAGCTGGTTTTGGATCTGTTAAGTTTGAAATCTTCATTAGACAAGTAGGTATATGGAGTTTAGAAAGTGGTCCAGATTAAGGCAAAACTTTGGAGGCATTTGCTTACAGGTAATATTGAAAGCTAAGAGAAATGATGTCAGAAAAGGAATGGTAGGTAGATTCAGTCACGAGGTGTCCCAAAGACTGAAGTCTCAGGGACTCTGACTGTTAGAGGCCAAGAAGACTCTGTAGGGGTGGCTGAGAAAGGTGTCCTTAGAGACCAAGCACAGACATGTTCAGGTCTGCATGAGCAGTCACGTGCAAATTTTGGTTGTTTCTGGCTACTTAACAGTCCATGAAATTATGGCCCCCTCACCACTTTCCTTTCTAATGGGAGAGGAAGCTAGGCATCTGTTGCCAAAAATGGAATGGAAAACGAACCTAACCACTATCCCCTTGCTCCTCTAGCTAATAAATAAAGAAGTTTCCACAGCCATGTGTGGTTCAGTGGAGTCACAAATATCCCTCGGAAGGTAAGATAAACCCGTGAAGTGAAGGAACCTTCTTTCCTAGGGGACAAGTCCTTTCCTAGGCTGAGCATGTGCTCTGGGCACACATTTCCCCAGAACTGCTCAGTGATTCTGGCTGGGTAGAAGGAAAGGATGAAAGCAGGTCCCATGACAGGGGAGAGGCACACGTGTAGTACTGAATTTGGCTATAGATGTTGATTTAGTGAACATACAGGTATGCTGAGTGAGGAACTCAGAGAGTGGGATAAGACGGCTCCAATCTAGAAGAAAATGAAATCAAGTCCCTAGCAGCATAAGACATTTGCTGGCCCAGGCTGGACATTGTGCCCATTCCCTGAGATTCCTATTTTGAATCTGTAATCCCTGTTGACTTGGATTTGGAAGGGGACCTTTGAGAAGCAATTATCAGGAGGGTAAGACCCTCAGTATGGGACCATTACCCTCTACGAGGAGGCATGAGAGCTTTCTCTGTGTACAAGAGATCCAACTACAGGATGACCATCTGCAAACCGGGAAGTGTGCTCTCACCAGACATCAAGTCTGTTGGCATCTCAATCTTTCCTAGTTTTAATATATTTATTTATTTAAAAAAGAGAAAGAATAAGAGTATGGTTATTCTAGGGCCTCTTGCTGCTAAAAATGAACTCCAGACACATGCATACATTGTGCAACTGGATTGTGTGGACACTGGGGAATTAAACCCGGGTTTGCAGGTTTTGCAAGCAAGTGCCTTTAACTACTGAGTGCCCCAGCCCAGGTGCCTCAATCTTGAACTTCCCAGCCTCCAGAACTGTGAGGAGTAAATATCTACAGTTAAACCAATGGACTATAATAGTTTGTTATTTCAATTAGAGCAAAGACATTAGCCTTGCTCCAAATAAAACCCCACCCAACAGACAAATTTACTTATAATGTGTTAGTTCGACTTTAGTCATACGTACAGTGCCAGAAGCTAAGGCTGTCATTGTGGGAATTCAGAAGATATTTTGAAGACAATAGAAAAAAGTTTTGGGTCACACTTTTATGCTGGATGTATGTAATATTAAATAAATATTTGAATGAGAAAATAGGTACAAGAAAAGGAAACAAGTTTTCATTATTACTGGAGAGGTGGGAGTTTGGATCTCAGATCCCATGCAAAACCCGATAGAGTATGGTTGGTGTATCCCAGCATGCCAACATTATGAAAGTGGTGAAGATGGGAATCCCTGGTATATTGCTGATCAGCTTCAATGAGAGGCCCTGTTTCCAACATGCTGGGCAATGAAGACCAACATCCAAGGTTGTCCTCTGACCTCCACCCATGTGCCATGGCTTGTTAGTGCCTGCATGCGTATGAATATGTACATATATGTGGGGCTTGAATTAGGTGTCCCCCATAAACTCATGTTTTCTGAATGCTACGTCCCCATCTGGTAGCAATTTGGGAATTGCATCCTTGCTGTAGAAGGTCTGTTATGGGGGATGGGCTTCTGGGTGTCAGCTTCCCCTTGCCAGTACTTGGCTCACTCTCTCGCTGTTGTTTCCACCTGCATTGGCAGAGCTGATGTCCAGCCTCTGCTCATGCCATGCTTTCTCCTGCCATCATGCCATGTCTTCCCTCACGCTCAGTTCTCTTCAGAAACAACAACAGCAAAAAATCCCAACTGACTCCACATTTGGGTTAGTCAGAGGAAAGGACCTTATGTTCTTGACCTTGTACAAGAACTTGACCTATTGTAATTAGTGTTCATATTTCTCTACACTTTTGCCCATTCCCCTAGTTTTCAAAGAGAACTTAGTGTTTTTAAGATCTAGCATTAAATGTTGGAAATTTTATATTTGGAGTTAATTCATCCAATATGCATTTAAGCATTTCCTTTGGCTTTAAAGTGGACACTGCAAGTATAAATAAGGGTGAAGCATAGATTGGTCCTTGGTGTATAGCGATGACCAGTGAGGTGCTAGATGCTGCGTTATCCCTGACACAAGAGTCTTGAGCAGAAGAGACAGACATCGTCCAAAACTAAATTCAATTTAATCTGAGTTTTCCAATTTTATGATGATACAAAAGTGATACTCATTCAGCAGAAACTGTACTTCAGATTTTAAAATTTAAACTTTGATCTTTACCCAGTCTAGTGATATGCACTATATTCTTTTTGTTTTGTTTTGTTTTGTTTTTGGTTTTTATAGGGTCTGGCTGGTCCAGGCTGACCTGGAATTAACTAAGTCTCACAGATCCTCACCTCTGCCTCCCAGTGCTGGGATTAAAGGCGTGCGCCACCACGCCCGGCTTTGCTCTATATTCTTATAATGCCGGCCACTGACAGCAAGCCGCAGCTCACTGCAGCTACGTAATCACCAACATAAACAACTGATCCAGTGCACTGTGCTGGCTGCAGGTTTTTTTTTTTTGATACAGTTATTTAATAAATCACATAAGCTATTTAATACTTTATTAAATAACAGGTTTTATCTTAGATGGTTTTGCCTAACTGTGAACTAACCTAAGTGTTCTGAACACATTTAAGGTAGGGCAGACCAAGTTATGATGCTTGCCAGGTTAATCATATTAAATGCCTTTTCAACTTATCAACTCATAGTGTGTTTATCAGGACATAACGCCAATGTAAGTTTAATAGAATAGTGTACTGTGTGCTACACAAGTGGCATAGATAATACATTCTGGGGAGCAAAAAGTGGGAGATGATTAATTCCAAAAAAACAAACTCAGGCAAAATTATAACCAAAAGAAATAATATTTGATTATAATGTGTCTTCATACAGAAATAAAATTTTACTTTTTCTGTTCTTCACCCTAGCCCAGGCTGACCTGGAATTCACTATGTATTCTCAGGCTGGTCTCCAACTCACAGCCATCTTCCTACCACAGTCTCCTGAGTGCTGGGATTAAAGGCGTGTGCCACCAGGTAAGGCAGAAATAAAATTTTATTAACTTTTAAAGTTAGTATACAAAGTAGTAGGTTTCTTCATGGTATTTTCATAGTATTTTGCTCTTAGTTATCCCCTCCCCCACTGCCTTCCTTATCCCCTTGTTCCTTTTGGCTGGTCTCTTTCCTCCCCTCCAGTATTCCCCTTTTTGCTTTCATGTTCCATGTATTTCATTATGTTGTCTTTCTCCCCTCTCCCTTAAGAGCTCCTCCTCCTATCTCATGGTCCCCTTTCTAGTCTCCTTCCCATACATTTAGATCTTGACCCTGCACATGAGAGTAACCATGCAGTATTTGTCTGTCTGGGTGTGGCTTATTTTGCTTAACACAATGTTTTTCAGTCTATCCATTGTCCTGCAAATATCATAATTTCTTTTTTCTTTACAGCTAAATAAAATTCCATCATATATGTGTGTGTGTGTGTGTGTGTGTGTGTGTGTGTGTGTGTGTGTGCGTGCGTGCGTGTGTGTGTGTGTGTGTGTACCAGGTTTTCTTTATCCATTCTAATGCTTTGGAAATAAGTATGGAGTTTTCTCAAAAAAAAAAAAAAAAAAAAACCCTAAAAGTGGAACTACCATATGACACAGCTATCTCACTTTTGGGTATATACTCAAGGTCCCAACAACAGAGGTACCTACACATCCATAAGTATAACCACACTATTCACAATAGCTAAGAAATAGAACCAGCATAGATGTCCATCAGTGGAATAGTAGTTTTATGGGGTACTGAAAAGTTTTTTTAGAGTAGAGGTGGAGCAAGAAATGTCTTCTTTGACAAGGAGCATAATATGAATAAACATGTAATGCATCAAAAACTTTGGAGACTAAGGAAAAGCTCAAGGAGGCAGGAGGTATGTGTGAGAAGAGAGTAGGAGGCAAGTCTTGTGGCTGCAGAGATTGTTATGGAACTACAAATCACCTGGTTGGCCCAGCTAAGAATCTGGGGAAAAAATCTTTTTAAATAGCTGGACATGGTGGTGCTCACCTTTAGTTTTTAAAAATACTTTATTTTTATTTATTTATTTGAGAGAGAGAAAGAGGCAGAGAGAGAGAGAGAGAGAGAGAGAGAGAGAGAGAGAGAGAGAAGAGAGAGAGAGAGAGAGAGAGAGAACGGGCATGCTAGGACATCCAGCCACTGCAAATGAACTCCAGATGCATGTACCACCTTGAGCGTCAGGCTTACTTGGGTCCTGGGGAATCAAACCTCCATCCTTTGTCTTTGTGGCAAGCGCCTTAGCAACTAAGCCATCTCTCCAGCCCAGAATCTGGGAAATTTATCTCATCAGTGAGCAAGCTTACATATTACATCAGAGAGACACAGGGCATAACACTAAACACATGACCAGAAGCACACAATTGATTTGATGTCTTTTTAAAATTTTTATTTGTTTATTTGAGATAGAGAGAAGGAAGCAGATAGAGAGTCAATGGGAACTCCAGGGCCTCCAGCCACTGCAAACAAACTCCAGACACATATGTCACTATGTGCATCTGGCTTACATGGGTACTAGGAAATAAAACCTGGGTCTTCAGGCTCCACAGAGAAGTGCCTTAACTGCTAAGCCATCTCTCCAGCCAATGAAGTTTTTTTTTTTTAAATTACTTATTTATTTATTTGCAAGTGGAGAGAGGTAGAAGAGGGGGGTAGGGGTGGAATGGACACACCATGTCCTCCAGCCACTGCAAATGCACTCCAGATGAATGCACAGCTGTGGACTTGGCTTTATGTAGGTACTGGGGAATTGAACCGGGGTCATTACACTTTGCAGGCAAGTATCCCTGGGATGGTCTAGAACTCACTTTGTAGACCAGGATGGCTTCAAACTTTCTATCCTCCTCCTGCCTCTGCTTCTCAACTGTTGGAATTATGTGTTGTAACCACCAGACTTAGCTAAAGTCTTCTAGCTTATCTGTGTTTTGCAGGCCTGCTGCAAAGAGATCTGTGTTTGGTACAATAGGCAATATCTTTTTCTAAATCTTCAAGAAAAATAGATGGCCACAAAGATAGCCTGAATTTAGTCTGTCTTTTAGTCTCAGCACACTGTCACATTTTTTTAAGAATTAAAAAAATATTTTATTATTTATTTATTTGAGAGAGAGAGAGAGAGAGAGAGAATATGCATGCCAGGGCCTCCAGCTACTGCAAATGAACTCCAGATGCATGTGCCCCCTTGAGCATCTGGCTTACATGGGTCCAGGAGAATTGAGCCTCGAACCGGGGTCATTAGGCTACACAGGCAAGCGTTTAACCACTAAGCCATCTCTCCAGCCCCACACTGTCACATTTTGCAGGCATGCATGAAATCCTTTGTCAACAGTGGGAGGCAAAACTTGTCCTTAAGAAGCAGGGAAAGATGAGGAGTAGTGTTCCCACCCACTACCCACAGAGGAGAGTCCAGGTTTCAGTGGTGGAAGGGAGTGGTGGTGACATGTGCACGGAGAGAAGTTTGTCTCTCAAGCCTCCTCTCTCCTGCTTCCAGAAACACCCCAACCTTCAATGTGTGGAACCACTCCTGGAAGTTCCACTTTTTCCTGCATAGGGCTGTGCATCCAGCTGAGGAGTGGAGCACATGACTGCCCTGAGCTAATCAGGAACCTGCATTTTCCTTAGCACAGTCCTGTGCCTTGGTATTTGAGTCAGAAGCAGTCTCAGAACTTATGCTAAGGATGCTGGGGAAAAGCCACTCTTTTCTACTATAGTCGAAACTGGAAAGTTAAAATTACAGAAGTTTCCAGAAGCCTTCTAAATAATGGACACTGAAACAGGTGCAGGAGACAGAGAAATGGATGATTCTTGGCTCTTGGCTAAAGAAATATGTGAAGACCTAACCAGCTTTACAGAAAATACTTGAAAGGATCCTCCATGTGGAAGAGACAGAAAAACAGAAACATAAGGAATCTGGAAAAAAACAAACCATACTGAAATCCTAGTTAATATAAGAGAGCAAAAGTAAAACCGGAAGAACTACAAGACAAGAAAAACGGCAAAAATAAATACACATCTTTCAATAATAACTCTTAATATCAATGGCCTCAATGCCCCAGGCAAAAGACACAGATTTGCAGACTGGGTTAAAAAACAGGATCCTTCAATTTGTTGCCTCTAAGAAACTCACCTTTCTACAACGGATGGACACTATCTTAGGGTAAATGGACCTAGAAAACAAGCAGGTGTTGCTATCCTAATGTTTGACAGGGTAGACTTCAGACAACATTAATTAGGAAAGATAAGGAAGGTCACTTTATATTGATTAAAGGAACACTACAACAGGAGGACATTACAATCCTAAACATACATGCACCTAACACAGGGGCTCCAAATTTCATCAAACAAACACTATTAGAACTAAGTCACAGATAACACCAAACATAGTTGTAGTGGATGACTTCAACACCCCACTCTCACCAACTGACAGGTCATCCCAGCAAAAAATAAACAGAGATGCATCTCGATTAAATGAGGTCATAGAACAAATGGGCCTAACTAATATCGACAGAATATTTCACCCAAATACTGGATAATACACATTCTGTACAGCAGCACATGGAACATTCTCTAATATAGACCATATATTATGACACAAAGGAAATCTTAACAAATATAGGAAAATTGAAATAATTCCTTGCACTCTATCTGATCACAATGGGATTAAACTACAAATCAATAGCAAGAAAAGCCATAAAGCATACACAAAATTATGGAAACTAAACAATACACTACTAAATGATGAATGGGTCAATGAAGAAATCAAGAAGAAAATAAAAAAAAATTCATCGGATCAAATGATAATGAGAACATAACATACCAAAACCTTTGGGACATAATGAAGGCAGTCCTAAGAGGAAAATTTATAGCTTTAAATGTCTATATTAAGAAATTAGAAAGGTTTCAAGTAATCACTTAATGCTTCATGTTAAGAACAAAGCAAACCAAAAGTCAGTAGATGGGAAAAAATAACAAAGATTAGGGGGCAGAAATTAATGAAATAGAAACCAAAAAAAAAGCTATCCTAAGAATCAATGAAACAAAGAGTTCTTTGAAATGATAAATAAGATTGATAAACCCTTAGTAAAACTGACCAAAAGAAGAGAGAACAGACACAAATTGATAAAATTAGAGATGAAAAAGGCACCATCACAACAGATACCAGAGAAATTTTAAAAATCATAGGGACATACTATAAGTGCATATACTCCACTAAGTTTGAAAATCTGAAAGAAGTGGATGATTTCCTTGATTTATTTGACCTACCAAAATTAAATCAAGATGAAATTAACCCCTTAAATAAACCTATAACAAGTATGGAGATCCAAGCAGTTATTAAAAAATCTCCCAACTAAAAACAGCCCAGGCCCAGATTGATTCACTGCTGAATTTTACCAGACCTTCATGGAAGAACTAACACCAATGCTTTTCAAACTTCTTTCTCTCTCTCTCTTTTGGAGGTAGGTCTCGCTCTAATCCAGGCTGACCTAGAATTCATTATGTAGTCTCAGGGTGGCCTCAAACCCATAGCAATCCTCCTACCTCTGCCTCCTGAGTGCTGGGATTAAAGGTGTGTGCCACCATGTCTGGGCAAACTTTTCCATAAAAGAGAAAAGGAAGAAATACTACCAAACTCCTTCTACAATGCCAGCATCACCCTGATACCAAAACCAGACAAAGAACAAAAAAAGAAAATTACAGATCAATCTCCCTCATGAACATAGATGCAAAAATTCTCAACAAAATATTGGCAAACAGAATACCAGACAATATCAGAAAGATCATTCACCCTGACCAAGTAGGCTTGATCCCAGAGATGCAGGGATGGCTCAACATATGCAAACCAAAAAATGTAATATACTATATAAATGGACTGAAGGACAAAAATCACATGATCATCTCAATAAACACAGAAAAAGCATTTGACAAAATCCAACATCCCTTTATGATAAAAGTCCTACAGAAACTGGGGATAGAAGGACTATATCTCAAAATAATAAAGTCTATTTATGACAAACCTACAGCCAACATAATACTAAGTGAAGAAAAACTTGAAGATTTCCCACTAAAATCAGGAACAAGACAAGGGTATCCACTGTCCCCACTTTTTATTTAATATAGTACTGGAAGTCTTAGCAAGAAGACAAGAGACACACATAAAAGGGATACAAATTGGAAGCGAAGAGATCAAGTTATCATTATTTGCATATGAGATGATTCTATACATAAAGGACCCTAAAGACTCTACCAGCAAAGTGTTAGAGCTGATAAACACTTATAGTAATGTAGCAGGATACAAAATAATCACACAGAAATCAGTAGCCTTCCTATATGCTAACAACAAACATGCTGAGGATGAAATCAGAGAATCACTCCCACTCACAATTGCATAAAAAAAAAAAAAAGTACCTTGGAATAAATCAAACCAAGGAAGTGAAGGATCTCTACAATGAGAACTTTAAAACACTCAAGACAGAAATTGCAGAAGACACTGGGAAATGGAAAGACATTCCCTGTTCTTGGATTGGAAAAATCAATATTGTGAAAATGGCAATCTTACCAAAAACAATCTACACATTTAATGCAAAATTATAATGGCATTATTCACAGAAATAGAAAAAAACAATTCTAACATTCATTTGAAAGGACAAAAACACTTGAATATCTAAAACAATTTTGAGCAACAAAAAATAAGGTTTGTGGTATCATCATACCTGATTTTAATCTATATTACAGAGCCATAGTAACAAAAACAGCATGGTACTGGCACAAAAACAGATATGTAGATCAATGGAACAGGATAGAGGACCCAGATGTAAGTCCAGGTAGCTATAGCCACTTGATCTTTGACAAAAATGCCAATAGTACTCATTGAAGAAGAGACAGACTCTTCAGCAAATGGTTCTAGGGAAACTGGATATGTATCTGTAGAAGGATAACAATTGATCTCTCTCCATGCACAAGAATTAAGGCCAAATGGATCAAAGACCTTAATATCAGACCTGAAACTCTGAAACTGCTAGAGGAAAAAGAAGAGGAAATACTTCAACATATTAGCATTGGCAAAGACTTTCTGAATATAACCCCAGTTACTCTGGAAAAAACCCACTGATCAACTGCTGGGACCTCATGAAATTACAAAACTTTTGTACAGCATTGCCAAGGCTCTTGGTTTCCCACCAGGGATAGATAGTAAGAACCTATTGCTGAAGACTCCACATACTTGGGCTGCAAGGTCACTGAGAAATCCTGCTGGAGCTGAGCTGAAAACCTCCTCCATGTAGACCGGATGTCAGAAAGCTGGAAAACGCTATGTTGCATGCAGTTCAATGGGGGAGAGAGAAATCACCAGTGGAGATACTCAACAGTGGACACTTCAAGCCTTAAATTTGACCAGCCAGGCCAAATGAACCAATGGGGTACAATAGTGGCATGTCTGTTATGGGGAAAACCAACCACTCTCTAATTGGACTGGAGGCCCGCTCCATGGGAGAGAATACATCCTAGATACTGAAAACCTACAACAGGGGTTGTCATGAGCCCTAGGGGTGTAACGTCTCCTGGTGTCTGGCTAAATATATATATATATATATATTTATATACACATACATACATACATATACTATGCTCACCAAACTGTTCAGTAAGCACTTTAATGTTCATACCCATATATTAATGCTACTCTCACTTTTGGCTAGAGAAGCTTCTCTTTCAGATGGTGGTGACCTTGAGATGACTCAGAAGGTACCATGGTGCTGAGAAGTGACAAAGGAGTGCTCAGCACTGAAACATCTCTATCACACCTTCCAAGGCTCGGGGTCCATTGCAGAAGAAGAGGTTGAAAGAATGTAAGAGCGAAAGGAAAGGTAGAACTCCTTACAATGTGCTCCTCCAGACACAAAATGGCCTGGATGTCCATGACCTCACAGTGCCTGACACTCCCTACACAAGTCCATTATAATAGGAGGAAAAGATGATGACGTCAAAATAAAAGAGAGACTTATTAAGAGGGGAAAAGTTATGATGTAGAGCAGAGTTGCCAAGGGGAAAGTGGGGGGAGGGAGGAAATTACCATGCTTATTATCTGTAATTATGGAAATTGTCAATAAAAAATAGAAAAAAGAACCCTATATTTTTTAGGCTTCATATTTTCTTGACCTGATGAAAATGGCTCTTATTTAGAATAAGATACTAAGTGGACATGTTTTTTTCAGTATGTGCTGGGAATGTAATTGTGTTTATACACACACATGCATACATGCACATACACTCACAGTTTCAGTTTCATGGAGGTTTTTTCCATAACAAAACGGTGATTTGATATAGATTTGATACAGAACAATGTCACACGCATGTGATATCTTTTTGGCAATTCCAGTGACAAGTACTTTTGACGTACTTGGCTCAAAAACTTCCTTTTTATGCGTCAAACCACAATGTAGCATTGAACATAGCAAACAAAACTGCGCATTAAGCCTTGAGTTTGTAAAGTTGCTCTGACAATAAGCCACCTGTGGCCTAGGGTTGGAGGAGCTGATGTGACTCATGTGGCTGTCACTAGCTCTGGCTGTGGGTCAGCTCACAGCCCATGTTTCTTCATTGTGTGCCTCCCACTCAGCCCCATCCTATTTGTGGTGGTGAGTCGGTACCCATGTGGAAGCCCACTGGCAAATAAACAACTATCAGATATTTCATCCAGCTATTGCATGCTTGGAAATGTTTCAGCTTAAATAGAAGGCAACACATCAGATTTCAGTTTAACTATTTAAAGACAAACCCAAAAAGGTCAGAAATTTTCTTCAAAAAAGCTAAAGCAATTTTGTCTTCTTCTCACCATGGGTGTTCCAAATACAGGGTGCAGTGTGGCCAACAGTTATAAACGTACAAAGAAACAGGCCTCATTTTTAGGAATCTGTTGAATTGTTGGATGAGATGTCTTCCAATAAATACTCCCAAACCAGACACTGCCTGCAGAACATTAAAAGATGAGTGGTCTGGGGTGATAAATTTCATAGCTGTGTAGCAGATGAATTAGAATGGAGGCTGCCACTGCTGCTGTGGCCCACATAAGACTTGAAAGAGGGCAGGAGATAAAGTGGATGCCACATGAGGCACGTGGGAAAACCTTCCCCTGTGACTGGGTGCCTACACTGTGTTAGACACCTTGCCCATCTCTGTGGTGAATAAATACATGAGTGAGTGAATGAATGACTGCATGTAGTCAATGATTACCCTGTTTGCTGGCCCACCTTCTTAATAACACTTAACTCTTAAAAACCCAATGCTGGGCTGGAGAGATGGCTTAGCGGTTAACTGCCTGCGAAGCCTGGGAACAACCCTTCGATTCTCCAGGTCCCAGGTTTAGACAGACGCAAAAGTGACGCAAGCGTGCAATGCCACACTTGCCCACAAGGGGGCATATGCATCTGGAGTTCATTCAGAGCGGCTGAGAGGCCGCTGGTGCGCCCATTTTCTCTCTCTCTCTCTCTGACTCTCTCCAGACAAAACAAAACAAAACCCAATGCCATGCCTTTAATCCCAGCACTAGGGAGGCAGAAATAGGAGGATCGCTGTGAGTTTGAGGCCACCTGAGACTACATAGTGAATTCCAGGTCAGCCTGGGTTAGAGCAAGCTCTTAAGTTGAAAAACCAAAGCAAAACACCCTAATGCCTCTTCCTCAGACTAGACTATACTGTGTCATGTTGCTCCCAGCCCATCTTCTCTCCTTCCCAGCAGACTCACTATACTACACAATGTCTATTTTTCCTACCAAGGGCTGGAATCAAGCCTGCTGTGTTCCAGCTTCACTTAGTACATTTATTGAATGAATGACATGAACAAAATTTTAATAAGAATTCCTATCTCTGTGAATATCTCAAATCATGAGAAAATTAACTGACTTGCACAATTAACAAGTTGAATTTTGGAAGATGTTAGAAAAAAATTACATGGTTACCTTCAAAGCACTTATTCTGAAAAGTGCTATGAGTTAATTTTTAAAACTTCCGTGCATTTTACTTCTTAATTTTTTAAATCTCTAGGTTGTTTTAATTATTTTCTGGCCACTTACAATTACGACAATTAAGAAAAATTATTTATGTGCAGAGAGAGAGAGAGAAATAGAGTGAATGGATGTGCCAGGTCCTCTAGCGGATGCAAATGAACTCCAGACGCATGAGCCACTCTGTGTATCGGGCTTTAATGGGCACTGGGGAACTGAACCTTAGTCGGTAGGGTTTGCAGGCAAGTGCCTTAACAGCTAAGCCATCCCTCTAGCCTGAGACCACTTGGTTTTGATCCATGTACCCGCATAAACAGATGGGCATGCTATGAACATTTGTAATCCCAGCTGCATAGGAGAGCAGAGACCAGGAATCACCAGGGTTCAGGGTTCAGGGTTAGGAGTGCCCGGCTCACAAACAAACAAACAAACAAACAAACAAACAAACAAACAAATAAAAAACCAAGCTCCAGGATTCATAGGAGACTCATGCTCAAGTAAGAATGGGTGGGTGAGGGATACGGAATGGGTGCCAGGGCCTCTAGCCACTGCAAACAAACTCCAGACACATGGGCCACCATGTGCATCCAACTTTATGTGGGTACTGTGGAGTCGCACCTGAGCTGTTAGGTTTTGTAAGCAAGCGCCCTAACTGCTGAGCCATCTCTCCAGTCCCCACCGCTTCCTTTTATTGGAGATACAGAAATCACCTCCAAAGTAACCTCAGCTAGGCCCTCCCATATTAACTAATATGGTCTTGTTCCTTCAGCTGACCAAGCTCACTCCCATTAAGTTGGGGTTCAACATTTCCATCATAGAGTGCATCCTATCCCCATTGTGTCTAAAGTTTTGCCCAACTACGAGCTTTAGTGCTATAGGAAAAGTAAGGCAGCCTTGAGGAGGGCATAGGGGCGCAAGCCCATAACCATAGCACGGGGCATGTTGAGCCTTGAGGGTTATGAGTACAAGGTCAGCCTGAATGACAGAGTGAGACCCTTTATCAAAAAACAAGCAAATGAACAACAGTCCCCAAAGAATATGTGGGGAAAGGAGAAAAATATTGAAGAAGTGTTAACACGAATGAATAAAAACATGCTATTAACCTCCATTTTGTACTGATGATAGTACACTCACTTTCTTACATAATTGTATTTTCTTACCTAATTGTATTACTGTTATTCATTTTCATGCCTAATTGTATTTTTGTGCTTTGTTTCTTTTTGTTTGCTTGGTAGTTATTTTTGAGACAGGGTTTTGCTATGTAGTCCAGGCTGACCTCAAACTTGAACCTCCTGGCTCAAGCCTGCTGGGCTCAAAAGTGCTGGGATTACAGAGCCATGTGCCACCATGCCTAGAGTGTGTCATGTCTTTTTAAAAAAATATGTTTTATTTTTATTTATTTGCTTGAGGAGAGATAATGAGAATGGGTGTGCCAGGACTTCCAGCCACTGCAAACGAACTCCAGACACATGTGTCACCTTGTGCAGCTGACCTAATGTGGGTCCCAGGGAATTGAACCTGGGTTCCTTGACTTTACAGGCAAGTGCCTTAACCACTAAGCCATTTCTCCAGCCCACATCATGTCTTTTAAAGAGGGATCACAGTCACCACAGTGTCCTGGCATCATGTGTCACTGAAGATCTAACCTAAAAGCTCAGGTCACACAGAGCTAGCTGTTGTCACTGCTAGAAGGCCAAACACTATCCCTAGACTAGAGTCAAATGTCCTGGGTGGTAAATAGCTGTCTTTGTTTATCTGGTCTGATCAAGTAGTCTGCGACTGAGTAAAAAGAATAAATGTCCTGTTAGCTCTTATTCATTTACTCTTGGTTTCAAAAAGGAAGCTGCTTATAAATTAGTTATGGAATGGAATTGACATAAGGTTACTGCTGGAAGCATTTACTGTGGTATCTGCTTTCGATTGTCTGACCAGTTAAATTGCACCTTTGTCGTATTTTCTCTATAAACCTACATTTTGTTCAACGTCCTTTAACTGGACCAAAACCTATTGCACTTGGATTCAATTCACTTTTTGGTTTTCTGGGAGACTCCCAAATGCTCAAGACAAAATAAAAAAAAATTAAAAATTGATGCCATAAATTCTGCTTATTGAAACAGGCACCTTTTGAAACCCATAAATGAGCCATAGAATGTCTCATTTTTCTTCTAAATTTACTTATATAATTGCCTACATTTAGAATAAGCAAAAAGGACTCCTGGAAGCAATGCATTTTGGCAGAGTGCTACAAGTAAGGAAAGAGGAAAGGCACCAATGAGAAGACAGAAGAGCTAAAAGAGACTGGGGCTATTAGGTGTGGGGACAATAGTGTCACCCATTCTGACTGATCCCGAGGACTTTGCATAGCATATGATGTTAGTAATGAATGATTCTGAGTTGTACATAAGAGCTTAATTTTCTTCAGTATTCCAGGGAAATTAAAATTAATAATGGCATGCTTAAATTTTCTATAATCTAAATTTATATACATATCAATATTTTTAATTTTATTTTTTAGGGTTTTTTTGTTGTTTATTTCCATTTTGGGGGTTTTTGTTTGTTTGTTTGTTTGTATTTTTGAGATAGGGTCTCACTCTAGCTCAGGCTGACCTGGAATTCACTATGTAGTCTCAGGGTGGCCTCGAACTCATAGCAATCCTCCTACCTCTACCTCCCAAGTGCTGGGATTAAAGACGTGGGCCACCATGCCCTGCTCAGTTTTGTTTTTCGAGGTAGGGTCTCACTCTAGTCCAGGCTGGCTGGGATCTCACTCTGCAGTCTCAGGCTGGTCTTGAACTCATGGTGATCCTCCTACCTCTTCCTCCCAAGTGTTGGGATGAAAGGCGTGCGCCACCACACCTAGGTGTATCAATATTTTATGATGATGACTTTGACATAAAGTAAAGACACGACAAGCCTTAGCAGAATAGCATTCATTTGACTCTAATGACACACTCTGTATTTCCTGCCCACATGACAGTGAGGAATGAAGGAGTGGAATATCTCAAGACAGAGACACTAGGAAGTTAACAATTCAACATGGGCATGTGTGCAGTCCACACAAGGCGACTAGTGTGAGCATGTGTCACCCGCCACATGGAGGTCAGATCCTCTTCTCCCTCAATAGCGAAGTCCACTTGGAAGTCTTATTTCTCAGATCACACTGTAATGTACCACTAGATGGTGCTAACCAGCAGGGAGGACTGGGAGCCCCTCCCCCACGCCGACCCGCACTTCTTGTACTGTGTGTTTGATGTGCCGAGAGAGATTGCTCGGGAATGTCTAGTGATAACAAAACCCAGTTTAAACCTTAGACACACACGAGCCTAGGGCCTAGGTGGTAAACATCATTAGTGGGCTTCTCCTTTGTCTCTTATTGAAAGGAGTGAGGCCAGTAGCCTAAAAATGTGAAGTGGTGAGTTTCCAGTTATCAGGTCAGTAACAAGGAACCTCTTGAAATACTTGGATTGTCTGAGGTGGAGGAAAAAATTGGGAGGCTGGGGTGTAGGAAGAACAATTTAGAAGGATGTGTGCATGGGAGGGGGAGAGATGTCAGCTCCCTTGGCAGAGTAGTGAGTTTAGCAGGACTTAGCTGCGGGTGTATTTGAACTTGTGTGTTGCTAGTCAGAGCTTTGTGTAAAGCTTAGATACTGTAGGGGTACACAGCTGGCTCCTCCTAACAATAAGTGACAAGTGTGTCAACACAAGTCATCAGTTTTTTCTTTCTGATGAAGACCTTTCAACTTAACACAGGAAGAATGCTCTTGGCTGCCCTAAATACATCCTGTCAAAACAGAAGTCTGCACTTAATCGCTCCGTTTTAGAACACGAGTCTGATTTCAGGCCAGGCAAAATCATGGGGGAAAAACCTTTAGGAATAAAGTCATCTTTGTTTCCATTTTTGCACTGGAAGAAATAAAAGCATGAATCATTTGATTAATGGTGGCACTTAGGTGTTCGTTTTAAAGCAACTTGGGGGATCCAATGAGTTGAAAGTAACTCCTTTATAAATTTTCAAGAACTTCAGGCTGAAGGGTTTTAAACTAAAAACAATGTTGTCCAAAAAGGAAGTTGGGCATTATTACTTTACTCTTAGTGGTTATTGCCAAGCAAGCCAGAGCAAAATTTCTTGACCAAGATCATGAATCTACAATAGCTCTTTCTGTGTAGAACCGAAGAAGACTGGTAAAAACGCTTTTCTAGGGCTTCCTCCAGGAGAAAGGCGGGGAGGATGTGTGCACGGCACTGGCTCCAATAGAGGACTGTCCATGTGCCAGGTAGTGCAGGCAAGTGAATGGGCGGGGGAGACAACCGTGCTTAGTGAGGAAAAGGGGACACTGGGGTTTATAAGTGCCCGAAATAGTGGGAAATCATTGCCATGGGCAGTAGGAGCCAAGAGTCTGAGGACGTATCAGGAAACCAGAGTCCTGCAGGGAGGGGACAGCTGTGGTCCCGTATGGTAGAAACGTGCATGGATGTGTTTCCATGTTTCCATGTTTCCAAACAGCTCCATGCGAAGGTGTGCTGTGTGTTCAGGGTGGAGGCTGGGGGGACTGGAAACCGAATGGAGCAAGGTGAGAGGAGGGATGAGTCAAGCTGAATGACTGCAGCATCAAAGGACCAGGAAATTGTTCTGGGGCCCTTCCCTTCCCTTTGATTGTCAGTGTTGATGCATGTAGGTAACTACTGAACATTGCTTCCCTTTACTTGCTGTTGGCTTGCCTCCCCACGCCTCTTCCACTGACCACTTCTTCTTCAAAACTAGTCCGTCTTCTGCTTCAATGTCTGTTTTTTGCATGCGTGTGTACACGTGTGTGTGTGTGTACCACTGAGTTCAATTAGGGTTGCCTTCATGAGTATGGGTGGGGGAGCATGTGCAACTTACCAATGGCAACACCACTGAAGAAAATGTCTCCTACTCTTCCAGTAACCCACTAACTTCCAGCCTCTCTTCAGGGAGGGATGCGGGCCTCATGGCCTCCTGCACCATCCAGGATGGAATGTTGATGGGCCCAATATTGGACAGGTAATGGCAGTTGCTATGAACACAAAGGCCAAAAACCAGGTATCAAAGCATTCCTCCCTATCCTCCAGCCTCACGTACTTTTCGCGCCCTCTCCTCCAGTGTTCCCTGAGCTTTGGAGGGTGTGATAGACATATTTCATTGAGTTCTGAGCACTCCACTGTCACTTATTCTCAGAACTCTGATAAAGGTTTGAGTCTCCCCAGTGAGTCACTGCCATTTGCAAAAAGAAGCCTCTCTGACTAAAAGTGAGAGCCACCCCGTTGTGGTGGTGCACGCCTTTAATCCCAGCACTTGGGAGGCAGAGGTAGGAGGATGACTATGAGTTTGAGGCCACCCTGAGACTACATAGTGTATTCCAGGTCAGCTTGGGCTAGAGTGAGACCCTACCTCGAAAAAAAAAAAAAAAAAAAAAAAAAAAAAAAAGTGAGAACAGCAGTAATCTATGGGCAGGAACATAGATAGTTAAAGGGCAATTTGATAATGCAATGTATCTATCCAAATAACCGTAGTAGCTTCCTTCCTAGGGCTTATGACTTCCTCACCCGTAGACTTTAAAAAAAATTTTTTTTTGTTATTTTGTTTATTTTTGGAGAGAGACACAGAGAGAGACAGACAGAGAGAGAGAGGGAGAGGGAGACAGAGAATGGGCGCGCCAGCAGTCTCTCAGCTGCTGTGAATGAAATCCAGATGTGTGCCCCCCTTGTGGTCAAGTGCGGCATTGCGCCCTTGCATCACTTTGCATCTGGCTAAACGTGGGACCTGGAGATTGGAACTGGGTTCTTAGGCTTAGCAGGCAGGAGCCTTAACCACTAAGCCATCTCTCCAGCCCGCCATAGGCTTTTAATTAGGTATTTATTTATTTATTTATTTATTTATTTATTTATTTATTTATTTTGGTTTTGCGAGGTAGGATCTCATTCTAGCTCAGGCTGACCTGGAAGTCACGATGTATTCTCAGGGTGGCCTTGAACTCACGGCGATCCTCCTACCTCTGCTTCCCGAGTGAGTGCTGGGATTAAAGGCGTGCGCCACCACGCCTGGCTTAATTAGGCATTTAGTAGCAGGTATGAATTCACTGTCATGGTACAGGCCTCAAATCCAATCAGAGAACAGTTGTTGTTTGCCCTATAACAGTCATGCCACTATCGCACCAGTGGGTGCACCTGGCTGATCGGTTGTATAGCTCACATCTTTTACTGCTGTGTAAGACTATTGATGACTTTGCTTTCCCAGCAGACTGTGCAGCACCTTCCAGCCATATGACAGCTAGCAGCAGGAAGGAAGCTTCTAGCTATGTTCCAGCTTCATTTCACAAGTGTGCTGTGAACTGAACTCTGGTGTGAGCGCCCAGGAGGCATTAGAGCTGCAGTCAGGTAATTGCTGAGTGCTGGTGCCCCAAGCAGCTCTCTCTGAGCATCTGGATCATTGTGGCCATAGGGGGTTCATTTGTTCACTGGGCCCTTACTTTGAAAGGGAGAGCTTTATTGCACTCTCAGAAAAAGCTCCTGGCTGCTGGGATGGTCAACCATTGGCAGGTAGCCTTGGTGAAGAAACGGTAATACACAGGGTGACCCAGTGTCACAGGTCGGTACTTTTTGCTACATTCAAGTTAATCAAAACTTCCCCAATGTTCAATGAGAACATTTATCAGCCCATCTGGTCTCTGCAGGGTAGGGATTTGGGAACAACTTATGTCCCAGGAGAATGTCCTTCCAAGGGGGTTCCCTTACATGCCTGTCAAGTTAGCGCCTGTTGACAGCAGGCCTCAGTCCTCATACAGATGGCCTGACCATAGGGTGGCTCAAGTACCTCCAGCATGGCTGGCTTTCCCAAGGACAAGAAATCTGAGCAGACACAAAGTAGAAGCCACACATTAAAAATATTTTTTTTATTTTATCATTTAGCCTTGGAAGTCACACACCATCACAGAAGAGGACAGGACTAATCTCTCTTTCTGTGTGTTTAAATTTTAGCTTTTATTTATTTATGAGAGAGAGAGAGAGAGAGAGAGAATTGGCATGCCAGAGCCTCAGCCACCACAAATGAACTCCGAACACATGTGCCACCTTATGCATATGGCCCTTATGTGGGTCCTGGGGAATTGAACCTACTTTCTTTGGCTTTGTAGGCAAGTGCCTTAACTGCTAAGTCATCTCTCCAGCCCTAATCTCTCTTTTTGAAGAAGTACTTCTTGAAGGAAGAAGTACTTAATAATGTAAGAATACCTTTTAAATCCACCATGGAGAGATGGTGTAGCGGTTAAGGCCCTTGCTGGAAAAACCCAAGGACCCAGGTTTGATTCCCCAGTACCCATGTAAAGCCAGATGCACAAGGTGGCACATGTGTCTGAAGTTCGTTTGCAGTAGCTGGAGGCCCTGAGGCATCCATTCCCTCTTTCTCTTTGCCCCCATTCTCTCTCAAATAAATAAATAAAATATTTTTCAAAACAACATCATAAGTCACATGCAATGGTACATGTGTGTAGTCCCAGCTGTTCCAGAGGCTGAGGCAGGAGAATCATTTGAGCCCAGGAGTCTGAGGCCAGCTTGGGCAGCATTGTGAGACTCCCATCTCAAGCAAACAAGGGACAAACAACACACCTTAAAGCCACCACAGAGAGGATGGGCATCAGAAAATGGTTAAAAGGAAATCCAGGGCTAGAGAGATGGCTTAGCAGTTAAGGCACCTGCTTCCTAAGCCTGAGAACGCTGGTTCCAATCTCCAGGTCCCACATTTAGCCAGATGCAAAGTGATGCAAGGGCGCAATGCCGCACTTGACCACAAGGGGGCGCATGCATCTGGATTTCGTGCACAGCAGTGGAGAGACTGCTGGCATGCACATTCTCTATTTGTCTCCCTCTCCCTCTCTCTCTGTCTCTGTGTCTCTCTCCAAAAAAAAAAAAAAAAAAAAAAAAAAATCCAGGTGGCCGGAGCAGTGTGTTTTTTGTTGTACAGCCACTGCAATGACTATATGCTGTCTCAACTGGGAGATTTTGTGGCACATGTCAGTGCTATAGCCAGATGTCAGTGCTATAGCCAGAGGCCAGACTAACAGAACAAGAATCTCTGAGGAGGGAAGGGATGTTTTTGCTTGTCCTTATGAGGTCCCATGTACATGGGTGTCATGAAGCATGTGGCAACTTTAAAAGGTTTGTGAATGTGAAACAAACAAGCATTCATTCAAAATCATACATGTAATGAATCCTGAGGTGTTTCTGGCATTGCTTGCTTGTGTTGCGACACATGATTTCACGCAGCCTCAGTGAAGAGCGCACAGCATGTGCTCTTTGCATGTTGTGTGCCATCGTACTGCAGTACACCAAGGAACACTGCCTGAAATACCTCAGCTGAGATCCAAGGCTGCTGTATGTTATGAACTGTAGTAGTTTTACTGTACACACATGGCTTCATTTTGAAAAACAAAGACTGGATATTTTTCTACAGTCATTCTTCCACATGAAAGTAATCAAATGGGTATATCTTTGGATTGGGTTGTGTCAGATGTTTGATTTTAAAAATTGTTGTTTGATGGCCATGTAAACACTTGTCTTAACGTTCAGACCCATATATTAATGCTACTCTTACTTTTGGTTAGAGAAGCTTCTCTTTTCAGATGGTGGTGACCTCTGGGAAGCCTCAAAACTCACCATAGTGCTGAGAAGAAGTGACAGAGGAGTGCTCAGCACTGAAACATCTCTATCACCCTTTCAAAAGCTCAGGGTCCATTGTGGAAGAGGTGGCAGAAAGAATGTAAGAGCAAAAGGAAGGGTAGGATTGCTTACAATGCAATCTTCTAGACACAAAATGGCCTGGATATCCATGACCTTGCAATGCCTGGTACTACCTATGCAAAACCCTCATAATAGGATTAATAGATTAATTGAGAGGGGGAGGGGATATGATTGAGACTGGATTTGTGAAGGGGAAAAGTGGGGGAGGAGAGAGAATTAACATGGTTTATTGTCTATAATCACAGAAGTTGTCAATGAAAAATTGATTTGCTGATTGGAGTTGCATAAAAAAAATTTTTAAGCTGGGTGTTGTAGCACACGCCTTTAATCACTGCACTTGGGAGGCAGAGGTAGGAGGGTCACTATGATTTTGAGGCCAACCTGAGACTACAGTGCATTCCAGGTCAGTCTGGGCTAGAGTGAGAACCTACCTTGAAAACCCCTCCCCATTTTTTTTAAGAGAGACACAGAGAAGAGAGACAGAGAGAGGGAGAGGAAGACAGATAGAGATAGGCGCAACAGCAGCCTCTCAGCTGCTGCAAAGGAAATCCAGATGTGAGCGCCCCCTTGTGGTCAAGTGCAGCATCGTGCCCTTGCATCACTTTGCATTTGGCTAAACGTGGGACCTGGAGATTGGAACCGTTGGAGATTGGAACCTGCGTTCTTAGGCTTAGGAGGCAGGCGCCTTAACTGCTAAACCATCTCTCCAGCCCCCCAAATTTTTTTAGAACAAATTTGAGTTTGGGATTAGGACAGGATTTCCAACAATCATTGAAATGACTCTAAACAGATTTCTGCTATGTTGTGCTATGTGTTTATTAGCAGTGGAATTCATAGCATTGATTCTTTTTTTCTTTTCTCGAGGCTGACTTGGCACTCATTCTGTAGCTCCAGGCTGGCTTTGAACTCATGGCAATCCTCCTGTCTTAGCCTCCGGAGTGCTGGGACTAAAGGAATGTACCATCACACCCAGCTTAGCACTGATGCTTTGGTTTTTTTTTTTTAAGTTTTTAATTTAATTAATTAATTTATGAGAGACAGAATGGGTACGTCAAAGCTTCTACCCACTGCAAATGAACTCCAGATGCATGCGCCACCTTGTGCATCTGGCTTTATGAGGGTTCTGGGGAGCCAAACCTGGGTCCTTAGGCTTTTCAGGCAAGTACCTTAACCGCTAAGCTATCTCTCTTTCCAGGCCCACTGATGTGTTTAAAATCAAACTATCAGTCAACTCAGAAAAACAAAGATGCTCTTAGTCCTACAGTATTGAATATTCTTCCAAAATTTAATTCTTCTTTCTTTCTTTTTCTTTTTCTTTTTTTATTTTTTTGAGGTAGGGTCTTGCTCTAGCCCAGGCTGACCTGGAATTCACTATGTAGTCTTCAGGGTGGCTGCAAACTCTCAGTAATCCTCCTACCTCTGTCTTCCAAGTGCTGGGATTAAAAGCGTATGCCCCCACGCCTGCCATTTAATTCTTTATGTAAAATAAATAAGCACATTTATCTCAGTATGCAAATTTGCCTTTGGTTTTTAAAATATATTTTATTTATTTATTTATTTGAGAGAGAAGCAGAGAGAGAGAATGGGCACACCAGGACTTCTAGCTACTGCAAACGAACTCCAGATGCTTCTGGCTTATATGGGTCCTGGAAAGTCGAACCAGAATCCTTTGGCTTAGCAGGCAAACACCTTAACTACTAATCCATCTCTCCAGCCCTGCCTTTGGTTTTAATAAAAGGTCAAATTGTATGTATACCATGAATTTGTTTTAAAATAAATTTGTTTTAGTATTTTATTATTTATTTATTCATTTGAGAAAGGAAAAAATAGGCACACCACAGTCTCCAACCAGCCACTGCAAAAGAACTTCAGCATATATCACCTTGTGCATCTGGCTTATGTGGGTCTTGGGGAATCAAACCTGGGTCCTTTTGACTTTGTAGGCAAGCCCCTTAACAGCCAAGCCATCTCTCCAGCCCATAAATTTCTTTATTATTTATTGTGAGTAAATGTTGGATTATATACCTATTGTAATAGCTACTTGTCCTCTTGCTGTGATAAAATGCCTGGCAAAAGCAATTTAAGGAGGTTTATTTTGGTGTACAGAGGACACAGTTCATCATGGTGGGAAGGCATAGTAGCAGGAGGGTGAAGCCACGCCTCACAGTGCATCTGCAGAAGGGAAGCAGAGAGCAGTGAATACTGGTTTTCAGCCAGCTTTCTGTCTTCATGCAGCCCAGGATGCTCAGCCTGTGGAGGGGGCTGCCCTCCCTGAGGTTAAGTCTTCTAACCTCATCGGTAAATTCCTTACAGACATGACCAGAGATTTGTTTCCTGGTGATTCTAAATCCCATCCAGTTGACAAGATTAACCATCACATCTATATAAATAGAATCACTGAAGAATTTGTTTAAAAATCCCTCTCTGGTCAAAAACAGTACAATTCAATGAAAATATAATGTAAGCTGAATATGTAACTTAAAGTATTATAGTAACCACATTTAAAACCTAAAGAAAAAGAGGTGAAGCTGATTTTAATGATTTTCTTTCATCTAATATGTCTAAAATACTATCATTGTAAGAGCTAATTAATAAAAATCATTAGCTATTTGTTATCTTTTCATACTAAGTATGGAAATTTAATATATGTAGTTTACTCTTATAGTACATATCAACTTGATGTAGCCTTTTTCTTGAGAGAGACAGAGAGAGAGAGAGAGGGAGAGGAAGACAGATAGAGATGGGCACACCAGCAGCCTCTCAGCTGCTATGAACGAAATCCAGATGTGTGTGCCCCCTTGTGGTCAAGTGTGGCATTGTGCCCTTGCGTCACTTTGCATCTGGCTAAAGGTGGGACCTGGAGATTGGAACCGCTGGAGATTGGAACCAGCGTTCTTAGGCTTAGGAGGCAGGCGCCTTAGCCACTAAGCCATCTCTCCAGCCCAATGTAGCCTTTTTTAATGCGTGTCTGTGTATGCATGCATGCACACATATGGAGGTCAGGGGACAATCTTGGATATCATTCCTCTCAGGCCTCACCCACCTGTTTTTTTAATTAAAAATATATTTTATTTATTTTATTTGAACGAGAGAAAGAGGCAGAGAGAGAGGGTGCACCGGGGCCTCCAGCCACTGCAAACAAACTCCAGATGCATGCACCTCCTTGTACATCTGGCTTATGTGGAACCTGGAGAATCAAACCGGGATCCTTTGGCTTTGCAGGTAAACATTTTAACCACTAAGCCATCTCTCCAGCTCCCTTGCCCACCTTTCTTTTTTTTCAAGGTAGGGTCTCACTGTAGCTCAGGCTAACCTGGAATTCACTATGTGGTCTCAGGGTAGCGTTGAACATACGGCGATCCTCCTACCTCTGCCTCCTGAGTGCTGGGATTAAAGGCGTGCGCCACCACTCCCAGCCTTCGCCCACCTTTTTTTGAGACAAGGTCTCTGAGTAGTCTGGAGCTTGCCAAATAGACTAGCCTGACTGACCCACTAGCCCCAAGGTTCTGCGTGCTCCTGCCTCCATAGGGCTAGGTTTCCAAACATGCACCACCATGTCTGGCCTTTTTATATGGGTTCTGGGGACCAAACTCAAGTTCTCATGCTCTCAAGGCAAGTGCTGGACAGCCATCTCTCCAAATGCTGGTCTAGCCAATTTTAAGAGCTTGGCAGTCTTATGTGTCTAATGAATACCTGATTTATTAATGAGTGCAAGTCTAAACTCTGAGTCCCACAAGGGCCTTGTCTATGTTGTTCACTACTTTGCACAAATCTTGGCACATAAGTATACTCATGATGTATTTGTTGAACAGATTATTAATGTGCTGATACAAAATTAATATGTGAATTATAAAATGCATATATATATATTTCTAAGAGCTCTCCATCTTCTAAGAGATTCTCTGGACTTTTCCAAAAATTAGAACAGTGCTGAAATCTTTTCACAAGAAACATGTTTGGATTTTATTTGCTGGTCTCTCTTCAATCTGCCAATGTAAATTACTTTATCTTCTGAGTATATTATCTAAGTACAATATGCCTATATACTCATGTTGTCTTACTTTCGTTTGCTTTTCTTCTCTTTTCCTTTCTCCTTTCTTCCCTTCCTTCCTCTTTCTTTTGTCCTTTCTTTTTTCCTTCCTTCCTTCCTTCCTTCCTTCCTTCCTTCCTTCCTTCCTTTCTTTTTCTTTCTTTTTTCTTTCTTTCTTTTGTGGTACTAAGGATTGAACTTAGTCCTTGCACATGCTAGATGAGAGCCCTATCTACCACTGAGCTACACTCCCAGTGCTTTTTGTATGTTTTATTTTGAGATAGGGTTGCCCAGACTGGACTCCGACTCACTCTATAATCTTCCTGCCTAACGTCCTGAGTAGCCAGGGTTACAGGCCAGTGCCATCAGACCTTGCACCTACAGATAACTTTTAATGTTAAAAACAAAGTCTATACCCATCTCATGCCCAGTGCCTCTGCACTGCCTCCCCACCTTATCCCAGCCCTATCATTCATTTACTGATCACTCTAAGCCAAACATCTTTCTGGACTTTAGCAGTGTGTACAGGGAGGGAATTTTAGAGCTACTCACCAGCTATGTGGCTGGATGCCCAACTCAGCTCTCCTTTTCAGTATCTGTCCATTCAGGTGCCATGCTGTGCTGTGCTGAGAAAGCTCCTCACTGACTCTTTGAGAGGAGTTCTGGCTGTTCAGAATGATAAATTTATTTAAAATTATAAGGATGAAAAAACTGGTAATATCAAAGGCAAAACCCAGCAGAACTTAACTGCAAAAATCTGTAGATATCCAAAGGTAATGTCCAGAAGCTAGAGAGCTAATGATTTTCAGTTATATATTTGGAGGCTTATTTTTGTTTAAAATTATAAATTTAATTCTTAAAAGAAATAAATATATGCACATCACATGAAGTCAATATTCCAGGGGCTAGAGAGATGGCTCAGCAGGTAAAGGCACTTGCTGGCAAAGCCTGAGGGCCCAGGTTCGATTCCCCAGTACCCAGTAAAACCTGATGCACAAAGTGGTGCATGCATCTGGAGTTAATTTATAATGGTGAGGGGGCCCTGGTGTCCCCATTTCCTCTCTTTCATGTTCTCATTTTTTCCCCTCTCTCTCATTGAAAATTAATAAAATTATTTGTAACAAGTCAGTATTCCAAATTCTTCCATGTTTTTCTATTCACATGTACATTTTAGAAAAATTCATTTATTGTTCTTCATTACTTATTTTTTTTTGTGGTAGGGTCTCACTCTAGCACAGGCTGACCTTGAATTCACTGTGTAGTCTCAAGGTGGCCTCAAACTCCCGGTGATCCTCTTATCTCTGCCTCCCAAGCGCTGGGATTAAAGACACCCGGCTCATTACATTTTTTAAAATTCATTGGTATATGTGTGTATGCAGTATATATGTACTGTGTGGGGGGTTTTATGTATGTATAGTGTATACACATGTGTGTGCCAATGTGTGTGTCCCATGTGTACATGTGCAGAAGCCAGAGAATATTGGGTGCATTTCCTTGAGATGGAGTCTTTCACTAAACACCACTTCTACACTCAATCAGTCCAGATGATCAGTGAACCTCAGTGATTCTTGAGTCTCTACTCCCTACAGAACTAGGATTACAGGCGTACTTAGCCACACTCAGCTTCTTTTTTATTATTTATTTATGAGAGAGAGTGAGAGAGAATGGGTGTGCCAGGGCCTCTAGCCACTGTATCTGTATCTGGCTTACTTGGGTCCCGGGGAATCGAACCTGGGTCCTTAGGCTTTGAAGACAAGTGCCTTAACTGCTATCAGCTTCTTTTACAAATGTGGCTCCTGGGGATTGACCTAATGCTGGCTCAGGCCTTCTTAGGTCCTCATACTTGTGTGGCAAGTACTTTTATCCACTGAGCCATATCCCCAGCTCCCTTCATTATTTTTTTTTTTTTTTTTTTTTTGAGGTAGGGTCTTGCTTTGGCCCAGGCTGACCTAGAATTCACTATGTAGTCTCAGGGTGGCCTTGAACTCACGGTGATCCTTCTACCTCTGCCTCCCAAGTGCTGGGATTAAAGGCATGTGCCACCACACCTGGCCCCTTCATTACTTTTTAAATTTAATTCATTTTTTGATATTCTCTTAATTACTTAAAAAATTAACTACATGTCATTACCATATTGTCACAACATCATAACAGTTTACCTCATTGGTTTTAACTAGGTACACAAAATTTCCTGGAAATATGTAGGCTTATCATTAGAAATGCTTTACTCGACATACTTCGATAGCAAAGTTAAAAAATAGCAGGTAGTCTGCTAGTTAAAAAGTTAAAAAATAGCAGTTACCTTCTAGTTGCTGGGACAATACACCTGACCAGAAGCAGCTTTTGGGAGGAAAACGTTTATTTATTTCAGGTTTACAGTTTGAAGGGGAAGCTTCTGCATAGCGGAGGGAGCTGGTTCACCACATCTTACATCCACAGCAGAGAGAAGAATAGTAAGGGTTGGCTCTGAACACACAGTAGGCTAGACTCATCAACCCCAAGGTCTGTCCCTCCTGTACGCCTCCTATAGCCAGGCTCCTCTCAATCACTCCACAAAGCTTCACCACAAAGACCTGGGACTATGGGGGGCATTTACATTCATACCATCACATAGGTCAGAAATGAATGGCTAAAATACAGAAGTGAATGAAGGAATATGCAGTATGAAGGAAACCTGCAAAAAGTGAACAGATTTGGGGCTGGAGAAATGACCTAATGATTAAGGTGTTTGCCTGAGAAGCTTAAGAACCCAGGCTCAATTCCTCAGTACCCACATAAGCCAGATGCACAAGGTGGCACATGTGTCTGGAGTTCATTTGCAGTGGATAGAGGCTCTGATGTATGCATTCTTTCTCTCTCTGTCTGTCTCTCTCTTTCTCTTTAATAAATAAAAATAAAAATAAAGCAGACAAACAATTCTATGGGACAAGCTTTTAGGAAATACAACATACTTCCAATAACGTAGACTAAGTTACAAAGACCTCAAGGCAAATATCCCTTATTTATTTATTTGCAAGCAGAGAGAGATAGAGAGAATGGGTATGCCAAGGCTTCCGCCCACTGCAAATGAACTCTGGATGCATGTGCCACTTTGTGCATCTGGCTTCATGTCAGTACTGGGGATTTGAACCTGGCTCATTAGCAAGCACCTTAACCACTGAGCAATCTCTTCAGCCCCTCAAGGTAAATATTTCTTAATGACACCACACAACTTAAACTCCCAAGTTCAATTCCCTCATTAGAAAAGTAAGGACCATAGCACCTAGCTCTTAGAGAAAGGGTCAGAATAAAACAAGACAGTTCATGTAAAAGATCAGGGCAGGATTGGGCGCAGGGACAATATGCAACAACAAAACACATCAACTGCGGTTAGTGTTTGGAGGGGAGCTGGGGGAAGAACTTATCAAATCTATATAGTGTTTCACACAAGACAAATATATTCATCGATGTATCAAAGTCAAGGAATGTACCCGCAGGAGGAAAAATTGGCCCATCATTTAGTTCCCACTACAACAATGTTTTCCTTCAAAAACATGGTATAAGATGAAGTCAGACATCAGATAGGGTGGCGAACATTGCTGCTGAGAGACAGCAGTTTACCTCCTACATGGAGTTCATTCAGCTTGTTAAGTGCTAGAAGTCAGATCCCAGTCAAGTTCTCTACCTATTTTCTGTCCCCAGGGCATGGTAACCAACCAGGGCACCTGGCCATGAGTCAATGATCCGTGTTGTAACGGCAGCTCTCACAATGCACATCCGTGGCAGCTCTCCAGGGATGAGCCAAGCCTTTCCATTTCCTGTTTAGTTTCCCATGGGTGATGAGCATTTATGGAGTAGCAGGAGGCACATTTTTTTTCCCTGAGATTGAGCAACCAATTGTGGGTTTTGAGGTTCACTCCCTAAATAACAATAAAGCTAATAGTTTGATTAATCAAAGTTATTCCTTCCACGTTCGTTGTGTGGCCACTGCAAGAAATGTTACCACATTTGACACGGAGGACATGTTGAAAGCACAGCTCCCCTCAATGTCCTGGGTCTCCCCTTAGGATTCTGTCTGACGGCCTCAATTTTCACCGCCCACTGCAGCCACTTCCTGCAGTTTCTCTGACTCTCTTGTCACAAATGATTATACTTGGTGTTGACTTGTTTATGGCCTGCCACTCCCCAGCTCTCTCATCCTTCTGAATTTTCCTAGTTTTCTCTGTGTCATAAACCTCAAGGATCAGGCTTTTTCCACAAGGTCAATACCCCTTGTTGAAGACTGGACAAAGTTCTTACTTTCCCCAGTTCAGTGTCGTATATGGGCCAACGCTGATTCCTGTCTTTCCAAATATACATATATATATATATATATATATATATATATATATATATATATATATATATATATATATATATATATATGTTGGGCTGGAGGGATGGCTTAGCAGTTAAGGCGTTTGTCTGCAAAGCCAAAGGACCTGGTTCGATCCCCCAGAACCCATGTAAGCCAGATACACAAGGTGGCGCACGGGTCTGGAGTTTGTTTGCAGTGGCTGGAGGCCCTGGTGCGTCCATTCTCTCTCTCTCTCTCTGATTCTCTCAAATAAATAAATCTTTAAAAATAAAGAAACAGAAAGTTTTTTTTTTTAAAAAAGTGTTAAAAAGAGTTTAGTAGAGGGGCTAGGGAGATGGTTCAGTGAGTAAAAGCATGAGTACCTGAATTCAATCCCCAACGCCCGTGTCAAAACTGGGCATGGCAGCTGCAGCCTGGAATTCCAGTGCTCGTGAGGCAGAGGTAGAAGGATCCTGCCTCTGTGACTTTTCTAACTAAATCCATGAGCTCTGGAATCAGGGAGAGACCTTGTCTCAAAACCGTCTAATGGAGAACAATTAAGGAAGATGACCAATATGGGCCTCTGGCTCCTGTGCCTGCGCATGTACCCTCCTCCACACATACAAGAGACCAATAGAATCAGGGTTTTTTTTTGTTTTGTTGTTTGTTTGTTTTTGGTTTTTGAGGCAAGACCAATAGACTGGCCATTTATTTATTTATTTATTTATTTATTTATTTATTTATTTATGTATTTATTTTTTTTTTGAGGTACGTTCTCTCTCTAGCCCAGGCTGACCTAGAATTCACTATGTAGTCTTAGGGTGGCCTCAAATTCACAGCGATCCTCCTACCTCTGCCTCCCGGGTGCTGGAATTAAATGCTTGTGATACCACCCTTGGCAAGGACTTTTTAATTAAGTGTGTATGTGTGTATGTGTGTGTGTGTGTGTGTGAGTGTGTGTGAGAGAGAGAGAAAGAGAGAGAGAGAAAGAGAGAGAGAATTGGTGTACCAGTACCTCCAGCCATTGCAATCATCTGCAGATGTCTGTGCCCCCTCCTGTGCATGTACACGACATTGTACGCTTGCATCACTGTGCGTCTGGTGCCTTAATGTGAGAACAGGTGACATCCTAAAGTTCCATTGATTTCTGATATTCATACAACACATGCCTCATTCAATCAGTTGAACTAATTGGACACTTATCTTAGGTTCTGAAAGGAAGATATCCCACATGCAAATATTCCTTCTTAAATATTTTATTTATTTATTTGAGAGAGATTGAGAGAAAGAAGCAGATAGAGAGAGAGAGAAAAAGAGAGAGAGAGAAAGAGAGAAATGGGCATGCCCCAGGGCCTCTTGCTGTTGCAAACAAACTCCAGACGCATTCACCACCTTGTGCAGCTGTCTTTACGTGAGTACTAGGGGATTGAACTCGGATCCTTAGGCTTTGCAGGCAAGTGCCTTAACTGCTGAGTCATCTCTCCAGCTCCACATGCATATATTCTTATTTGTGTATTTATTAAATAGTCCCTATATCAAATTATATTTCTTTTCATTTTAAAATAAAAACATGAACTAAAGAGTTGAAAATATTAGAAAAACTAGGAAAAAAAAGAGAGAACTAATTGCAGGAAACCTGACAATCTCACCCAGGCTCAAGTCCTGACCTAATCATTGTTGGCATCTGTTCACAGTCTGTTAGCTCCAGTGAGGATGACAGCCCTGGTTCTAGAGACGACACATGACCTGGGCTAACTCAGTTATCATATGATTGGTTTTGGCTACAATATTGACTCAAAAAGTGTGAGTGTGACACTAAGCAGTCCCATCACAATGGATCTCGGAATTTTGAGGAGAAATATAAGACAAAGAGACTCTTCCTGAGAACTTCTGTCAGCCATGATGAGAAAAGTAGGTGAGAGCAGAGAGACAGAGGGCAGGAAGTGGCTTCCGTGTGTGACGTGGAAGCCCTGGAAGTAGCTCAATGGAAGCTGACCCTGTGTCTGTTTTACCAGCTATTTGAGTCCAAACATTTTCTTTTTTATAAAAGCTATTCTGAGTCATATTTATTTTTGTATGTGCAACTAAAGTGCGTCATCAGCAATGTATTGTAATGATGTCTGTCATATAATAAGCATTCAATTAAGAATTGTAAAATGAACAAACAATTGACTACTACACGGAAATGGTCATAAAGATATTATCTTTGTTCAGCAGTAAAACTAAATCTTATCATTCACAAAGATGAATAATTAATTCTACCCTCAAACCTGTTCAAGTTAGTTTTATATTTAGATTTATATAAGTGGTTATATGAATATGTTTAAGCACTGGGAAAAGTTCTCTTCACTGCTCAAAACCAAGTGAGACTTGCCTGTGTTTCCACTTGTGTTCATTAGCCCATTACAGGCAAGGGTTAGAGATAATGAAGCAATGTCTTTATTTTTGTTTTTGACTATGCTAATTTACTTAGATTCTCATGTATCTAAAGATACTGCCTATTACTTGCAGAAAGATATTTTAGTGTAGTTATGTATAATATCAAATAAAGAATACTTAAGCTAAAAAAGTAAATATGATATCAAAAATAGATAAGGGGCTGGAGAGATGGTTTGGCAGTTAAAGGTACTGGTTCGCAAAGCCTGATAGCCCGGGATCAGTTCCCTAGTACCCACATAAAGCCAGATGCACGAAGTGACACATGTGCCTGGAGTTCGTTTGCAGTGGCAGGAGGCCCTGGTACACCATTCTCTCCCCCACTCTCAATTTCTGCAAATAAATAAATAAATAAATAAATAAATAAATAAATAAAATGCATATATAAAAAAAGAGGGCTGGAGAGATGGCTTAGCTATTAAGCCTACAAAGCCAAAGGACCCAGGACCCAATACCCGTGTAAAGCCAGGTGCAAAAGGTGGCGCATACGTCTGGAGTTCATTTGCAGTGGCCAATGGCCCCGGCGCACCCATTCTCTCCCCACCTCAAACAAATAAATAAAAATAAAATATTTTTTAAAAAGGAAAACCTAATCATAGGTCCTAGGAGGGAAGCTAATACTGTTATAAAAAAAATAGGGTGGAGAGATAGCTTAATGGTTAAGGCATTTGCCTGCAAAGCCTAAGGATCCAGGTCTGATTCCCCAGAACCTACGTAAGCCAGATGCACAAAGTGGCACATGCATCTGGAGTTCATTTGCAGTGCTTGGAGGCCCTGGCAGACCCATTCTTTCTCTCTCTAATAAATAAATTAAAATAAAATATTAAAAATTTTAAATCACATAAAGCCACCAATCCTTCTGAGTATTGTCATATAGGTTTGATGAACTTTGATTGAATATGTCTATAGAAGTTCTTTGGGACAGAAGTTCTGGTGAGTTCTTAACTCAGAAGATTTTTATATGATAGAGATAAATAACCTGACAATCCTATCACCAGTCTCAGGCTGTGCTGTGATCTCTCTATCATCATTTTGCTTTCATGCCTAACGTTTATCACATCTAACACATCATTATCTTCTTTTTTCTACTTTCTCCTGGGTATGCAAGTGCCAGCTCTGCTAGGTTGTCCTGTTATTTATTTACCTCAGTACCTGGAGCAGTATCGAACATGTACTAAGAACTTAGTAACTTTTGACAGACGAGGGGATAAATTATAACCTTCTTTAGCAAGCAACAGTAAAGACAGGTGCGTGTAAATAACCATTGAGAATAATACAGGATCTTTTCCTTCAGGCCAAGGAAGAACGTTTCCTGAGGCCCCAGAGGCAGTGAGGACCTGAGTGTCAGGAGTGTGTCCTTGCTACAGGGCAACAGCCTTGGTGGGAAGCATTGGTTTCATTTTGTTTAGAACCCACAGAAACACACATTTGGTCAAGATATCCCCTTCCTTCCTTCCTTCCTTCCTTCCTTCCTTCCTTCCTTCCTTCCTTCCTTCCTTCCTTCCTTCTTTCCTTCCTTCCTTTTCCATCCTTTTTCTATTTCTTTTTTCTTTCTTTCCTTCTTTCCTCTTTCTTTCCTTCCTTCCTTCCTTCCTTCCTTCCTTCCTTCCTTCCTTCCTTCCTTCCTTCCTTCCTTCTCTCTCTCTCTTTCTTTCTTTCTCTCTTTCTTTCTTTCTTTCTTTCTTTCTTTCTTTCTTTCTTTCTTTCTTTCTTTCTTTCTTTCTTTCTTTCTTAGGTAGGATATCACTCTAGCCCAGCCTAACCTGGAATTCACTATGTAGTCTCAGGGTGGCCTTGAACTCATGGTAATCCTCCTACCTCTGCCTCCCAAGTACTGGGACTAAAGGCGTGTGCCACCATGCCTGGCTGGTCAAGATATTTTGGTAGTCTCTCATTCAGACTTTGTCACTGTCATGCCTGAGGCTCCATAGAGCCAGTCTAAGGGCATCTTAAATGCTTTCAGGCTAATGAAACAAACATGTCAGGCCAGAGTACCAGCAGTTTTGTTTTGCTGTAGGACAATTTTTTTTTTCAGTTCAGCTCTCCTTGGCAGCCATCTCATGGTCTTCCTGGCATCTCCACTGGGTCTCCACTGCAACCCACAGTTCATCCTAATGGCTCCATTGGGCTCCATGCAGGTAATTAAACAAGCCTGATTCTCACTGCCCATGGCCATTTCCAAAATACATGTTGCAAATTCAATGACCCTCTCTTTCCTGCATTTCTTATACTCCATAATACCAGGTGGGCTACCAACTTATTAATCCAGGGGGAAATAAAGCAGGTTTTGAAGAACAAAACACTCCTTCAGCATTCAGGCACCTCCAAAAGACTCTGCACTTTTTCTGTTGTTCCAATGCAGGTCAGCTGGCCCAATCTCAATAGTTTTAATGTCTCAAACAATTACAGCTGAACAGGCAGAAGTTTATGTGCAAAGATTTCTTTCTGTGCCATATCCCTCTGCTCATACCAGTCCATTTCTATGTAATGCAACCCTGCACAAATTCTCAGGACATGTGTTTAATAGCAAGCCCCTCACACAAACATCTTCTAGCCCATTCTAGGCAAAGCTCTTTCTCACCCTCATAAGCCAATCCTCATAGGCTATAGTTCTTACTGCATTCAGGTCTTTCAACTCTGACCCGAAAAGTCCATCAACCTGTACTTACAGCACTGCAAGGCGTCTCTTAGGCCAAGATTTCAAATCCTTCCACATTCCTTCTTCAAAAATCATCTCCAAAAGGCTAAAATCCATATAGGTTTCTAGCAGTAACAATCCTGCTCCTCTGGTACCAACTTTAGTGTTGCAGTCAGGTTCACATTGCTGTCAGAAAACACCTGACCAAGAGCAGTTTGTGGGGAACTTTTGGCTTACAGTCTCGAGGGGAAGCTCCATGATGGTAGGGGAAAACAATGGCATGAGCAGAGGGTGGACATCACCTCCTGGCCAACATCAGATGGACAATAGCAGCAGGAAAGTGTGACTTTTTGTTTTTTAAAATATTTTGTTTATTTATTTGAGAGAGAGAGTGAAAAAGGCAGACAGAGATATAATGGGTACGCCAGGGTCTCTAGCCACTGCAAACAAACTCCAGACATATGCACCATCTTGGTGGGGAATCGAATCTGGGTCCTTAGGCTTCTCAGGCAAGCACCTTAACCAGTTAGCCATCTCTCCAGCCCCCAGTTACTACTTTTCAAAATGATAGCTGGGTGTGGTGGCACACGCCTTTAATACCAGCACTTAGGAGTTCGAGGCCACCCTGATATTACATAGTGAATTCCAGCTCAGCCTGGGCTAGACCCTACCTTGAAAAACCAAAAAAAAAAAAAAAAAAAAAAAAAAAAAGCTAAAGCTTGGGAGCAAAAGTTAAGGAAGGGTTTTCTAATGCCAGGAAATACTTTGTCCATAATCAAGTAGAATGGTTAAGGGTTGGTTCATATGTGAGTGAATAACCCATCAAATAAAATTGTATTAGAAGTATACTCACAATAACCTTCTGAGAAATTCTTGGACTCTCAATCCTGACAAGGAGATACATTTCAAAACATCTTAAGAGTTCTTGTTTGCTGCATTTTGTTCTGAATATTTCTAAGCTATCTCCAAATTAGTGGCATTCTTGTTTCTGTAGAAACTAATGCACTTCGAAGAGGAGAGTCAGCGAAAACGTGATGCCAGAAGTGAACAACATCATACGACAAAAATTAAATGCATAAGAGAAGAGTTTGTCAAAGAGTTTTCCAACTGAACTAACTTTTGATTCTAGAAAAATACCTTCAAGGAGTTGCTCATGAGAAGCAGTCATGCATTAACAGTCATAAATTACCTTTGCTTTGAGCTTTAAGTACCAGATCAAGCCGGGAACTGGGAAGGATCAGGGTGAAATGGAAAAGATGACTCTTTAATTAAATAGTGATAAGCACTTAATTGTGTGTTATGACTTATTACAGCTGCTAAAAGCCAGCAAAGCATCATTTGAAATAAACTCAGGGGCACGTACTGGTGGCATGTTCCAAGGTGACAGGCATTATGTGGCAATAACACAGAAATCTTGTGATGTTGAAGAAATCATTTAGCAGGATCAATATTGATTACTTCTTTCATGACAAAGGAACTTATTGTAAAATATCTTTTACATCTGTATTTATATCTGAATATGCATTCATACACTCATAAGGCAAATGTGGACAAGGTATGAACAAGCAGGGAAAGTACCTATCCATAGGGATTCTCATGGCATTTCAATTGGTTTGTGGGAATTTCAGTGGCGTGCAGGTAATAGGGAACAGGGTAGGGCAGGAGCTAACAGGGAATAGGCAACACAGCACAGTTATGTCATCAGTGGTCTTTCATTGTCCTGCTCCGTACAGATGCTAAACTTGTAGCAGTCAATACATCTCAGAGCCACGTTTGCATCCTGCAGTCTTCACACAGGTTATTTGCTTTTGGTTTGTAATATATCATCTTGCTATGTATCCCTGGTTGTTCTCAAATTTATCTTCTTGTTTCAGCTTCCTAAGCACAGGGATTCTCAGCACGTCACTATGAACCTAGCTGGACTTCCCTGTTGCATATGGTGGAAAGAATGAGACTTCAATGTACAGGATCCTCGGTTCATGTGGACAGAAGAAATTGGTCTTTAGGGTCTTGGTTATTGCTTTAACCAGAGTCATTACTCTACAGCGGGGGCTATACTAGCACCATGATGTGTATTTGCACAGCTACACGAACATCTGCATCTTGGTTGGTCCTCTGATTTGGTTGGAATAAGAAACTCTCCCTCCAACCACTTGAGATAGAGAAGCAGGGATAGAACTGTAATGAGAAGTAAAGCATGAAAGAAAAACATTTGTGTTATCAAGATGGTCTTACAAAATTCTTAACCAAATGCATTTTCTATTTTGAATGCAGTAAGCTAAGAATTAAGGAAACAGACAGAATTCACAGTAGAGCTGTTCGGGATAGGACAACGTTTGCTGTGATAACAAATGCATCCCCAAGTCTCAAGTGACACAGTTTATTTCTTCTTCACACAAAGTCCAGTGACACTTGGGCAGGGCCACTCCCAGACACTTGGGAATCCAGGCTCTTGGCATTTCACGAGTCTGCCTTCCACATAGGTGGCTTCCAAGGGTGTCAGATATGAGAGACAAGAGAAGTGATGTATCAGCTAGCCTTAGGGAGGTCCAGATCCCTGGGGAAGCCTTCTTCTGAGGGTATGTGTGAAGGCTCAGATAGAATGAGAAGACAGAGGAAGGGCAAGTTTCCTCTTGCATTGACCTGGTACATCTGCTTGCCCTCTATAGAAGAACCCTTCACAGGAGGATTTAAAGCACCCAACCTTGCCTCTCCCCAGGCCATTCAGCTCCGATTGGAACTTAGAACTCTCCCTTTCTCTCTCTTTCTCTCTGTCATTCTTTTCTCTGGTGAACACTAATCAAACACACTCTGGTTTTTAGGTGCATCAACCTGATTGTGATGGGTGTTATTCCTGTTTAGTCATGCTGCCCTAACCCAACCCTAAGAGTGCCTGGAAAATAGAGAGAAGTGGATGAATATTCTTGGACACTAATAGATTGAGCTTCAGACACTAAAGGAAGTGACAGAAAGTGAGTTAATAAAGAAAAAGATAAACAAGTGAACAAGAAGACTGAGGATTACAAAAAGAAAATTGGGTAGGAGAGCAACAGCAACCTCAAATCTACCCTCTCCCCTGTGCCATTACTGGGTGATCTCAGATTGACTTTAATCTTACTTTATAAACAATACTTTTCGTAATTATAAAGTCATGCATATGAACACTTAGGAAAAAAGGAAAATCAAAAAAAATCATATGTATAATTCTACAAACCCCTGATATGATTATAACATGTTTATTTACTTTCTCTTGCACTTAAAATTGTGTGTTCTGGAATTAGATATTTTCATGCCCCACTCCCATGAACTCTGTAGTGAAGACTTGTTAACTCTTACTTCCTCAGAAGTCCTTAGGGGACCCAGCCTGGTGAGAGGCAGGGATACGAGGTACTGGAAGTCTGTAGAAACCATGAGACAGTGCTGTTGGGACATGCCAGGGCAGATGGGGCTGAAGGATATGGCTCATAACTCATTCTATGGAGGGCCATCTGCTAATACACGGAGAAAGCACAGATGCTGAGGACTTCCAGACAAGCAAAGTAGAGTGAGCTGGGGAGGCCCAGGGTGACCAAGACTGTGACAGAGCTCAGCAGAAATCAATAAGCCATCGCAAATCCTAACCAATGAGAGACCCTCCCGCGAAGGCACAGTCAGAGTCTAAGGGGTCTTCCACAAGAAGGGCTTGCTCTGAAGTGAAGTGGGCTGATGTGTCTGCCAGACAGCATATGCTCATATTTTTCCAGGAAGCAAAAGTATCATTTTGGTGAAAGACCAAAAATCTTAGTAAGAATAAAGGCAGGATAGCGTATACAAAGGAGTGGGGTTTGGGACTGGGGGGAGGCCCAACAATTGGGGGAGGAAAACAGGGAGAGCAAGGAAGGGACTGTTTAATGTTTGTTGAGTGGAATCAAATGCTTTAAAGCTGTGCCAAGCTCATTGAGTAATGGGAGGCTTTGTGCCTGTAACTCACGTAATCTCTCTGTCGCCTGTACTTTGAGATCCCTTCACTGTCGTATAAACAGTGCGTGTACCTGAACCGATCACATGCCTGTTCAGTGGCTGCTGTGTGGAAGGGCCATAACTGGAGGGGAGAATGGAGAGATGCCAGATCTCCAGGGAGCACCCACTCAAAGGACACAGTTCCGATTGCCTCAGGTGAGGTGGAAAGATATTCAAAGAGACAACTGCGGGGAGCTGTTGCTTTCAGCTGGGGGAAAGGTCTATATTTTACCATACCCTTCCTGTTGAGGTGGCCCTGTGCTGAGGAAATGGCTTGGTATTGCTGTGGCAAGAAGGAGTTGGCCTCTCAAAAGATGCTGGGGTGCTATTGGCAGGGCCCCCTTCTTCCAAAGCAGCAGAGTTGAACTGGTGGGCCCTGCTGCCACCAGATACTTCAAATGTCTCCAAACACTTAGCTCACCTCTGGAGCCATTAAACGGAAGCATCCCCTGGCATATCCTTCCAGGGGAATTACAATCTTCCTTGGAAATCTTGGGCAAGATGAGAGAGTATGCCATCATCTTGTCAGGCAAAACATGAGTAGGTTGAAAGCTGATCAGGAGTAGGGAATCAGAGAAAGGGAGCTTAGGCTGTATGTGCCATCACAAAACTGAAGGGAACAAGTTGAGGCATGAGCAAGGATCATGATACTTAGAAATCAGATACTTTAAATTGACATGCTAACCTTGGAGAGAAGTATACTCTATGAAGTTGACTCAGTAATACTGATAGAACAGACCTGACATTGCATTTACATCAGTTCTGATTCAATAACTAAAAACCGAGGGCCAGAAAAAAATGTGAGCGACGGTTGCTCTTATAACTCATAACCCAGAGCCCCATGGTGAACGCCAGCAATCCCATGGAGGATAGCCCTCAATGTAATAGGGGCAGGGAGGAGGAAATGATGGCACCAACACATGACGTGGTCCGTACAAAGTTTCTACTTAATAAAAAATTTGATTTTTATCAAAAACACAACATTATGAAAAAGATGAAAGGGCATGTTAAGATTTGTGAATACACTACCCAGATGCTATTAAGGAACCCCAATGTGCTGTTACTGCAAACATAGAACCCTCTCCCACATGTATACATATAAGCAGAACCTGCTAAACACCAAATAACCATCAAAAACTGTCATCTCAAAACAAAACAAGCCTGGGATGGTGACACGTGCCTTTAATCCCAGCACTCAGGAGGCAGAGGTAGGAGAATCACAGTGAGTTCGAGGCCACCCTGAGACTACATAGTGGATTCCAGGTCAGCCTTGGCTAGAGTGAGACCCTACTTGGGAACAAAATTTAAAATGTCATTGATTTCAAAACAAGACAAAAGGCCTTCCTAAGCCGTAAAAGTTTTATTTCAGAAAAAAGTATTATGACATTGGCCAAAACTCTCTATAGGGACCGTACTTGTCTCCTCAGACTTGGAATCTCTCTGAATCTCAGGACTTGGCCACTCCCAGATATTAACCGTGACTGGCCATCTAGTATTTGTTCAGTGTAGCACACAGCCTCAGGTCACTGAGATGAAATTCCAAATCAGGGACAGTTATGGAGGAAGGGATGTTTATTGAAGCTTACAGATCCAGGAGAAGTTAATGGCAGAAGCTGGCCCACTTTCACAGATCCAGCCTGAGAGAGAAAAGCCACAACCAACTCCATCAACACGCAAGAACACTCCTGGAACTCCAGGCGAAGCTCAGGCACTTTGCATCTCTTTGAGCTGAAATTTCATATCCATCCCCACACCTTAGGGCTGGACCCTAGGAGCCACCCACAGGGACACCTCCTCCAGCCAGGTGGCTACAGATCTAAATTACAAATTGTGATAAATCCCTGAATATGTTGGGGGCCATCTATTTAAACTACCACACTCACCCAGGGACACAGCCTTATGTAGAGCCCAGAAAGAAGCTAATAAGCAAGAGTCAAGGGACCTTTTGACTCCTGTTTATTCTGGCCTCACTCTGTAGCAGGTACCTGACATTCCTTATTCTACTTGGTCTTCATAGCAACCCTATAAGTTACCTTTTACCATATAGATGTCATGACTGAGGCTCAGGAACACTGATTGCTTGACAGACTCACCTGGCTGGTGAGTAGAAAGCTGACCTTTGACCCTAGATCATGCTCCTCTTACTTAGTGAGCCCCTGAGCCTTGACTTGCTCACAACTGTATAGCCTAGGATAGAACTGGTATCCAACTTGGTGGCTAAAGTGCCTGTGTCACCCATGCGGGTGAGATAGTGAGGGCCACCTGTGAGAATCCTCCTGCTACATTCTAGGCGTTTCTTCCTCTTCACAAGAGCAAAGGAGGCTGCCACTGGTTATTGACCTCTCAGCCTGAAACCAGATCTCTCCACGGAAATGACCTGATTGGTTTGCAGACAGCATCTGGCCTCATGAAGCAGTTGATTGAGAGCCTTGAGCTGCCATTTCAACAGTCCCTGATCTCCTCACATCAGCACTGGCTCTCCCAAAGCCTCTTTGCCTAGTAGGTGTTGGCCATGTCCCCAAGATGCATCACTCTGGTGGCAGGGTAGGGTGAAGGAGGGAGCTTACCTGGGAAGTGACCGAGCTTGCCAATTGACATTACAACCTTCTCTCTGGCCAACTCTAAAGAAGCGGCATAGGCGGTGACAAGGGACTCAGAGACTATAGTAACTTGCCTGTTCTGGCCTCCTATTCACTTTGTCAGACAGAGAAGAAGGGTCCTTCACCCCAAGTAGAATGAACCAGAAGAGAATTAGAAGAGGTAAGCCTTGTACTTAGCAAGGGGGTGAGACACCTATGGGAAGTTCTCATAAGAGGATGACATTAGCTTATTTTAACAATTTCACACGTAGACATTGGGCAAGGATTAGTCTGAGGAGAAGGTGGGGAGTAGTTGGTTCAGCTCACAAGAGAACTAGGCAAGTGGGAAGCTTTTCCTGAGTCATAGGGCACACAGAGAAAGGGGCATATCTGCTTTTATGTCTTTGGGACCCTGTAAGGCTCACAAGGTAACACTTGCAAGTTTAAGTGTGATAATTCATTGCCCTAGGTTTCAAATCCTTCACTCTACCATGTTCTGGCCATAGTATGACTTTGGGCAAGTTATCTGTAAGTTTGTTGTCCCCTTTCCCCTAAAAATACTATATATCATACTTACCTGACAAGGGTATGTATAACATGCCTCGCATGGAAGAAGTACAGAGTAGATGTCTGTCACCACCACCATCATCATCATCACCACCATCTTCATCCCTGAGACGGTAACAGTCCATTTCCTCTGATTTCATTCTCACTGAGCAGGTGGTTGAGGGACAGCTTGCTTGTACGTTTGAGATCGGTCACATGGGAAAGGCAAACAGTCCAGGGTTCACGGAGGCTACCCTCACTTTGCTTGGTACGAGTGCTTCATGGCATCATGGAGGGATGAGGGAGGGTCTATAAGTAGTGGCTTACAAGGTTGAGGGAGTGAAACAGCTTTCAAGGCTTTCTTTTTAGCTGAAGATCTATGCTATGAGTTCTCTTCTTCTGCTATCTAAAAAAAAAAAAAGAAAGAAAGAAAGAAGAAGAAAAAGCCTTTATTTTGATTAGAAGTAGAAACAAAAGGATTAAAGGAACCAGAAGAATTATTTGTAATTGGTCTCCAGACAACACTCCGGTGTCCATTTGTCAGGAACAAGCTGTGGACAAAGCAGCAGGGAACGTTGCTGCAGCATCCTGGGATTTGAGGGATACTTTAACTTTGACATGTCATTTTATCATCACAATGCCCTTTGCAAATTAGTCCATTTTCCCATTTTCATATTGCCCAGATCCTGGAAGCTTTTTAAATGACCAGAGAATGGTTGGGTCTTTGTTTCTTTGTGTCTCTGTTATCTTCCCCACGTGTACCCACTCATCTTTCACAAGACAAAGAAAAGCAAACCTTCACATCTGCTAGTGTGACAATAGGTGTACTTGTACCTTAGAATGCTGTCAAAGGTCATAGTGCTGCCCTTCAACAATAGTCACTGCATATAGTATCGACTTCTACTCTTCAAAAAACTTGTTGAAATTAATAGATTCCCAGGAAAAGCTCAAAAGACCCTATCAGAAAACTATATCCATGCTATTAGCTATAAAACCATCTCAACACACACACACACACACACACACACACACACACACACACACACACGAAACAAGGAGGCTGTATGTGATAAAAATATGCATGACACAATTTATCAGAATGGTAATTATGGAAAGGAGCTGAGATCTTCTTTTTAAGAATCTATTTCACATTGGTGTGAGGGTGACGACATTGATTTACACTGTCCCCAAGGTTCTAGTGTACAATTGGTTCATTTATTTGTTAAAGTGAGACTTGTTTTCAAAATCAGGCATTCATTCATTGTAAAATGTTTGACTTCAGTATCCCAAAGACTCAACTATCTTCATTGTTTTTGTTTTCTTTTTTGTTTTTTATTATGGACATACTTAGTATGATACATCATGTGTTGGTACCATCCTATCTTCATTGTTTGATAGCAGGGAAACCTGTATACCAATTTATTGTAATTATGGTGTCTCACTTTACGTTTTTCTTTCTCCACCAACATTTTTGACTTGTTCTAGATGAAAGGTGATGTCTTGTTAATGATGGCATTTACTTCTCGGCTTGTAATTGGTATATGGTGCCTCTAACTCCGAGCACTCTTGGTGTCACTGTTTCCAGGGGGCCCGATGAATTTGCCTGAGGTAAACGAAAATGGAAAGTACCGATGTTCTTAAATAACTCGAGTTATTTCTTGTGGCTTCCAAGACTTAAGACTGTTGCCGCATGGGCGGGTGGGAGTGGCGAAAGGTAGGTGGTATGGGCTGTTATCTTCCAATCGGAGCGACCCGGATAGCAGTTTTGGATTACTGGCAGGGCTGTGTGCCAAAATGTAATCAAATAGGAAACTGGGTGCCAATGGTAATTTTTTGAAATGTGTTTTTATGACATCCTCCACAAAGATGAAAGCAGTGTTCTCTAAAACAAACAAACTGCCCCGGACTTGGGCTGAAGCTCTGATATGAAATTTATGTATGTTTCAGCAAACCCAACTTGAAAGTAATTATACTTGATTTGAAACTTTTAATTGTTCTTGTTTCTCCCTACAAATAAGGAAATCCTGGCTTTCTGGGGAGAAAAAAAAAAGCAAGCAAGCAAGAAACCCTCTCCATTATGGCTATTAGTTTCTTTTCAAGGCTGTGCCATGCTAATTGCTTTCTGTTTGATTTGGTGCCCTTCTGAAAATTGGAGGTTGCCTCAAGGCAGGGAGAGACTGCATGGTGGGGTTGTGGGTTCGGAGCCCTGGATAACCCACAGCTATGGCCACAAGCCAGTTGCATTATCCCACAGCTGCAGCGGGCCGTCTGGGGGCCCACAGCTTCAGAGCTGTGCCTCTGACTGAAGGGTTCAAATCTCAGGGCTCTCACTTTGTATTATTTATCATTTCTGACTGATAACAGCCTGGCTTTCTTCTAGAAACCAAACACGGCCATTATGGTTTTGTTTCAATGTGGTATTTGGTATTGTATTTCACTCCTTGTCAGCCACGGACTTACAGCATAGGAATATATGAAAGGAAATATATTTCACAGGAAATAGACATTCTACTTCTTTTCAACAACCCTGTGACTTTATTGCCTCCCCCCCGCCCCTGACATACCTCCAATAGTGCTATGTGATTGTTCCTATTAACTCTGGTTCAACTGAGGCGGTGAAAGTTGCAGTGACTTGGTTGGTGTCTGGAAACATGCATGTGTTTGATGAAGTCAGGGACAATTTCATCAGTTATGTAACCTGACAGTTTTGTAAATGGCATTTCAGAATCATAAATTCAAAGTATTAGTAAGACAAAATGTATAGTTATCCATCAAGATGGACAGGCATCTTTTCTGCACAAAAACTCTGCAGAAAGTGGTCATTAACAGGGACAGCTGGGATGCAAAGTGCCTGGGTTTAAATTCCATCCCCATTAGCAAGAAGGCTTCATCAAGTCACATTTCTGTACTTCAGTTTCTTGTGTCACCTGGGAGTTATAATGGTACCTGGGACACAGAATTGCTCATACATGCCTAGAGCTTAGAACAGCTCCAGCTACCTGCTAGTGGCTCAAAGTCAACTGCTATTGTGTCCCTAAAACCTGCTAAGACTTCTTTCATTTTATCCATTAACAAGTTAGCTTTTCCCTATGCATGCTTGCTCGTCCATAGGGACTTTGGTGATTACCCAATGATACCCTGGCAAGCTTCTGGGGACCCAGCCAGCCCCAGCCCTCGAGGCATCATTGAAGTCTCACGCTGTTACCTGTTGCTGCGTGCCCCTCACTCATCCCTGACTTTGGGGGCCAGCCTGTGTGTGATTTCTTGTCTATTTCCTCACAGATTTCTGTTTTATGTCCTCTGACATGAAACCCAAGCCCCTAGGCTTCCCTTTCATCACACTGCCCCTGCATTTAGTCATCTGAGACAAGCTTTTGTTTTTCTTGATATTCAGGGAGATCCTTGCATCCAGGGAGCACACATCCACTCTGTGTCACATGCTGTCCTCAGACCGTAATATACAGGGGACCCACGGCCCTGTTGTATGGTGTACTAAGAACTGCAAGTGTAGTGTGCACTTCCAAATCAAATCCCGATCATACAGTTTGCTGCCTGTGTGATGGTGAGATTACCTCGTTCTCAAGCTTAAAGCTCAGTCACACCATTAATTTAAAAAGATGATAAGAATGTTGACTTCTCAGGATTGTTGAGAGATTAGATGAAGTAACTGGACTGAAAGTTAGCAGGTGTTACAACTGTGACTAAATTCAGACTAAGCCATCATTGTCATCTTACACCTCCTTATGCTCTGTTGCTGAGATAGTGGGCAATATACAGAATTCTAATACAGGCAGGGGAATAGGAGTTTTCAGTGTGATTATTTTGCACTATAAACAGAACAAAGCAGGAATTGAAATAACCATTCTATTCATTCAAAGTAAAAATAATCTTGCAGCTCTTTAAAGTTTATTCTTTAAAAGTCTTTAAAAATACTTTATTTAGGAGAGAAAAAAAGAAAAGTAAGGAAGGAAGAGAGAGAATGAAAATACCTGGGCCTCCTGCCATTGCAAATGAATTTCAGACACACAAGCTTTATGTGGGTATTAGAGAATCCAACCCAGGCTGTCAGTCTCTGCCATCAAGTGCCTGTAACTGCTGAGCCCAGCCTGCCTTTAAGACTCTTAAAGCAGCGTGATTCGTTTTCACTTCATCTTTGCATGAGCTGAAGCTATTTGTCTCCATGGCCCATTGCAGGTATGGACCCAAGAGCCCCATGCACTATTTTGATTATAAATTTAAATAAAGGTAGTCTGTGTGTTCTCCCTGAATAATGATATGATTTAGGCCAATAGAAGTTTTGCCTCCAAGCCTTCTGGCTCATGATCATACTCTCTAGGCCATTGAGTCACACTTCCCAGGCCTGGAAGGAACCACAAGGGTTTTCTGGTTAAACCTCATTATTCTACAGGTCTGAGAAGGTGAAGCTACTTGTCTCAGGTCATAGAGTGAATTACCAGTCACGGATCCAGAAGGAGGCTACCCCTTTCCCATTGGTTGCAAGCCAAGATTGTGAAAGCACAGGTGTTTATACTTTTACCTACAAGCAAGCTTTCCCCTAAGGTTTCCAGGATGATTACAGGTTTTGATAAATAAAAAGAAGCCCACATGTTTCTTAAAAGCCTGCAGGCTCAGGAATCAGGAGATGGCGTGGTTTGCCACTCTGTGTGTTCTAAGGTTGTGTACAAATGACATTTCTTCCAAGACTTCATTCTTGAGAAGGAGAAAGTAATTCCCGCCTGTCACCTTCACTGGGCTGACAAAGGATCAACTGAGCTAACAAAGGGGAACACAGTCTTTAAAGAAAGACCATGTGTTCTTTAGGTCAGGGCTTTGGGGTCACAATGTCCGGGTCATGAACTCCAGCTATGCCACATATCATTATGTAACCTTGGTCGAGGCAGACCATAAATGAGAATAAAACTTGTCTTATTAAATCTGCTGGAAGATTGACTAAAATGTTATAAAGTACTTGACACAAGGCGAGCTCTCAAGAGACGGTAGCTATTATGAAATCATTAAGATGGGAGATAAAAACTGGATTCTAGATCCTTGTCTGCTCTGTTGGACGGATGGATGGATGGATGGATGGATGGATGTGACTTTGTTTTAACAGACGCTACCCCAGCTTACTAGATTTCACGTTCTCTGATTTTTATCTACCGTCAGCATCAAGAAGTGCACCCAAGTCAGCACTAGAGATGCAAGGTGCATTCGTGCTGAACTGAGCTAAGTAAACCCAGATGAGAGTGCGGTTAAACTTATCACTTACCCTCACCCGGGACTGCTGAAGATTGACCCCAGGGCCTCGTGCAGGCTGGGCAAGTGCTTTACCCCTGTGTTTCACCTCAGTTCTTATTTCTACTTATGTGATGGTTTGTCAGAAACCTTAACTGTGTAATTTAATGAAGAAAAAAAAGTGGCTGCTTTGAAAATTTGTTCTGAATTTATTCAGGTTGTTTTCAAAATAGTGAACTCTTCTGTTTAATCCAAAGCAGAAATCGAATAAACCCTGTGTACAGAGAAATAGGAGGCCAGTCACAGACCAACCTGGTGGTGGGAGGGGACAGGGATCTGTACTTCTAGATGGCCTTGACCAGTTTGCTTTCTGCATGTACAACATGTGCACATGTAGTACAAGTCACAGAGTCTGTGGAGGTCACCACAAGGTCAGTGAAAATTGTGCACACAGAGCAGGGCTGATCAGGACAATGGGCTTTCCAAGAGCAGAGGTCTCCCCACCCAGCAAAGCATGGGTAATCTCTTAACTCCGCTTTCACTCCCCTATTAATGAAGAAGAAGAGGGATTTTAAAAAATCAAGGCAATACAGAGTAGCACACATCAATTCCTAAGTCCTTCATTAGAAAGCAAAACCACAGGGTGGGAATGATCAAAATAAATTGTATTGTCATAAAGCAATTAAGAGAAAATTAGGCAATCATAAGGTGACAAAAGCCTATTAGTTAAAGGGCCTGAAAAACACAGCAGGTTGTAAAAAATTAAATTCTCACACACAGAAAAAAAAATGCAAATACATGCAATTGTCTCTCCATGGCAAACAGTCAAATAACTGATTTGTGGGAATAGTTAAAATAAAAGCCTTCACAAAATGTTTGGTACAATTTTATATCTCATAGTTGCTCAGATTTGAGAAATACTGCCTTCTAAGTTCTTATCTTTTGCCCTTTACAATAAGCCTTGTAAAACATTCCTGTTCTTTCAAACTAAAAAGATATATCCTTTAAAATGAAGTGTAGCAGTAATAGTATGTAATAAGTTTCACATTGATTTCTATTTTTTTTCTTCCTTCAAAAATATTTCATGTATTTATTTGCAAATAGAGAGATACAGAGAGGAGAGAGAGAGAGAGAGAGAGTATAGGTACACCAGGACGTCCAGCCACTGCAAATGAACTCTACATTCATGTGCCACTTTGTGCTGCTGGCTTATATGGGTACTTGGGACTCAAACCCAGGACATTAGGCTTTGCAGGCAAGTACCTTAACTGCTTGAGCTATCTCTCCAGCCCTGATTTCTATTTTCTAACTCATTGGGGTTACTCTAGAATTATAGTTTTTAGATGTTAGAAGAACCCAATTCCAAAGCTATTATTAGACATTTTGAAGCTGAAGCCCAAGGCGGGGGCACAGGAAGCCCAAGCTAGCACTTGACCAGTGGGCTGTCTCATGGGAGTGGATCTGATTCCACAGAACTTCTCTCTTTTTCCACATGCAGAGCTCTATCCTCCAGGCCAGCTTTTTCTTCCCTGTTATGTACGATGTTGGTGCTTGAAAAACCTGGTCTATATAAGAGATTAGGAATTTTTCCATGGAAGAGAGAAATATAAAATAACTTTGGCTTTGGGGGCAGGGAGGGGTCATAAGATCTTTTTTTGCAACTTCCTGAATTCTGCTATCGTAGAGCAAAAGTAGCCAGACAATACATAAGCAAATGAGCATGTTCCCGCCAATGAGCCTCCTCTACCATACTGGCCCAGTCTCAGATTCAATGTATAAGTAACTGTTTGCTGACACTGACAGACCAAAGAAAGGAGCCCATCCACGTTAGCTGGGTGAACCAGTGAGTTTATTCAGGAGTGTTGGTAACTCTACATTATCTCTATTACCCTATATTACAAGCATGGGTGACGACTCATGGAAGCGGCATTCCTGCAGGCCTTAACCTCCATCAGCCTTCCATCCCTGGTATGCTCAAGTGCCCTCAGGACCATGTGCAGCTGGTTCAGGATTACATGCAGTTGTGGTGGGGACAGGAGGAGTGGGGCCTGGAATCTCAGATGAGGTTCTGGTAGCCCTCCTTCAACAAGAACATTAATGGACTGTTGCAGTCAGGTTCGCATTGCTGGCAGAAACCACCCAACCAAGAGCAGCTTGTGGGGAAAAAAAGGTTTATTTTGGCTTATAGACTCAAGGGGAAGCTCCATGATGGCAGGGAAAATGGCAGCATGAGCAGAGGGTGGACATAACCCCCCAGCCAACATAAGGTGGACAACAGCCACAGGAGAGTGTGCCAAACACTGGCATGGGGAAACTGGTTATAATGCCCATAAGCCTGCCCTCAACAATACAACGCCTCCAGGAGGCTTTAATTTCTAATTGCCATCATCTGGGGAACCTAGCATTCAGAAAACATAAGTTTATGGGGGACACCTGAATCAAACCACCACTTTCCACCTCTGGCACCCATAAACTGAAAACCATCCGTGATGTAAAATGCAATGCATTCATCCAACTTTAAAAGTCCCCATAGTTTTTAATGGTGTTCAAACATTCCCATAGTCTGAGATCTTTTAACTGAGTCATAATACCAAACAAAAACAAAATTCATAATGGTACAAAATAAACATTCACACTGCAAAAAAATGTCATTGGGCATAGCAAAGAAATATTCAATCAATACAAGATTTAAAACAACCAGGGCAAACATCAAACTCTGTAGCTCCAAGTCCAACAACTCTAGTCAGTGAAAAATCTCCTCTCCAAGTCCAATAATTTTAACCACTGACAAATCTCTGGAGTTCCAATTCTGCACCTCCAGCTAGGCTACTCACAGTCCTGCAAAACTTCATCTGGACTTGGCAGCACTCCTAAGCAGCCGTCTCGTGGTCCTGGCATCTCCACTGGGTCTCCACTGCAACCCATGGTCCATTCTCATGGCTCCATTGGGTCTCCATGCAGGCATCTAGCAAACCTGTTTCACACTGCCCATGGCCATTTCCAAAACACAAGATCGTACTGCAAATTCAATGACCCTCTCTTTTCTGCATTTCATATACTCCATAATACCAGGTGGGGTGCCAGTTTGTTAATCCAGGGGCAAATAAAGGAGATTTTGAAGAACAGGACACTCCTTCAGCATTCAGGCCCCTTCAAAAGAGTCTGCATTCTTTCTGTTGTCCCAATGCAGGTCAGCTGGCCCAATCTCAATGGTTATAATCTCTCATACAGTTGTAGCTGTATAGGCAACAGTTTTGGCCATATCCTTATGCTCATATAAGTCCATTTCTATGCAAAGCAACCCTGCATAAGTTCTCAGGACATGGGTATAACAGAAATCCTCTCATACAAACTACTTCTAGCCCAGTCCAGGCAAAGCTCTTTCTCACCCTCACATGCTCACCTCACAGTCCATAGTTCTTACTGCATTCAGGTCTTTCAACTCTGACCAGAATAGTCCATCAAGCTGTACTTACAGCACTGCAAGGCATCTCTTAGACAAAGTTTAAAATCCTTCCACATTCATCTTGAAAATCAGCTCCAAAAGGCCAAAGCCACACAGTCAGGTGTCTAGCAGCAACCCCACTCTTGGTACCAACTTTACTGTTGCAGTTAGGTTCACATTGCTGGCAGAAAACACCTGACCAAGAGCAGCTTGTGGGAAAAAAAGGTTTATTTTGGCTCATAGACTTGAGGGGAAGCTCCATGATGGCAGGGGAAAATGATGGCATGAGCAGAGGTGGACATCATCTCCTCACCAACATCAGGTGGACAACAGCCACAGGAGAGTGTGCCAAACAATGGCATGAGGAAATTGGTTGTAACACCCATAAGCCCACTGCCAACAATACACCGCCTCCAGGATGCCTTAATTTCCAATTGCCCTCAGCTGGGGAACCTGGCATTCAGAATACTTAAGTTTATTGGGGACACCTGAATCAAACCAGCACATCTACCCTATATGGGCTTTTCTCTGGTAATCATAGCCACTCTGATTCAAGACAGCAATGGCCATTACATGCCTAGAGGACTAAGTTCCACTATACCTATTTTTTTTTTTTTATCTGAAGTCATTTTGGCAGCCTTAAAAGGAACTAAGGCAGCATTTCTCAGTACCACAGGGATGTTTGTTTTGGGATGTCTGGCCAGTACCCTTGTGTGGTAGTTTGAATGTATGGCCCCATAGCCTCAGAAGTTTGTTTGGACTTATTAGTGGGAGCCAGCTTCTTCCACCATTGATGTGTCTTCCCTTGAATCTGTAAGCCTGAAATAAATCCCATTCCTTCCACAAACTGTGTTTGCTTGGATGTTTATCCCAGCAGCCTGGAGTACTCTAGTATACTTTGGTTATGTGTGGACTTTTTCCAAGTACTATTCTTTAGCCATCTTCACTACACTTAGTCCTTGGTATCTCAAGCAGTGCAAAATCGTATGTTAGATTTATCATATCCCCTTTTCTCGTCTGCCTTTGGTTTTGTGAGACAGTATCTCACCATGTCACCCAAGCTGACCTCAAATTTGCTATGTAGCTTCAACCTCATGGTCCTCCTGCTTCAGCCTCCCGAGAGCTGGGGTTACAGATATGAGCTAACATCATATACTTTTCTTATTATATTCCTATCTTAGATCAAGCATGTGCCTTTCTTCTATCAATATCAGGCATTAGCACAGTGCAGACTGGTACCAGGATACAATGGCCTTGCAGGTGACCCAAATGTCTTCACTCTCCTTGTTCATAATGGCTGATCTGAGCATGTTAAATAACCTTCTTTTCCACATGGATAAGCAATAGGTCTAACACAACCAGTAAATTGTTTTCTTAATGTTGATTAGAAATACCACATTTATTAGCTCTGAATTTCCTTATGTACATTGGTCTATTTCTGGATTTTTCACTGCTGTTTCATCTGTCTATTTCTCTATGAATATATCTTTACCATATTATATGTTCCTCACCAGGAAAAGTCCTTATTTAGGTCTTTTAATAAAAATTCAGTTTTCCTCCTGTCTTGCACATTTCTGTCACAGCTTTTACATAAGCTAAAGTTCACTGATTTCTAAAAGAGCCAACAGGAATGCATCTAGCGGGAGCCTGGGTGATGAAAGTGCAAAAGATCGAATTGGAAGCAGTTGCAGGTGGAGCATCTCCAAGTGCTGAGTCATTTCTACATCCTCTGGCACTGGGAGTGGCCAAGAGATCAGTGCCAGAAAAGAGGACAGGGGAAGGGCCAGAAAAAAAAAAAAAAAGACAAAAGCCACTTTACATAGGGCCGGGAAGTCCAGGAGCATCTTAATGGAATGTGTCCTGACAACCTCAGGAAGAGGTGGCACAGTTGCCCCTGAGGACAAGGGAGCAGAATGGGGCTGGGTGTGCCTCCTGCTCCTGCCATATTGCGAAAGCTTTGGGTTCAGAGCCGGATGGAATTGATTCGTCTTGTTGCTCTTCCTGCAGATCTCCACCCTTTCCACTCAGGCTAACTGGTGTGGCCTCGGGTCTTGTCTCACACTGGAGCTTATTTAGCCCAATCTGTCCTTTCTTCATCTTGTTTCCCATTCTTGTGCTCACTTCTCTGCTGGGTTTATTTGAACTCACCTGTCTCTCAACTTTTTTGTGCATGTGTATGTGATGTTTATATGTGCATGGAAACTCCATGTGTGCACGTGGAGGCCAGAGGAGGTTGATCTCAGATCTCAGATATTTTCTCAATCTTTCGCCATCTTATTTATTATTATTATTATTTTGGTTATTAGATGTAGGGTCTCGCTTTAGCTCAGGCTAACCTGGAATTCACTATGTAGTCCCAGTGCTGGGATTACAACATGTGCCACCATACTCAGCTTTTCTGAGGGAGCTGGGGAGTTGAACTCTGGTCCTCATACTTTCACAGTAGATACTTTACCCACTGAGCCATAGCTGCAGCCCCTATCTCTTAATTTCTCTTGCTTGGTGGAAATGGTCTCCATTTGGGCTATTTTAGCCTCTGATTTTCCACTGCTGGGCAATGCCCTCAATCTTTGGTCATCTCCCATCCCCAGGAATAACTCTCCTCTTGAGTGACCCTCTGTGCCATTTAATGCATGTACTTCCCCCACAACTTATTCTGTTCTTGTTCATCTTGGTAGTTAATTCAAATTACTCTGGGGTAGAAAGATGGCTCAGCAGTTAAAGAAAAACCAATGACCCTCGTTCGATTCCCCAGTACCCACATAAAGCCAGATGCACAAAGTGGAACATGCAACTGGAGTTAGTTTGCAACAGCTGGAGGCCCTGGTATGCCCATTCTGTCTGTCAGTCTCTTCTCTCTCTCTCTGCTTGCAAATAAATAAATATTTTAAATTATTCTGACTCTGTCTGCATTAACTATTTCTGTATCAAATGCATCTCAAAGCAGGGTCATTTGGCAGCTGATTCTCTTATTTATTTTTGGAGTCCTGTGTTAAATGAACTGTTACAAATAGCACTGAGGAGCCTAGTTTAGGCCACATGGGTCCAGTCACCATGTGAAGTCACTCATTTGGCGAGCATCCTAGAAAACCAGGTAATCAGTGCCTTGTAGACAAAGGTACCTGCTACCTGAATAGGTTGTTACTGCTGATTTTGCCATTGCAAGTGGCAACTCACTGATTTCTTGAAACATGTTCTCATGTGTATCCATGTCTATTGCATAAACCAAGCACTTTTGAAGAAGAAGGTGGCCAGTAGTCTTAGTCATGTCATCAATAGAGCTCTAGCTTGTATTTATGACCTGAATATACACTCATACAGAGGGTTCAAACATGGTCTTAGAATCACATTGAAAATGTTTTGAAAAAATATTTTTATTTGCAAGCAGGGAGGGGGGTGGCAAGGCCTCCAGCCACTTCAAATGAACTCAAGATGCATGTGCCTTTTTGTGCATTTCGCTTTAGCTGGGTACTGGGGAATCAAACCTGGATCGTTCGGCTTTGTAGGCAAGTGCCTTAATTGCTGAGCCATCTCTCCAGCCCTCGTACTAGAAATTTTTTAAAAAACATATCGGTGTCCAGGTTCCATCACAAACCAAAACTCATACAAAGTTCCTAAAAATAGGACCAGCATTAGCATTAAATTTTTTTCTTACATAAGGACTGGGGAGATAGATCAGTCCATAAAGTGCTTGCCTGGAAACATGAAGACCTGTGTTCAATCCGCAGAACTCATGTATAAACAAGCAGATATAGCGGTACGTTATTATAATTCCAGCACTGAGAAGGTGGAGTCAGGCAGATCTCTGGGATTCACTGCACAGCCAGTCTGACCTACTTGGAAAATTCCAGGATACCGAAGAGACCCTGCTTCAAAATATGGTGGATGGTGTCTGAGCAACAACACATAAAGTTGTCCTCTGGCTCTACACAGTCCTTTCATGTGTGTGCATGCATGTACACACACGCACACATTCTTACATTCTAAAGCCAGGGTTTAAAAACCATGGTTTAAGCAGAACTTTTGGAAGCAGCAGCTTGCATGCTACGCAACTATTGTCACCAAATTCTCTCTTTAACTTACAGGAAACTTATGGGAGAGCAGCCTGTGATTTAGGTCAGGCAATCTAACTTAGTATTCTAAACTTGGGTTTATTTTTGTCCTTTCTCTGTTGCATGAATCCTCTGGACTCAGAAAGTGATGTATCAGAGAGAATTATTTATAATTTTTAAAAGGACCACATCAATGATCAGAACCCATGGGTCTGTCTCCACAGAGAAATGACTGTGGTATTTTTGAAGAGCCTGGTTAGAATTTCAACAGAATGAAAAGTTGGTTGGATGCTAGCACAATCAAAGCAAGTCCACAGTGGAATACTATTGTTAAATATTATGTCAGTCAAGCCTTGCAGATGCAAACACCAGGACTCATGGCAGCTCGCCTGAATTCTGAAAGGAAGGTTGCAGCCAGCAGTGTCTTCACAGTGCCGTGGGACTGCTTCTATGAAACCCCTGCTGCTGTTGTGTTTCTGTGTGTGTGTGGGGGGGGGGGTGCGCAGCTGTGGCAGCTCACCCTTAGGTGAGCAGGACTCTTGAAAGTACTGTTAGCATCCATGCCTAATGTCACTGTTCTCCTTTCTTAAGGTGTTCTTTTTCACCAGTGCACATCACGTAAGACTGCCCAGCAGCAAGAAAGGCTGGGGAAAAGTGCTATTCTTTCAATATTAGTTTGAATAGATGGCCCCCAATCTATTCAGTGTTTTATTAGTTTATAGTTCGCATCTGCAGCCACTTGGCTGGAGGCAGTGTCACTGGGCAGATCTGAAGGTGTGGTGGTAGGTTTAGGATTTCAATCTAAAGATATGCAAAGTGTGCCTAGCTGGAGTTCCTGAAGTGTGCTGTGGCTTTTGGCTGTGGCTTTGCTCTCTGTGTTTGGTCCTGTGAAGATCAGGCCAGATTCTTCTGCCATTATGGAACTTCCCCTAGATCTGTAAGCTCCAATAAATATCCCTTCCTCCATAACTGGCCTGGTCTGGAAGTTCATCTCAGTGAACCTTAAGCCGTCTGCTACGCTGAAGAAGGAAGGCAGATGGGAAGGGAAATTTCTAGGATCCAGGGAGGATGTTTAAAAGCTATATAGTAGTCTTGAGGAAAGACACTTTTGTTGTTGTTGTTGTTTTTGTTTTTCGAGGTAGGGTCTCACTGTAGCCCAGGCTGGCCTGGAATTCACCATGTAGTCTCAGGGTGCCCTTGAACTCAATGCGATCCTCCTACCTCTGCCTCCTGAGTGCTGGAATTAAAGGCGTGTGCCACCATGCCTGGCTCACTTTTTTTTTTTTTTTTTTGCCTTTCTTTTTCTTCATTAGAAAACCCCACACATACACAACCTAATCAACACTTACGGGGAGGACACTATCATCTGTGTGTATCATCTTGATTTCTATGTGAATGTCAGACTGGCGTTATTTCTCCCTAAGAACACCTAACCACTGTTTCATCTTTAAAAATTGTTTGTTTATTTATTTATTTATTTGCAAGGAGAAAGGTGGGGAGAAAGAGAGAATGAAAAGGCACACCAGGGCTTCTTGCTGCTGCAAATGAACTCCAGACACATGTGCAACTTTGTGCATCTGGCTTTATGTAGGTACTGGGGAATTGAATCTGAGCCAGCAGGCTTTGCAAGCAAGTACCTTTAACCATTGAGCTACTGATGGAGTTGATAAGGAGAGAGCTACAAATGGGCATATATATATTATATATATAGAGGGAGAAGGGGGGGATTAGAAGAATTTCTGTCTAAACCCTAAAACTCAAATGTGGAAGAACTCCCTACCACCCCACCTACTTTCATTTATACACAAGGTGTCCCAAGAGCTCATGGTTGTTTTTCACAATTAGGAGAGTTTTTACAGCGATGAAGCAAAGTTTTCAACAACTGCATTAAGAAATTATAGAAAGGCCCGAGGAGCCTCCAGGGTCAACTCCCCAGCACCTACATAAGGTCAGGCACAAAAGGTGGCCTTTGCATCTGGTGTTCCTTTGCAGTGACAAGAGACCCTGGTGCACCCCTTCCCAGCACATACAGGCAAATAAATTTAAAATTTGGTTTTAAAATATAGAATGCTGACACAAGATGAAAAAAATGATATATTTCATGGAAAAGTTGGTTTCCTTTCTATCAGGAAGGCAACAAAGGGATTTTCCAAACCTTACTGTAGACTAATGAGCAGGGTTTTGTTTAGGCCCAAGGAGCTCCCTCAGAGTCTCTTCAAGTCGCATGCACATTTTGATTCTGTGATAAAGCTTTTTCCTAGCCTTGCAGTGGAAGCCAAATGAGTGTCACCAAGGAAACCTGTGGCCAGCTAGAGAATAAGCAGGGAGCTGCACCTCGGAGGAGCTGCTGCCCTGGGGTAGCACCCGCAGTTTACAACGCCTTATCCTTGCCCTCTTACCCAAGGCAGTCCTTTGCTTTTGGAAAACTAGCAAAAAGCCTAAAACATGGACTTCAAAGACAAAGGGAATTCTATTTTAACCTGATGATTTCGTTCCACTGCTACCCACCCTGAAAGGTCATCCATTGGTAGAGAACAAACAAGAGAAGTGTTGTTCTGGAAGTCTTCCAGAAGGACTAAGGAGGGGAGGGGCTTCAGGGAACAGCCGGCCCTATTAACTGTGTGGGGGCTGCCTGCACCACTCTGATCCAGTGCCCTGTGTACCCAGGAGGGGTTGTTTTCTACCACAAGCATTTGGTTAGTGCTGGTCCAGTTGGAGGAAGAAAAGTTGCAATGGGATCACTTCCTGTGTTATCAAGCTGCATAAAGACACACCAGTCACCTCTGTCTTCCTCTCTCTTTTTCCCCCCCTTTCTTCCCTCACCCTTGTCCTGCTCTTCCTTCCTCTCTCCCTGTCTCTTCCCCTTCCCTTCCTGGTTCTCTCTCCTTTCCATCCTCTCTTCCTTCCTTACTATTATTACCTTCCTTCCTTCCTTTCTTTTTTTAACAGCAATTCTAGGTTCACAGAGAAACCAAGAGGAAAGTATAGAGATTTCTTATATACCCTCCTCCATCCATAACCTCCAGTTAGCAACATACTCCACTAGGGTGGTATCTTTATAATAATTGATTTATAATAATTGATTTAAATGATTGACATTAGGGTTCTTTCTTACTGGTGTCCATTTTATGAGGTTAGAAAAAGGTTTCATGACATATATCCACCATTAAAGTTCTAGCCACTATTTTCCCTGCTAGAAAAGTCCTTCATGCTTCATCTAGTCAATACCCTCTGCCATCACATGACAACCACAATTATTTTACTGTCTTTGTAATTCCATCTTTTCCCAAATGGTATATTGTTGGGATCATACTATATGTACTCTTCTCAGAGTTGGTTTCTTCTACTTAGCACTGTGCACTGAAGTTTTCTCCATGTCCTTTGCAGTTTGGTAACTTAATGCTTTTTAGCACTGAATAATATTCCAACTGCATATATCCATTTACCTACAAATATGTGGGTACTTCTTTATTTTGGCAAGTATGATGATAGCTGCTATAAAATGCGTATATTGGTTTTGGTGAGACCGTGAGCTTGCCACTCCATTCATCTCAAGGAACACAGCTGCTGCACTGTGCGGTAAGACTACAGTTAGCACTGTCAGAAATTGCCAGGCTAGGGCTGAGGAGACAGCTTAAAGCATTCGCTATACAAGTGTGAGTACCTGAGTTCAGATCCCCAGATTCCACATAAAAGCCAGAAGCTAAGGCAGGCTTCTGTAATCCCAGCATGCCCATAGCGAGATGGGAGGCAGAGGTAGGAGAATTCCTTAGCAAATGAGCACTGAATAATGAGAGAGCCTGCCTCAAGTGAGGTGGCAACCAATACTAACACTCTGAAACTACTCTGACCTCCACCTGCCATGGCATATATGCACTCACACATGAACACACATCAGAGAGAGAGATGGGGGAGGGAGCCACACAACAAAAGGAAACCGACAAGCTTTTTTTTAAAGTAGTTGGACCATTTTGCATTCCCAATAGCAAGAAATGAGAGTGTGCTGTTCATCAGTATCTGGCCTTGTCCGTGTTCTGGGTTTTAGGCATTGTAGCATTTGCATTTTTCTGATAACACACAATGTAAACATCTTTCCTATGCTTATTTGTCACCCGCACACCTCTGCCTGAGGTGATTGCTAAGGTTTTTACCTACTTTTCCTATTGGGTTGTTCATTTTCTGATTGTTGAGTTTAAATAGGTTTTTTTTTTTTCCTATATTTTGGATAGAAGTCCTGTTTTGAATATACCATTTTGGAATTTGGTTGGCTTTGCACTGAATGTATAGCTCAATTTGGGTAGATCTGAGCTCCTGGTAATTCCATCTTCTCACCTATGAACATGAAAAAACTCATTTATTTAATTCTTTGGGTCTTTTTGTTCACCAGAGTTTTTTTTTTTTAATTTATTGAGTTTAAATAAAAAGTTGCACACATAAACCCCTTCTCCCTGACCCCAATTCTGCTGAGGGTCTTCAGTGGGGTTATTGGTATTCACTGTGGGGACCAGGAAGCCTCAGTCAGTCTCTGCAGGGATGGGGAAACATGGTGTCTGAGGCTCCTACAGTCTTTCTGCCCCCTCTTCTGCAATACTCCCTGAGCCTTGGTGGGCAAGACAGAGATCTGATTTAGTGTTGCTTTCTCTGTAGACTCTGGATCTTTGTTTTTATGAGGGTTTTCATCAGTTTTGCAGTTTTTTCATATACATATTGGCTTTGTATATATAATTATATATATACATATATGTGTGTTTACATGTAAGTAATTTTGGAAGATGCTAATGTAAATGTTTTGCACTTTTAATTTCAAATTTCACTTGTTCTTTGGTCCTTTTTCTCTTTGTGGCTGTGTGAAGGGTTTATCTTTGCTTACTGTTGGAGGGAATCAGTTCATCCTGACAGGGAAGGCATGGCTGCACGGGCTTGAAGCAGCTGGCCACTGTATATCCAGTCAGGAAGCAGAGGGATGAACATAGATGCTCAACCAGCATTCTTTTCATTCAGTCTGGATGCCAGCCCAAGGTAAATCTTCCCATCTCAATTAACCTCATCCAGAAGCTCCCTCATAGACAAGCCAAGGGCTTCTCTCCTAGGTGATTCTAGATCCAATCAAGTTGATAATTGAGATTAATCATCACACAAAACAATTGATTTTTTTTTGCATATGAACTTTGTTCTCTAAGATCTTTGTATAATTTCTTGTTAATTTTGAGTATCTTTGTTTCTGATTCTTTCAGATTGTCTACATAGAAAATTATGTCACTGTGGTGATTTGATTCAGGTGTCCCCCATAAACCTAGGTGTTCTGAATGTTAGATCCCCAGCTGATGGCAAATTGGGATTTAAAGCTTCCTGGAAGCAGTGCATTGTTGGGGGCAGGATGTGGGTGTTAGAGCCAGCTTCCTCTTGCAAGTGTTTGGCACACTCTCCTGTAGCTGTTGTCCATCTGATGTTGGCCAGGAGGTGATGTCCACCCTCTGCTCATGTCATTGTTTTCACCTGTCCTCATGGGCTTCCCATGGGCTTGAGTCTGCAAGCCAAAATAAACCTTTTTTCCCCCACAGGCTCCTTTTGGCTGGGTGTTTTCTGCCAGCAACAGTAAAGTTGGTACCAGAAGTGGGGTTGTTGCTGATAGAAACATGACTCTGTGGCTTTGGTCTTTTGGAACTGCTCTGCAGGAGAATGTAGAAGAATTTGAAATCTTGGCCCAAGAGATGCCTTGTAGCACTGTAGGTACAGCTTGATGGACCATTCTTGTCAGAGTTGAAAGACCTGAATGCATTAAGAACTATGGAATGTGAGATCTGGCTTATGAGGGTGAGAAAGAGCTTTGCCTAGACTGTGCTAGAAGCAGCTTGTGTGAGAGGCTTGTTGTTATGCCTGAGACCTTGTGCAGGGTTGCATTGTGTAGAAATGAACTGATGTGACCAGAAGGATATGGCACAGCAAAAATGAAATCTTTGCACAAACCTTCTGCCCATTCAGCTGCAATTGTTTGAGAGATTACATCCATCAAGATTTGGGCCAGCTGACCTGCACTGGGACAACAGGAAGAATGCAGACTCATTGGAAGAGGCCTGCATGCTGAAGGAGTGTCCCGTTCTTCAAAGTCAGCTTTATTCTCCACTGGTTAACAAGTTGGTAGCCCACCTGGTACTATGGAGTACAACAAATGCAGAAAAAAGAGGGTCAATGAATTTGCAACATGGTTTTGCATTTTGGTAATAGCCACGGGCAGTGTGAAGGAGGCTTGTTGGATTACCTGCATAGAGACCCAATGGAACCATTAGGATGAACCATGAGTTGCAGTAGAGACCCAGTGGAGATGCCAGGCCTATGGGATGGCTGCCAAGGAGAGCTACTGGCAGTGGATGAAATTTTCCGGAACGGTAAGTAGCCTAGGTGGAGGGCAGAACTGGAGCTCCAGACACTTGTCAGTAGTTTAGGACTTCCAGTACCAGGAGGAGAAAGAAAGGACACCCTTGCTTTGCTCCTCTCACCAGGAACTATGCTGGTGACTGTAGGGACTTTGTAGCTATTCTTTGTCAAGTTATAGAATTCCCCTCCAGCCTTCTTTTACTGAGACTCTTTTCTTAAAATTTTTAAAAAATATTTTTATTTATTTATTTGCAAGCAGAGAGAGAGAGAGAGAGAGGGAGAGAGAAGAGAGGAGAGAGGGAGAGAGAGAATGAATGGGTGCCATAGGGCCTCGAGCCACTGAAAACAAACTCCAGATGAATGTGCCACATTGTGCATCTGGCTTTACGTGGGTACTAGGGAATTGAACCAGGATTGTTTAGCTTTGCAAGTAAATGCCTTAACCCCTGAGCCACCTCTCCTGCCTGAGATTCTTTTTTTTAAATGATAAATACATGTTAGTTTTTAAATATATTTTATTCATTTATTTATTTGAGAGAGAGAAAGAGAGAGAGAATGGGCATGCCAGGGCCTCTAGCCACTGCAAATGAACTCCAGACACATTTTGAGCATCTGGCTTTACCTGCTGGAGAATTGAACCTGGGTTCTCAGGCATTGCAGGCAAGCAACATATCTGCTAAGTCATCTCTCCAGCCCTACATGTTAGATTTTGACAAATTCTTTTCTGCCTGTATTGATATGATTATGTGATTTTCCTGTTACTAACTGGTGATGTGGTGGACTATTTTAGTTGACTTTTGAGTGTGAGCAGTCTTATATAACTAGAATAAATCCCACTTGGTCATAATGTATAATTCTTCTAATACATTGTTGGATTCAATTTACTAACATTTAGCTAGCTGTCTTTTCTATAATGAACTTGTCCAGTTTTGGTATTAGGGTAATGCTAGTCTCTGTATGTTAAGAAGTATTCTCTCTATTTCTATTTTCTTTTCTCTTTTTAATTTTTTAAAAAATTATTTTGGTTTTCCAAGGTAGGGTCTTACTTTAGCCCAAACTGACATGGAATTCACTATGTAGTCTCAGGATGGCCTCGAACTGACAGAGATCCGCTTACCTCTGCCTGCCAAGTGCTGGGATTAAAGCCGTGCGCCACCACACCCAGCCATTCTACTTCTATTTTCTGAAAGAGACTGTAGAAGATTGCATAATTCCGAGGTAAATGCTTGGTAGTTGTTTTAGTCACCTTTTTGTAGCTGCCACGAAATACTTGCGCAAGTAAAGGAAGAAAGGCTTGCTTTGGCTGGGTAGCTTCAGATGATTCAGTCCAGGTCAGCTGACTCCATTGTTTTTCAACCTGTGATGAGACAGCAATATCATAGTGAAAAGTCATGTGGTAGGAAACTGCAGCCCCTGTCAGTCAGAGAAAGCAAGAGGCTAGAGACAAGAAAGGTCATTCAAAGGCAGGCTCTCACTAACCTACTTCTTTCAATGGGGCCCCACTGCTTACACTGTTAAGTTCTTTGCCTGAAAACTCTGGCTGACCTTGTGGTTGATTTTGCTTCTGAAGCAGGTGAAAAGAATTTGTGCCTGAGCGCTCCACTTCCCTCCAGGCCATTGTCAACCACAGAGTGAGAGTGGTTGGTACAGATCCCTCCAGCTCCCTCATTCTTCGGGTGGAACCATGGGAAGGCATGGCATGTGCCCTGTATAGGCTCTGAGTGCCCATGCAAGAAAGCGTCATGTAGCCATAGCCGCGGCTTAGCTGATGGCAAACTCTTTACTTGTTCTGTCTTCCCTGTTCTCACTTCCCTATGCCCCTGTTAGGATTTCCTTGTGCTGCCAATCAAATAAACCGTTTGCACTTGGTCCTTGTCTCGCAATTAGCTTCCAGAGTAGTCAAACTAAGTCAGCTGTAGGTTGTGCCTTGCTACTAGTAAATAGAGGCAGTCAGGCTGACAGTTTAATTGCAAAATGGCCCTAATTGCATCCATATCCTTTTTTAATGTGAGTTTTCAGCTTCTTCCATCAAGAGAAGAATACATTTCTCCATCCCTTCATCTTTGTTGGCCTTGAACCTTACTTTGGACAACAGAAACAGATGGAAGTGACCTTGTCACGGCGTAGCCTGGTACGCCTCTGTTCTACTCACCCTTGCCTTCACTCTCTTAGACATCTCCACCAGGGCAAGGCTACATTAGTCCACTAGAGGAGAAAGAAGCACACGGAGCTCCTCAGATGCCCATACTGTCTGAGATGCCCTTAGCTGATTCCCCAGCTGACCAGCCATACATGGGAATCCAGCCACACAGCCAGGCTTCCCAGAAGGCAGTGGGAAAGAAAGCAAATGACCAGTGACCTGCAGGGTAGGGCAAGGACTAGTGGAGAAGAGGATGAGTTTGACAAAGCAATGAAGAGAAGACTCAGGCATATTCAAGCTCCTCTGCGCAGGGAGTTCCTGAGGACCCAGAAGGCTGACAATGGTGGTGCATATTCCAAGGGCTCTCATGCCTGCTTAGGAAGAGACAGCAAGCCCTGGTTGCTGAGGGAAATGGGTTCTTAAAGTCATTCAGCAGCTCACAGATTCACATGTGGTCTACTTAATGGCAATGATATGTCATATGGCATTTGTGTTAATTAAACTTTTTAATAAAACTTTGGGGTAAGAGTGCTTATCTCATATTTCAGACATTCCCAGGAGTGCTTAGAAAGGGGCTTGAAGTAAGAAAAGTATGCCATTTGGCAACATTCCATGAAGCTAATTGCCCTGAAGTCAGGAAAATTTACACAAAAGGGCTTGCTACAAGTTTAATCAGTTCAGAAGACAATTTGCCACATTTTGCCACATTCTCATTATGTCTAGTCCCTTGCCTTCCACACAAAAAACATGTGAGAGATTCAATCACTAGGACTTCTTAAGGTTCTAATTATTTGAACATGTCCCTTGAAATATAACTTCCAGGCTGGGGAGATGGCTCAGAGGTGAAAGGCGCTTGCTTACAAAGTCTACTGACACAGGTTCGATTCTCCAGTACTCATGTAAAACTAGATGCACAAAGAAATGCATATGTCTGGAGTTTGTAGCAGCAAGAGGCCATGGCATACCCATAGTCATAGTCTCTCTCCCTCTGTTTGCAGATAAATAAGTAATTTTTTTTAAAAAAAATCTCACTTTCTTTTAGGACCTCATTCAAGGTATAGATACTAACATCATGATATAGCAGAAAGTGTGTTTTTCTTTGTTTTTTAAAAATATTTTATTTTTCTTTATTTATTTGACAGAGAGAGAAGGAGAGAGACAGAGAGAGAAAGAGAGAGAATGGGTGCTCCTTCCTTCTTCTCTCCTTTTCTTTCCCCCTTCTTCTACCTCTTCATGTGTCTCACGCTGACCTTGAACTCACTATGACTATGTAGCCAAGAGTAACTGAACTTCTGGTCCTGGTGCCTTTACCTCCCAAGTGCTCGGATTACATGTGTGTGCTACCACGCTTGGTTTATGGGACTGCTGCAGTTGATCGAACCCAAAGCTTTGTGTGTGCTAGGCCAGTACTCTGCCAACAGAGCTACATCCCAGCCCTGCTCCATGGAATCTTCGGATATAGAAAATGGTGGCACGGTGACAGCCACTTGAGTGTCAGCTGCTGGGGAGCGGGGATTTTACACACTCAGCTGGGCTCAAGCAAATGAAATGCCACTTCTTACCAGCATGTCAAACTAATGAGCCAGACTCAAGACAAATAGCCAGTGTTTCCCTTCATGCGTTATGACAGTGGAAGGTTCTATTTGGTAGGAGAGGAAGGAGACTAATAAAGGAGGGGAGAGGGAAACAAAACAGGGCCATGGGAGGGATGTGAGCCAAGTACATGAATATGTGAAGATGTCATTATCATCATCATTATATATTATATGTAATATATTATATATGTAACATGTTATATTATTACCATTATTTTGTATGGTAATGAAAATAAATTTAATTTAAAAATAAAATCAGTCAAGGAACACCATCTCATATTCAAGAATAGCAAATCCAGAGCTGGAGAGATTGCTCAGTTGTTAAGGTGCTTGCCTGCAAAGCCCAAGGATGCAGCTTTGATTCTCCAGTACCCACATAAAGCCAGATGCACAAGGTGGCACATGTGTCTGGAGTTTGTTGGCAGTGGCTAGAGGCCCTGGCATTCTCATTCTCTTTCTCTATGTGCCTCTTTTTTTCTCTCTCTCAAATAAATAGTAAAATAAAATAAAGAATAGCAAAGGCAATTAAAAATAAAAATCAGAACAAAAAGAGGCATCTATACAGAAAGTATATTTATATGGCCTGAGGAAAGCCCACAGGTTTCCCAGGTCTTGTGATGTGAAAGTTTCTGGGTGGGTGTCTATAGTCTTACTTAAAGCTCATTCACCTCACTTCCTCCTTCAGAAGAACCACACATGGCCTGTGGGGGTTAGCACAGTGATGTGACACCCTCTCTCTGGTAAACCTGAGGCAAGGGGAGTTTGAGTAACTGGGACCTAGCTAGATGGTGGTATCTTAAGAAAGACAACACTGGTCATAAAAAAAAAGATGATAGGCAATTTGAGCCTTTAACAATGTGTCCTCTCAATGACACATTGCTCCCCCAAGATATCCTGTCTTACAGAGCAGAGATTGTAGTCCTTCAGAGAGGGTTTTTGTTTTTCAAAGTAGGGTCTCACTGTAGCCCAGGCTGACCAGGAATTCACTCTGTAGTCTCAGGGTGGCCTTGAACTCATGGCGATCCTCCTACCACTGCCTCCCAAGTGCTGGAATTAAAGTTATGTGCCACCACACCTGGCTTTCTAAAAAATTTTTGTTTAATTTTATTTAAGAGAGAGAGAGAATGGGTATGCCATGGCCTCCAGCCACTGCAAACGAACTCCAGACTCATGTGCCACATAGTGCATTTGGCTTATGCAGGTACTAGGGAATTGAACCTAGATCCTTAGGCTTTGCAAGCAAATGCCTTAACCGCTAAGCCATCTCTCTAGCCTTCTGTTATCTTTTGCTATTGGCTCAGCATCATGTTGAGAGGAAGATCGAGGCCTTCTCTATATTCTGTGATGTTAGACCTAGCTTGACAGAAGCAGAACATTGTAAATATCCATGTGGAAACCGAATCTGATATCTTTGTCTGATTTTTAATGTCATCAGAGCAAATTTCTTAAAACCCCTATGCTTTTTCTGGACTTCCTACTGTATATTGTGCTTAGCAAAAATCATGGGAAAGCTAACATTGACTTTACATTCATATTCAAAATGTATTGGCATTCTGGTTGCTTTTGGGTGGTCTAAATGCTTTGTCAAACTTGGGTAGGGCCACTCAGCTGTTGGGAGAGATTTTCTTACTCCAATGAGTAATGATTAGATTTCCATTTAAATTAATAACAATAAGACTCCCTTCAAAAGAACTTCTCGGGGAATTTGAAATTTCTTAAATGTCTGTATAAGTTGAACACATAGTCACACACACACATATGTACAGAGAGACCAAAAGAAACAAATAGAAACCTTGTAAATGTAGGAGGGTTTGCTTTAAAACCACTTGAATGGACATTGTCATAAGCAGAGAGCACCCAGAATGTTCTTCACCATCTTACTAAGCGTTTCCATTTGGTAGAGGAAGCTGGTCTCTCCCAATGAGTCTCCCTGGCTGTTCAGCTCCTTCATATCTCCATTGGCATGAAGTACCTACATGTACACACTAATCCATTAACATTTGGGAAAGGGGAATTATTTAAAGTAAAATAGAGGATAATCCAAATCATTAACCCAAGCCAAGCTCTACTTCAATTTCTGAATATCTACTCAGTTAACATGTTGAAGTGTGTGTGACTTCTTCAAACCTTCACCTTATTAAAGGAGGACATACGGATCATATCACAGAAAATTACTTTTTTTCTTGTTGGAAACTGGAAATTTTAGAAATCTACCAAGACTGTTGAATTTTGCTCCATTTTAAGCTTAGTATGAAATTCCATGGGTTTGGATAAGGTCAGAAAATCCTGGATAACATTTCACTGCACACATTTTCATATAAAAATATTATGGAAAACAGAGAGAGTAGGGTGTAAATGAGTTTTTGAAAAAGGTGGTTCAGGTCTTTCATATGTTCAAATGCTTTTATTCTCTTCCAAGCTCATGTTGCGATTGGGAGTGAGACAGCTCACTTTGCCTCAGACATGGTAAGTGGGGTAACTCAGGGTGGGTCAGTGTAGAAAGGGCTAGGTCCTTCTGTCTATTTGGATTGTGTTCATTCAGTGAACTGAAAAGAATGATGAGATTAACGAGAGACCGCAGAACGACAGACCATGCAAGAGAGGCTGGGTAGTTTATCGAGAAATTATTGAACAATTTCATGAACTGGACAGACACAGAAGTGAAACCAATATAAGAAAGACCAAGACAAGGATGCCGAGAGAAGACTGCATGTGGTACTGTCAGTCATCTCAGCTGAAATACTCCTCCCTGCTATTAGGAATTACAAGCACCCTTACTGTACAAAATGAACGTACATGTAAATGGAATCTGAGGGAATCTGAGGAAATGATTACCATTGGAGAAACAACTGGAAAGATCCTTTATGCTTATTTTCCGAGAGTCTTTTGGAATACAAATAATTTTGTTATATTGTTGACGAGGTATTCTCTGTCCCCCCGCCCCCAAGCCTAGTGTTTTATTTAATGCCAGGCAAGAGAGTGGCAGAGTTTGGAGCAAGGGGAATGGAAACTGAATCAGTGATTCTCTCTTTCTTTTCTATTGTTTTATTTTTCCTCTCTCTTTTTTGTTGGTTTTTTGAGGTAGGGTCTTGCTCTAGCTCAGGTTGATCTGGAATGTGTAAAGAAGGTATAACTTGTTATTTTGTTTTTCCTTTGTATCCAACCGAGCTGCCTGAAGGGCAAAGTTTATGTCTTGGTTAATTTATTATTGTTTATCAGTTTTGAGAAGATATTGCAACTCTATTTATAAAACTCAGCATGCTAGCTGTTGTGTAAATAAATTTATCTTTGATTCTTTTTTTTTTTTTTTTTTGATTTTTCAAGGTAGGGTCTAGCCTTGGCTGACCTGGAATTCACTGTGTAGTCTCAGGCTCAGGGTGGCCCACAATCCTCTTACCTCGGCCTCGCGAGCGCTGGAATTAGAGGCGTGCACCACACATCTGGCTTTATCTTTGAGTTTTAAGATTTTCTGTGGAGGACAGCCTTTAGATAAGCAGATGAGCCCTTAAAGTAGCCATCCGCTTATCACCGAGTCTTGGGAAGTGAGCTGTGCTATTGGTATGAGTGAGAACTGGGGACAGGGTGGTTCTCTGACCTGAATTGAAACTATGAGAACAGGAAGGAGCAACAGAACACTGTCATGAATAAACACGATTTAGGAACTTCTTTTTTTGTTGTTGTTGGTTTTGCAAGGTAGGGTCTCACTCTGGTCCAGGCTTACCTGGAATTAATATGTAGTCTCAGGGTGGCCTCGAACTCTCGGCGATCCTCCTACCTCTGCCTCCTGAGTGCTGGGATTAAAGGTGTGCGTCACCACGTCCGGCTAGGGACTTCTTGCGATGGACAAATTCTGCCTTTCTTAGAGAAGTGTGAGACCCACTTCTCCAAGCATTTTCCTTAAGATGCTAGCCACAGCTGTGGGCTTGATCAAGAAAATAGCCTGACCTGCTGTTTTTCCTGTTGTAAAACTCATGTAGCTGGTAAGTCTGCTATATTCCTATAGAGAGGAGGAGGGAGAGCCTATATAAAAGTGTTTGTTTCTCCCACGTAACACCTTCGTTTCTGAAGTGATGTCGATATTGCTTATTACAAGTGATTCTGGAAGACCACATTGACTCAGGGAGGCTCTTGTGCATAAGCCACACATAATCCATCACTATACACTGTGCTGGACCCACCTTCTTTACTATCTCAGCACAGACATGAAGGCTGCAGTGAAACTATTTAAGAATCAGAATTCTAGCTTGGACATCAAAAGCCTGGGGACAACCACATGCCATTTCTGGTTTCTTTTCTTCCTCTCTTCCTTCTTTTATTTTTAAAAAAACTGTTTTTATTATTTTTATTTATTTGAGAGTGACAGCAGAGAGAGAAAGAGGCAGACAGAGAGAGAGAGAGAGAGAGAGAGAGAGAGAGAGAGAGAGAGAGAATGGGTGCACCAGGGCCTCCAGCGACTGCAAACGAACTCCAGATGTATGCGCCACCTTGTGCATCTGGCTTACTTGGGTCCTGGGGAATTGAGCCTTGAATCTGCATCCTTAGGCTTCACAGGCAAGCGCTTAACCACTAAGCCATCTCTCCAGCCCTCTTCCTTCTTTTTTTTTGTTTTGGAGATAGGGGTTCATGTAACCCAGGCTGTCCTCTAACTTGCTATGTGGCTGAGGATGACCTCAATCTCATAACCCTTCTGCTTCCACCTCCCAGATGCTTGCTGTGATTGCAAGATGTGCGGCACACCTGGTTCTATGGGGCTGAGGACTGAACCTCGGGCTTTGTGCATGCCAGGTGAGCATGCCATCTATCTACTGAGCTATATCCCCAGTCCCTTTCTTTCGTATTGTCATTTCACAACATTTGCAGGTACCAGGAGCTGGTTAAAAGGGCTTCATCCGCAAAGATGCAAGAGATAAGGAGAATGCACTGATGGTGACTGGGTTGCAAACGGACTCCAGACACAGCTGCCACTTTGGGCATCTGGATTTATGTGGGAACTGGGAGTTGTACTTGGGTTGATAGGCTTTGCAGGCAAGCGCCTTAACTGCTGAGCCATCTCTCCAGTCCCCTTAAGTTCGTGTATTTCTATTTTTCAGCTATGCTGTTTCTAACTGGAAAGGAAGCAGCAGAGGACAGAGACCGAGAATGTGAGGGATGGGACTGGGGACACAGGTGTTTCACCTTTGGACAGGATGGTCCCTTCATGATCAAGGCCGAGTTGTGAGGATGGGGGCACTGTCTGGGTATGCTGGGGAGGGACCTGGAGGAGTTCTTTCCTGATGACCTCGGTGAAGTCAATGAAGTAGGAAGTTGCCTCATCTTCAAAGACAGCAGTTGTGGGAGTTCAAGGTCCCAGAGAGACAGGCAGAACTGTGACCAGCTGCAGTTGAGGACGGGACTGGAAGTCAGTCCATGCCCATGTGATTGCAGCAAGAGAACGCTGAAGAGCTCACCAACAACATGAATGAGAGGTCTGTTTCTTGCACATCTGTAGCTCATTAAGACGACCATGGCTTCCTAGAGGGTCCTCATTTGATTTACATCTGTCTCCGCTACAGGGTTACACAGTGGTATCAGTCAGCGCCTGGAAGTCCACCTTCCCACCCCGGTGACAGCCGCCCCTCAGATCGGCAGTCCTTCTACCTTCTTAGCCCTCATCTAGGTTCAGCAAGATGCTTGAGAAGTGAGGCTCACAGACCCCCATTGTGGCATGTCAGAACCCACAGAAAAATGTTCCTCCTGTGCATTATTTATGACTTTCCTGCATTTATATAATATCCAGCTTCCTGAAAGTAATTTGTTTTGGATTGTGTAGTGCTGGGCAGCACATCAAAGGTATGCTAAGCAGTGGTAATAAAACATTGAGGTTTATGGTCACTGAGGTATTAAATATCACTCATAAATTACAGGGTGAGTGTTTTAAATGAGCTATGGCTCTGAGAACAGTAGGCGCCCCATCTCTACACATATTAATTGCTGCTGCCCAGCTTATTAATTATCAATAGTTTCCAAGGCTTTGTTGCTGTCAGTTTCTTAAGGAGCCACTCTATGCCCTTTCTATGCTTCTCTGCATGTGCATGCGTGTGTGTGAGTAGATGTGTTGTGTGCATAAGCTGGTAGCAGGCATAATAAAAAGTGAGGACATTGCAGAGGAGTGTGGAGTCAGATAGCCTTTTGTTTACAGATGCCACACACCCATGCACACCTGTGCACATACCAACAAGCATACCCCTGCACACACAAGTCACATATACCTCCACATTAGCTACTGGTACTTGGGTGGCTATCTTTTAACAGGATGCTCTGCTTACTGCTTTAGACTTGAATGTAAAGTCAGGGGAGAGGGAAGTGTAGATCTATTTCATTTTAGGTTCTGATGAGTTTTGCTTTCTGGTTCTAAAGCTCTATCTCAATGATTTCCCCCCCACCCTTTTTTTTTTTTGGTCAGCTCAGGCCATTAGCATCTAACTACATTTCACAGGTCCTCTTGCAGATTCAAAACTCCAGGCTGCTCATTTCTTTGCCCACCATTAGCATTGCTCCACTGTGATCTCTGAGTCCCTATTTTGTCTCCTCTTCAAGTCCCTGCAGACTGCTTCTCCCATGTGCTTCTTCAGGTTCCTAGGCTAATAATCTTGTCTAGAAATGACTGCGGAACCCCAGCGGTCTCACAGTGTAGTCCTTGGAAAAGAGCTAGTGGGTAATTGGCTTACCCTGTGTTCTTTAGGAACAATTGAAAACAGATACCTCAAACACACAGATTCAAGGCAAGGGAGAAAAACCATGGGCTATCACACCTGCCCCACCTCCCCAGCCTCGTGCACCGGGGCGATCTGCAGTGAAATGAGAGATGTAGGAAGCAGATGGCTAAGAGAGAAACCAGAGAAGATGCCTGTCCTTGGATGGCCTCAACACTTGCTGGTCTTCCTGCTTTGCTATAGGTGGCTCTGTGGGGCCATCTTTGTTGAACAAAGCCACTCCAGATGTTTTTAGACTTACTTCAATCCAATGAGAATAGGAATCTCAAGGATATACAACTAATTTCTTTGGGCTATGTGTTAGAACTGATCCGCTCAATACGATAGTGCAATGTGCTGAGACTGAAAACTATGTGTAATCTTATTTAGTTTTAATTAAGTTAGATTTAAATTTAAAGGCCAGTATTTCATTCAGTTATTAGAAAAGATTTGAGCACGTTTAGAACATTTGGTATGTGAATCAAAGTTTGCGACTATAAGTATGGTGACCAAATAGTCTCAACAAAAATTTAGCATTCTGGGCTGGAGAGATGGCTTAATGGTTAAGGTGCTTTCCTGAGAAGCCAAAGTACCCAGGTTCTATTCCCCAAGATCCATGGAAGCCATATTCACAAGGTGGCAAATGCATTTGGAGTTCATTTGTGGCATCTGAAGGCCCTGGTGTGCCCATTCTCTATTTTTCTCTCTCTCTCTCTCTCTCTCTCAACAAATAAAATAAAAATTTAAAAAGTTTTTATAAAAGATGATGACATCAAATTAAAAGAGAGACTAATGGAGAGAGGGAGGGGATATGATGGAGAGTGGAGTTCTGAAAGGGAATGGGTGATGGGAGGGAAATATCATGGTTTATTGTCTAAGTATCGAAGTTGTCAATAAAAAATAAAACTTTTAAAAATAAATAAAAAATTAGCATCCAAATAGACATGTACTCTCAATGTAAAATGCATGCACATCAAATCTTAAGAACAGTATAAAAGTGTGTTTAAATTACTTTGTTGATTAAATGTTCAGAATTTTAATGTATTTAGTTAAGTAAAATCCATTAACATTAATTTCACCTGTTCATTTTTAATGTGGTTATAGAAATATTTAAATTACATTTTAAATTATGCTTTGTGTTTCTATTGGACATACCTGTGTTAGAACAACGACTTCTTGAAGGGCCATGGAGACCCTGGCATCATCTCCTGAATTCTACAGAAATCTGGACTGGACCAATTGCTTGGCAACAGTGGGCTAAGCTTCAAAATAGTGCCAAAACGTTAACTGAACTGAGAGAAATTTCCAAGATTCGAAATTTCGGCTCTACTTGCAGGTTAAGAAATTCAATTTCACTCTAGTAACAACCACTAATTTTCTTCTTGTGAATATATTTAAACATTATGTAAGTAATCTTTTTTGGTGTGCTCCCATAGTTTTATTTTTTGTCCTGAACATTATGGTTTTTGAGTTTTCCATGGTGATCCAAAGTGATATTTGTAGCTCTAATGGATTCAGCTTCACTGTTGTGTACTCATAATCTCCCCTTGTATGAATGCACCACAATTCACTTATTGGACTCCTTGTGATTGCCATTTAGAACGTGTCTACTACTCAGGTTGCTCTGAACATTACAGTCAAATGGAATGAAGGATGTTCTTTTTCTTTTCTTTTTTCTTTTTCTCTTTCTTTTTCTTTCTTTCTTTCTTTTTTTTTTTTTTTTTTTTTGAGGTAGGGTCTCACTCTAGCCCAGGCTGACCTGGAATTCACTATGTAGTCTCAGGGTGGCCTTCAAACTCACAGCAATCCTCCTACCTCTGCCTCTCGAGTGCTGGGACTAAAGGTGTGTGCCACCACGCCTGGCACAAGTACTCTTAATGTGAAAACATAATTCATTTGGAAAAAAAAAATCAAGTCATTCAAAGATTCCAAAATCTAAACATAGTAATAAAAAACTTTGACAACAGCAAAAAAAAAAAAAAAAATCCCTTGGATCTATATCTAAATATCAGTTTCAACCCATATAGCTACAACTTTTTAAGCTGACAATAAGGCATGAAGGTGTATTGGTCATTCTGGCTTACATTTTCATAGACACTAATGAAGTAGCTTTTAATGCCTTTCTGTGGTCAGGAACAGCTTTGTTTGCTAGGACACCGGGTATCATCAGTATAGATATGGTTATTAAGTTTTAATAATGATACTTAGTATTTATAGAACAGCTTTCATCCAAGGACCTCAAAGAACTGAGCAAACATTAACTTGTTAATTTTCATAAGAGCCATGAGGCAAGAGTTATTATATCCCTTTTACTGGTGAAGGGACTGAAGTACAGGGAACTTTAGTAACTTTACTGACACAAGGTCATGTAGGTTGTTAAAGTTATTTTACAAAGCATAGGTCTCTAATCTCATGCTATCTGTTGAAATTGTCTGAAAATTATGTATTCATTTCCAAACATTTTAGGGGGTGTTTCTATCTCTATTTTCTCATTGTGAATTCTGCTAAATGACCAGTTATTAAAAGGGAGAATTTTCATTGCTTAACAGTAAATTTCCAACAGGCAGTACAATGTCATAATGAATTTGGAGACATGTTTATTGAACAAAAGAAGAAATGTGTGTGGTGGAAGAGAAGCAAGATTACATAAAGTGTTTTCATTCCTCCATTTATTTCTTATAAAAAGTTGTCTTAAGGGCTGGAGAGATGGCTTAGTGGTTAAGGCGCCTGCCTCATAAGCCTAAGAATGCTGGTTCCAATCTCTAGGTCCCACATTTAGCCAGATGCAAAGTGACTCAAGGGTGCAATGCCGCACTTGACCCCAAGGGGGCACACGCATCTGGATTTCGTTAGCAGAGGCTGAGAGGCTGCTGGTGTGCCCATCTCTATTTGTCTTCTCTCTCTCTCTCTCTGTCTCTCTCCGTCTCTAACCAAAAAAATAAAAGTTGTCTTAAAAGCTGGGTGTGGAGGTATATGTCTATAATCCTAGCAGTTGGGAGGCCGAGGTAGAAGGATCCACAAGTTCAAATCTAGCCTGGGCTATATAGTGAGCTGCTGTTTCAAAAAAAAAAAATAACATAAACAAACAATAAGTTGCTTTGCCAGGCATGACAGTACATGCCTGGAATCTCAGTACTTGGGAAGTGGATGCAGGGGACTATCAGTCTGAGGCCAGCCTGAGAAGGAGTTCCTGAGACCCTAACAACAAGAAAAAGCCTCTCATTTCTTCAAAACTAAGAAAACTCTACCATCTAAATTATAAATCAGACATTTTTTCTTTCTACTTGACTAGTCTCAGAGACCCTCATTAGTCCATTGATAGCTTGTTCTAGTAGGCTCTGCATTCTTTTAATAGAGATGTAACATATAACCTCATCCGTCTTACTTTTGTCTTTTTGCATGACATAGAACAAGTCAAATCCCTCTGCTACATGACAGACCTTCATAGTTTGGGACCTACATCTTTTGTCTATGCCTTTTTTATGCCTGCAACTGTGATTCATATGTTGCTCTTTCTAGGTACACCCCATGATGTTCCACCATATCTGACACATTCCAGTTGATCAAGGTCTCTCCTAAATGTGGTACCCAGAACTGAACATAATATTCCAGATGTGGTTTGAGATTGGAGGACAGCTGTTCTGCTAACCACAGCATAGTTCTTCCTTTATTTCAAAACTGTGGTTTCATCTTCCTGCAGACTTTTCTTATTTGGGCAAGAAGACAAAACAATAAAAAAAAAAAAAAAAAAAAAAAAAAAAAAAAAGCACAAACAACCCCAATTTACATTGTCATTTTCTAAAGATTTATCTCATTATTTGAATAATTTTAATGCCTATTTCCTGATACCCTTTTACTTTTTTTGAAATTTTTTAAAACTATTTATCTTATTTATTTGAGAGAGAGAGAGAGGCAGATATATATAGATAGAGAGAGAGGCAGATAGAGAGAATGGGGTGACCGGGGCCTTTAGCCACTGCTAACAAACTCTAGATGCATGCACTACCTTGTGCATCTGGCTTAGGTGGGTCCTGGGGAATTGAATTTGGCTTCATAGGCAAGTGCCTTAACCGCTAAGCCATCCTTCTAGCCCCCTAATTCCCTTTTTCTAAATATATTTATAAGTTTCTTAAAAGTGGACACCATGATCAAATACCATTTTTAATCTGATTAAAATGGTGAACTTCAATTTAAATCAATCCCTTTACCCCTTAACCAGCTGTTAGAATATAGGCTTGGTATATGAGACTGGAAATGTGAGTGTACACTTAACACATTCAGTTACCTGTTACATGTAATAGTGGGTATCTATTGTTTATTTTTAGAATAAAAAGTTTATGTGTGGATTTCTGATTATGAAAGAAATGAAGTTCAAAGGTTAACTAAAGTTCTTGAACTAGGGCTCAAACATGAGTTTGAATTCTGGTCCCACCAACTCATGAGTCCTTGGGCAAATTAATTTAAGCTCTTTAAACTTGAGTTTGTTCATGTGTAAAATGAGGTTAATAATAGGTCCTCTTGTACGGACTATTATGAAGGTATTGTGTAACAGTAAACATAAAAGCATACAGAACCTGAACTAGAGAAAGCACTTAACAAGATAGCTCTTCTTATTGTGAAAATATTTGGACATACAAAAAGAGACACAGGAAAATACAAATGACTTGTCTTCTCCACCTCAGTCCAGAAATAACAGCTCTTGGTATTTAGAATATATTCTTCAACATTTTCCTGTGCTTGAGCTACTCCCAAATGAAAAAGGCTCTAGCACAACAAACAGAGTTGTGAAAACAAACAGTAAAATTTCTGACGTGGGCTGATAAGCCCTAAGACAATACTAATGTCATAGTAAAGACCCAGAAACATATATAAACACATATTTTGGGTTGTTACCACTCCAAGTTGTCTAAGCCTACTACATGACGGGTCGAGTATTTTTGCCATGTACAAAAATAACTGGAGACATGGCCCAGTGCAAGGAAGCTCCTTGGAACATATCCACACAGGAATGCATGTTTTGTACTTGTGTGCTCAAACCAGAGAGCATGGGGGCTCAGGGTGGCTCTTGGAACTTTCTGTGACTTTTATAACCAAATCAGAGATTTATCCAAATGTGGTGATAATATAAAAGTAACACCTGAAAGCTAATTCATTTTAACTGGTGATTTATATTCCGGCAGTATTTTATTGAAATTTACCTACCTGTCTCACCTTATAGGATGTATCTTTCTGTAATAGATTAGCAACTTGCACAAAGTTCACTGGATTCTTCCAGAGGACCTTTATACATTTCCTTACCGTATGTGGATTCCACCCGGGGAAGATGTGTCTCTGGTTTCCAAAGCCATTTTGTTTTTGGCTTCCCCGTGCTGTCTGCCCTGTGTGAGAGCATTACTCCACATGTGATATATTTGTTCACTGGATCCGGGTGCTTGGACCCATCGGTTTCATTTCATACCCCCTCCACTTGGCCTCCTGCAACTGTTATTAATATTGACTATTACCCAGGCTCAGCACCAAACCCTGAGGTAGCCTTTACCATCTCTCTCCCAAAGCCCAGAGCCATACCATTCCCATGTAATAAAACTTCTAAATGGGCACTGAAGCCTAACCTCCTCAGCCCCAGGTCAGGACAGAGAGCATAGCACCTCCCAGCGGCAAAGCACCTGCAGCAGGGCCTGGAGCTAAGAAGAAAGCAGGCTGGCAGTGTGGTGAGGAGCAGGAACAGAGGCTGTGCCAAGGACATCAGCACAAAGGCAGTGGCTTTCGAAGCTGACTGAAGGAGGCTGGTTGAAGGGCTGAGGTGAGTGCTGTGTGAGTCACGCAGACAGGTGTGCTATTATCCACATGACTAGAGAGAGGGTCTGGAATGTGGCTTAAAAGGCTGTAATGAGATCTTGTCCATAAACATATTAGCACTAAAGAGTGAGGACACCCCAGTTCTGATGCAATCCCTGCTCTCTGGGCATGGACAATGGAATAGCAGTGAAACAGCCACATGAGGAAGTGAAAGGAGAGGCAGCGGGGCATTCTACTCTCTACACCACCCTCCTCCCATGTCCCCAACAGAATCCCACTGCCTGCTAGGTAGCCTTCCACTTCTGATAACACTGTCATTCTGAAGAAAGTCGTTCGGTGCCTTACTGTATCAACCTCAGTGGAAAGTCCACCTTCCCACATTCTTTTTTTGTTTTGTTTTTGAGGTAGGTTCTCACTCTCCCCAGCAGACTGACCTGGAACTCACTCTGTAGCCCAGGCAGGCCTTGAACTCATATCTTACCTTAGCCTCCCACCCAGCCTCAGTGCTGGGATTCCAAACTCTCTTGGTTACAGGGAAGAGGGTCAGCCTTTAAGTTAGTCACTATAAGGCTTACAGGATCATAATTGGGAGTAGCTACTTAGGAAATAACTGCTGGTGCCATGCCTGAAGCACAGACTGGAGAAGGCATGCACATCTGCAAAGCAGATTAGAAACACATCCTTTTAGGATCCCTAAGACAGGAAGCAATGATAGACTCCTTTAAAGCATGCCTACCTGGTCTCGTGTTTTATGTTGCTCCGCTTCCACCTTTTGTTTGCTGCCTACAGAATCAGGAATATTTACCACTCGACACATTTCACCATATTCCTACTTGATTGATTCACGCATCATCAGTAACAAAACTTATAATAATATCTCCATCTTTTTCCATACTAATTACTTTGTCAAAGTGCTATTATATATATTGCACATTAGGTTATTATTGTTTCATGATAACTTTATAGACAGTTGATTGATTTTGAGCAAACTCAGTACACTATGAGAGTATTAATTACATGTTCAGATTGTAATTTTCAAGCTAGGCATGGCTGCACATGCCTGTAACCCCACCATCAAGGGGATGGACGGGAGACCAGATAATCATTGGGGCTCCTTAGTCAGCTAGTCTATCAAAGAACAAAAACAAACAAACACAAAACTAACCAGGGAGCTCCAGGTTTGGTGAGAGACCCCCTCACTAAAGAGTGATAGAGGAAGACGTTTGATGTCTTCCTCCGCACTGCACATGCAACACAGAGCACACTCACATACACACGTACATACATCATGCACACACCACATGACAGAAAAAAAAGATGACAATTTTGGTCTTTTTACTACCTTTATACGAAAGCACTGGGTGCTAGCTACATGCATTACCTCAAACTTTGTCTAGCATCTGTTTTAAGAGCATAGTTTTCTCCAAAACATTCTTTGTTTAACAAAAGGGTTTTTGTCCTGATGAGGAGAAAGAAGGCAAAAAAAAAAAAAAAAAAATCTATGTTTACCAAGGCCTAACATACAGAAGCCATCTTCTCATGACTGATCTCACTGAGCTTTCCACTGGTCTTAGTAGATAGCTGTTATTATAGATGAAAAATTGGTAATATTGCCCAAGGTCTCAGAGTTAATATATGGCAGATTTAGAACTTAAATTCAGTTCCGTGTGGCTCAAAATATTCCAGGAATAGGTCTGAATTTCTGATGTAAAATGCAATATGGGAAGAATCTCAAAACCATAAATATTCAGCATTTTCAGTTATTTGACAAAATCAAATGCAGTTGTCCTTTGCTTTCCATGGGGGATTGGTTCCAGGACCCCTTGCAGACCCAAACTCCGTGGATGCTTAGGTTTGTTTATATAAGTGGTATAATGTGTGCACATATCCTACACAACCCACCCCTATACTAAATCATCACTGGATTATTTATAATACCTACTACAATAAAGTTCTATTAACTAGTTGTTATATGTGTTGTTTAAGAAATAATGACACAAGAAAGGAATCCATACACGCTCAGCACAGATGGAAAGTTTTTCAAACATTTTTGATCTGAGTGGTTGAATGCATGGATGTGGATGGAATCCATGAATACAAGGCTTGATACCATATAATCAGTTGAAATCCACTCGTGAGGACAGCAGCCATTGTGTAAAAACTAAACTATACACACAAGACATTGGATATCCTTAATTATTTACTAGGGATATTTTATTTTCAATTACCTCACATAAAGGATAACTAAGAAATAAATCTGAACTTACTGAAGTCGTGTCAATGTGAATAGAAGTTTCTTATTGTTACGTCATTTAAATGCTTAAACTTACATATTTCTAATGATGCACCTGAATTTCTATTCTGCCTTTGAAGTCAAGGTTTTGAGAGTTTTATTTAGCCAACCGTGCCTGCTGTCAGATAATGGCCATCTTTCTACAGATGAGGTAACTTCAGACAGATATCTAGGAAACTGTAATAGGTATATTGTACCTTTCACATTCATGCCACAGTGGAAACTGACAGGAACTCAAATTTGCACTAAAAATGCACGTTTTCCATTGAAAGGTTTTAGCTAAAAATTAAACACAAGCTGCAAAGGAGTACTGAAAGCTGGTTTTTAAAAATATTTTATTTGAGCCAGGTGTGGTGGCGGTGGTGGCATATGCCTTTAATCACAGCACTTGGGAGGCAGAGATAGGAGGATCCACTGTGGGTTTGAGGCCAGCCTGAGAATACAGAGTGAATTCCAGGTCAGCCTGGGCTAAAGTGAGACCCTACCATGAAAAACCAAAATAAAATAAAATAAAATATTTTATTTATTTATTTGAGAGAGAGAAGGCAGAGGCAAGAGAGAGAGAGAGAATGGGCAAACCTGGGCCTTTAGCCACTACAAACTCCAAACTCAAGATGCATGTGCCTCCTTGTGCATCTGACTCATGTGGGTACTGAGGAATAGAATCTGGGTCCTTAGGCTTTGCAGGAAAGTGCCTTAACCCCTAAGCCATTTCTCCAGCCCAAGACTACTTCGTTGATCATTCTCTTCAAAGTCAGTTACAACCAAAGGAGTCCAAATCAATACATTTGCCTACTTTCCTACAACTGCTCATATTCAATAAGCTAATTCAGTCAGTTGAAAGAAAATAGTTTTTATGATTCCTACAACTTAACAATTCACTTTCCTCAGGCCTTTTGCTCTTGAGGTAGCACAATTAGATGACAGGTTGATATCGGTGCTGTGAACCACCGTGACTTCCATTTGAGTACTCAAGTTTGGAGATTGCTACTGTTAATCATGAACTAAAAATTTGGTTTCTCCCCAGGAACACGTGAGTCCTTCAGTGTGTTGATTTTCCAAAAGAGGAAGTTAAGTAAGAAGTAAACACACAAATCACTCCGTTTCTGGACATATCACCCCAAGTGAAATTGAAGAGTAGTGTCCTGTGCATGTGCATGGAAGGTAAGGGGGCCCTTCTGAAGTCATGTTCAAGGGGGTGAAAGGAGAGAGAAACCTGGACACCACTCAGAACTCTGCATTCACATAGGGCCTAGAATGGCCCTGGCTCTACAGTGTATGGAACTGGGTATGTGCATGTTCTGACTGGTCCAGCAAGTACAGCGAATGCACAAATAGAGATACTTCATCTACTAGCAAGAGAAGAAAACTAGGTACAAAACAAACAAACAAACAAACAAACAAACAAACAAACAACCCTGACCTATAGCTAAAATGTAGGCTGGAAGGTGATGTCTTTCTGTCTTACTAGTGAGAACAGCTTTGAAAACCCAAAAGAAACCACTGAGGCCCTGTTTGGTGCAGGGTAGAACCTACAACAGTCAGAAGAGCCAGGATGTGGCTGAAAGCACAGACCACGACTCAGCCCCCGAGAGCGAAGACCAGCAAGCTTTCTCTCTACCACAGACGTTCAAAGGTACATACAGTTGGTTTCCATTTTGAGCATGACTCATTTGCTTTGACTGCAAGCACACCTAAATCCAGGCTACAGCATGACTGCTGGCCCCCTACCATGCTGACAGAAGAGCAGTGTGTTGTCTCGTGTTGGAATGTGACATGCAGAACTAGCATGGCCAATGCAGGGTTGCAATAATAGTTGAAGAATTAAAAGGCTTTCACAAAGGAACACACAGGAAGTTATTTAGTGTACTGCAATTTTGGTTGTTATAAATTCAGCTTTGAATGATTTATAGGTGACCATGTATATCATTGATGCCTCAGTGCCTCAAGCCTCTGGATACTCCTCTGAAGTTAAATTTTGGCGCCTGGCGGTACACTGAGATGACCTAATCTGACTTTGTTTCTTGACGATGAGGACACCAAGGCTCAAATAGATGACATGACTTGCTCAGGGTCCTCCAGATAGCAGCACAGCTAGTCTAGCCACTAGGTCTCTGGGATGTCACATTGTCACACAAATCACTGACTTGCTTTCTCCTCTGCAGAAGACAGTCGCCTCGAGTGAGAGGTGACAAGGGAAGGAACAAGCCCACCCATTCAAAGTGGCCAGAATGGAGGGGAGTGGACAGGTGAAAACTGTGGTAAGATTTTGTTTCCATCTTAGGCAAGGTGCTAAAAAATTAAATGACTATAAGTGCCTTAAGAACTTTTACCATAGCTAACATGGCTGTCACCTGTAAGTTCTCAAAATACTGTGAAGCTTGTATGCCTAACTCAATTATACAGATGGAGAAATTGAGGCAATAATCACAATAAAATCCCTACCCGAGGGGCTGGAGAGATGGCTTAGTGGTTAAGCACTTGCCTGTGAAGTCTAAAGACCCTGGTTCAAGGCTCAATTCTCCAGTACCCACATAAGCCAGATGTACAAGATGGCACATGCATCTGGAATTTGTATGTGGTGGCTGGAGGCCCTGGTGTGCCCATTCTCTCTCTGTCAATCTCAAATAAATAAATAAAAATAAACAAAAAATTTTTTAAAAATCCTTACCCGAGTTTATACAGAGAAGTCCAAGCAGATCTTAGCATATGACCTTCCTGTATAGCTCAGATGTAGAATGGATGTGGAAGGTGAGGTGGAAGGATTGGTAGTTGCTATCTAGCTCACTCTTCGAGGGTGGGAAGTCTGGTATAGAAGGTTCATCTGCCTGAGATCACAATGGTAGTTTCTAAGTGAACCACGATAAAACAGAGGGCCCAGGGACCCTATTGCTGATGTCTTTTCCTCATTCACCTAGCTTTAGGACAGTCCTGCTCAGGCAGATGTGAACTGAATGGCAGAAGGGACCCCCTCCCGGCTAAGATGCTTTCTACCTGTGGAATCAAACTTCTGTCCTCACACCCGGAGGGTAGGACAGCTGGATTTGTACCCTTCCTCTGAGGCTGTGAACACACAAGATGAGATGCAGATGGGGAAGGAAGCCCACCCAGCAGCATCCCAGTGGCATCCCCCAGACTCCTCGCTTTGTCTGACGCAGTAGAGGCTGTCAGTCATCGCGGAGAAGGCCCAGTCGTGTCTGCAGCAATGAGGCATCACTGGTGGCCACGGGCTCCGCTTGCTGCCTCCACTGGAGACTACTAGTGGTATCTTCTCCTTCAACATGAAAACTCGGAGGACTCTCCACTTACGGGCCACCCCTCAGCAAAGAACACCCTCTTATTTGTTCTTTAAATAATCTTTTGGCATCCACAAGAGATGGCAGCCCCGTTACAGCTGAAAATCTGCCCCACATCAAAGCCACTCTTTTTTTCTTTTTTTCACCAGACTCACAGGGCTTTTTATTCCCAGCCCTCCTGAATGCTCCAAACCAGTGTTTACATTTTTGTTCAGCCTACACGTCTTTTCCTGCTTAAGAACCATATGCCCTATCTCTTTCGTCATGTGGCTAACACACCCTGTTTCCTTCCCTTTCCTCCAGCTCTTCTGGCCTCTGACTCAGTTACACCCATCCTGGCTAGTGGTACAGTGGGGGACATTTGAAACCTACCAATCCTTGCCAGTGCCCTCTGACATGGCTCCCTTGTGCACACAGAAAACATACCAGCCACTCCATAGCCCAAGAGCCACCAATGTTCCGTGTTACTGATCCTGTCCTGCCGAGTATTCATGCAAATGATCTCTGATGGTGACCACTGAAGGGTTTGTCTACTTGTGCTCTTTTGGTCCCCTGTGAACAGAAGGCATGAAATAAGGTTTTGGTTTAGAAAGAAGGTAATGACCTAAGGGGTTTCTGTGCATTTCTTACCTCAAATATAAGCTAGAAAGTTAAGAGTACCCAAATAATAGTAGGCAGAAAACTAGCAGCAATCACATCCGGCACAGAAAAGAATTATTAACAGCACCTTTGTCTGATTCTATTAAAGTATGGGAAAGTGAATTTTCCAGAGAATTGTCCATTCTTTCATATGAAACCTTGAAGAGATCAAGTCACATCATTTTCTTAGGTTGTGGCTGACTGATTAATTCCATCAGCCAACAAAATATTGATTGTCTGCCAGATCTGGAGAACAGAACTCAGTTGTGCATTTAGAGCACTGATTGAAACACATGGTACTGGCCCTGTGAAGTTTACAAGCCAGTGGAAGGCTATGCATTGGTTGCTTGCCTCATCCAAGTACATCACGGCGGTCAGTTGACATTTAAAACAAAATTAATGTCCATAAAGTGGTTTGTTATTCAGATATTCAGTAATAAACTCTGCAAAATTTGAAAGCTGCAAAATGATCTGTCTCTTCAGCAGGGGCACCATGATGCACTTGGACAGACACCAGCCCAACCAGGCGAGATCGAGGAACTTCTCTAGGAACTGGGTGGACTACATATTATTTTTCATCCACTCATAAGCTACAGAACATTCCAAGTAGGCCCAGAACTCTCTGCAATTTACATAATCTCTTTTAATGGTCACAGCTCCTATGAAAGTAAGTCTGGTTGTTTCTTTTTTTAAAATTTAATTAATTTATTTGAGAGAGAGAGAGAGAGAAGCAGAGAGAGATGGAGAGAGACAGAGAGAGAATGGGCATGCCAGGGCCTTCAGCCACTGCAAATGAACTCCAGAAGCATGTGCCACCTTGTGCATCTCTTTTACTTGGGTCCTGGGGAATTGAACCTGGGACCTTGGGCTTTTTAGGCAAGTGCCTTAACTGCTAAGCTATCTCCCCAGACCTGGTTGTTTCTGATTTATAGAAAAACCTGAAAAGTCAGGAAGAGAAGATTATTTCTTCAGGGTGTCAGCCCTGCATTTGGGTCTGTTGGCTTCAGAATTCCTGCTTTGGGGGTACCATGTCATAATCTTAAACAAAGTTAATATTTATAATGCAAAAACCCCAAGTTAAAAGTCTGCTGAAGTTTTCATTTGTATCACAGAAAAGATGGACTTTTGAAAAGAAGCTTTTAAAAAATTATTTATTTATTTATTTATTTATTTATTTATTTATTTATTTGAGGGAGAGAGACAGGAAGAAACAGAGAGAATGGGAGCACTAGGACCTCCAGCCACTGCAAATTCCAGACACATGCGCCACCTTGTGTATCTGGCTTATGTGAGTACTAGAGAATCGAACCTGGGTCTTTGGGCTTTGCAAGGAAGCACCTTAACTGCTAAGCCATCTCTCCAGCCCTAAAGAAGCATTTTAACTGTTATTTCCCCTCTACTTAGGGCCTTTTCTTTTCTTTGCTTTGCTTTGCTTTGCTTTCCTTTGCTTTCCTTTCCTTTCCTTTCCTTTCCTTTCCTTTCCTTTCCTTTTCTCTCTCTCTTCTTTCTTTCTTTCTCTCTTTCTTTCTTTCTTTCTTTCTTTCTTTCTTTCTTTTTCTTTTTGGTTTTGGTTTTGGTTTTGGTTTTTTGACATACAGTCTCACTCTAGCCTAGGCTGACCTGGAATTCACTGTGTAGTCTCAGGGTGGCCTCAAACTCATGGCGATCCTCCTACCTCTGCCTCCCAGGTGTTGGGACTAAAGACATGTGCACCACCACACCTGGCTAATCTTTTGTTATCTGGGGGTCTTTACAGAAACATTTAGACTCTATTGTCTTTTGAGCACACACACACACACACACACACACACACACACACACCTACATTGCTTTCAAAAGACACATTTCACATCTGGATCTACTATTCCATATTTTTGCCCCAGTACAGACCACAACAAAAACAGCAGCACGAAAACCCGAGCAGAAGGGAAGAGCTGCAGGAACGTCCACAGGGGAATGGTTATGTAGAAATTGTGTCCCTCAGCTCCTCTTGTTCTGCCGCTTGATCCAGTCCATCCCAATTCTCAGGACAATGTAATAGTCTGTCATACCCTAAAGGGGAACACAGAAAACCAAAAACTGCACTTCAAAGCACAAGAAGTCCACAGGAACTTAAAAGAAGTGATCAAGCAGTTTAATATGAAAATAAGTCAAACTTGTTTTAAAAAAAAACAAATATAATTTGAAGTCTATTGAATGAGGCAAAAGAAATAATTGAGTTTTTTTTTTTTTTTTTTCCCAGCAGATTGTTTTGGAAGGAAATCAGGCTTTTGTAAGAAATCCTGGGCTTGTTGAGTGTGGTCAGGTGGTTGCAACAGGGACATGGAGATGCAAGAGTCCTGGCCTCTTCTCCAAACTGTGAATGTCTGATGGACTCCGAGCCTTCAAATAAACCTTCTGTTAACTGTGCCGCAGTCTGTGATGTCACTGTGACATTTACAAGGTGATTTTTAAACTCTTGATCTTTGTGGGATCACATGTGGAATCATCCTGCCATGATAGGTTTTGGCTGACAGAAGAGCACTCCATGGTAAAGTACTGACAAGAGACACAAATGAGAAGGCATGTGTTTACATCAGAGTCTGTGAAATGCACATAAAGTGAGTTACTCTGGAGCCAGATAACCATGAGGGCACAAGGTCAGTCTGTGGAAGGAGCTAAGGAGGGTGGCATGGGAAGAGGAACAGAAGAGCTGGGAGCTGAGCTGCAGAAGTACAAAGATTGTGTCAGAAAGGTGAGATAACAGGGCTGAAGAGATGGCTCAGCTGTGAAGACACTTACCTGCAAAGCCTAATGATCCAGGTTCGATTCCCCTGTACCCATGTGAAGTCAGATGCACATGCATCTGTGGCTAGAGGCCCTGGTGTGCCCATTTTCTCTCTTTCTTTCTGCTTGAAAATAAATAATTTTTTTTTAAAGAGACAGGCATGGTTGTACACATCTTCAATTCCAGCACTTGGGAGGCAGAGGTAGGAGGATCACCATGAGTTCAAGGCCACCCTGAGACTACATAGTGAATTCCAGGTCAGCCTGGGCTAGAGGGAAACCCTATTGGGCGGGGGGAGAAAAAAAGAAAAAAGAAAGAAAGGTGAGATAACTATACCAAAGGGAGTAATGAGAGAAAAGAAAAGAGACCAAAATGAAGAGTTGAAGTGACGAATGAGCATGTGGGGAAAAGCCTATTTTCTCCATACTCGTGAGAATAATTTTTGCAATTATTAGAATGTAAATGACTACTATATACTATGGTCAGCATCAAACATGCATCTGATGTACATGCAGCATTTTTTAAAATATATTTTTATTAGTTTTGTAAATAGTATATATTCAGCCATGATGGTACCATCATTAGCCTTCTCCCTGTCCTCTCCCCATGGATAATGTGGGTCTTGTCTTATGGGGGTAGCCATCAGTTATGCATTGCCTCTCCCACATAACATGCATCATTTTTAAGCAAAGGGTTTCCATGTTATCGCTTGTTAATCTAATCCCAGTGACAGGGTCTCTGACAGGAGCCACATCCCCAAACATTTCTTAGAATGGGCAGGAAAAGGAGAGGTGTTGGCATTAAGCATATTCCATAAAAACACTTAGAACTTTATGCAATCCAGATGGACAGACCTAGCAGGAGCTAGGAAAAGACACACAGGCTAAAGAAGCACTAAAATATCCCAATCAATGAAATATTAATCTTTCTAAGCAACGGTCCTGGTCATTAAGGAGGTTAAGTGAGAGGCTGGGGAAACAGCTCAGAGAGTAAAGTGCTTGCCTCATAAGCATGAGGACCTGAGTTTGATCCCAAGAACCCATTTTAAAAACAAACAAAAGTTGGGCATGCATTCTGTGCCTGTAATCTCAGCACTGGAGACAGACAAGAGTAACCCTGGGGCTCTCTGACCACCCAGTCTAGCATAATTGGAAAGCTTCAGGTCGATGAGACCTTGTCTCAAAAAAACCTGGGGAGTGACACCCAAGGTTATTGTCTGCCCTCCACACACATGTGCACACCTGTATGCAAAAAACACACAAGGAAATGGAGTTAAGTTTACTGGGGGGATAAGGACATTTGCTGAATTAGCACACCATATTGATTAGTAATCATTTTCAGCTATATCTCACTTCTCTGAAGGCTCTTGGAAGTACAGTTGCATTGGCCCTTGAATAAGGATGACATTGGGAGTGAGCAGGACATCACAATCCAAGGGAAATATTTGGATGGCCAGGATAGGGTTGGTTGGGCCTGCTGACATAGGGGTTGCACAAACCTTATGCCTATGTTGTCCATGGTGTTCTAGGCCACCATCTTACCCTGGCCATCTCATATTTGTCATTTCCTAGCTCTTAGGGGTTCTCTTAGAGGTCCAAGCATTCTGGCCCCATTTCCTCCTTCTGCTTGGCTGGCAACCCTCACATTGACTTCAATGGTAAGAAGCTGTCAACAGTTCATAAAAGGATCAAACACCTTAAGATGTTGTATACACGTTCCAGTGATGTTTTCAAATATACTTCCTTTCCAAGTTCCTCACAGATAACCTTTGGCATCGAGTGAAGTAATTTGGAGGGAGGACAGACAGTCTTGATTTGGGGGAAAACTTTTTTCCACCCACCGGTTGTCAACATACGTGGTTTGGTTTGAGAGACATTTCAACAGTGAAACCTTGAGATGTTCCTGTTAGCAACTTTCCTCTTCCAGGGAACAGGGCTCAAGGAAAGGCCTGTCAAAGAGACCCGTTGTGAAGGTCTGGCTTGCTTTCATGTCTGCCATCACAGCTCTTAACCATGCCTCCCCAAAGACAAGCAAAAGAAAACATAGCTTCCCTTGATGCCTGTTGCTTGAAGGCTCCCCTCCTCCTGAGAGAAAAGTTTCCTAATGCAGTAACAGTTGCAAATTCACTTGTTTATTTGCTTAATTCCAACGCTGGGATTTCCTGTTGGTGAAGAGAGTGAAGAAACAGCAAGAGAATTTTGCTGGCATCATCCTGATGGCTCGTGGGTTTTTTGCCTTCTAGGGCAAGAGGCAGTGAATGGCTGGGCTGGCGGGGAAAGGCTTATGGGTAATAGAAGCCAAACCTTTGGCCATCTATGAGAAAGGCTTCCTCACGTTCTCTTTGGAGACCCTGCAGCTTTTTCTTTTTTCAACTTGGGTTTCTTTTGTTTTGTTTCTATTTATTTATTTATTTATTTATTTATTTATTTATTTATTTATTTGTGATGGACAGACAGAGCAGCGAGAAAGAGGACAGAGAGAGAGAAAGGGTGCACCAGGGCCTCCAGCCACTGCAAATGAACTCCAGATACATGCCCCACCTTGTGCATCTGGCTTACGTGCATCCTGGGGAATCAAGCCTCGAACCGAGTTCCTTAGGCTTCACAGACAAGCGCTTAACCACTAAGCCATCTCTCCAGCCCCCTAACTGGGGTTTCTTATGTGAGCCATGAAACAGAAGATGACTTAAGTGTCAATTTTCTCAACTCTACATAGGCTGGGAGGCAGCTAGAAGCACCCTAGAAGATGGATAGGAGAGATGTTAGTTCACTGGATGCAATGGGCGCTGTACAGCACCTGGAGCTTAATTCCATTCCTGAGCTAGTTGTGGAAAACAGTTTGAGGAATACCATACTAATACCCAGGAAATAAAACAGACAGAGATTGCCTTTCCAAGGTATGATAATTAGAGTGACTTTAAAACTTACAGACACTTGAAATTAAGCCTCGTGTATGCACATGTTTATGGACAGTTTTAACAATGAATCAAAGAAAAATTCTCAAATGACTTAAAAAATTTAGATGGAGGGGCAAAAATAAAAAACACTACACTTTGTTTTTTTTAATTGTTATTTTTTATTGACAACTTTCATACTTACATATAAAAAAACCTACCTGATATTTCCCTCCCCTCCCCCCATTCCACTTTAGAACTCCAGTCTCCATCATATCCCCTCCCTCTCTCCATTAGTCTCTCTTTTAATTTGACGTCATCATCTTTTTCTTCTATTTTGAGGGTCTTGCGGAGGTATTGCTAGGCACTGCAAGGTCATGGATATCGAGGCCAATTTCTGTCTGGGCAGTTGCATTGTAAGAGGTCATACCCTTCCTTTGGCTCTTCCATTTATCCACCCCCTCTTCTGCAATGGTCCCTGAGCCTTGGAGGGTGTGACAGAGGTGTTTCAGTGCTGGGCACTCCTCCATCCCTTCTTCTCAGCATTATGTTGCCTTTTGGGTCATCCCAGTGGTCATCACCATCTGAAAAGAGAAGCTTCTCTAACCAGAAGTGAGAGTAGCATTAATATGTGAATATGAACATTAAGTGTAGAAAACACTACACTTTGGATTCAAATGACCAAAAAAATGATCACTTTTGCCCAAATATGAACTCTGCAGCGTTTCATTAATTCCTCCTTTTCAACAGCAAACAGAGAGGTGTTTGATTGGGCACTGTCTAGGTGACAGACATTGGCGGCCCAGTGGATGTTTCAGCTACAAATTATAGCCTATCTCTCATCAAGGTATTTGTGGTCAGGGCAGGGAGGCAGATATCCATCATGGGCCTGGAAGCAAGAGGCAGAAAAGGATACAAGATAGGTTAATGAGATGGGGTCTCCAAGTGCCAGTAGTCAAATGCATGCAGAGATGGAAGGGTGCAGCTAGTTTGGGGATTGGCTTCCCCAAGGTCTTATGAATGAAACACATGTGGTAGCAGTGAACTGGTGAGGGTTCCATTGTTATGTGAGTGGAGGGAGAGATGGAGATAACTAGCTGGAGAATCTGAGGTTCCAGAACAGCATTCTGGCCAAGGTGTGCTGTGCTCAGCTAGACACAGGTCTGAGTTTCAGAGAAACCCTTCTCTGGAGACACAGACGTGAGTCACTGGACGTTGTGGAATATATCCAGCTCATTCATGGAAGATGTGCTGGCTGAGGACAGGCAAGATCTTTATTTCTGCTTCCCTGATAAATAAAACTATGGTTTCTGTAGCAGATTCTCCTTTGCACATTCAAAATACACTATAAATGCAGCCGCCAGTCAAATCCATGGTATTGCCTTTGATTGGAGATTTCTGTAGTCCTCATAGATGCTTTATGCCAAGCCTTGAGATTGTTTTCCCAGTTGCAGTGCCTTTTTCTGTTTTCCAATATTGGAATGATCTCTTCCACCCTGAGCCTGAGGGAGACTATAGAGACTCCCATGCTTCTGTCACTTTTGTCTAGAATTCACATGATCTTGTTGCTCTGTGCAGAAGAAGACTAAATAGGAAGATCAGCTAATAGATATTAAGATAGTCAGTGTTCAGATAGCCAAAGTTTTGTCAGATTGCCAACAGCTTAAAAATATCTCCATCTGAGGAGTGCCCAGCACTGAAACACCTCTGTCACACCCTACAAGGCTCAGGGACCATTGCAGAAGAGGGGGCAGATAGAATGGAAGAGCCAAAGGAAGGGTATGATCTCTTACAATGCAACCGTCCAGACAGAAACTGGCCTCGATATCCATGACCTTGCAGTGCTTAGCAATACCTTCGCAAAACCCTCAAAACAGAAGAAAAAGATGATGACATCAAACTAAAAGAGAGACTAATGGAGAGAGGGAGGGGATATGATGGAGACTTGAGTTCTAAAGTGGAAAGGGGGAGGGAAGGGAAATATCAGGTGGTTTTTTTTGTATGTAAGTATAAAAGTCAATAAAAAATAATAATTTAAAAAACAATATCTCCATCTGGAGATGGCTTAGTGGTTAAGGCATTTGCCTGCAAAGCCTAAGGATCCTGGCTCAGTTCTCCAGGACCCACGTAAGCCAGATGCACAAGGGGGCACATGCGTCTGGAGTTCATTTGCAGTGGATGGATGTCCTGGCATGCCCATTCTCACTCTCTCTCTCTCTCTCCCTGCCTCTTTCTTTCTCTCAAATAAATAAATAAAATATTTAAAACTAATTTAAAAAATCTCCATCTGGCTGGGGAGATGGCTCAGGTAGCATGCATGAGGACCTGAGTTTAGATTCCCATCAACCACACAAATGCTGCATGGTCCCATGTGCCTGTAATCCCAGTGTTGGCAAGGCAAAGTTGGAAGTATTTCCAAGACTTGTTGACTAGCTAATTTCATCAAATCATTGAGTCTCAGGCTCAGTGAGAGACCCTGTCTCAAAAAATATACAGAAGGTAGAAAAGTGATTGAAAAAGGTACCTAATACCTAACATCAACCTCTGCCCTTCACATCCAAACACACATGCCTCCACAGCCATATGAGCACACACTACACAAACACACATGCCTCCACACCCATATGAACAAACATTACACAAACACACATGCCTCCACACCCATATGAACACACATTACACAAACACACATGCCCCCACACCCATATGAACACACACTACACAAACACACATGCCTCCACAGCCATATAAACACATACATATGTACACACCAACACACACACACACACACACACACACACACAATCTACATGTGCTTTCTGATGATAGAAAATTCTAAATTCTTATTTCTTTCTATAAGCTATTATATTCAATATATGCATGACAAATATTAAAATACTATTCTAATGAGAAAACATTTAAAAGCCTAATGAAATGTGAAAAGCAAAACTGAGCACAGTGTTAAAATGAGAGGTCTTAGTATATCTTCTTCTAGGTAAATGAATGAGGAGACAAATTGTTAGCGATCATACTCAAATTGTGTATAGTAACTTATTGACAGAGAAAAATCAGTCCACTGTGTAGATTAAAATAAACGTGAATTCTAAACCAAACAATCAACGTTAATATGCTCATAAGGCATTGCCTTCTGAAAGTGTTCTCTGCTGTCGGGATTCACATCCCTATCCCACAACATGATCTGCGGCAAGTTACTTCATTTGCTAAGTTTCTATGTTCCCACTTATAAGGTGGAACAAACAAGAGCGGGAAGATGTCTTTTGGCTTGCAGTTTCAGAGGTGCCAGTTCATCATATAAGGGATGGGGCAGAGCAGTTCACAGCATGGCAGCAGTGAGGAGAAAAGGGGAAATACAGGAAAGGGCCAGGGTGAGATATAACCCCAGGGACACACCCAAAGGTTCTACTTCCTCCAACTAGGACCTACTTCCAACCTTTCACCAAGTCCCCAATGATAATATCACCTTGTGAATCCACCCAAAGACTAATCCATTCATTATGTCAGAGCCCCATAATCTAATTATCTCTGAGGAAAAGGTCATCACCCTCCCCCCCCAGAAGGTATGCCTCAATAATTCTCTGGGTGTTTATTAGTATAATTAAATTGACAATCAAAATTAACCGTTACAAGAATAAATAAGTATTTTTCTTTGAGCCAGTGTAAGGAATAAATGAGATAACATAGAGTCTTGTTCATAATAAACAATAAATATGAGACATGATGAAAACTGGGCATATAGCTCAATTGGTAGAATTCTTGCCTTGCATTCATAAGGCCCTAAGTTCAATCCCCAGCACTATCCAAAAAGAATAAAAGAAAAAAAAGAAAAGAAAAGAAAAGAAAAGAAAAAGGATGAGGCATGATGGTGATGACTAAGAGGGGTTTTAAACTCAGATGTGACTCAAAACCAGACCTTAGTACTACAGAATGTGGATTGTATCCAGTACCCTATTTGTACCCCCTGCTACAGATGGGGAGTCAGAGCGGCTGCACAGCTGCTATCTTTGCATTGCACAATTCCAGGGTCTCCTCTCACTGAGATGTTCATGTGTTCATAGTCTGCTGGACTTAGGCAATGCAGTGTTCCTTGACTAGAGCAAAAAAAAAAAAAAAAAAAAAAACAAGGACAAGATTTTTGATTTCATTCCCTCCATGAATCCATAAAGATGATGTTTTCTGATTTCATTTCAGAACTCCTAAACCTATGCATAGTCACCTATGATGCTTTATCTAAACCAAGAAGCCCAAATAAACGTCATCTCCATAGGCTTAATGTATGCACTCAAGTGACTGCAGTCAACACAGGCAGAAGAAAAGTCCTGGTCAAGTGCTTTTGAAACTCTGTGTGGCCCAGATAAAACACCAGTGGATGGCCTAGCAAGCTCACCACATGTGCAGCCTGTGCTGAACCCAGAAAGATGAAAGATGGGACCATTTTCTTACTGTGACTCAGAAGTGACAATCAGATTAGTCCTCGGCCAGCATTACAATACTACTCCCAGAAATTAGTGTCCCCTGAGTCAGGTTAATGATGGGGATCTGGAAAGAATCCCGGGAGCAGGCTGTCCCTGTCCTCCCCTTGTTTGGTGGCAGGATCTCCCACATACCTCTTTTGAGTATATCTTTATAAATTACTTAAAGAATATCTGTTTGTTGTTAAATACAGAATGAGTGGGGCATGGTGGCACACACCTTTAATCCCAGCACTTGGGAGGCAGAGGTAGGAGGATTGCCATGAGTTCAAGGCCACCCTAAGACTACATAGTGAATTCCAGGTCAGCCTGGACTAGAGTGAAACCCTACCTCGAAAAACCAAAATAAATAAATAAGGAAAGGAAGGAAGGAAGGAAGGAAGGAAGGAAGAGAATTACACAGGAAAACAGAAAGGAGGGAAAAAAAGACCTCTAGCAACATCTCTGAGTATAACCACAAGCAAATTTGGGGATTCCATGAGTACACGTGTATTTACATATTAGCTACATGAAATTTGGATCATTTTTAATGCATTTTTCTCCAATTTTTTTCATTTAAATTTGTTTCAGTTTAGAATAGTTTACAGAAATATTGCAAGAATGGTCCTGAGTGTCTGTGTACTTTGTGTCCAGTTTCACCTATTCTTTTCTTTTTATATCTTATTTATTTATTTTTGAGAGAGAGTGAGAAAGAGGGGGAGAGAGATTTAGGTGCACCAGGGCCTTTAGCCACTGCAAACTAACTCGAGACACATGCACTACCCCGTGCATCTGGCTTTACGTGGGTACTGGAGAACTGAACCAGGGTCATTAGGCTTTGCAGGTAAGCGCCTTAAGCACTGAGCCATCCCTCCAACCCCCAGTCTCCCCTTCTTTATACTTCATTGCTATTTTTTGTTTTTTTTGGAGAGAGACAGAGAGAGAGAGGGAGAAGAAGACAGATAGAGATGGGCGCGCCAGCAACCTCTCAGCTGTTGTGAACGAAATCCAGATGCGTGCGCCCTCTTGTGGTTAAGTGCAGCATTGCGCCCTTGCGTCACTTTTGCATCTGGCTAAACGTGGGACCTGGAGATTGGAACCACTGGAGATTGGAACCAGCGTTCTTAGGCTTAGGAGCCAGGCGCCTTAACCGCTAAGCCATCTCTCCAGCCCTTCATTGCTATTTTTATATTCACCACAACAGAAGAACCAATACTGCTACATTATTCTTAGTGGAACTACATCCTTTACTATAATCCACTAATTTCCCCCTAATTCCTATTCTCTCCCAGGATTCTATTCAGGATACTGTATCACATTTAATCATTATGTCCCACTTCTCCTCTTGGATATGACAGTTTCTCGGACTTTTCTAATTTTGCATGTGTGCACATTTGTGTGTGTCCTGGTGCACGTGTGTGCAGGTGTGCATGCACATGTGTGCATATGAATGTGGAGGTCAGATGACAACCTTGGGTGTTGTCCTTCTGGAGTCATCCTTTTTTGAGACAGGGTCTCTCACTGACTGGCCAGGAATCTCCAGGGATCTGCTTGTCTCCACTTCCCTAGCACTGGGATTTAAGTGTGTACCAACACAGCCTTTTTGTTGTTGTTGTTTGTGTTAACTATAGGTTCTGAGGATTAAACCCAGATCCTCGTGCCTGTAAACACTTTACTGATTGAGCTACCTCCTCAGCCCCCAACTTTCCTTATTATTTATTTATTTATTTATTTATTTATTTATTTATTTATTTGGTTTTTCACTCTAGTTCAGGCTGGCCTGGAATTCACTATGAGCCTCTGGATGGCCTCGAACTCACAGTGATCCTCCTACCTCTGCCTCCTGAGTGCTGGGATTAAAGGTGTGCGCCACCACGCCCAGCAACTTTCCTTATTTTTGGTGGGCTTGTCATCAAAGAGCACTGGTTAGATATTTTATAGCATGTCTCTTGGTTTGTACTGGTCTGGTAATCTTTTTCTTTTAAAGATTTATTTTATTTATTTATTTACCTATTTATTTATTTGAGACAGAGAGAGAGAGAATAGGCATGCTAGGGCCTCCAGCCACTGCAAATAAACTCCAGAAGCATGTGTGGGACTTGGAGAATTGAACCCGGGTCCTTAGGCTTCTCAGGCATGAGCCTTAACCGCTAAGCCATCTTTCCAACTCTAGTAATCTTTTTTCATGGTTAGGCATGGACTAATAATTTTTGAAAGGAAGGCCATGGAAGCAAAGTTCCATTTACTTCCCATCACTTCAGGAGAACATGCAAGAATCATGACTTACCAGTTAAGATGTTAACTTTGGTCAGCTGACTGACGTAGTGTTTGCCAGATTTCTTCACTGTGAAGGTCCTCTTCCCCACGGTCTTCTCTGGAAACAAGTCACTAAGCAAAGCCAGTCACCTCAGGGGAGAAAAATATACATGAACTGTTAGAAAATGAGAATTTCATCTTTTCATGTATCTATGTGTTCAGTCATTTATACCAGCAAGGACTTAAATTTTGGGTTATATTTCTGCATTTCTTTTTTTAATATTTTATTTATTTATTTATTTATTTATTTATTTATTTATTTATTTATTTGAAAGAGAGAGAAAGAGGCAGATAGAGAGAATGGGCACACCAGGGCCTTTAGCCACTGCAAACAAAATCCAGATGCATGCTCCCCCTTGTGCATCTGGCTTATGTGGGTCCTGGGGAATCAAACCAGGGTCCTCAGGCTTTACAGGCAGATGCCTTTACTGCTAAGCCATTTCACCAGCCCCTATCTGCATTTCTATTAAGGTAAACATGAGTTCATTGTGGTATTCCCAACTCTAATCCATCATGATGTGGGACATTCTAGCCTTCTTTGCTTTTCTGATGGCTTTAACCAGCAGAAATCTAACTTTCACTCTATGTATTTATTTATTTACTTGCTAATGCCAGTAAACACGTACATCCGTTTCAGCATCATTCAGTTAAACTCTCACGAGAAACCACTTTATCAACTAGACTATAGTGCTTGTGATTCATTCCTTTCGTCTTACAGTTTTTGGCTAAAACACCATTTTTCAAAGTTACTTAAGGCACCATTTTTTCCCTATACACTTCAGCGCAGTCATTTTATATACACACTTGTAACTATTATATCCTTTCATTAGATTTTACATTCTGCCCTGCTATCTCTTGACTTCTTCATTGATTTTTTTTTTAATTGCATGCATTTAAGCTTCACTGTGCTGTAAAATTCCGAGTGTTGCTAAATGCCCACAATCATGTATCTACCAATACGCTACCATGCAGACGGCTGTCACCATCATAACATTGTAAAACATATCTAGAGTCTCCTATCAAACACTTCTTCCTTCCTAAACTCTTGGGAGCCACTGATCTGTTTCTTGTCCTCATAATGTGGACTTTGTTGAGTGTATCACACGAATGGAATCACATAACAGGTAGCAGTTTTGCTGTGGCTTCCTTCATTTGTGCAGAGCATCCATGACACATCCATCTTAGAGTGGGAAATAATCACCATTTCCTCTTTACTGCCAAATAGTATTCCTCCATTCATTTATTTGCCTTGGACACCTTGGTTACCTCCTGTTTAGGGCACTTATGAATGAAGCTGCTATCAGCTTTGGCATAAAGACATGGGTGGATATACATTTTTTTTTGAGGTAGGGTCTTGCTCTAGCCCAGGGTGACCTGGAATTCACTAGGTAGTCACAGGCTGGCCTCGAACTCATGGCAATCCTCCTACCTCTGCCTCCCAAGTGCTGGCTTTTTTTTTTTTTTATGTCTCTATTGGTCTCCATCTTTTTTAAAAATATTTATTGACGGCTTCTTTAATAGTGCACAATATCTCATGGTGCTTCCCTCCCTTCCCCACTTTCCCCTTTGAAACTTCACTCTCCATCATATCCCCTCCCCCTCTCAATGTCTCTCTTTTCAGTTTGATGTCATGATCTTTTCCTCCGATTATGATGGTCTTGTCTAGGTAGTGTTAGGCACTGTGAGGTCATTTTGTGTCTGGCAGAGCACATTGTACGGAGTCCTACCCTTCCTTTGTCTCTTCCGTTCTTTCCACCACCTCCTCTGCAATGGACCCTGAGCCTTGGAAGGTGGGTTTGAGATGTTTCAGTGCTGAGCACTCCTCTGTTCCTTCTTCTCAGCACCATGGTGCCTTCTGAGTCATCCCAACGTTGTCACCATCTGAAAAGGGAAGCTTCTCTAACCAAAAGTGAGAGTAGCATTAATATATGGGTGTGGACATTAAGAGAAGTGCTTACTGGGCAGTTTGGTGAGCATAGTATATATATTTAGTGAGACATCAGCAGACATTACAACCTTAGGGCTTATGACTAACCCTGTCACAGGTTTTCAGAATCAGGGATATATTCCCTCCCATGGAGCAGGCCTCCAGGCCAATTAGAGAGCAGTTGGTTTCCCCCATAACAGACATGCCACTACTGCACCTGTTGGCTCATTTGGCCTAGCTGGCCAAATTTAAGGTTTTCAGTGTTCACTGTTGAGTATCTTCACTGGTGATTTCCGAGTGCTGGCTTTTTGTTTTGTTTTGTTTTATTTGTTTTAGTAGATACACATTTTTAAATCAGTTAGGTAAAGGCCTGGGAAAGAGTGGTTTCTGAGTCATATTGTAAGTCTATGTTTATAAGAAATGGTCTTTCAGAGTGGTTGTACCATTTTGCATTTACTAGCAATCAATGAGTTTATATTGCTGTGATTTCCTCACCAGTATTTGATAGTGCCAGTTTTATAGATTTTAGCCATTCCAATAGATGGTAGTAATAACACATTGTTTTATTTACATTTATCTAATGACAAACAATATTAAGCACCTTTACATATGGTTTTTAAAATATGTTTATTGCCAGGCATGGTGGTGCATGCCTTTAATCCCAGCACTTGGGAGGCAGAGATAGGATCACTGTGAGTTTGAGGCCACCGTGAGACTACATAGTGAATTCTATATTAGCCTCAGTTACAATGAGACCCTACTTTGACAAACCAAAAAATTTTATTTATTTATTAGAGAGAGAGAGAGAGAAAGAGAGAAAGAAGCAGACACAGAGAGAGGGAGTTTGGGTGCACCAGGACCTCCTGCCACTATAAACAAACTCCAAAGGCATGCACTACTTTGTGCATATGGCTTTACTTGGGTGCTGGGGAATTGAACTCTGGCCATTGGACTTTATAAGAAAGTGTCTTTAACTACTGAGCCACCTCTCCATCCCACCTTTTCATTTTTTTCATTTTTTATTAAATGTAGTGACTGCTCAGATATTTTGTACATTTTCTAATTGGGTTATTTGTTTTCTTACTGATTTCTGTATTCTAGATAAAGTACCTGTCAGAAATGTTACTTGTAAATAACTATTTTCTCTTAGAATGTGGCTTATATTCTTTCTTTTTCTCCTACCCACCCACCCAGGGTTTTGCTAGGTAGCCCAGGGTGGCCTCAAACTTGAGATCTCCTGTGTCCACCTCCCAAACACTGGATTGACAGGCATGTGCCACCATGCCTAGCCTCTTCTCTGCATTCTCTTAACAGTGTCTCTTATAGAGTAAAAGGTTTAGATTTTGATTAATTTTCCAGGGTTTTTTTGCTTGTGAATTATACTTTGGGTGGTATAGCTAAAACCTCTTTGCTTGACACAAGTTCATGGAACTTTTCTTTTAGATTTTTGTTTTCTACACATTGTATATAGTTTTTGCATTTCTCATATAAATCTATCTCACTTTTGGATTTGACCAATTTTGATTCAATGTGTGAGGTAGAGGTATAGGTCAAAGTTCATCCTGCTGGACATTTATGCCTGATTATTCAGTATAATTTGTTTGAAGACCTTCCTTTCACTAATGAAAAGAAAAAGCTTTTGCAATTTTGAATAAGTAATATGACTGTATTTATCAGATTACAGTATTTCTGGGCTTTCCATTCTGTTCCACTGATCTATGTGTCTGTCCTTTTCCTAATTCCATATTGTCTTAATTACATGGCTTTATAGTAATTCTTAAAATGATGTGTCTTCCAATTTTGTTCATATTTTTTAAAACTGTTTTTCCCAAAATAAATCCTTTGCCTTTCACATGCATGTATGTGAATGTTTGGGGAAGTATGTTTTTATTGACATCAGCCTTTTTGTTTACAAAACACTGTTGAAATTTTGAGTTTGACTCAGTAGCTCAAAGTGGAGAACTGTCATCTAAACAGAATTGAGTTTTCCAATCCTCAAACCAGGTAGATCACTCTTTATGTAGGTCTTCATCGATTTCTCTTTTTTGCATGTATATGTATGTGGTGTACATGTGTGAGTACTGGAGAATTGAACCCAGGTCCTTAGACTTTGCAGGCAAGCAACCTTAATCACTGAGCCATTTTCTTAGCCCCCTTATGATTTTTTATTAGGACACTAATGTTGTTTGAAATACAACTTAAGTTCTATTAGTGACTATATTCTGCATTCTTTAAACAGAATTCTAGGAGGCATTTTGTAGGTTCTGTTTTTTTAGTGTCTCGTATTTTTATTAATTATTATTTTTTATTGACAACTTCTATACTTATATACAAAAAACACGATATTTCCCTCTCCTCCCCCCATTCCACTTTAAAACTCCAATCTCCATCATATCCCCTCCCTCTCTCCATTAGTCTCTCTTTTAATTTGTGTTTGTTTCTTTGAGACAGAGTCTCGCTCTGTAGCACAGAATGGCCTGGAACTCACCATGTAGCCCCTGTGAGCCTGGAACTCACCACATAGTCCCTGTGAGCCTGGAACTTATCATGTAGTCCCAGTGAGCCTGCAACTCACCATGTATCCTGGAGGTGGCTGGATCTCACCATGTAGCCCCGGTGAGCCTGGAACTAATGAAAATTCTTCTGCTTCTGCCTCGTGAGTGGTCACATTATGTGTGTGAGCCCTGCACCTGGCTTTTCTGCTTTTTCTTTGCTTTTGGCTCTTTATATTCTTTAAGGGAAATGAGAACAACTTGCCGAGTGACAGTTAAGCCTTTCTGTAGGTCTCACGCAGAGGTCTATATGGAGATGCCTTTGCTTCCTGTGACTTACAGAGAAATCTGGCAATGTTCTCAACCCTTGATTCTTACATATTAAGGAGGAGAATGCTGAAGGATGCCTTGCAGCAGACGATTCTTCATTGGCACAACCCCTTAGCCATCAGATGGAGCAGTGCACCTGCCAAAGCACAAGAGATAGTATCTACACAGAAAATCCCACGAACGACAGGCCAAGGTTCTTGATGAGTTTCAGGCTAGTGTCACCATAAAAAAAAAAAAAAAAATCCAACAGCCATCATTCTCTGTGGCGAGCTGCCAACCTGCTGTGCTGTGGGTTCTCCTGTGCTGGGATCCACCCCCTTCACCGGGCACCTCATTTCTGGAAGCTTCAAGCAGGACTGAACGTTTACATATTTTTATTTTCATTTTTGGAGAGAGACACAGAGAGAGAGAGAAAGGGAGAGGAGGACAGATAGAGATGGGCGCGCCAGCAGCCTCTCAGCCGCTGCAAACCAACTCCAGATGCATGCAACCCCTTGTGGGCAAGTGCAGCATTGCGCCTTTGCGTCACTTTGCATCTGACTAAACGTGGGACCTGGAGATTGGAACTGACGTTCTTAGGCTTAGCAGGCAGGTGACTTAACTGCTAAGCCATCTCTCCAGCCCATGTTTATGTCCATTTTTTTTTGGACATTTATGTCTTTTAACTTGCTCATGACTGCCTTGAGTAACCCAGACCCCTCAGCTCTCCATGGACATTAACATCCTAGGCAAAAATGGACACTCACCCAGCGAGTGATGTGGTGGGTGCTGGCCCATGAGGTCCTGCTTGAGCAGGTGGGAAGTCATATCTGAGCTCTGCTTCTCTAGTGACTCACAAAGGAGGGGAAGAGCAGATTACTTCTGAAAATGTAGAGCCAAGAGGAGATTGAAGGAGACTACTGCTCAGAACAATCCAAGATTGGAAAGTCTTGAATCTGCACTGATGGAGCAGTCAGTCTCATGGGGAATGGAGCCGATGTGGCTGCCACTCCTCAGAGTGCAGAACCAAGGTAGCTAGAAACTACACTTCAGTTTGGTATTGGCAATAATCATCCCATTTAAGATATGCATAAAGCCGGGCATGGTGGAGCGCACCTTTAATCTCAGCACTCGGCAGGCAGAAGTAGGAGGATCACCGTGAGATTGAGGCCACCCTGAGAATGTATAGTGAATTCCAGGTCAGCCTGAGCTAGAGTAAGACCCTACCTCAAAAAACCAGAAAGGAAAAAGAAAAGATATGAACATAAGAAGAGACAGAGAGGCTGGGGAGATAGCGGTTAAAGGGCCTGCTTGCAGAGCCTGCCAGCCCAAGTTCATTTCCCCAGTATCCACCTAAAGCCAGCTTCACAATGGGGTTCATGAGTCTGGAGCAAGAGGCCTTGGTGTGCCCATTTCTCTCTCTCTCTCTGTCCTCTGTGTCTCTCTCTCTGTCTCCCTCTCTCTGCTGATAAATTGACATTTTTTTTAAAAGAAAAGACTTATATAATGCAAATACACAAAAATACAACCAGTGAGAATGATAGCCATCCTAACTGAGTATTTCTCTGGAACAAACACTTGTATCAATGAGTCCTCACCAAAGATTTTACAAGATAGATTTTTCTCCCCTACTTCATACATGAGGAAGAGCTTCACACAAGTTCAAGAGTTTGCCCAAAGTTGCTTAGCTAGGAGTAGTTTGGTCCCCCCATAAATACAAGTTGAGGATGGCTGGTAATTTTCAAGGGAAAGGGGCCCTAAAGACTACCTTCTTGGCCCAACATCATGCAGCCCCCTGGTTCATTATTGCAGAGCTAGACCCAGAACTCCGCTGTCTTTACTTTCATTCAGTGCAGCTTCTTCATTCATTGTGAGGAGATGAAACGGGCTTCGTGTGAGAGTGAGACTAACCTTCTCATTTGCAGCATGTTTACCCAGATGTGTAGATGAGGCTGTACCAAGCTTCACACACATGTGTCCAAGGCAGCTTCTTATCTGGACTGTGTCTTCAGACTCTACCTAGAAGCCAAGTTTTTATTTTTTTATTGTTTCTTTTCTTTATTTTCTTCTTCTTATTATTATTTTTTTCTTGAGGTAGGGTCTCTCTCTAGCCCAGGCTGACCTAGAATTTACTATGTAGTCTCAGGCTGGCCTCAAATTCACAGTGATCAGCCGGGCGTGGTGACACACGCCTTTAATCCCAGCACTTGGGAGGCAGAGGTAGGAGGATTGCCGAGAGTTCAAGGCCACCCTGAGACTACATAGTGAATTCCAGGTCAGCCTGAGCCAGAGTGAGACCCTACCTTGAAAAAACAAAAAACAAAAACAAAAACAAAAAATTCACAGTGATCCTCCTACCTTTGCCTCCCGAGTGCTGGGATTAAAGGCATGAGCCACCATGCCCAGCGCCAAGTTTTTGAAATGAGTGAAATATGAGAAATAATTATGAGAAATAAATAGTGGCTTTTATTATAACATTTTCATACACGTGCTTCATGTACTTTGATTACATTCACCCCCTTTATGACCCTTCTCTTGTTGTTACCCCTACTTCTAAATACCTACTTTCATGTTGTGGTAGTTGTTAAATCTAGATTCTGATTATGAGGGGAGAAACATGTTAAATCTATCCCTCTGAGTCTGGCTTATTTTGCTTAACAGGATAATCTCCAGTTCCATCTATCTCCCTACAGATAGTAAAGTTTTGTTCTTCTTTATGGCCCTAGCATCCAGCTTCAGTGTGGTCATATAGACTAGTCGGCCTCCCACGCAGCCCTGTGCCTAGAGTTCTCTCTGTCCTGCCTACCACTGCCTCTGTCACCCTCGGGGCCTCTGAGCAGGAGTTTCTAACAGAAAGAGTGAAAGGACCAGGCAAAGTGGGTAAATAAGAAGAGAACACTACACAAGAGTGCATGGGGCTTCTCCGAAACCAATGGCATTATACAAGTGAGTTTTGAGCAAGGATGATCGCATAGAAGTTAATACGAGAGACTTCTTATGAGGCCCAATGAAAGGATTGTACTTTGTAAACTGGTATGTTTATAGTCTGACATGTTACCTTAAAAGTGATTCTTACTACTTAACACTCACATTATATTCATATCCAATCCTTTACAATGTCAAATAAAAGGGAAATAATGACACCTTATGTTTGTATATTGCTTTATAGCTTACTAAGCACTTTTACAGCCATGATCTCATTTGATCCTTACAATAATGTTGCGAAGTAGCTAAAGAAGGTTATCATTAATCCCATTTTACAGATGCAGAAACTGAGGCACAGAGAGGATTAAATGAATGGCTCAAGATCAGTCAGGTAGGAAGTAGGAGCCAAGATTGCTTCCCGCACTTGAGACAGTAAAGTGGTCTTTTTGCTATCTGAGAGGCACCGAGTGGGGCCATTTCACAGATTCAGGACTCAAGTCAAGATGTCAACAAACTCAGTACTGGAAGAGAACCTGAAGGCACATGGACATTGCACAACAGGGAGACATCAGAAGGTGAAAGAAGGAACCAGTTGTGCAGTCTCAAGAGAGGTTACCTTTCATAATGGTCTTGTTACAAAGAAGAAGGCATGAAGGCTAAGGAAACTCAAGTTCAAGAGAAATGTCACAGGGAGCCAAGTAACTTTAATTCCACCTTTGCTTACCCAGGAGATAAGTATGGGGAAAAACAAAAATCAGGAAAATAGCTGGGCGTGATGGCGCATGCCTTTAATCCCAGCACTCAGGAGGCAGAGGTAGGAGGATCGCAGTGAGTTCGAGGCCACCCTGAGACTACAGAGTGAATTCCAGGTCAGCCTGAGCTAGAGTGAGACCCTACCTCAGAAAAACAAAACAAAACAAAAAAAAATCAGGAAAATATACTAGAGTAGCTAGATACCACTATGACTCATTTGCCAGAATTACCAAGTAGCTCTAACATCCCTAAAAGACAGGCACAGAAACTTTCTACATTACATATGCATGGGGATATAAACACACACCTTTCACACACATACTTCAAGGCTAAGCTATTGAATATGTACATGATTTGGGTGTATAGGAAGTTTTCTAAGCCTGACAAGGAAAAAGTAATAAAACAAAGATTTATAGATGTGATTCAAAATGAAATGCTAAAAGGAAAATTAAATGAAAAAGTCGATAAAATGTTTGGTAAATCTATGTCCAAGAAAGTATTAATATCTCTACTTTTTAAATCTCTAACAAGATGATGGTGATAATTGTTGTTTGGATAATAAGTAAATTCCCCTTTGGAAAACATAGGCTTCATGAACATGAACAGGAAATTCAAATTTTAAAATATATATATAGTCCCGGCACTTGGGAGGTGAAGGCAGGAGGATCAGAAAATCAAGGTCCTCCTGGGGTATATAGCAAGTTCAAGGCCAGCCTGGCTTACATGAAACCCTATCTGAAAATAACCACACACACACACACACACACACACACATATAATGCGTAAAATACATGTGTCTTATCCTTATTCATTTTACATGAAAATAAATTCATTTTGTGAACATGGGATAATTTCATTTTAAATATGTGTCAGAGGTTCCAAACCTTAATATATACTATTTTCTGTTTTAAATATAAGTCTAAGTCTGGAACAATAGTGGTTTGGGGATTAAACACTGGTGATCTCTAGGCAAAAGGATTATAGACAAGTCTCGTTTTTCTCATTAAAGTAAAAAAAATAATGAACATGGCTGGAGAAATGACTTAGCAGTTAAGGTGCCAGCCTGAGAAACCTAAAGACCTGGATTTGATTCCCCAGTCCCCACGTAAACCAGATGCACAAGGTGGCACATGCATCGGGAGTTATTTGCAGTGACTGGGGGCCCTGGCATGCCCATTCTCTCTCTCTCTCTTCCTCTCTTTCTATTTCACACACAAATAAATTAATAAAAATAAAATACTAAAAAATAAAGAACATGAACAATTTTGTAATAAAGACATTAAGTTGGTCATTACATCTGGAAGCTAGGTATGACTTCCTATTATACTATTATTTCTAATTTTAAAATCTCATCTGACTGTACTTGGATTTTCAGCCTCCATTTCCGGAGCCCATGAAATGGGGACTTTGCACACTTCATTTGAATAGATAACTTGAGTTGGCTTATTCCTTTCATACCATGCACTCCAGTTCCTCCCGGCTTCCTACATTTCATCTACTGGGAGAGGTGGCCCCTGATGATATAAAGAAACTTTGCAGAACAAATGGTTTCCTTTGGAATTTGAAACATTGTTTGTTTTCATAATATATGTGAAATATATATATGTATTTTTCATTTTTCAAGGTAGGGTCTCAGGCTAAAACTGGAATTCACTCTATATTCTCAAGATGGCATCAAACTCTTGGCGATCCTCCTACCTCTGCCTCCCAAGTGCTGGGATTAAAGGTGTGTGCCACCACACCTGAATATTTCTAATGGAGAATCCATTCGAAAACTAGGACTTTTCAAGAAACCATCCACTGTCAGATGTAGACTCTGACACAACTGGTTTCTTTTCTCATGACAGACCCCTCTTTGTGTAGTTACCTGGCTTCAGGCATCCTCAAATACTCAGCACCATTAACAAGTGCAACCTGCTATGCACACCACTGTTTAAGCAGATAACAGACAGAAAATATTCCCACCACCAGTCAAGGGACAACACCAACACCCACACAGATGGCACTCTAACAAGACTATAGTTACTCACCTAAGCAGAGGGATGCATTTTAGAAGAGAATGTTATTTTCCCATGGCCCCTTAGGAAAGATAACTTTGCAAAGGCCCTTCATCAGCGAAGGCCAAGGTAGCAGATAGATTTTACACAGCATCCTATTGCCAAGTGAAGATAAAACATTTCCACAAGAAGACATCATTAGTCTGTGATCTCAGTTATTCAGGAGGCTGAGGCAGGAGGATTGAAAATTCAAGGTCTGCTTGGGCTACAAAGTGAGTTCAAGGTGAGTCTGAATTATTTAGCAAGACTCTGTCTCAAAATGCACACACAAATGGGCTTAGGGTAGTGCTCATTGGTAGAGCACTGACCTAGCAATGTGCAAAGGCTTGGAGTCAATCCCCAGTGTCACAGAAGGAGGAGGAAGGGGAAGAGGAAGAGAAGGCATCAGTAGAGCCCATGGTGTACATCAATAGCACATGGCCAAAGTGGAAAGGGTTGGATCTGTCTTGTTAAATCACACTCGTGCCAGACTACTGTGTATACAGGGCTGGTGGTTGCCATGCCATCTCATCCCCAAATCTCCTGACTGCAATTGCTTAGAAATGGGAAGGAGGGGCTGGAGAGATGGCTTAGCGGTTAAACGCTTGCCTGTAAAGCCTAAGGACCCCGGTTCAAGGCTTGATTCCCCAGGACCCACGTAAGCCAGATGCAGGAGGGGTGCATACATCTGGACTTCGTTTGCAATGGCTGGAGGCCCTGGCGCACCCATTATCTATCTGCCTCTTTCTCTGTCTGTCACTCTCAAATAAATAAATAAAAATAAACAAACAAACAAAAAAAGAAATGGGAAGGACCCTTTCCTAGGTGAGAGGGGCTTCTGTCATTCTCCACCAGATATTTCATGGGGACTCTGTGTTCATACATGTCTGTCGGGGTGGGGGAAGGGACATGTGGGGACAAGGCGGCTCTGAGGGTCTTCTGTGAGGATCTCCTTTGGAAGGCAGGCTGAAATGTTCACTTGCTTCTGGTCGAACCTGGCTGGTTAGCAGGGAAAAATATTTCATAATGATGATGATGATGATGATGGCACCTCACACTTTTCATCTTCAAAGCACTGTGAAAACAGTAATTAATTCCTGCAATACTCATGAGGTAAGTAAGTAAACACCATTATCCCCATTTTATAGATAGAGAAACTAAGGTGAAGTAGCAAGTAAATGGCCCTAGGCCAAAGGGAGACAATCTCAGACCAAGGATCAGAAGGAAGACGTTCTTCTGGCTCACACTCCCCTGGGCTCTGTCAGAGAAAACCGGCCACAGAGCTCGAGGTAGCCCGAGGCCCAGGAAGGGCAGGATCTTTCTAGCAGGCCTGCTCAGGCCTCACTGCCCTGGGAAATGAATGCAGCTATTCATCCTATGGGCAGCTTGAGGACGTTCATTTCAGGATCCCTTGCAAAATAACAACAAAAACCCCATTGAGGCTCTCTTCTCTCGGACCACGTATTTCCTGAGCTTTTCCTTGAAATCAAGGGATGCATCGTACATACACGCCCTCAGGAAGCAGTAAGAGAATTCTGCCCAGCCGACAGTTCTTGGGAGGCGATTCAGAACTGTTACCACAGACCCGGCCACACTGCCGAGCCTTCTCCTGCGGGGTTCTGGCAGAGCTCGCCTGCCTCACTAGACATTTAATAGCCATCTGGCCGGCTTCACACTGGAGCACTTATCTACACACCTTCTCAGCGTGGGCCTCCCGACTCCTGGAGATCTGGATGGACGCATCTCAAGTAGCCAGCAATTATGCCGAAACCATATATTAATGGTGACAGGGGCGGGCTGGGAGGACACCAGAATCAAAATGAAACAAGAATGGCTGAACAAGGAGGAGCCTCATCCTGGGGAAGTGAAACCATCCACCCAACTTCCACACTAGGCCACACCTGAATTTTACCCAGACCACCTGGAGGTCCAGCAGCCAGTCGTTCTTGGTGGGCCTCATTGACAGATCAAATTCCTGCAAAAAAAAAAATGTTTCTGCCCATCTACTGCTCTGCTTCTCTCCTTCCAGAACTTCCAAGTTCCTTTAGCAGCCTAAAGGTGCTATAGCCACCCACTTCACACTGGTAGCAAATCTAGAGACTTCTGCTTTGTGCATTAATGAGGTCGCTGTGGTGTCAGGATTTGACCCCTAATGAAAGCTTATGGCCTTTGAAGTTCTAGACCAAACATCACAGATAGTTCTACCAGTCACTGACCCTTTGACTCCACATTTCACCTCTGTTTGGCAGCAATGCCCTGTAGAACCACAGAGAAAGTGGAACTTTCTGCCCACCTTGGTTACTTCACGAGCTCACCCAGGGACATTTGGAAGATCTTTTGGGAGAGCTTTGACCCAGTCGAATGGACTGGCAAGGCTGGTAGTGCCAGGCACACCCCAGTGGACCTTGCCCACAGAAGTGCTTGTCTCCCATCTCATTGGCTGTGGCTGTGTATGACAGCACACATGTCTCACCCCCCTCACTCACTTCTGATGTGCTGCAGAGGCAGCTGTGTCCACTAGAGCATAGGTATGTATGGGTCACAGTGGCCTGTCACTCAACAGGTGCCACCTCCAGGCCATAGCCTGAGTGAGGGAAACCCTTCAAACTGAAGAACCCTCACGTGGAATCAATCCAGCAAGACAGTACCGCCAGGAGAGCCGCCAGCCCCACGCAAGTGCAAACTATGAACAGGAAAGACCTTGGATCCTAGACCAGCATGTTCCCTCCTTCTGAGCAAAGGTGAAGCCTTGGGAAGACTCCTCTGCCCTCCTTAATGACCCCCACTTCTCTCCAGCTCTGAGGTCCCTAACAGCCCCAAGGCTGGGCGTGAGTCAGGTTCCAGCATCACGTGTGATTGTTCCCTGCACGGTGACACACTCCAGGTGAACGCCAGAGAGAAGGGCTAAGCAGAGAGACATACCTTCTCACCACATAAAAGAGGCAGCATCGGCCAGAGCACCGGCTGCACGGTTTGACAACACGCGTCACCCCTCAGATTTTGAAGTTCAGAAAAAGATCCGCAGTGTTGATACTTGAGGGCCATGGTGGGTGGGAGTTGGATTTCTGTTTCTCCAACTCTGTAATTACTTTATCCAGCAACAAAGCTACAAGCTGCCAGGGAGAGAAAAATAACTCCTTCAGGGGATGTCTGTGGCTTCTTCCTCAGAATGGCTGGGGACTGCAGCCCAGATGTGTGTGAGCATGTGGTAGATGAGGTATGTAGTAAAAGGATGTGTTTGGTGTATGTGCTTATCTGTGATGTTTGAAGAAGTGTGATATGCAAATATATTAAAATGAGATTATGTGAGGGAGCTATATGCTATGTTTTTCATGACAGGTATATATTTATTGGTATGCTACATAAATGTATGTAGGGCATGTGTGTTGTATCAAAGTATGAGGTCATGTGTGGTACATGGATGTGTGGTCTACATATGCTGTTTATATGTGCATCGACCATATATGTATGTGGTGTGTGAACATGGTATGGAGCAAGAATGTGACGTGTAATATGAATGCTGCAGTGTGTGTAGTTCATGCCTGTATAGTGTGCACAGATATGATTAAGGGTATAGATCATTGTGTATGTGATCCATGTGGTCTGACGTTGATATGTATGAAGTATGTTTACGTGTGTGGAGTGTATGTGTGATCTGAGCATTCCACGTGATAGGTTTGTATTGTGTATAGTATATATGAGGCTGGTCTGTGTTATATGTGGTGTGTATGAGTGTGTGATTGGCTATGTGTTTGAAGCATGTGTGGTGTGTACTATGAATGGCATATGTGAGTGTGTTACAAGTATGTGTAGTGAGTGCCATTGTGTGGCATATGTGAGAGTGTGTAGCGTGTACATGCTTGGCCTGCAGACACTTGTGCAGACAGGCCGCCCTAACTCTTTGATGTTAGCATGGAGTTATCCCACGCAGCTGGCCCAGTGTCCTACAGCTCTTATTTGAAGAGGCAGAACCTAGTGCAAGAAGAAGGGCCACTGAGTCACACACCTTAAAATCCTGGGGAGAGGTATGACTGAGGTCACCCACCGTTGGCTTGTCCCCCAAGCAATACCCCATAATAGCGGGGTATAGAGTTCTTCAGCTGCACGGGAGCCCTGGGCCTCCATCCCTACATCATGGTTTCACACTCAGCCTAGATAGTTCCCAGTGACCCCAGCAAGTCAGTCACAAGTCACTTTGGGAATCTATTAAATGTACGTGATTGCAGTGTTGCACATTCATCCGGGTGAGGCAAGGAAAAGCTGCATGGTGAGCATCTGTCCCACGTCTTGCCTCTCACAGGATGGTCCATTTTCAGATGCTGGGGTTCTTTGGCTTTCTTTGGGCTTTGAAGTCTTTGAGATATATCTCATACCTCAAAATACTTACCTCCAAACTAGAGACCAGCTCTTGTCCTCACCTGGGCTCCAAAGCTGGGGTCAGGATAGACGGAACTGCCAGGCCTGCACTCTCTTCAGCTTCCTTGTCTCAGTGTGGGAAGGATGAACATTAATTTGCTGAGCTGCTAATTCTAGCTGGCCACCAGGGCTGGCAGCGTGCCGTGCCATGGAGCAGACTTCATGTAAAAGGCAAAAGGACTTGGACTTTAAGTCTCTGTATACTAGCTGCTCTGAGAGCTAGAACACATAACTTCTAGAGCATTGGTGGAGATTTTATATACATATATATTTATATATATTTGAAAGACAGAGAGAGAGGTGCAGATAGAGAAAAAGAATGAATGCGGTGAAGCCTTCAGGCACTACAAACAAAGTCCAGACACATGTGCCACCCTGTGCATCTGGCTTACATGGGTCCTGGAGAATTGAATCTGGGTCCTTTGGCTGTGCAGGCAAGTGCCTTAAGTGCTAATCCATCTCTCCAGCCCTTAGCTTTGGTGTTTTTAAATCCTCAAATGGGAGTAAATCATAACACCTCATTCATAGATTTACTTAAGGATTTAATGGCACAGTGAGTAATAAAGTAGCATAGTTCTAATATAGTCAGTGCTACTAACATGCTGAGCAATGTAATACCTCTCCCGTGTAGGGAAGATTACATTCTTACAGATAGGAGAGAAATTTTTCCTGTGACACAGCTGTTCAGAGATTCACCAGGAGTCTTGCTAGTAGGGACAGTGTCTATGGCACTGTTCATGTCTCTTCCATGCCACACAGCATTTCCTTGTGGTATCTAGAGTCCTCTCCATAATAGAGCCCTGAGCGTCAGAGGTGCTATTGTCTGGCTAAAATATAACCATGAAAGTATTTTAGGAAGAAGTCTATGGAGAAGGAAGAAAGTCAGTCATAAAGAAAGCAGAGAAGTATTCACAGTCAAGAAAGCAAAGATCACTGCACGTGTTCACAGTCATGAAGAAAGCAGAGACACTGCACGTGTTCACAGCGAAGAAGGAGTCACTGCACATCACAGTCATCACAGTCATGAAGAAAGCAGAGACACACGTGCACACGAAGAGAGCAGAGACACTTCACAGTCATGAAGAAAGCACTTGAGATCAGCAGGACATGTGTTCACAGTCATGGAGAAGGCAGAGACACTGTACGTGTTCACAGTCATGAAGAAGGCAGAAACACTGCACGTGTTCACAGTCATGAAGAGAGCAGAGTCACTGCACGTGTTCACAGTCATGAGAAAGCAGAGACACTGCATGTGTTCACAGTCATGAAGAAAGCAGAGACACTGCACATGTTCACAGTCATGAAGAAAGCAGAGACACTGCATGTATTCACAGTCATGGAGAGAGCAGAGACACTGCACGTGTTCACAGTCACGAAGAAGGCAGAGTCACTGCACGTGTTCACAGTCATGGAGAGAGCAGAGACACTGCACTGTCACGAAGAAGGCAGAGTCGCATGTTCACAGTCATGAAAGAAGAGACACAGCATGTGACAGTCTGAGAAAGCAGAGACACGTGTTCACAGTCATGAAGAAAGCAGAGATCATGGAGATCATGAGAAAGCAGAGTCACCGTGTTCGTGTTCATGAAAGCAGAGACACCTCACGTGTTCACAGTCATGAGAAAGCAGAGTCACCACACGTGTTCACAGTCATGGAGAGAGCAGAGTCACCACACGTGTTCACAGTCATGGAGAAGGCAGAGACACTGCACGTGTTCACAGTCATGAGAAAGCAGAGATCATGGCACGTGTTCACAGTCACGAAGAAAGCAGAGACACTGCACATGTTCACAGTCATGAAGAAGGCAGAGACACTGCACATGTTAACAGTCATGAGAAAGCAGAGACACTGCACGTGTTCTTAGTCATGAGAAAGCAGAGACACTGCACATGTTAACAGTCATGAGAAAGCAGAGACACTGCACGTGTTCACAGTCATGAGAAAGCAGAGACACTGCACATGTTAACAGTCATGAGAAAGCAGAGACACTGCACGTGTTCATAGTCATGAGAAAGCAGAGACACTGCACATGTGTTCAGAGACACAGTCAGTCATGAGAAAGCAGAGATCATGGCACGTGTTCACAGTCATGAAGAAGGCAGAGACACTGCACGTGTTCACAATCATGAGAAAGCAGAGATCATGGCACATGTTCACAGTCATGAAGACGGCAGAGACACTGCACGTGTTCACAGTCATGAAGAAGGCAGAGACACTGCACGTGTTCACAGTCATAAAGAAGGCAGAGACACTGCACGTGATCACAGTCATGAAGAAAGCAGAGAGACACTGCACGTGTTCACAGTCACAAAGAAAGCAGAGACACTGCACGTGTTCACAGTCACGAAGAAGGCAGAGTCACTGCACGTGTTCACAGTCATGAAGAAAGCAGACACACTGCACGTGTTCACAGTCATGGAGAGAGCAGAGACACTGCACGTGTTCACAGTCATGAAGAAAGCAGAGACACTGCACGTGTTCACAGTCATGAGAAAGCAGAGATCATGGCACGTGTTCACAGTCATGAAGAAAGCAGAGACACTGCACATGTTCACAGTCATGAAGAAAGCAGAGACACTGCACATGTTCACAGTCATGAAGAAAGCAGAGTCACTGCAGGTGTTCACAGTCATGAAGAAAGCAGACACACTGCACGTGTTCACAGTCATGAAGAAGGCAGAGACACTGCACGTGTTCACAGTCATGAGAAAGCAGAGATCATGGCACGTGTTCACAGTCATGAGTAGGCAGAGACACTGCACGTGTTCACAGTCATGAAGAAGGCAGAGACACTGCACGTGTTCACAGTCATGGAGAGAGCAGAGACACTGCACGTGTTCAAAGTCATGGAGAAAGCAGAAACACTGCACGTGTTCACAGTCACGAAGAAACCAGAGACACTGCACGTGTTCACAGTCATGAAGAAAGCAGAGACACTGCATGTATTCACAGTCATGGAGAGAGCAGAGACACTGCACGTGTTCATAGTCATGAAGAAAGCAGAGACACTGCACGTGTTCACAGTCATGAAGAAGGCAGAGTCACTGCACGTGTTCACAGTCATGGAGAGAGCAGAGACACTGCACGTGTTCACAGTCATGAAGAAAGCAGAGACACTGCACGTGTTCACAGTCATGAAGAAGGCAGAGACACTGCACGTTTTCACAGTCACGAAGAAAGCAGAGTCACTGCACGTGTTCACAGTCATGGAGAGAGCAGAGACACTGCACGTGTTCACAGTCACGAAGAAAGCAGAGACACTGCACGTGTTCACAGTCATGAAGAAAGCAGAGACACTGCACGTGTTCACAGTCATGGAGAGAGCAGAGACACTGCACGTGTTCACAGTCATGAAGAAAGCAGAGTCACCACTCGTGTTCACAGTCATGGAGAAGGCAGAGATCATGGCACGTGTTCACAGTCATGAGAAAGCAGAGTCACCACATGTGTTCACAGTCATGAAGAAAGCAGAGACACTGCATGTATTCACAGTCATGGAGAGAGCAGAGACACTGCACATGTTCATAGTCAGGAAGAAAGCAGAGACACTGCACGTGTTCACAGTCACGAAGAAGGCAGAGTCACTGCACGTGTTCACAGTCATGGAGAGAGCAGAGACACTGCACGTGTTCACAGTCACGAAAAGAGCAGAGACATTGCACGTGTTCACAGTCACGAAGAGAGCAGAGACACTGCACGTGTTCACAGTCACGAAGAAGGCAGAGTCACTGCATATGTTCACAGTCATGAAGAAAACAGACACACTGCACGTGTTCACAGTCACGAAGAGAGCAGAGACACTGCACGTGTTCACAGTCACGAAGAGAGCAGAGACACTGCACGTGTTCACAGTCACGAAGAAGGCAGAGCCACTGCATGTGTTCACAGTCATGAAGAAGGCAGAGACACTGCACGTGTTCACAGTCTTGAAGAGGGCAGAGACACTGCACGTGTTCATAGTCATGGAGAGAGCAGAGACACTGCATGTGTTCACAGTCATGGAGAGAGCAGAGACACTGCACGTGTTCGCAGAGTCACTGCACGTGTTCACAGTCACGAAGAATGCAGAGACACTGCACGTGTTCACAGTCACGAAGAAAGCAGAGACACTGCACGTGTTCACAGTCACGAAGAGAGCAGAGACACTGCACGTGTTCACAGTCACGAAGGAGCAGAGACACTGCACGTGTTCACAGTCACGAAGGGAGCAGAGACACTGCACGTGTTCACAGTCATGAAGAGAGCAGAGACACTGCACGTGTTCACAGTCATGAAGAAGGCAGAGACACTGCACGTGTTCACAGTCATGAAGAGAGCAGAGACACTGCACGTGTTCATAGTCATGGAGAGAGCAGAGACACTGCATGTGTTCACAGTCATGGAGAGAGCAGAGACACTGCACGTGTTCACAGTCATGGAGAAAGCAGAGACACTGCACGTGTTCACAGTCATGAAGAAAGCAGAGACACTGCACGTGTTCACAGTCATGAGAAAGCAGAGATCATGGCACGTGTTCACAGTCATGAAGACGGCAGAGACACTGCACGTGTTCACAGTCATGAAGAAGGCAGAGACACTGCACGTGTTCACAGTCATGAAGAAAGCAGAGACACTGCACGTGTTCACAGTCATGAAGAAAGCAGACACACTGCACGTGTTCACAGTCATGGAGAGAGCAGAGACACTCCACGTGTTCACAGTCATGAAGAAAGCAGAGTCACCACACGTGTTCACAGTCATGGAGAAGGCAGAGATCATGGCACGTGTTCACAGTCATGAGTAGGCAGAGACAGAACAGTCATGAAGAAGGCAGAGACACTGCACGTGTTCACAGTCATGGAGAGAGCAGAGACACTGCACGTGTTCACAGTCATGAAGAAGGCAGAAACACTGCACGTGTTCACAGTCATGAAGAAGGCAGAGACACTGCACATATTCACAGTCATGAGAAAGCAGAGTCACCACACGTGTTCACAGTCATGGAGAGAGCAGAGACACTGCACGTGTTCACAGTCATGAAGAAAGCAGAGACACTGCACGTGTTCACAGTCATGGAGAGAGCAGAGACACTGCACGTGTTCACAGTCATGAAGGAAACAGAGACACTGCACGTGTTCATGGACATCAGGAAAGCAGACACATTGCACGTGTTCACAGTCATGGAGAACTGAGAGATTCCTGCATGTGCGCATAGGCAAAGAAATTCAAATCCTGTAGTTGTTTTGTGAAGTGTTGGAGATCCTAAGAAGACAAATAGAATAAAGGGAAAGAAAAGTAGAAGCCTAGAAGCTAGGGCTTCCTAATGCTAAAGAGGCAGAAAGAAGACACCAAGGTAGAGGGCCCCTGATGATAGGAATCACCAGAAGCTGGTACCATGGGAACCAGGGCCATGATGCAGTTGCAGCCATGGTCTGTAGTGCAGCCCTTGGAGTAAGAGCATCTCTTTCTACCCGCCAGTCTCTGGTCAAGGCACTGGCAGCCGGAGCCTGGACAAGACCCTCTCCTACAGGGAGCAGAGCCATGGGAGGGTGGCGGCTGGATCTCAACCCAAAGTACTCACAGCATCCTTCCAGGTGAATGACATTACACTCCTCAGGGATTTTAGAGCAGGGTGAGGTGTGAAACGAAAGTTATCTCAGTTCTTAGGTTTCAAGGCCAGCAGAATTATTTACCTATCCTTTGCTGTATAACAAATAATGACAATGTTAGTAGTGCAAATCCATGCATGTTTATTTCCTTTCATTCCCACGGCTCAGGAATCTGCATACTGCTTACCTGTGTCCTTATTCAGAATCATGCGGTCAAGGTATTGCCTCAGCTTTATGCTCCTCTAGATACTCAACTAGAGTTGAGGGAATCTGCTTTGGAGCTCACTCAGGCTATAAACTCAGTCCACTTCCTGGTAGTTGTGTGGCTCAGGTTTTCCTGGCTGTCAAAAGCTCTCTTTACATCCTAGAGCTGCCCTCAATTATTAGCCAGGTGTGTTTTGCTGACACGGTCACTTTCTGCCTCATCCTACAAAGAGACCCTGCAGCCACAGTCTGCTAAGAGGGAGTCTCATAGAGCATTATCAGGTGGGTATCATCCATTCCTCTCTGCCATATTCTGTCAGCTAGGCCCCATGTACACTCCAGGGTGAGAATGGGTCACCCAAAGGCACGAGTCTTAGAGCATCAGTGTTGGAATCCTTGAGAAACATAGGTTTCAACACCAGTTGAACTGGAATCAAAACCTGGCACGGGGGCTGGAGAGATGGCTTAGCGATTAAGCACTTGCCTGTGAAGCCTAAGGACCCTGGTTCAAGGCTCAATTCCCCAGTACCCACATAATCCAGATACACAAGGTGGTGCATGTATCTGGAGTTTGTTTGCAGTGGCTAGAGGCCCTGGGGCACCCATTCTCTCTCTTTCTCTCTGCCTCTTTCTCTCTCTGTCTGTTACTAATAAACAAACAAACAACAACAAACAAAAACCTTTCCGGCCTTTCCACCTGTGAATTTTGGGTAAGTTAGTTTCATCTTCCCCATATCTTCCTCTTGAAATTTTATATGTAGCCCATCTTTTCATGCATAGCTTTGTGAGCTTCGGAAATGTGAACGGTGCCTGGCGCACAGCAGATATCAGCCATCACTGACCACTTGGCATTAGCGGGAGCTCGGCCAGCTGAATCTATTCTTGATTGAATCTCGTTTCTCCTTGCTCCTAGGTCAAGAGGACAGTGCCACAGCCTGAAACTTCTCAGGATTCAAAACATTGCTTGGCACTCCTCAATTTTCCAGGGCCATCATTTAGTCAGTGCCTGCACTGAGTTAGTGGCCTATCAAATTCTCAGTCTGTGGCTTTGAGGAATTCTGCTCAGGGACTGTTTCTGTCCACACTTCAAGATGCTTCCCAATAACCTTACTTGAGCTTTCCTACACGTCCAGAAGATGTGGAAACGCCAAGCCTGCCATGGGCAGTAAAAGGTTAATTGAATTCTGCTCTCAGGCCTTGTTCCAAAGCCAGCAGTTGGGTGGAGAACCACGACAGAAAGTTGTTCTTAGTGACCTTGATCATGGTCTCCATGTGGCTGTGTCACCTCCACACAATAGGGCCCGGCCTCGTTGGGGCCAGGGACAGGTACAGTGTTTCTAAAGAGGAAGACAGGCAGTCTCTTGCTTACAGGTGACCAGCATGACTCTACTGTTTTTCTTTCCTGACCCTTAGCTGAGCTGTTCCATGGTTGGGGTTCTCACAGTAACTGCTGGCACCCAGTCCCTTGTCACTGAAGAGACAGGACTCTTGGTGTGCTACTTATACACTCCTCTGTCATGAGTGAACAAGAGAGAGGATCCTGGCCTCTACTGAGTCACCTTTGCACTTTAGGTCAGAGATGAAACTATCTTAGAAGCACTTTGTAACAGAATAAAACTGTATTGCATAAAGGCGATCCTGTGGGCTAGAGGGTTTGGAGTAACTCTTTCCAAAACTTAGGGTTTTTCTCCTATTAAAGGTTGTCCCTAAGTGCCAAGGCTATTTCTGCAAAGCTTTTTTTTTTTCATATGGAAAGTTGCAGCAAAGATCCTCTTTAAGTAAAACACAATGAGTGTAGTTTATTTTTTTTAATTCTATTAACTTGTTTCTTTTTATTATAAAAGTATGGAATGTTCATATTAGGAGATTTATTTTCACAGAATTCATAATTTTAGCCTTTGTTGAAGCTGGGTATGTGGACTTCTCTTTTTTAAATTTTTTTATTATTATTTTATTTATTTTTGGAGAGGGAGACAGATAGAGATGGGCGCGCCAGCAGTCTCTCAGCTGCTGTGAACGAAATCCAGATGTGTGAGCCCCCTTGTGGTCAAGAGGGGCATTGCACCCTTGCATCACTTTGCATCTGGCTAAACGTGGAGATTGGAACCGGGTTCTTAGGCTTAGCAGGCAGGCGCCTTAACCACTAAGCCATCTCTCCAGCCCACTTCTCTTTTTTTGATGTGTGCTTAACACTAACATCCACATATATTATACATTGTGTGTGTGTGTGTGTGTGTGTGTGTGTGTGTGTTTAGGCCAGAGGACAACCTTGGGTGTTGTGCCTCAGGTACCTTTTTTAAGGCAGTGTCTCTCATTGGCCTAGAGCTTGACAAGTAGGCTAGACTGGCTGGCCAGGAACCCCAGGGATCTGCTTATCTCCACCTCCCCAGCACTAGAATTACAGGCATGTACTGTGCCTGTTTGTTTTGTTTCGCTTTTTAACATGTAGTCTGAGCATTGAACTAAGGTCCTAATGCTTCACAGCAAGCATTTACTGACCCAGCCATCCCCCTAGTCCCATACATTTGGATTAAAAAAATATTTATTATATTTTTATATTATTTATTTGAGAGAGAGAGAGAAGGCAGGAGAAGAGAGAGAGACGGAGGGAAGGAGGAGGGGAGAGAGAATGGTTACATCAGGGCCTTCAGTTACTGTAAATGAACTCCAGACACATGCACCTCCTTATGCATCTGGCTTACGTTGGTCCTAGGGAATTGAACCTGGGTCCTTTGGCTTCACAGGCAGATACAACTGCTAAGCCATCTCTCCAGCACTTTAAAAAAAGACTTTTTAAATATACATTTGGATTTTAAGTGAACTTTTTATTTGTGATAATTGCAGACTCACACATGGTTATGTAAGAATCACTACAGAGAAATTGATGGAGCTTTTACTCGTTGTCGGCCATTGGTACTATCTTGCCCAACAGTTATGCAGAAGCACAAACAGGATGTTGACATTTATCAGTCCAGGGAGGGACATTTCCATGTCCATAAGAATCTTTCATGTGACCATTTTTAAAATTTTCTATTTAAAATTTAATTTAATTAATTTATTTATTTGAGAGAGAGAGAGAGAAGAGGAAGAGGCAGAGAGAAAGAGAGAATGGGTGTGCCAGGGTCTCCAGCCACTGCAAATGAACTCCATATGCATGTACCCCCTTGTGCATCTGGCTTATGTGGGTCCTGGGGAATTGAACCGAGGGTCCTTAGGCTTCGCAGGCAAGTTCCTTAACCACTGAGCCATTTCCCCAGCCCTCATGTGACCATTTATAATTGCATCTCTTTCCCTTTCACAACTGCCCTGTCCCTAACCCCTGGCATTACTGGTCTCTCCATTTGTATAATTTTACCATTTCAAGAATGTCAAGTAAGTGGAATGATATTTATGCATCATTCTGGGAATGACTTTTTTTTTCCCACTCAGCCTGTTCCATGGAGATTCATGTAAGTATCTCAATAACCTATTGTGCCACTGGAGCTCCTCCATGGGAGATTCATACTTAAACTATGGAATATGTCGTTAGTTTCTTTCTTTTTTTTATATGAGAGAGAGAAAAAAATGGATGCACCAGGGCCTTCAGCCACTGCAAATGAACTCCAGATGTGTGCACCCTGTTGTGCACATGTGTGATATTGTGTGCTTGCATCACTGTGTGTCTGGCTTACGTGGGACCTGGAGATTAGAACATGAGTTCTTAGGCTTCACAGGCAAGCACCTTAACCCCTAACCCATCTCTCCAGCCTGTTAGTTTCTTTTCACTGCTGAGTGATATTCCATTCCATGGTATGAATGTGCCTTATTTATTTATTTATTTATTTATTTATTTATTTATTTATATTTGGTTTTTGAGGTAGGGTCTCACTCTAGCCCAAGCTGATTTCGAATTCACTATGGACTCTCAGACTGGCCTCAAACTCACAGCAACCCTAATATCTCTGCCCCTCAAGTGTTGGGATTAAAGGTATGTACCATCACGCCCAGCTTGTGCCATGATTTATTAAGCAATTTATCTTTGAAAGACATCCCAGTAAACTTAGGGTTTCAAGCATCCATAAACATAAATAAAGCTTCAGTAAAGACACCACACACATGACGGGTTTGTATGTGAACACATGCTTTCATTTCTCAGGGACAATGTCCAAGAATGGAATTGCTGAGTCATGTGATAGTTGTCCATTTCTTTGAAGAAAGTGTCCTGATAAGAAACAAAAAATGTTCTTTTAAATATTTTTATTTATTTATGAGAGACAGAGAGAGAATGAGTGTCCCAGGGCCTCTTACCACTGCAACTAATTTTAGGTAGGTACATTGACCACATCGTGCATCTGTGGTAGTTTGACTATATGGCCCCCAAAATATTCAATGTTTTATTAATTTATAGTTTGCATCTGCAGTCACCTTGCTAGAGGCGATGTCACGGAGTGGTTCTTAAGGTGTGGTGATGGTTTGAGATTCCATTGTAAAGATATGCAAAGTGTGCCCAGTAGGAGTTCCTGAAGTGTGCCCTGGCTTTTGGGCGGTAGCTTTGCTCTGTGCACTGTGTGCCTGGTTGGATTTTCTCTCTCTGCTTGGCCCCGTGAAGGCAGGCCAGCTTCTTCTGCCATTATGGAACTTCCCCTGGATCTGTAAGCTTCAATAAATAATATCCCTTCCTCCATAACTGTGCCTGGTCTGGAAGTTCATCTCAGCGAACCTGAAGCTGTCTGCTACAGCATCTAACTTTAAGTGGGCACTGGGGAATGGAACCTGAGCCAGCAGGCTTTGGAGCAAGCACCTTTAACTGTTGAGCCATCTCCCCAGCCCAGAAACAAAACAAACAAACAAAATAAAAAATTAAGAGGAAATTGAGAGATTAAAAACAAAAAGAATAGAGAAAGGAATTGCTGAAGTTCTTTACATTTCCAAGCAGCAGTATGAATGACTCATGTCACATTCTCATCAACATTTGAGTCCCGATTCTTTACTTCATTCTGTTAATTATGTCTTGCCCCCATGTTGGTGCCTGCTTTAGTCTCAGGACTCTGGAGGCTGAGGTTAGAGAATTGCAGTGATTTTGAGGCCAACCTGGGACTACAGAGTGATTTCTAAGTCAGCCTGGGCTAGCTAGAGTAAGACCCTGCCTTGAAAAAAAAAAGATGTTTTGAAAACGTATGTCTTGATACCTTGTTACATATGCCTATTTCCCACAGACTATATGTGCCTCCTCCTCAGGGGAGATCTCTTCATGCCCTTGGACCCTTTTCTAGCTGCGTGTTGTTCTCTCACTATCTGGTTGTGAGAGCTCACTATGTAGTCTGAGTATTAGTCTGTTGTAGGCTACTGTGCTTTGCAAATATTTGCCCTCAGTCTTTAGCTTGTTTTTCATTCTCTTAGCAGGGCCATGTTTTAAAGTTGTTTTGTTGTTGTTATTGTTGTTGTTTAATTTTTTTTTTTTTTTTTGAGGATTTCACTCTGGTCCAGGCTGACTGGAATTCACTATGTAGTCTCAGGGTGGCCTCAAACTTACAGAGATCCTTCTACCTCTCCCTCCTGGGTGCTGGGATTAAAGGCGTGTGCCACCACGCCTGGCTCCATGTTTAAAATTTTAGCGAAGTCCAGTTTATCATCTCTCTCTCTTTACTGGATCATGATTTTGGTGTGAAGTCTAAGAATGCTTTGTCTAGCACTAAAGACCAAAGATTTTACTCTGCTTTGTTTAGATGTTTTGCATTTTTTTGTCTTATATGTCTATGATACATTTTGAATATTAATTTGAGCATCAATTTGCACATTTATCTTGGGCTGAGGCTTTTTTTTTTACCTTCTCTCCCCCATCCCCTGCACACATAAGCGTCTGCTGACTCCCACATCATTTGTTGGAAGGCAGCGCTTCCTTGTCATTGACTTGATTTCAGACCTTTGTCACTTGGGCACCTTTGTATTTCTGGGTTTCCTGCTCTGTTCTACTTCTCTATGTAATTATCTATTTCTGAAGACCATGTCTTCATTATTATAGCTAGGTAGTAGGTCTGGGAAGAGGACTGAGTGATTCCTTCTATTACAGCCTTTTATAGTCAATTTTATAATCAATTACAGAAAAAAAGTTTTTGCTTTCTACTTCCTTTGTCTTACTGTGTACATTTTAGAATGATCATGAGCAGATTTACCCAAAAAAAAAATCTTGATAGCCTTTTTTTTTTATTTATTTGAGACAGAAAAAGAAGAGGTAGGTAGAGATGTGTGTGTGAGAGAGAGAGAGAGGGAGAGAGAGAGAATGGGTGCACCAGGATTTCCTGCCACTGCAAATGAACTTGAACTCCAGGTGCATGCACCACTTTGTGTATCTGGCTTTCCATGGATACTGGAGAATCAAACCCCAAGTCATTAGGCTTTGCGGGCAAATGCTGAGCCATTTCTCCAGTCTATCTTGCCAAGATTTTGACAGGAATTTCAGTAAGCTTGTATATCAATTTGAGAAAAAAATGACATCTTTATTATGTTGGGTCAGTATGTCATCATTTCTTTAGAACTTTAATTTCTTTTCTCAGAACTCTAGGCATAAAAATCCTATACATGTTTTATTAACTTTCACTTTAGTCGTTCATATTTTTGTCCTTTAGTCCCAGCACTTCGACTGTGGCGATGGTGTTCCCGAGTAGTAGTCTATAGAACTACAGTAGACTTGCATGTGCCTCTTTATCTTGCAATCTTGCTGACCTCAATTGTAAATTCTAAGCAGCTTTTGTAGATTGGGACTTTCCACATAGGTAATTAGGTGACCTAAAAATATGACAATTTTATTTAGTTCTTTCTTATCTGTACACTTTAATTGTCTTTTCTTGTTTTATTTCATTATTTAGAACTTCCACCACTATGTAGATTAAGAGCAATCATATATATCCTTTCCTTGATTTTGATTTTAGGGCAAAAGCATACAGTCTTTTATCATCCACTCTGTCATTAGATGTGAGTTTTGAATAGATGTTCTTCATGAAGTTGAAGAAATTACTTTTTTTAAATTTTTATTTATTTATTTTAATTTTACATTCATGTTGGTGCCTCCAGTAGCCTCCTCCCTGTCCTCCCCCCTCTGAAGGGACCCTCCTCATTAGGGAATATGGGTCGTGCATTATGGGGTAGTCAACAGTTATGGGGGAGAGGCAAAGTCTCTGTGCATAATGACCCAACTTGTGGCTCTAACACTCTTTCCGCACCCTCCTCTGCAAATTTCCCTGAGTCACATTGGGATCATTTTAGTTCTGCTTCAGTGGTGAGGTTTTGGGAGCCTCTGTGTCTCTGGATATCTGGCTTAGTAGGAGTCGGATGTTCTCTGTGTTTATCTCCTTCAGCCTTTTTCTAGTGTCGTGATCCCCAAGAAAGCTGCACTCTTGCCCTTTTCCCCCATCACTCTAATGTTTCAGCTGGGGCCCTGGTGAGGTGTGATAGGCTGATCCTCCCCTCAGGTTAAGAAATCACTTTTTAATCCTATCTGTCTTTTAGTATTTATCATGAGCAGATGTTGAATTTTGGAAAATGTTTTGTTACATTGACTAGTATGTGAATTTTTCTTCTTCAGTTCCTTAATATGGTAGATTATGATTGTTAATCACTACATTTAAAATACCTATCTTGTGATAAACACCATTCAAATATGATGTATAATTCATTTTTACATTGCTTACTTCTATATTTATTTATTTAGTTAGTTAGTTTGAGACAGAGGGGGGGGAGAGAGAGAGAGAGAGAATGGTCACACCAGGACCTCTAGCCACTGCAACCGAACTCTATGCCAGTGTGTGCATCTGGCTTATGCGGGACCTGGAGAATTGAACCTGGGTCCTTAGGCTTCACAGGCATGTGCCTTAACCGCTAAGCCATCTCTCCAGCCCTACATTGCTGACTTTTATTTGTTTATATTTTGTTAAGCATCTTTGTATATGTTTGTGAGAGGTATTGGTCTAAAGTTTCCTCATCTTTAACTGTTTCTTTCTAGTCTTGATATGATGGTAATACTGGCTTCATAAAATGACTTACAAAGTCTCCCCTATTCTTCTATTTTCTGGATGTGACTAATGTTACATTGTTCTTAATTCTTTGTTAATCATTTAGTGGAATTCTCCAATAAACCTTGTTTGCTCAAAAATTTTAAATGACAAATTTAATTTTCTTAGCAGAGACTACTGCAAGTCTTCATTTCACACTGAATGAGTTGTGGTAATTGTATTTTGAAGGCACTGACCCATTTCATTGAACTTTATGTGCAGAGGTATTTGTAAGAGTCCCTGACTATCTTTCACTGTCTACAAGCAATTGTAGAAACATCTCCCTTTCAGTCCTGATAATGATTTTTGTTTACTTTACAAGCAGTTGGTGATTTTCCTCTTACTTTTCTGTTACAGATTTCTATATGAATTCCATTATTTTCAGGAAATATACTTTATTTCCTGAATACAGTTGTTTAACAAGAAGCACACGTGTATATATGGATACGTGCATATCCTTATTGTTGTATTTTCCACAATATTTAAGTATATATTTTAGTATGGCTTTTAGTAGATGCTCTAGATAGTATAGGTTAATTATTTGTTATATTATGTTACATAACTTCTCATGTTCTAGTAGTAGTGTCACACGTTTAAGTGAAGTGTGGAAACATTGGCACCCTATAAGCCCTTTACTTTTCCACATTGATGTTAGGTTACCCTAATGTGCTGTCTTTACCTAGCCTTAGGCCCACGTCAGAGTTCTACCCTCCCTGTGGCAACTGTTGAACATACTGCAGAAGCCTTCCTTTTTGGAGAGCATCCTTTTAGAGTTGTTGCAATGTACATTTGCTGGTGACGGATGCTCTAAGCATTCCCTCCTCTGAGAATGCTGGTTTGTTCCTTCTGGTCTCATGAGACATCCACTGTCATGGAGCGATTTTTTTCTTATAGACAAGATGTTGCTTCTCTCTTGCTGCTTTCAAGGCTTTTAATTTGTGTTGTCTTTGGAAGTTTCACTAATATGTGTCTATTATTGATTTATATGGGGATACTACTATGGTTTGCTCTGCTCCTTGAGTCGATAAATTTATGTTTTCTACCAAATTTGGGGAAGTTTTCAGTCATATTTTTCAACCCCAGTGTCTTTCTTATCTCCTTCCAGAATACTGACTGGATATTCGATCTTCCTTTACAGTTCTATAGATCCTTGAGGCTCTGAGGTTCATTCATTGTTTAACCACTGTTGTCTAGCCCTTGAGATTCAGTTCTCTGTCCCTTCCTTCTCTTCTTGAGCCTATCATTTGGATAGGTCATGTTTTACTGTTTTGTACTACTTTAGTATGAGTTTTAAGTTTCCATTTTTTTTTTTTTTTTGAGATTTTTTCCCGAGGTTTTTTTTTGTTGTTGTTGTTTTTTGATGTAGGGTCTCAGTCTATGCCAGGATGACCTGGAACTCACTATGTAGTCTCATGGTGATCTTCCTACCTCTGCCTTCCAAGTGCTGGGATTAAAGGTGTGTGCCACCACACCTGGCTTCCATTTTTTAAAGTATTTTATTTTTATTTACTTATTTGAGGGGGAACAGATAGAGAGAGAGAGAGAGAATAGGTGTACCAGGGCCTTCAGCCACTGCAAAGAAACTCCAGACACATGCGCCACCTTGTGTATCTGGCTTACATGGGTCCTGGGGACTAGAACTGAGGTCCTTTGGCTTTGCAGGCAAATGACTTAACTTCTAAGCCATCTCTCCAGCCCAGATTTTCCATTTTTTAAAATGTGTTTGAATCATGTAATTGCTCATGAAAGTGTTTTTATAATGTCCTCTTACTGCTTAGATAAGGTCTTTCATACATCCCTGTCATCTTGTTGAGCTCTACAGATTGTCTTTGGTTGACATTTTTTCTGTGGTTTGGACTGGAGTGCATCAGCTCACGTCTACAAGTTTTCTCTTGGTATGCTGTCCTGCTCTTGAGCCACTCGTTCTTTATGGGGCATTTTGTCTTTGCATGTTTGTTTTACCACACATGCCAACATTTTCAATTTGAATTCTCAGGTAGGGCAGAGAGCTTACTACTGCATGGTGTCTAGGATGCCAACCCCTTAGCTGCTTTTGCTTCCTGCTCCCTCCATTGTGAGTCTTTTCTCAGACATCTTCAAGGTTTATAGCTATACTGAGAGGGAATAGGGATAAGTACAAGCAGCCTGTCTTCTTGGGAATGGAAGAACATGCTTTGCTTCTAACAGGGACTCAAAAGTACACGTTTCCCCTTTGGCAATAAGATGTGCAGTTTTGATAATACCAAAAAGCCTAACAGAAGGCTACAATTAAGGAAATCTTTAATTTTGAAATTAGCTAAATAAATTTATAGTGTCTGTACATTTTAATGTGTAACAGGGAAAACCAAGTAGTGCTAATATATTATAGGCACAGAGCTTTGAAATTTGAAAAGCTTAACTACCAGCTTGTTATCTAGTTTAATATTTTAAGGAAAATGATTCAACTTAAAAAAAAAAAAAAAACTTGGTTTACAGGTCTGGAGAAAGCCTTACTATAATCCCCATAGGCTGCTGCTTGTAAATCCCAGAACCAGAATTGGGTTACCCCCCACAGTGAGCTGTTGGCCACAGAGGCTCATGAGGCCCCCCAAGACAATGCAAGCCATTGCCAAAACACTTGGTTTCCCATTAGAACTAAATGGTACCCTACTGCTGAAGACACCAAAGACTGAGGCCACAAGACATTGAGAGATCCTGCTGGAACAGAGATGGAAGCCAGCTCACTGCTAACTAGCTCTCAGTGTTGAAAGCATTATGTGAGTTGCTGGGAGATAAAGTTTACCAACAGCGTGAACAAGCAGTGGATCCTGCAAACTATAAAATCAACAGCCATGCAAGATATATACACTGGTGTAACGGTGGAACTTGGGTTATGGGAGTAATCAATTGTTTTCTGATTAGATAAGACGCCTGCTCAGTGGGAGGGAATTCATGCCCAGTCTTGAGAACCAGTCAAAGCCTGTGGCTTAGAGGGCTATAGACTCTAGAGGGAAGCTTTCACTGTTCTCTGGCCAAAATGCCCTTCCAAAAGTCTTCTAAATGTCCCCATTTACCCCCTCTGATTCATGCTTCTCTCACTCCTAGTTAGAGAATCTGCTTTCCACAGATGGCAATGAATACCAGGGAGACCCAACACCTTGTCCGAATGACAAGGGAAGAAAGCTGTCTAGCAAGAGATGCGTCATCTCTATCACTGTTTGCCAAGGCTTAGGAAACATTGCAGAGGAAGTGGCAGACCCAGTATGAGTGCAGCTTTCACTGCTAGCCTGAGAACCTGCTCCAGGGAGATAGTAGCGCACACTGAGGAGACTCAAAAGTCATCAAATCAGAAAATTCAGGGCTACTGAGAACTCAACACTGAAGAAGACTTAGAACATGCCTTCCAAGACTCTGGGAACATTGTGGAAGAAGAGGTGGAAGGAAGGTAGAGTCACAGGGTGGGAAAGCATACTCTGATCCATTGCTCCCCTCACACATGGAGACTGACTGGTAAATTTATAACCACAGAGAGATTACGATATCCCTACTGAGGAGGGCCCTCAGTGGGATGGGGGCAGGGCCATAAGAATACTACAATCCAATGGGACTATGACCAAACTGCAATGTGTTCACATATTAAAGTTCTCTATTGAAATTACATATAAAAAGACTTGGTTTTATGTTTTAAATCAAAAGTGCTAACTGAAGTATTTTGTGTTTTAATTTCAAAGTGAGAAAGAATGTCATAAAAAAAGAATTAAAGAATGTTATAAATTGCTTTTCTATATATATGGAGCCTTTTTCATCCTCTTTCCTTCCCTCCCTCTTTTCCTTCATCTTCATCCTCCCTATCTACCTGCCTTTTAATGGTCATTTATGTGAGTGTGTGTGTGTGTGTGTGTGTAAAAGTGCCAGTCTCTTGTCACTGCAAACTGGAATGCCTGTCCAGCTTCACATGGGTGGCTGTGGAATTGAACTCACAGTGATCCTTCTACCTCTGTCTCCCAAGTGCTGGGATTAAAGGCATGCACCACCACTCCCAGCTACTTTAAAACTTTTAAATGAATTCTTTCATTCACCTTTTAACTTGCTTTTAAAATTCGAAACTAAAAAGCAAGGCATGGTGGTTCATACCTATAATCCCAACACTTGGAGCATGGAAGCAAGAGGATCAAAAAGAAAGCAAAAGAAACAAAATTGAGTGGGGGAAAAAGATAAACAAGCAAGGGAGAGGAAAGAAGAGAGGAAGGAAAGAGGAGGAAAGATGAGGAGAGGGAAGGAAAGAGGAAGAACAGAGAAAAGAGGAGAGGAGAGAGAGAAGTGGAGGGAAGGGGAGAGGAGACAGGAAAGAAAATCTACTGGTTGACTTTGTGAGTGTATGTGTGTGTGCGCGCGCACATGCATGCACCTCATGCACACACATGGAGACCAGAGAACACCAACTTCTTCCTCTATCATGCTTCAGCTTTATTTCCTTGAAACAGAGTCTCTCAGTGAGCTCATACTGGTTGACCAGCCAGTTAAGTGATTCCCCTGTCTCCATCTCTCCTCAGAACTGCAGTCACAGGCAAGCACGGTTACACTCGGCCATGGTGTTGGGGATCACACTCAGGTCCTTGTGCTTGTGCAACAAGTGCTCTTACCTGCTGATCCATCCCCCCATTAAAAATGACAATGAAAGGAACCACTACTTCCTATGATAAGGAAGCTCTTGGAAATGTAGAGAAGTTGTTGTGTACGCTGTCTTCTCATCTCCAGCTGTAGTTTGAATTCAAGTACACTAGAGATGGGATGGTTGACCAAGAACATCCCCAGTGAATGCACTGAGCTCATGTGAGGCTGTATATACATAGTACACTAGAGATGTGCTTGTTCTCCAGGAACACACATAGTGAATGCACATGAGTCTGTATGTAGAGTACACTAGAGATGGGATGGTTGTCCAAGAACAGACACAGTGAATGCACTGAGCTCACGTGAGGATGTAGTACACAATACACACCAGCGATGGGATTGTTGTCCAAGAACATACGCAGTGATCATTCTAAAGATGTCAATGGCTTCCCCTGGCGTTTGGTTAGGTAGGTTCTTCCTGGCTTCTTGAGTGTTTCCCCATCCTCACCCCATATAGCACCATCAAATGATTGACTCTGATGACCTGGTGGCCTGAATCCCCTATCTCAGTTGTGTGAGACTGAGCAGATAAACCTTGTGCATGGTTTTCTGTCACTTGGGTTTTCTTCTTTGGTGAGCTCTCCTGCACGTGGTATTGGGATGCTGACATGGACAGATCAGATATGTTGGGAGGAGATGTCATCACCATGCGGGTGACTGTAAGGAGATCCTCTGTGGGTGGTCGTCCCTCAGTATGCCAGAAGGTTGGTTCCTGAAGATACAATTCACTTACTCTATGTTTCTTATGGAAAATAGAATAGTATTTGCACATAACCTGCACCTAGCCTCTTATATTTTTAAAGCATCTCTAGGTATTTACACCATCTAATATGCAGTTAGTGCTTGGGAAATAACCCAAATATGTTCAGAGAATAATGGCAAAAAAGAGAAACATGTTCAGTACTGATACATTTTCCCCCAGTATTTTCACTTCAGAGTTGGTTGAATTTGTTTGAACCTATGGGTACAGATCAACCACATACCCCACCACCTCCACCAGGTCCATCACAGGGAGGTTTCAGGAGACCTGCACGAAAGAAGCATGCCAGAGCATGATATCAACTTGGACAGTAGTGAACATCATCCAGCGGGGGTCAAAAACAGTCCTTAAATAATATGCACCATACAGACAACTTCCTGGATGGATAATGGTTCCAAAGAAAGAATTAGCACTGGAGAGATGGCTTAGTGGTTAAGGCACTTGCCTGCAAAGCCTAAGGACCCAGGTTTGATTCCCCACTACCCATGTAAGCCAGATGCACATGGTGGCACACGTGCCTGGAATTTTTAGAGGCCCTGGTACACCCATTCTCTCTTTCCCTTTATCTGCATCTCTCTCTTTCTCTCTCTCTCTCTCTCAAATAAATAAATAAACATATTTTTTAAGTTTTAAAATAAAAAAGATAGAATTATTAGCAGGTACTTTAATTGTATACAGAAATCAACAAATGGCAAAACAAGCAAAAAAAAGAAAAAAGAAAAAACCTCTTGAGAATGTTTGGACCCTCAATGACAAGACTTTAGAAACACTGCATAAGCCCTGAAGATATTTGATTTGCCTTTATTGAATCCAGGGGTAAAATAAATATATAGGTACATATAAACACAAACACCATGTCTTATATTCAATTGTATACAAGTCCTATGCACACTGAATCTAGATGGGGAAGAAATAAATGTATAGGTACATATAAATATTCACATTATGTATTATATTCAGGATATACAACAACATTTATGGATGATACAATAGTTGTTCAGTTCTGTAACCGTAATTTGTTCAGTGTTAGCCCAATCATTAGTTGTTTGATGGTAGAACTGTCGACTATAAAAATTATACAACAAAATGCTATCTATGAAAACAAAACAATCAAAAATATTCCTGCCAATTGCATGTGGGAGGCAGAAGGTTTGTTTTACTTACAAATATATGTAGAAAAACCATCATCTGGAGATCTTAAACAATTAGCAAATCCAGTTAATTCATTTTAACATGCATTTGAAAGATATTCTTTTAATTTTTCAATTTACTCAGAGAAATATGCAAAACTGACAAGGTGTTGAAGCTGGGCATATTGTAAGATTTCATCCAGAGTCATTTTAGCACTTTTTCCTGGTGGGCAAACCCACTCTTGATCACCTAACGTCACTTAAGTTGCAGATCTTTTGGTTGCCTGACCCAGAGGGGCATGCACCCCCAGCTACTGCTGCTGATGGTAAATATGGCTCCTCTAGCCTGCTGAAGCTCTAGGGTACTTTGATAAGCATTCTGCAAGGAAGTGAGACTGCAGGAGGGCAGGTCCTGAACACGCAGCAGGGCTTGAGTCCAAAAGAGAGGGGGTCTGGGAGCCATGTGTGCCTGGTTAAGAAGAGGCATATGTACAAAACAATACTAACTTTAGAGACGAGATGAAAGCCCACGTGTGCCAGCTTTCACACAGAAGGGGAGACCCCGCGCACCTCCAGCGCCGTCAGCGCTGCTTTTAGATGGAAATGATTTTGTTGAACACTGACACAAAAGGAAGATACAAACGAAGTGAAGAGCCTCAGTGAACAATTACATGCAAGTAGGTTACAGGAAAATATAGTCTCAAGTGTATGATATCTTGTGAATATTAATTAAGGAAATTATTCTCAGAGCAGCTAGTGTTTAAAACAAGATCTAATCTCTGCTGAGTGGCCCTGCCATTCTTTCTCTCAATGTTTAACTTCAAAGGGCTTGGAAGTCGGGGCAAATGAGATTATTACTACTTCTATCTGGAGAGGAAACCTATTCTAACCAATCTGAGGATAAATTCTAGAATTACACGTAGCAGTTAATACAGAGAAGAAAAAAGGATCCCACACCCATGAATATCTAGCTGCTAAAATGTTTTTTTAACCTTTCTTATCTACCCCATCCCTCTTGTAGGGATAAATGATGTAATTTATACATTTCAAACACAGAGTTAGGGAAAGATGGGAGCCACTGGAAGGAACAGTGCTCAAAACAACTGGGGGCTGGGGAGATGGTTCAATGGGTAAAGTGTGTGCCAGGCAAGCATTATCTGAGTTTGGATTCCCAGCACCCAAGTAAAAGCTCATGCCTCTAATCCCAGCACAGGGGAGGCGGAGGAGACAGGCTCTCTGGCTAGTTCGTCTCTCCAAATCACAGAGATCTGGGTTCTTTGAAAGGCCTTGCTTCAAAAAATAAGGTGGAGAGTAACTAAGGAAGATGCCAGACATAGACTGCTGGCTTCCACACGTACGTGTTACACAGGTACATGCATGTGCACTTGTATAGACGTGTACCCATTCCCATATGAACACACATATATCACATACATACATATGCAAGCTAGCAAAAATAAAAAAAATAATCTATTCTCAACAGACCTGGGGTTGTTAGAAATGACAGAATTACCAGAGATAATGATGAATATTCAGAGATCTGTGTTGGGTACTGTTTAACTATATGAAAAGTGTATTCATAAGAAGATATACCATAACAGGTCAGACACAGAGCTGGAATTGGTATCCTGTTACCAGAATGGGAAGCTTACCCACAAGACTGTGCTGCCCCATCATTACAGCAATGGGAAAGAAAGGCAGCTGCCGTCCATTCAGCAATAACAATGGTCAGTACCTGGATGATTCTGAAAGACACCAGGGCAAACCTTTAAACAAGCAAACATCTAATGAGACAGAATCAGGAAAACAGAATTCATTTTCACAGATTATTTAGAATATACATATGATTTTGGCAGGCATGTGTTTAAAAATAGGTTTAGCAGATGAAGAGATAGCTCAGCAGTTAAGGCAAAGCCTTATGAGCTGGGTTCAATTCCCCAGTACCCACATAAAGCCAGATGCACAAAGTGGCATATGCATCTGGAGTTGGTTTGCAGTGGCTAAAGGCCCAAGTGTGCACATTTTCTCTCTCTCTCCCTCTCTCTCTCTCTTTGTGTGTCTCACCATCTTTTTCAGCTTGCAAATAAATAAATATTTTCAAAAGGCTGGGTATGGTGGCACACGCCTTTAATGCCAGCACTTGGGAGGCTGAGGTAGGAGGACTGCTGTGAGTTCGAGGCCTGGCTGAGACTACATAGTAAATTCCAGGTCAACTTGGGCTAGAGTGAGACCCTACCTTGAAAAAAAAGGAGGGAGATGGAGAGATGGTTTAGTGTTAAGTTGCTTGCCTGCAAAGCCTAAGGACCCATGTTAAACTCTCCAGATCCTGCATAAGCCAGACACACAAAAGTGAGGCAAGCGCAAAGTGGCACATACCCACTAGGTAGCGCAAGCACCTGGAGTTCAATTGCAGTGGCTGAGGCCCTGGCATGCCAATTCTCTCTCTGTCTATGTTGTTCTCTTTATAATAAAATGCAATTTTTTAAAAACAAGTTTGTAGGGCTGGAGAGATGGCACAGTGGGAGATGGCACTTCCTTTGCAAGCATGAGGGCCTGAGGGGGTCTGAGACTCACTGAGTTTGATTCCTGAGCCTTTACATAAGCAGCTGGACATGGCCACTCAAGTCTATAACCCCAGTCCTGTGGGCAACAGAGAAGTGAGAATCCTGGGGCTCATGAAAACAGAAGCCTCAGAATCAGTGAGAGACTCCATTTTAAGGAAACATGTAGATGAGAGATGAAGGAGGGACACCTAATGTTCTCTACTGGCCTCTGCCCACCTATAGGACGTGAGCATCTGTCGGTGCATGCAAACATGAACATGTACACACACACACTCAAGACACACACACACACACACACACACACACACACAATACACATGCCAAAAAAAAAAAAAAGGTTAGGAGAAAATAACCAATGACTCACTTCAAACTTTAGCCATTGATGAAATCATGCTGATGTGACCATTCAGCTTTCTCATCTGTTTGATACAAACAGTTATGATGTGTGCAGGTGCTGCATGGAGACAGTTACAATGGAATGCGAGGTGCAGATGTGCATAAGACAGACAGATGTGGGATGGCCAGCAACAAAGCCAAGTAGACCCTTGCTGTTCTCTGGCAGACTTTTAGGCTGCCATGCAGTCTTGACTCTCACTTGTCACACTCCCAAGTGAGTGACATAGGTTATGTGAGTGTGTTCTGCCATTCTCAGAGTAACCTGAGACTCGGGAAAGTCAGACAGGACGAGTTTGAATAGGAGCTAGAGAGGGGGCTTTTAGAGTCACTGCACTGCCCTGAACAAACTTCCTCCTGAGCCCCACTTGCATACCTTTGGTGAGGTTTTTCCTCCAAAGGCCCTTTCCCTGAACTCTCCTGCAGGTAAAATCCTTCTTGTGTTTTCTGACCTCTACCCTCAGAAACTGAGATGGCCCCCTCCCTTATTGTCCAGTGGATCTTAGCCTTCCAGCTCCATTATACCACTTGTTTAATTTCTGCTTTCTTTTTTTTAAATGTATTTATTTATTTGAGAGAAGGAAAGAGGTAGAATGAGAGAGAGCATAGGCACCCCAAGACTTCCAGCCACTGCAAACGAACTCCAGATGCATGCACCACCTTGTGCACCTACCTGGCTTACGTGTGTCCTGGGGAATCAAACCAAGGTTCTTTGGCTGTGCAGGCAAGCACCTTAACTGTTAAGCCATCTCTCCAGCTCTATTTCTGCGTTCTTTTCTTCATGGAGTATTTGAAAACATAGCCCAAGTCATTTGCAATTTTATATCTACTGGTTCCTGACACCATCCCAGACATATTGCGGGTAGAATTAATAGTAGAATGTTTATCTCAGAGAAATCTAAGGGCTCAAGATATGTTAGGTTTGGTCTACATACATCCCATAAAAATAATAAATAAATTATGAACATTAACAGCTTCAGAGTTTTCACAGAAAAGAATGGCATGCTGGCTCTGGCTTCTCCAAAACTCACAAGATGCTGCCACATTGGACTTGACTCCCACACATAGCAGTGAGTTCAATTTGAATCCCACACATAGCAGTGAGCTTGGATTGAATCTCGCACACAGCACTGAGGTGGAATTGCATCCCACACACAGCACTGAAGTGGATTTGCATCCCACACATAACAGTGAGCTGGAATTGAATCTTGCACACAGCACTGAGGTGGAATTGCATCCCGCACATAGCAGTGGGCTGGAATTGAGTAGTGGTTCAGCCTCTTTGGGCAAGGCATTCACTGAGATTTGCCCTAATCTCTAGAGTTGGCTTACGTATTTCTGTCCTATACCATACCCTCTTTGCTCATCTATGAAAATCTTTTCACATTAGTAGGATTTGATTTTGCACTCCTGATCCTACCAGGCCAAGATATTCGAGCCTCCTTGATGTTCGGTTGACATTTCCAGCTTGTGCCACTGTGGTTTTCCCATCAACCAATTTTTGTTATACCCTCACCTCACTCCCTCAGTCTATTCTCAAAGGACCTAGAAAGTAGGAACAAGGAAAAGAAAGATTGTCTTTTTTCTGGTGCATCAACTGTTGGCTCTGGTGAGCAGCGGATACGGGCTAAGATGGGCAAACAAGACCACTAGAACAGCAGCTCCGTGTGTGAGCCAGCAAAGGCCCTTCTGCTTTGCATAACACGTTTCTACTGACCACTGCAGAGTCTCTGGGGAATCTTCACTCCTGGAACTTCCTTTCGGCAACAGTAGCGCCCTGTCTAAGGGAATGAGGAATGGAATATGATCATCTCCTACATACGCTGCCATGAGGTTTTAGAGGACTGCACTGGCATGAGCTTTCAGCATTGAAAAAATAAATGAAAGCTCTCTGGAAATAATAAGAGCCCTGTGTCCTGGAGCCCCGAGCATATTAATCCCAGGCCATTAGTCATCCGAGCTGAGAAGTTTTCTCTTCTCTCTTTGCTGTGCCTGGAATGATATGACACAGACCCTGAGCCTGAAAGTGGTAGGACACCTAGCTCAGGGACACTAAAGAGGTTGTTCCACCACCTCAAGGTGAGGTGAGTCCCTCACTGGGTGTTCCTATGCATGATGGTTGCGGAGCACAGGTTATATTTCATGACCCCCTTAATGTTTGGATCTGAAGCATAAGAACACAAACCCCATGGACTGAGAATTTATATTCCCACAATTCCATTATGATCTCACAGACATCTGAAACAGGAGGCCCTGCGCTGTGTTTATTTTACACGTGGGGGTATTTCAACTGAGCAGCCTGCTAAGGTCAACATTCTCATCAATACCCATTATAACTTGAAGCCAGGTTTTTTTTTTTCTTTTATTCCTGATCCACAAAGCCCTGGATCTTACCTATAATTCTCTATTGTATCCACATTCATGCATTTATTTCCCAAATATTTACTGAGTACCTGCTATATGCCATACACTGTTCCAAGTGCCGTATGTAAGGTGGAAAGCCCGGGTCCACGTCCCTGCCCTCCATCATTGCAGCGTGGCAGAACTTGTGTTACACTTGTGAAAACTACTCTTGGGAAGGCCTTATTTCTAGTATGCAGGGAAAAGATGAGTTTAGAGAGAGGTCTGAGCTTATTTACTCTATGTATATTTTAAAACTAAATTCAAAAGGCTAAGAAGTTCTTGCTGAACTTAAAAATGAAGTTGGGGTGTGTTTTATCAGTTTTCTCTGGAGGGGAAAAAATCCCCCAATTTTAATTCCCTTCTGAACTCAAGCACATGGTGAGATAAGGAGGGTGGAGTGATAAATCAACTCAGCTCTCTTGGGAGAAAAATTATAGTAATAAGCTTTTTTTAAAAAATGGTGATAATAATAAGCTATATGATTTCAAAGTGACTCACCACCACCCCTTTTTTTTTTTTTTTTTTTTGACAACTGAAATTGATTTTGAAAGGAAAGGCTGTGGAGATTTTAGTAGAATACAATCCAGACATTCTAAATCTAAACCCTTTCACCAAAGACTGCAGCTCTGGAGACGCCTGGGCTCTGTTGATAATGCTCTATTCTGTGCCTGACATGCTACACTCACCACCACATGTCACTCAACATGGTGGAGAGGCCATAGATGAAGGAAATCAAGATGGACTGATATTAGACTGAAATCAGCATAGCTTGCTTTTACATTCCCAATAGTCTCAATAACTTCAAAGAAGCAGATATGAATATAATTAGTGAGCAGAACAAACACAGAGTGGAAAATAAATCTGGACCTTGTTTTATGAGCACCAATAGGATGGATTTCGAATTGCAGACATGTTTTCTGGCAAGTCTGTCTGCTCAGTCCTTCCCAAACAGTGCAGTGCTTTAGAGCAATTGAAGTTGCTTCAGTCTGGGTGCCCCTTAGGAAAAAACTGCCTTGCCCAAATTACTTTGTACCCAACTAAACAGAGCCTTTGTACTTTGATGCATTCAGCCAGGACAAAATTTGTGTTTGAAACAGTATTGGGGTGAATCCTCCAACTACATCTCCATTTGGTTGCTTCTGTGAGCTAATCCTGCTTTAAAATATGGATATTCTTTGTACATAGACTTAACTGAATAACAACAATGCTCTGAGGTAATTCACATTTCTATTAGGAAAAGAAATAAGAACTCAAGCTGAAACTGGGTGTAGTATCGCATGCCTGTAATCCCAGCACTCTCGAGGCTGAGGTAAGAGGATCATGGTGAGTTCAAGGTCAGCCCGGAACTCAAGAGTGAGTTCCAAGTCAGCCTGGGCTAGAGTGAGACCCTACCTTAAAAAAACAACAAAAAAATCACCCACAGAACTCAGGCTGGAGAAATAGCTCAGCAGTTAAAGGGACATGCTTGCAAAGCCTGCCAGGCTGAGTTTGATTCCACAGTACCCAAGTAAAGCCAGATGCACAAAGTGACATAGGTGTCTGGAGTTCATTTGCAGTGGCAAGAGGCCCTGAGGTTTCTCTCTCTTCCTCTCTCTCTTCTTCCCTCTCTCTCTCTTAAAAATCAAATAACTCGGGCTGGAAAGATGGCTTAGTGGTTAAGGCGCCTGCCTCCTAAGCCTAAGAACGCCAGTTCCAATCTCCAGGTCCCACGTTTAGACAGATGCAAAGTGACACAAGGGCGCAATGCCGCACTTGACCACAAAGGGGTGCATGCTTCTGGATTTCATTCTCAGCGGCTGAGAGGCTGCTGGCATGCCCATCTATATCTGTCTTCCTCTCCCTTTCTCTCTGTCTCTCTCTGTGTCTCTCTCAAAAAAAATAATAAAAATAAAAAGAATAAAAAAAAAAACTCTTGCTAGGGAGTGTATTCTAACGCTAGTAACAATAAGTTCTGAGCTGTGACTCTAACTGCATGAGCTCTCTTATGGAAATCCCTCACACCTTCTGGTTCTTGGTGTCCTCATCAGAAGTAGGAGAATTAGTAAAAACAATGACACAGGTCTATGTGTTGGGTGCTCACTGTGTAGTAGACCCACCCTGTACTAGCAGTTCATATACTAATCTAACACTTCTGACAGTTCCAAGTGGAGGCTTGATTTTACTTCCTTTTTGTAGATGAAGAAGCAGAAGTTCAGCCAGATACAATGACCAACTTGTGCTTTTTATATATAAGAAAGGCATTATTTGAAGTAAAACAGTCTACTCCAGATCTGTCATTCTCAACCAGTATTGTGAAGCTGGCAGCCTGGAGGTATCAGGCAGGAGACCTGGCTGGCTGAGTTGACTTGCTCTTTAACAGTGGCTTCATCCTAGAATAGTAATGATAACCTTTTCTCATTACCTGTTAATGTATAGTCACTTTTCTCATTGCTTGACAAGATACCCAACAAAAGCAATGGAAGGAAGGAAAGAAGGAGGGAAGGAAGGAAGGAGGGAAGGAAGGAAGGAGGGAAGGAAGGAAGGAGGGAAGGAAGGAAGGAGGGAAGGAAGGAAGGAAGGAAGGAAGGAAGGAAGGAAGGAAGGAAGGAAGGAAGGAAGGAAGGAAGGGCAGGAGGAAGGGAAATGAGGGCGGGCAGGCTTATTTTGGTTCATGGTTTGAGGTGCAGTCCATTGTGGTCAGAAGGTGTGATCTCAAGAGAAGTTCTAGCTATGGCAGCAGGAGTGGGAAGCAGCTGTCACATTATGTCAGAGGTCAGGAGGTTGAGCTGAATGTTGGTTCTCTATTGGCTTACTTTTTTTCCCCCTTTTTATCAACACAAGACCCTAGTCCTTGGGATGGTGTCACTCTCATTCAGAGTGGGTCATCCCTCTTCAGTAAAACCTCTCTCCAAACACTCCCATAGATATGCTCAGAGTTGTGTCTTCTAGGTGATTCTAAATCCATCTCAGGATGACAATGAAAATTAACCATGATAACTTGCAAAAGTCAAGAAGAAATCAATGGCAAATTGTGACCATTTCTTTGTATGTGCTAGTACTTAAACCAATGGGCAAAAACAAAGTTCCCTTTAATCTTTTAATTATAGCTTACCTACATCATGAGTTACTATATATTAGTCCTACTGCTCCTAAGCCCTTCTTTGTCCACTGTGGCTAATTTAAGTGATTAATTATTCAGGTGTAATCTATCAGGGGTATTCAATAAAAACGAGTGTTTTGGAAATTATTCATGAACATAAACTGTGGAATTGATCCAAAGCATTTTGACTTTGGAGTGACATAAAACACTAGAACGTTCACTTTGATTTGTCCCCTTCACTTGTTTGTGCCCTATGGTGTCGAATACTTGATGCTGGTAACAACCCTTTTTCTAAACTATCTGCCCTCCAAGGACTTCAGGGACAGGAATTTATCCAGAAAATGTTCTGGCAAGCAGTCATATTACTAGACTTAAACAATGAGAAAGAAAAAACAATTGGTCCAGTGATTTGTCAGGAAAGACACAGACATGTCTTGCTAGTCTTTCTTTTAAACTAGTTGCAATAGGGAAATTGCAGGACAAAGATGTATAGACCATGATCCAAGTTGCTAACCATATAGCAAGAAGGAAGAGGCACACTAGAGATGCTGGGGTCATGTGGCTCCACCTAGAGTGTGACCTTTGTAAAGGGCTGAGGTTGAAAGACCCTCTGGGTGCTCTGCCTGACAACTGCAGTGGGGTAGGATTAAAAACTTTTGACCTTGGCCAAATGGGACAAAACAGCAGCTCATATTAGTGCACCCATAGTCTTTTTTTTATGTGGTGAGAAAATCTCAGATCTAAGCCAAGTGTGATGGCTCACATCTATAATGCCAGCATTCAGGAAGTTGAGGTAGGAGGATCACTGGGAGTTCCAGGTGCCTGGATTATAGTGAGCTCCAGGTTAGCCTTGGCTAGAGTGAGACCTTGCCTCCAAAACCACACCAAACTAAAACAGACAAACAAAATCTCAGATCTGCTCAGGATTTTTTAAATTGGCAAAAAATGTGTACTGTGTGTGTGTGTGTGTGTTGTATGTAAACGTGCTCAGAGGTGAACAAAGGCCAGAGGAGAAAGTGTGTGTCCTTCCTCTCACTAGAATCTCTCTCTGAAAGCAGGTCTGTGGTTTTTATGAGTCTCAAAGATTCTCTGGTCTTTGTTCTCCACAGGACTGGGTTTACAAATGTGCGTGGTCATGCCTCAGTGTTTACATGAGTCTTGCGGATTAGAACTTGGGCAATCTCAAGCCCTTCCAGGCCCTTGTGCTCTGCCTCAAGTGTTCTTACCCACTGAACCATCTCCCCAACCCTGGTAGTTTTTACTGACAGACTCAATGAGGGGATCCTGGAAGTCTTTGTCCCACCATTATTTTATGTGTTAGTCCTCTTTCAGGGATGCCAACAAGAGCAGAGGTGATTCAGGGATTACCAACCATTGAGACTTGGGGTCCTGTTGAAGGAGCCTGAAGCACTCTCCCACTGAAATCTGCAAAGTCCTTGCTCCATCAGGTCCTCTGAGAGAGGGTACTGCCGCCTCACTCCTGCTCTTCTCTGTGCCCTTGGCCCCTTACTCCAGCAGCGGAGGAGGACTTGGCCCGCTGCTGTAGGCTCATATCCCATCCTCACCTTTGGCAACACCACGGACACAAAGCATCTGAGGATGGGGTTGGAGAGAGCAAGGGCTGAGATCTACAAGGTGGGATGAAAGGGTAGGGAGGGGCTGAGAGGCAGCCGGAGGTGGGGAGGAAGTGGATCCGTGGAGCCATAGCAAGAAGAGCCTTTGCAGGCAGGAATCCAACCTCTGGCGGGCAGTGGTGGGGCATGCACCTAACCAGGTGTCAGGGTAAAGGCTTCTGTAGAGCTGGCTGAGCCACTCCTCTGAGACTCACCGAAATGATGGGCTTTCCTGAGTAGGAATTAAAACTTCAACAGTGTCTCCGTCGTGCTTTCACCAGGGTAAGCTAAGGCAAAATGCAATCGCAGTGAAGGCTGCTAAGAAATGAGGAGGTGGCCTGGCTGCCCTACCACGGATCTGTCTTCCCCCACTTGGCTCTGTGATGGTTTCTATCCACTTCTGATCATCATCATTCCTCTCTTTGCTTGATAACCTTACGAGTTCTAAGAATATTATCTGAACCCCAAATTCCATTTTTTATTTTCTTACAGAAACGAAAGGGGGAGTGTCCTTAAGATGGCACATTCTTCTCCTAAAAGGAATCATGGAAAAGCGTGGATGGTTTTCAAGATCTAGGGAAAGCAATCAACCCAGAGCCAACCCTAGCCTGCTTTGGATGCAGTGGGCATTTTCTGTCTCTTCTCTACCTCAGGGTTTCCACCTGGGGGTGGGGGAGAAATGAAATAATGACACTTACTAATCTCAGAGTGGCAATTGGTGGGATTGAACAGTGCCCTGAAAATGAGACTCCTCTGTGTAATGAAGCATTTCATTCAAAGACTCATTTGGCTAATAAAAACCCCGTTTTTCACTCGTGTTTGAAGCTTGCCCATTATTCTTTTGCATGTGGTTGTGACCAGCTTCCCGCGAGCCGTGGTCGCTTCTGAGGATGGATGTGAATGGCACTTATTAGGAAGGGAAGAGCTCATGAATTCAGATCATCCTTAATGCTGAAATGAGCTGTAATGAAGCCCTGAGATCAAAGTGCTTGAGGAGCAACGGCAGATGAATGGGCCACAGTGCTGGGCCTGGCTCGCTGTAGAAAAGGATTAGGAAACTTCACTTAAGTAGCCAGAAAGGTTTCCACAGGCGAGCATGCTATGCATTTAATTGTTTATGGGATTCGTGGACAAAAGACACTTTGACAGATACATAAGTAGTCTCCCTTGAGCAGATATCTTCCATTGGGAGAGAAAAGGCTTGAAATTAGTGGCAAAAGCAGAAGAGAAGCCATTTTCAATTCCCCAGGGGGTGGGACCAGGGGCAGAAAGATCCAGAAAGAGGGGAATACAATGAAAACAGACATAGGCATGGCCCCTTTTTCCTCTACCCTCCAGAAGCATAGACCCTCCTTTCAAGGAAGAGCAGATCCCTCATTTTCTAAATACCCAGCCTGAGGCAACCCCTCACCTGAATCACAGTGAGGGCCCCTCCCTGCCAGGCCTCTGAGCAGCAGCAGCAGCAGCAGCAGCAGCAGCAGCAGCAGCAGCAGCAGCAGCAGGAAGATGCAAAATCAAAAGCAGATGCTGAGTTCCAAGTGCTCCAGCACTCCACTGTCCTTGAAAAGATGTCAAGGATTATCTGTGTGAGTCTCTGGAAAAGGCAGAGACGTTCACTTCAAGGATGAATGACAGATGAGTACAAAGAGTTAATTTCAAACCAAGGAATCAAGCGAGCCCTGGGTTCTGCGACTGCTCCAGAAAGCCTTCTGTCTTAATGATAAAAATTTCAAAGCAGGGCCGATCTTTTGGAGGGGAATTCCACCTCTCACAGCTGCACAGTCTGCCCTGCAGTGCTGTGGCTTTCTCGCCCACCTGCTCTTTGTACCGCAGTGTGGACTTCCCAGGGCTGACAGCGTGCCAAGCTGGCTGAGCCCACAGAAGAGCCTCCTCAGACTCCAGCCCCCCAAGTGTCAGAGCCCACACCACAAACCCCTGAGAAAGAGGCAAACTAACTCATTGGAGCCACATGACCACAGGGCGAAGCCACAGACTCCCTCTCACCTTGCAAAGGGTCTTTTTGACGTTCCTCTGGTTGGTCTGTTAACCCAACTGGGCTTTCCCCACTGCCTCTTTCAAAAGCAATTGCACCGAGAATGTTATTTGCAAGTTAAAAAATAAAAACATCACACCTGAAAAACCTTAAAGAAAATTCCTTCTATTCCAAGTACAACTTCTTAAGCAACTAGAGGACTTGATCTGCTTTCCCTGGGATGGGGCTGAACTGTTTGTTTTGCCATAGCACCTGGCCATGACTTTCAAAGCTCCTCTTACTGTCTTTTGGTTCCTTGTTTCTTCTTATATTTATAGATGTATTTTGAATATTTTATTTATTTTTATTTGAGAGAGAGAAAAAGATGCAGCTAGAGGGAGAGAGAATGGGTACACCAGGGCCTCTAACCACTAACAAAAGAACTGCAGACACACGCACCACCTTGTGCATCCTGCTTTACACGGGGCCTGGGGAATGGAACCTGGGTCCTTTGGCTTTGTCAGCAAACGCTCTAATGCCATCTCTCCTGCCCTCCTTGTTTCTTCTTTGTTCAAGACACCTAATTGTCATGTTCTGAAATTGAAATTGCTTGCTACACACTTGGTTATCCACAAAGAATTTGGAGATTAATGTAGGCGTCTACCTAATAGAGCAGCACGCTGCCCTGTCTTCCCGTGAGGACATCCATGGTTCTCTCAATGAGGGGATGCTAAGATCTGACCATCGCAGTGAAATGCGCCTTGCTCCCCTCTGTAAAAAGATGTCTCAACCATGGGGATGTATGAGGTTCACTTACTTATTTCCTTCAGCAAAATAAATAAATAAATAAATACATACATACATAAAAACATCGTGCCCAGCATTGAACCTGTTTTATAGTGCTGGTGCCTTGAACACAAGCACAGTTTGTTCTAAGCTAAATTCAATAAAATATTCACATGACCTTTGTTCTTTTTTATCTCCCTCTCAATCTTAAATCTGTAATTGTCCACACTCTTCTACTTCTCTCACAGATGACCAAGCATCTCAAGATAAAGGATAAACAATTTATGTGCGTATCTTACGAGTGATGCCCTTAGCGATAAGGAACTAAGGACAGGGCTGCATTTGACCGAGCCTAAGGGAAGATGACCTGACACTATCACCCGAGAGCATCCAGCTCCACACACTGCAGTGTATCAATCTATGCTCAGACTGTGAGGAAGGCCAAGGTCGTTGTTTATGCATCATGTAATCTAGAAAGGTACAAAATATAGACCACGAGTGGCAGACAGCAGTTTAAAGATTTTCTGGGCTGGCATGCTTCAGTAAAGCACCCACCTAATAGCTAAAACGCCACACTCCCAGGTTGGTTGGAGGAACTGAAATTTCAGGATGACCCCTTAGCTCTCACCTCTCTTCCAGCCCTAACTTTACACTCACTAGTAAATGTCCTGCTACACAAACCAGCTGCCAGGCTGACAGACTTTTCAGGGCATCTTTCCGGGTCACAAGGACTTCAAGGTGGAGGGTTTTCCTCACAGTCACCTTCTCCCCCCCCCAATACTCAGGCAAAGCCAGCCTGCTTAAGTATGGGTTTAAAACACCATGCATAAACCTTGACGAATTCTCAGTTTACCTGAAGGTTTAAATATTTTCTTTGAATTATGGAAGCCTAATTACTGCCCCCCGAAGATCAAGAGCAACTAGTAATGTCTCAGGGTGAAGCTCTCTGCTGGGCCTTCTTTTGTCCTCATGCAGAGTCAGTTTCTCAGGAGCGTAAAGCAACACACCCTCCCACTTCACTGTGCTCTGGACTCATTCTGGACATAGCGCAGTAACAACTTGGAACCACCAGATCTTTTAAGAATCTCAAAATTGTGTGATGAATGTTATCCAGATCTGCTTTGGATGTTCGGCTAGACTGGCTTATTCACTGAGTTCAGGCCCAGCACCACACGGGATACATAGGGACATAGGGGGTTAAAGCAGGAAGCAGATGAGCCCTTCTTATTTCCCATCCAACTCCAGGGCTGGACCTTAATAGCTTATTAGACCCATCAGTATAATCCTACTTTCCTTCCCTCAGTGATTGGCTTAGAGAAGGCACATGACCTGACTTGATCCAATGGAAGTGAAGTCCAGAAGTTTGCTGCTGATTGGGGAGAAATTCTTTCTCACTCTGGCCAGATGGGAGATGCAAATTATATAGGCATTAAAAATTAGCCTGGAAATAAATATAGTAACCCACCAGGACACCAGGGCTGAGAGAACCATAAAGAAATCGTCCTGATTGTTCAATCTGAGATTGAAAAAAAAGAAAACAAAACTTTTTTTTGCAGTTATGAATTCAAACAAGTTACCTTTGTTGTTTTAGACACAATGAACACAGCTTTCAGTGTTTCAAAAGGTTTCAAACAGTTCAATAACTAATTGTTGATTG